>JBBHAA010001355.1:472500-1672500 GCA_037953035.1 Aquarana catesbeiana | reverse complement strand
TTGATCAGCTTCTTGCAGTGGCTGGCGTGGTCTCATCCCTCAAGCTTCTTTACAATGACCCAGTCACCTGGTTGGAAAGAATGTAAACTGGTTATTGTGTCAGGGTCCAGGATGGACTTGTGAACCCTGTGGTGGACCTTTTGAAGTTCATGTTACAGTGATTGCACCCACCCCATCAGCTGAGAATGTAGGTGACAGCTAATGAGGAAAGTACAATTCTGTTTTTGTTTGACCTTCAAACAAACCTCATATGACAATAACCCAGACATCGGGACTGTGGTCACTGCATAACCTGTGTGTGGCTTACCATCTGGGGTGTAATACCTAGAACCAGTGACAAAAAGGTTCTTAGCATCTGGGATGGGAGTTTCCTTCACCAGACTGCTGCTTGCTGATTCAAATTCCATCAAAGAAAGACAGTCTTGGCACAAACTTGGTTAGAATTAGAGCGGTTAGCATTGTTGGTTTGAAAATGTGTCATTCTCACCACTCTCATCCCCCTTTTCTTCCCTCCTCATTACAAACTGGAGGAAGACATGCAGGGTTTAGAAGGGTGCAGAATAAAACAGTAAAATAGCCTATGATACTTTTACCTTCTTATACACCTGTACACACACTTCCAGAAACTCTTTGGACCTGAAAAGATACTTATAAACAAAGGTTATTACTCTATCCTTCAAAGAATGGTAAACAATACAACATTCATGTACATTGGTAAATTGTCACTGACATTCCACAAAACCGATAATAACTAAACCCTCTGTAAATCTTACTTTCACGTTTTTTTTGTTTTTTTTTTCCCTAAAATACAACAGCCGCGACACGCAACAGGGCTGTCACGGGAGGTTCAAACATCTTGTTACCACATACAAACAATGAAACAAACATTTAGATACAAATGTGGGGGAGATATTTCATAGTTCCCAAAAACGAAAAATGAAATAAAAACGACCAGATGGAATGCTGCCTTCACTCTTTTAGCGATAGAAAAAGAATACAATTTGAAAGGCATGAGAGCATTTCAAAATCTTTGCATGGACCAGTCACACAAAGTTCAAAAACAGGCCTGTGTATTTTTAATCACACAAATGTATACTACGCATCCCTCAACTCACTCAACATTACAGATTTCTGAAGCCACAGCTGAACTACTTCCAAGGTCTTTTTATTCTGGGGTCTCGTACCTCCAGACATCAAAAGTACCTTCCAAAGGAATACACCTTACTGTACCCTCTGACCATATCTGCCAATCTTTAAGGGGTCTCATGTCCGGAGCCCCAGACCAGATCTCATGTGAGGTGCAGCTGTCTGACTGGTGTGGAGCCTCATTTTTTCCTCCAACGCATGGACCAACATTACCCATGATGATTCGAATTGCTTATGACGGTCCCTGCGTCCAGGGCACCCTTGCACTAGTTTTCGGATCAGTACTGATTAGTGACTATTTTTACAGTACTGGCACTCGGCGTTCTCCGATTATTTTACACGGCCTCCCGGTGTTCTAGCGTACTAATCCTCACATTTACATGCTCTACAACCGGTTATCGGCAGCCCTATAAATGTGTTGTCAGACAAACTACAAAGCACCATGAAATCCTCCACTATTCAAAACAATCTTATGGCTTCTCTCTGTACCTAGATATTACAACAATAACTTGGATGCCTCCTGTTTGTTCTCTACCCCAAAACTGTATAACAGTATAAACCTTAATATAATTTAAAAATAAAAATGATTTTGTCCTTCCAAACACAAGTCAAAAGACCCCAAGCCCCTCCCACCAACTTCCTGTTGCACACCTGAGTAGGAAGAGGGAGGGGGAGGGGAAGCCTCAAATAGCTTCATATATTGTCTATCAAGACATTAGAAAATTCTATGGCTAAAATCAACAAATAAAAACTTTTGTCCAGGAGTGGGTGGAATAAGCCCCCATATTGCAAATGGGAGGGAATCCCCCTTGAGTCACATATCCCCTGGGAAGTCAAACCACAAGTTTTGAGACAGAAATACCACACAACAGTGTAACAAAAGCCAAAAACTGAAACTCCTGCAAAAAGATGGCTGAAGGAATTATTTTCCCTTCCACTGCAGCCACAAACAAAATGGTGCCATTAACACATGAAATTTAGTTGTAGATCCCGCCAAAATTGAGATTTCTTCACTAGAAACATAAACTTCTTTAAAACAACTGGTATAAAAACCTAAATGATTCTACTGGAAATGGAATTCAGTACAAACCCAGAGATATTTCGCTCGAGACTAAAATCAGCATAAACAAAAAGGCAGTTGCAGCAATCGAAAATCGGTCCATGGCAAAATGGTGAATGAAACCAGGACTACAGAAAAATGGCCGACATTAACAAATGACAAGAAAAACCAGGATTTCTTAAACACTACACTCTATTTGACTCTGAGAGGTAGAACTCCCCCCATGCTATTACCTAGAAACCTGAGACCCCCACAGGGTGTAAACAGCTCCTCTTGTGATGTCCCAACAATGCATGGGCACTTGGATATACGAAAGGCATTTCAACTTAAAACCAATATTCAATACAGAAAACGCAAAAATTTCCTTGAAAAGTATGTAAACAGTACAAAAATAGAATTCACAAAATGGTGCCTAGAAGCCAGATTGTAGCTTAAAGCACATGGCTTTGCACACACAAAGGAATACACAATGGAGCAGCTCCCCCTATAGGAGGGCTCACAGGTCAAAATGGCTGCCAATGCACATGGTGACCACAACAAAGGCCAGACCCTAACAAAATGGCGCATTTTCCCGCCAAAACTGACCAAGATGGATAAACATTTTAAAGTTCTCACACAAAGGAAAAGAAAATGGCCGACCGTAGTCACATGGTAGACAACAACAACAAGAGAACAAAAGGAAGTAGCAGACAAAAACCATTTTCCTGCCAAAACCAAAAATTTCTCCCCCAAAAATTACACATTTGAGATACTAAATGAACCCTTAGACAAACATTTAAAAGTGTTAAAGTTACAAAAAGCACAACTTAGGAACACATGCTATCCAATGAAACAACCAAGCCACATAACCCACAATTACACAGCTGTAACATGCCCACAAACTCAGTTCGCATCAGCTTTCACAGGAACGAGAGATACAGACATTGAAGGCTTGCATGTCTGTTCAGAACATTATAGTTCCCTTTCCCCAGGGCGTTGCCCCTTTCAATACAAAAACAACAATGCCTACCCTTCACTAAACTTATGGCATTTTTACAAACAGGTTCAGCTACTTACAAAACTACTCAGCCACACACACATTGCAGGCTGCAAATAATTCCAATTCATACATTTATATTTATCATATGCATTACAAACTTGTTACACAGCATCAGTCACACACACACACACACAGTCTCCTTACACAAAGATTCGAGATACAAATCACACACACAGGCACACACACACACGCAAGCAGGCAAACACACACAGAGAGGCACACACCAGACATACGATCAAACTTCCAGCATTATTTCAAAAGACGAAAAATTTGTTCTTTTTGCGAAGCAGACCCTCCCCAGCACATCTTAATGATCCAATTCAGAAGGAGGTTCTGTTCACTCCTACATTCTGGCTCGCCATGCTGTTAGCGAAACTTGTTTGTACGCAAAGCACACAGCCAAATCTCCTGTTTCTAATCATAATAACAATTTTGTCTAATGATATAATACCATCTCACCTTTTGATCATATGTCTCTCCTCTGGTGTAGCTCATCCTCTGGTGTGTGTGTGTGTGTCTCATGCTCACAAATAGACAAAACACATCCTTCTTACATTCCCATCTCAGCAAGACTGCCCTTACAGCTCCCAGTCTGCCTTCTTTATTCAAAAGACCACAAAATAAATCACAAACAGGAAGCCCTGGCCCCAACAGCCAATCGCTTCCTTCACAGGGTATGACCTCAGCCTCACAGGATATGACCTCACAGGATGTGAGTGACCATATAAGGATTTAACAACAGAACACAAAACAACCAATTACTACAGGACATGATACAATATACTAAATGACGATGACTAAAGTTCCTCATGGATGGGAGATTATCTGCAGGTGTACGTCATGGCACCCCAAACATGTTGATCAGGCATACCAGGGGTGATAAGAGCAAAACACCTCTAAACCGATAATGTCTTTGCAGAGCGAACACACCCCCATCAGACGATCATTCTGTGCATTGCACAGGGGCCCTTTTGCTGGTGGACATGTCCTCTCTCTGCAAACACCTCTCTCCAAACACCAGGAAGTTTTCCACTACCTAACAGGTCTCAGCCAGCGTCGATCTGCCCCAGTCAGCTCTTTAGAGTGGGCTGTGGTTGATCAGACACTGGGAGACTTATGACAACACATTAATATAAAATTTTCCACAACAGTTCAGAATAAACAACCAAGAATAGTCTTTGGGTAAGTCTCTCAAAAATGTAACAAAAAAGATTAATATAGCAATACCAAATAACAGGGTGAATGTGGACAGAAAGAGGTCCTTGCAGCCAGTGTCCGTGACAGTGCCCCCCCCCCCGTCCCATAGTCCGGCAGACCCAACTAGATCCACCATGGGTCAGCTTTGGACTGTCCGGGAGAGTTTTATAGTTCAGTTTGCCGGGAAAGTCCAACAGCGTTCCCATTCTGCTTTCCTGGCCCATACTGTATGGTAAAATTGTAAGGCTGCAGTGCCAAGCTCCATCGTAACAAACGTCCATTATCCCCTGAGACCCGATTAAGCCAGATTAATGGATTGTGGTCGGTGAGCACCGTAAAAGATCGTCCATAGAGATAAGGTTGGAATTTCTTGAGAGCCCACACCAACGCCAAACACTCCTTCTCCACGGCTGCATAACCGACCTCCCTGGGTAGCAGCTTCCGACTGATGTAGGCCACTGGATGCTCACCGCCATCAGGTCCTACTTGGCTCAGTACTGCCCCCAGCCCGAATGTAGAGGCATCTGTGTGGACCCAAAAACGTTTGGTTGGGTCAGGGGCAGCTAGAACAGGAGCCGAAGTTAGCGCATTCTTTAATCGTTGGAAGGCAGCTTCACACTTGGGGGACCACAGTACCTGTCGGGGAAGGTGCTTCTTAGTCAGGTCTGTCAGGGGTTTAGCGATGGAACTATATTGTGGGACAAATTTTCTATAGTACCCAGCAGTGCCAAGGAATGCCAGGACCTGGGTTTTAGTACGGGGGGTCAGCCACTTGGCAACTGCCTCAATCTTGGCAGGCTCGGGCCGTTGTTGTCCACTGCCTACTCGATGTCCAAGGTACTGTACCTCGGACATCCCTATGCTGCATTTCTCTGGCTTAAGGGTTAGTCCTGCAGCCTTGATGCGGTCTAACATGACACCAGGTGAACCACATGGTCCTCCCAGGTATCACTGTAGATCGCAATGTCGTCCAGATATGCACAAGCATAGTCCTGGAGGCCATCAAGGAGTTGGTCTACCATCGTCTGGAAAGTCGCCGGTGCATTCTGCATCCCAAATGGCATTACATTAGACTGGTATAAGCCAAATGGGGTAATGAACGCAGATTTCGGAATAGATTCCGCATCCAGAGGAATTTGCCAGTACCATTTGCATAGGTCGAGGGTTGTCAGGAATTTTCCCCGAGCAATGCAATCTAACAGATCATCGACCCGGGTATAGGGTAAGCATCAGTGGTGGTGCACTTATTTAATCTGCGGTAGTCTACACAGAAGCGAGTTGTGCCATCCCGCTTCGGTACAAGGACCACCGGAGAAGCCCAGGGGCTACTGGATGGCTCAATGACTCCCAACTCAAGCATCTCCTTAATCTCATGACGCATCCCCTCTCTCACTGCGTCAGGTATCCGGTAAGCCCCCTGTCTTAGTGGAAGTTGTCCCGGGGTCTCCACACGGTGCACTGCCATAGTAGTGTACCCAGGGACTGTGGAGAACATTTCCCTTCTGTGACTAAGGACCTGTCTAGCTTGTTCTCTCTGCGTCGGCCCTAGCTGGTCGTCAAGCTTTATCGTCTCTATCCCTGCAGTAATTCTATTTAGCTCCGGGAGCACCAGCGGGGGAAGATTTTCAGAATCTTCCACAGCTGGAGCACATATAGCAGCTATCTCTCCTGATCTTTCCCAGTATGCTTTCAACATGTTCACATGAAAGGTCTATCGGACTCTTTCATCCGAACATTTAGCCACCAGGTAGGTTGTGTCACAGAGCTTTGCCACAACCCGGTAAGGTCCCTGCCAAGTGGCCTGTAACTTGTCCTGCTTGGTTGGCCTGAGGGCAAGAACCTTCTGCCCAACCTCCAGAGTGCGGTTCCGAGCAGTACGATAGTACCATCGTTTCTGCCACCTTTGGGCAGCCCGAAGGTTCTCCTGGACAGTGTCCGTGAGCTCCTTCAGTCTGTCCCTAAACTCAAGAACGTATGCTACAATAGTGGACCCTTGGGGATCAATTCCCCCTTCCCAGTGGGCTCTGACTAGATCTAGGGACCCCCTCACCCGCCTTCCATACAGTAACTCAAATGGGGAGAGCCCAGTAGATTCCTGCGGCACCTCCCGATAAGCAAAGAGAAGGTGTGGCAGATATCTCTCCCAATCCTGTGAGAGGTTGCAAATGTCCTAAGCAGCTGTTTCAGTGTTCCATTGAACCTCTCACACAGTCTGTTGGTCTGGGGGTGATAGGGAGAGCTCTGTAGGGGATTTATCCCACAGAGCCTCCATAACTGCTGAGTGAGCTCAGCAGTGAACTGGGTCCCCTGGTCAGAGATGATTTCCCGAGGGAAACCCACCCTGGCAAAGATCCGGAGCAAAGCATCAGCCACAATTTCTGCATGGATATTTGCCAGGGGAATGGCCTCCAGGTACCGGGTGGCATAATCCATCACAGTAAGGATATATCTCTTCCCAGAAGGACTAGGGTGGGGCAATGGTCTACCAGGTCTACAGCAACGCGGCTAAAGGGTTCATCAATGATCGGTAAAGGGTGTAGGGGAGCTTTCAGTGGGCCCGCATGCTTACCCACCCGCTGGCATGTGTCACAGGTCCGGCAATACTGTCGGACATCTCCTGTAATCCCTGGCCAAAAAAACGACTGAGTCAGACGGTGGAGGGTCTGGGACATCCCCAGGTGTCCGGCTAAGAGTATGCCATGCCCAATGCGCAGCAGGTCATGCCGATATTTCTGTGGCACAACCAGCTGCCGCTTGGGTGGATGGGAGGCTGTCTTTCCCTCAGTAACCCGATAGAGTAATCCCTGGACCCACTTTATACGCTCCCTCCTCAACCCCCCAGGGTCCAATCCTGCTCTTTCCCTATAGCTAGCTAAGGAAGGGTCGCTAAGAGTTGCCTGAGCAAAGTCTTGGGGAGAAGCCCAAGTCGGGGTAGGAATAGCTGGGGTAGTACAGTCTAGGTCAGGGGTGACAGGTCTTACCTGGGTCCCGTCCTCGAGAGAGCGCACCTCCATCCGGGCTTGCTGGCGGGTGGTAACAGGGTAGGCTTCTAGGGATACATTCAGGGAGAAGGCTGAATTTAAACGTCTCAAATTGTTGCCCAACAAAACCTCTGCAGTTAAGGTCTGCATTATTCCCACTTCCACTTCTTTGGCTCCCGAACCCCAATCAAGGTGAACCCTGGTAGTGGGGACCCGCATAACATTTCCCCCGGCCACCCGCACAGCCAAAGACCGTCCCGTCTGTTCTGCCGGGTTTATCATTCAGGACTGTATCAGGGTAATAGTAGCTCCCGTGTCCCGCAATCCCTGGGCAGCCTGACCATTAATCCACACGGCTTGTCGATGGTGCAAACGATTATCTGTAGTGGCAGCTTGCACAGGGTCTGCCTCATGTAGAATTCCAATATTCTCCTCACTTGGGTAAGTCACATCATTTCTCTCCAGACAGTGTGCAGCAGCCCGGGCAGGTCCAAGGGGCCTGTTGTTCCGCGCGTCCTGGGAAACATTCTGCGGAAAATACCTCCTAACATGCCCTGCTTGGTTGCATCTGTAGCAGAGGTCCCCTTTTCCTCGTGAAGATGGTAGCTGAGTGGGGCCGGGGATCGACAGCTGGTGTGGAGGGGCAACGCTCCGTGGAATGTTGGGGACAGGCCGAGCTGGGGTCTTAGGCTCTGGTTGTACAGTCCGCCTTGAATCCACGTATTGGTCAGCTAGGGTGGCAGCTTCATCTACTGTGACTGGCCGCCGATCCTTTACCCAGTCTCTAAGTTCATGTGGGGTATGATTGTAGAATTGTTCCAGGAGGATTAGCTGGAGCGCATCTGCCATGGTAACAGCTTGGCACCCGGTCATCCAACTCTCTGCTGCTCGGGTCATTTGATGAGCCCATTCTGTGTAAGGCTCTCTTTCCTTTCGGCGGAGGTTGCAAAACCTTAAACGGTGTGCCTCTGGAGTAATGCCGAAGCGAGCCAGTAGTCTTTCTTTTACCCGGTCATAGTCCTGGCTGATCTCATCAGGGACATTATTTTACACCTCTGCAGCCCTTCCTGTGAGCCGACTGACCAGGAGCATGACCCATTCTGCTTTATTGACACCTTGGAGACCGCATTGCCGCTCAAAAATTTGCAGGTAAACATCCATCTCATCTTCACCATCTTGAAACATGCGGAAGGTGGCATAGGGTAGCTTTTTGCGGGCCGCTGGAGCTTCCCGGTTGAACATAACTGACGCTCCTTGGTCCTGCTGGAGTTCAGCCATTCGCAGCTGGGACACCTCTCATAACACTTAACTGATAACCTCCTGCGGGGGGTGAGTACCATACAAGGCCAGTCACCACTGGACATAACACTGGAACTCTGTCGCCTCTGAGGTATCTGCTGGTGGGTTGCTGGCCTGGTCAATCTCCATTAGTTTGGTGATGAGAGTCGCTTTGGATTTGTTGCTGGGGACTTTTCCACGGGCTTCCAAGAGATCCTTCAAGGTGCTGCGCTTGAGTCTAGCGTAGTGATGTTCCATCAGCTGTTAGGAGCAGGGGGTCCCGATGGTGATTTGGGTGAGCCTAGGCAAGAGGAAGCATCCCAGAGCCTGCCACCAATTGGGACGGATCCAATCCCACACTCCGCTGAGTGCTTCCGTCAGTAATACCGCTTCCTCCAGTCTAACCATCACAGAGATATATTATTATAGCTGCATTAAATACAAGTCTAGCCGAAAATAGCTTGTAGAATCTTGAATCCTTTATTGGACAGAATACAGCCTTTTTATACACATTTAACACAAGGGGTTAGATAACGAGGTAGGGCTGACTCATGGATACTGCCCCCTCCCCTCTAGCAAAACTTAAAAGACAATAATATAATTAACATGTTAATTAACATAACACTTAAGGCAGACCTGGTGACCAGACAGTTCGTCTCCGCATGTCAATGTGATCAGCTCTTTCAAGAATCATGTATTGTTCAGAATAAACAACCAAGAATAGTCTTTGGGCAAGTCTCTCAAAAATGTAACAAAAAAAGATTAATATAGCAATACCAAATAACAGGGTGAATGTGGACAGAAAAAGGTCCTTGCAGCCAGTGTCCGTGACAGGGGGTATACAGAGGTGACTATGAAAGGGGGGTATACACAGGTGGCTGTGGAAGGGGGGTATACAGAGGTGGCTTTGGAAGGGGGGTATAAAGAGGTGGATGTGGAAAGGGGGTAAGCAGAGGTGGATGTGGGAAGGAGGTATACAGAGGTGGCAATGGAAGGGGGGTATACAGAGGTGGCTGTGTAAGGGGGGTATACAGAGGTGGATGTGGAAGGGGGGTATACAGAGTTTGCTATGAAAGAGGGGTATACAGAGGTGGCTGTGGAAGGGGGGTATACAGAGGTGGATATTGAAGGGGGGTATACAGAGGTGGCTGTGGAAGGGGGTTATACAGAGGTGGCTATGGAAGGGGGGTATATAGAGGTGGCTATGGAAGGGGTTATACAGAGGTGGCTATGGAATGGGGGTATACAGAGGTGGCTATGGAAGGGGGGTATACAGAGGTGGATATTGAAGGGGGGTATACAGAGGTGGCTGTGGAAGGGGGTTATACAGAGGTGGCTATGGAAGGGGGGTATATAGAGGTGGCTATGGAAGGGGTTATACAGAGGTGGCTATGGAAGGGGGGTATATAGAGGTGGCTATGGAAGGGGGTATACAGAGGTGTCTATGGAAGGGGGTTATACAGAGGTGGATGTGGAAGGGGGGTATACAGAGGTGGATGTGGAAGGGAGGTATACAGAGGTGGCTGTGGAAGTGGGGTATACAGAGGTGGCTGTGGAAGGGGGGTATACAGAGGTGGCTGTGGAAGTGGGGTATACAGAGGTGGCTGTGGAAGTGGGGTATACAGAGGTGGCTATGGAAGGGGGGTATACAGAGGTGGCTATGGAAGGGGGGTATACAGAGGTGGCTATTAAAGGGGGTATACAGAGGTGGATGTGGAAGGGGGGTATACAGAGGTGGCTGTGGACGTGGGGTATACAGAGGTGGCTGTGGAATAGGGGTATACAGAGGTGGCTGTGGAAGGGGGGTTATACAGAGGTGGCTATGGAAGGGGGGTATACAGAGGTGGCTATGGAAGGGGGGTATACAGAGGTGGCTATTGAAGGGGGTATACAGAGGTGGCTATGGAAGGGAGGTATACAGAGGTGGCTGTGGAAGGGGGTTATACAGAGGTGGCTGTGGAAGGGGGGTATACAGAGGTGGCTGTGGAAGTGGGGTATACAGAGGTGGCTGTGGAAGGGGGGTTATACAGAGGTGGCTATGGAAGGGGGGTATACAGAGGTGGCTATGGAAGGGGGGTATACAGAGGTGGCTATGGAAGGGGGGTATACAGAGGTGACTGTGGAAGGGGGGTATACAGAGGTGGATGTGGAAGGGGGGTATACAGAGGTGGCTGAGGACGTGGGGTATACAGAGGTGGCTGTGGAATAGGGGTATACAGAGGTGGCTGTGGAAGGGGGGTTATACAGAGGTGGCTATGGAAGGGGGGTATACAGAGGTGGCTGTGGAAGGGGGTTATACAGAGGTGGCTATGGAAGGGGGGTATATAGAGGTGGCTATGGAAGGGGGTATACAGAGGTGTCTATGGAAGGGGGGTATACGGAGGTGTCTATGGAAGGGGGGTATACAGAGGTGGCTGTTGAAGGGGGGTATACAGAGGTGGCTGTGGAAGGGGGGTATCCAGAGGTGGATGTGGAAGGGAGGTATACAGAGGTGGCTGTGGAAGGGGGGTTATACAGAGGTGGCTATGGAAGGGGGGTATACAGAGGTGGCTGTTGAAGGGGGGTATACAGAGGTGGCTGTGGAAGGGGGGTATACAGAGGTGGATGTGGAAGGGAGGTATACAGAGGTGGCTGTGGAAGAGGGGTTATACAGAGGTGGCTATGGAAGGGGGGTATACAGAGGTGGCTATGGAAGGGGGGTATACAGAGGTGGCTATGGAAGGGGGGTATACAGAGGTGACTGTGGAAGGGGGGTATACAGAGGTGGCTGAGGACGTGGGGTATACAGAGGTGGCTGTGGAATAGGGGTATACAGAGGTGGCTGTGGAAGGGGGGTTATACAGAGGTGGCTATGGAAGGGGGGTATACAGAGGTGGCTATGGGAGGGGGGTATACAGAGGTGGCTATTGAAGGGGGGTATACAGAGGTGGCTGTGGAAGGGGGTTATACAGAGGTGGCTATGGAAGGGAGGTATATAGAGGTGGCTATGGAAGGGGGTATACAGAGGTGTCTATGGAAGGGGGGTATACGGAGGTGTCTATGGAAGGGGAGTATACAGAGGTGGCTGTTGAAGGGGGGTATACAGAGATGAATGTGGAAGGGGGATATACAGAGGTGGCTGAGGAAGGGGGGTATACAGAGGTGGACGTGGAAGGGGGTATACAGAGATGGATGTGGAAGGGGGGTATACAGAGATGGATGTGGAAGGGGGGTATCCAGAGGTGGCTGGGGAAGGGGGGTATACAGAGGTGGCTGTGGAAGGGGGTTATACAGAGGTGGCTGTGGAAGGTGGGTTTACAGAGGTGGCTGTGGAAGTGGGGTATACAGAGGTGGCTTTGGAAGGGGGGAATACAGAGGTGGCTGTGGAAGTGGGGTTATACAGAGGTGGCTATAGAAGGGGGGTATACAGAGGTGGCTGTGCAAGGGGGGTATACAGAGGTGGCTGGGGAAGGGGGGTATACAGAGGTGGCTGTGGAAGGGGGGTTATACAGAGGTTGCTATGGAAGCGGGGTATACAGAGGTGGCTATGGAAGGGGGGTATACAGATGTGGCTATGGAAGGGGGGTATACAGAGGTGGCTATGGAAGGGGGGTATACAGAGGTGCCTGTGGAAGGGTGGTATACAGAGGTGGCTGTGGACATGGGGTATACAGAGGTGGCTGTGGAATGGGGGTATACAGAGGTGGCTGTGGAAGGGTGGTTATACAGAGGTGGCTATGGAAGGGGGGTATACAGAGGTGGCTATGGAAGGGGGGTATACAGAGGTGGCTATTGAAGGGGGGTATAAAGAGGTGGCTTTGGAAGGGGGGAATACAGAGGTGGCTGTGGAAGGGGGGTTATACAGAGGTGGCTATAGAAGGGGGGTATACAGAGGTGGCTGTGCAAGGGGGGTATACAGAGGTGGCTGTGGAAGGGGGTTATACAGAGGTGGCTGTGGAAGGGGGGTATACAGAGGTGGCTGTGGAAGGGGGGTATACAGAGGTGGCTGTGGAAGGGGGGTTATACAGAGGTTGCTATGGAAGCGGGGTATACAGAGGTGGCTATGGAAGGGGGGTATACAGATGTGGCTTTGGAAGGGGGGTATACAGAGGTGCCTGTGGAAGGGGGGTATACAGAGGTGGCTGTGGACATGGGGTATACAGAGGTGGCTGTGGAAGGGGGTTTTATAGAGGTGGCTATGGAAGGGGGGTATACAGAGGTGGCTGTGGAAGGGGGGTATACAGAGGTGGCTGTGGAAGGGGGGTTATACAGAGGTGGCTATGGAAGGGGGGTATACAGAGGTGGCTATGGAAGGGGGGTATACAGAGGTGGCTGTTGAAGGGGGGTATACAGAGATGAATGTGGAAGGGAGGTATACAGAGGTGGCTGAGGAAGGGGGGTATACAGAGGTGCCTGTGGAAGGGGGGTATACAGAGGTGGCTATGGAAGGGGGGTATACAGAGGTGGCTGTGGACATGGGGTATACAGAGGTGGCTGTGGAAGTGGGGTATACAGAGGTGGCTGTGGAAGGGGGGGTATACAGAGGTTTCTGTGGAAGGGGGGTTATACAGAGGTTGCTATGGAAGGGGGGTATACAGAGCTGGCTGTGGAAGGGGGGAATACAGAGGTGGCTGTGGAAGGGGGGTATACAGAGGTGGCTTTGGAAGGGGGATAAATAGAGGTGGCTGTGGAAGGGGTTTATACAGAGGTGGCTGTGGAATGAGGGTATACAGAGGTGGCTATGGAAGGCGGGTATACAGAGGTAGCTGTGGAAGGGGGATATACAGAGGTGGCTGTGGAAGGGAGTTAAACAGAGGTGGCTGTGAAAGGGGGTATACAGATGTAGCTATGGAAGGGGGGTATACAGAGGTGGCTGTGGAAGGGGGGTATACAGAGGTGGCTTTGGAAGGGGGATAGATAGAGGTGGCTGTGGAAGGGGTTTATACAGAGGTGGCTGTGGAACGAGGGTATACAGAGGTGAATATGGAAGGGGGTATACAGAGGTGGCTGTGGAAGGGGGGTATACAGAGGTGGCTATGGAAGGGGGGTATACAGAGGTGGATGTGGAAAGGGGGTATACAGAGGTGGCTATGGAAGGGGGGTATACAGAGGTGGCTGTGGAAGGGGGGCATACAGAGGTGGCTGTGGAAGTGATGTATACAGAGGTGGCTGTGGAAGGAGGATATATATAGAGGTGGCTGTGGAAGGGGGGTATACAGAGGTGGCTGTGGAAGGGGGGGTATACAGAGGTGGTTGTGGAAGGTGGGAATACAGAGGTGGCTGTGGAAGGGGAAGGGGTATACAGAGGAAGCTGTGGAAGGGGGTATACAGAGGTGGCTTTGGAAGGGGGGTAAACCTATGTGGCTGTGGAAGGGGAGGTATACAGAGGTGGCAGTGGAAGTGATATATACAGATGTGGCAGTAGAAGGGGGATATAAAGAGGTGGCTGTGGAAGGGGGGTATACAGAGGTGGATGTGGAAGGGGGGAATACAGAGGTCGCTGTGGAAGGGGGGTATACAGAGGTGGCTTTGGAAGGGGGATAAATAGAGGTGGCTGTTGAAGGGGTTTATACAGAGGTGGCTGTGGAACGGGGGTATACAGAGGTGGTTATGGAAGGGGGGTATACAGAGGTGGATGTGGAAGGGGGGTATACAGAGGTG
Organism: Aquarana catesbeiana; assembly: GCA_037953035.1. Lineage (NCBI taxonomy): Eukaryota > Metazoa > Chordata > Amphibia > Anura > Ranidae > Aquarana > Aquarana catesbeiana. The sequence goes on along the minus strand of JBBHAA010001355.1, from coordinate 1,658,159 downwards.
GCTGTGGAAGGGGGGTATACAGAGGTGGCTGTGGAAGGGGGGTATACAGAGGTGGTTGTGGAAGGGGGGTAAACCTATGTGGCTGTGGAAGGGGAGGTATTCAGAGGTGGCTGTGGAAGTGATGTATACAGATGTGGCAGTAGAAGGGGGATATAAAGAGGTGGCTGTGGAAGGGGGGTATACAGAGGTGGATGTGGAAGGGGGATATACAGAGGTGGATTGTGGAAGGGGGGAATACAGAGGTCGCTGTGGAAGGGGGGTATACAGAGGTGGCTGTGGAATGGGGTATACATAGGTGGCTTTGGAAGGGGGGTATACAGAGGTGGCTGTGGAAGGGGAGATATACAGAGTTGGACGTGGAAGGGGGGTATACAGAGGTGGCTGTGGAAGGGGGGGTATACAGAGCTGGCTATGGAAGGGGGGTATACAGAGGTGGCTGTGGAAGGGGGGTATACAGAGGTGGCTGTGGAAGGGGGGTATACAGAGGTGGCTGTGGAAGGGGGGTATACAGAGGTGGCTGTGGAAGGGGGGTATACACAGGTGGTTGTGGAAGGGGAGATATACAGAGGTGGACGTGGAAGGGGAGATATACAAAGGTGGTTGTGGAAGGGGGGAATACAGAGGTGGCTGTGGAAAGGGGGGTATACAGAGGTGGCTATGGAAGGGGGGTATACAGAGGTGGCTGTGGAAGGAGGGTATACAGAGGTGGCTTTGGAAGGGGGGTAAACAGACGTGACTGTGGAAGGGGGGTATACAGAGGTAGCTATAGAAGGCGGGTATACAGAGGTGGCTGTGGAAGGGGGTTATACGAGGTTGCTGTGGAAGGGGGGTATACAGAGGTGGTTATGGAAGGGGGGTATACAGAGGTGGATGTGGAAGGGGGGTATACAGAGGTGGATGTGGAAGGGGGGTATACAGAGGTGGCTATGGAAGGTGGGTATACAGAGGTGGCTGTGGAAGGGGGTTATACAGAGGTGGCAGTGGAAGGGGGGTATATAGAGGTGGCTATGGAAGGGGGGTATTCAGAGGTGGCTGTGGAAGCGGAGGTATACAGTGGTTGCTGTGGAAGTGATGTATACAGAGGTGGCTGTGGAAGGTGGATATACAAAGGTGGCTGTGGAAGGGGGGTATACAGAGGTGGCTGTGGAGGGGGGTATACAGAGATGGTTGTGGAAGGGGGGAATACAGAGGTGGCTATGGAAGTGGGGGTATACAGAGGTGGCTGTGGAAATGGGGTATACAGAGGTGGCTTTGGAAGGGGGATAAATAGAGGTGGCTGTGGAAAGGGTTTATACAGAGGTGGCTATGGAAGGCGGGTATACAGAAGTGTCTGTGCAAGGGGGGTATACAGAGGTGGCTGTGGAAGGGGGTTTTACAGAGGTGGCTGAGAAGGAGGGTATACAGAGGTGGGTATGGAAGGGGGGTATACAGAGTTGGCTGTGGAAGGGGGTATAGAGAGGTGGCTATGGAAGGGGGGTATACAGAGGTGGCTGTGGAAGTGATGTATACAGAAGTGGCTGTGGAAGGGGGATTTACAGAGGTGGCTGTGGAAGGGGGGTATACAGAGGTGGCTGTGGAAGGGGGTTATACATAGGTGGATGTGGAAGGGGGGTATACAGAGGTGGCTGTGGAAGGGGGGTATACAGAGGTGGCTGTTGAGGGGGGTATACAGAGGTGGCTGTGGAAGGGGGGTATACATAGGTGGCTTTGGAAGGGGGGTAAACAGAGGTGGCTGTGGAAGGGGGGTATACAGAGGTGGCTGTGGAAGGGGGGTATACAGAGGTAGCTATGGAAGGGGGGTATACAGAGGTGGCTGTGGAAGTGGGGGTATACAGAGGTGGCTATGGAAGGGGGGTATACAGAGGTGGCTTTTGAAGGGGGGTATACAGAGGTGGCTATGGAAGGGGGGTATACAGAGGTGGCTGTGGAAGTGGGGGTATACAGAGGTGGCTATGGAAGGGGGGTATACAGAGGTGGCTGTGGAAGTGGGGGTATACAGAGGTGGCTATGGAAGGGGGGTATACAGAGATGGATGTGGAAGGGGGGTATACAGAGTTGGTTGTGGAAGGGGGGAATACAGAGGTGGCTGTGGAAGGGGGGTATACAGAGGTGGCTGTGGAAGTGGGGTAAACAGAGGTGGCTTTGGAAGGGGGTATACAGAGGTGGCTGTGGAAGGGGGATATACAGAGGTGGCTGTGGAAGGGGAGTATATTGAGGTGGCTATGGAAGGGGGTATACAGAGGTGGCTGTGGAAGTGATGTATACAGAGGTGGTTGCGGAAGGTGGATATACAGAGGTGGCTGTGGAAGGGGGGTATACAGAGGTGGCTGTGGAAGGGGGGAATACAGAGGTGGCTATGGAAGTGGGGGTATACAGAGGTGGCTGTGGAAGGGGGGTATACAGAGGTGGCTTTGGAAGGGGGATAAATAGAGGTGGCTGTGGAAGTGGTTTATACAGAGGTGGCTGTGGAACAGGGGTATACAGAGGTGGCTATGGAAGGCGGGTAAACAGAAGTGGCTGTGGAAGGGGGGTATACAGAGGTGGCTGTGGAAGGGGGGTATACAGAGGTGGCTGTGGAAGGGGGATATACAGAGGTGGCTGTGGAATGGGGGTATACAGAGGTGGCTATGGAAGGGGGGTATACAGAGGTGGCTGTGGAAGGGGGGTATACAGAGGTGGCTGTGGAAGGGGGGTATAAAGAGGTGGCTGTGGAAGGGAGTTAAACAGAGGTGGCTGAGAAAGGGGGGTATACAGATGTGGCTATGGAAGGGGGGTATACAGAGGTGGCTGTGGAAGGGGGGTATACAGAGGTGGCTGTGGAAGGGGGTATACAGAGGTGGTTGTGGAAGGGGGGAATACAGAGGTGGCTGTGGAAGGGGGGTATACAGAGGTGGCTTTGGAAGGGGGATAAATAGAGGTGGCTGTGGAAGGGGTTTATACAGAGGTGGCTGTGGAATAAGGGTATACAGAGGTGGCTATGGAAGGCGGGTATACAGAGGTAGCTGTGGAAGGGAGTTAAACAGAGGTGGCTGTGAAAGGGGGGTATACAGAGGTGTCTTTGGAAGGGGGATAGATAGAGGTGGCTGTGGAAGGGGTTTATACAGAGGTGGCTGTGGAACGAGGGTATACAGAGGTGAATATGGAAGGGGGGTATACAGAGGTGGCTGTGGAAGGGGGGTATACAGAGGTGGCTATGGAAGGGGGGTATACAGAGGTGGATGTGGAAAGGGGGTATACAGAGGTGGCTATGGAAGGGGGGGTATACAGAGGTGGCTGTGGAAGGGGGGCATACAGAGGTGGCTGTGGAAGTGATGTATACAGAGGTGGCTGTGGAAGGAGGATATATATAGAGGTGGCTGTGGAAGGGGGGTATACAGAGGTGGCTGTGGAAGGGGGGGTATACAGAGGTGGTTGTGGAAGGGGGGAATACAGAGGTGGCTGTGGAAGGGGAAGGGGTATACAGAGGAAGCTGTGGAAGGGGGTATACAGAGGTGGCTTTGGAAGGGGGGTAAACCTATGTGGCTGTGGAAGGGGAGGTATACAGAGGTGGCTGTGGAAGTGATGTATACAGATGTGGCAGTAGAAGGGGGATATAAAGAGGTGGCTGTGGAAGGGGGGTTGTGACGGATCCTATCCCACACTCCACTGAGTGCCTCCGTCAATAACACCGCTTACTCCAGTATGACCATCAGACAGATATAATATTATAGCTGCAGTAAATACAAGTCTAGTCGATAATAGCTTGTAGAATCTTGACTGCTTTATTGGACAGAACACAGCCTTTTTATACACATTTAACACAAGGGGTTAGATAACGAGGTAGGGCTGACTCATGGACACTCCCCCCTCCCCTCTAGCAAAAACTTAAAAGACAATAATATAATTAACATGTTAATTAACACAACACTTAAGGCAGACCTGGTGACCAGACAGTTCGTCTCTGCAGGTTAATGTGATCAGCTCTTTCAAGAATCATGTATTGGGCAAGTTCAAAAAAAAATAAAAGATTAATATAGAAATACCAAATAACAGGTTGAATGTGGACAGAAAAAGGTCCTTGCAGCCAGTGTCCGCGACAGTGCCCCCCCCCTGTCCCATAGTCCGGCAGACCCAACTAGATCCACCACGGGTCAGCTTGGGGCTGTCCGGGAGAGTTTTATAGTTCCGTTTGCCGGGAAAGTCCATCAGCATTCCCATTCTGCTTTCCTGGCCGATACTGTATGGTAAAATTGTAGGGCTGCAGTGCCAAGCTCCATCGTAACAAACGTCCATTATCCCCGGAGACCCGATTAAGCCAGATTAATGGATTGTGGTCGGTGAGCACCGTAAAAGATCGTCCGTAGAGATAAGGTTGGAATTTCTTGAGAGCCCACACCAGCGCCAAACACTCCTTCTCCACGGCTGCATAACCGACTTCCCTGGGTAGCAGCTTCCGACTGATGTAGGCCACTGGGTGCTCACCGCCATCAGGTCCTACTTGGCTCAGTACTGCCCCCAGACCGAATGTAGAGGCATCTGTGTGGACACAAAAACGTTTGGTTGGGTCAGGGGCAGCTAGAACAGGAGCTGAAGTTAGTGCATTCTTTAATTGTTGGAAGGCAGCTTCACACTCAGGGGACCACAGTACCTGTCGGGGAAGGTGCTTCTTAGTCAGGTCTGTCAGGGGCTTAGCGATGGAACTATATTGCGGGACAAATTTCCTATAGTACCCAGCTGTGCCGAGGAACGCCAGGACCTGGGTTTTAGTACGGGGGGTTGGCCACTTGGCAACGGCCTCAATCTTAGCAGGCTCAGGTCGTTGTTGTCCACTGCCTACTCGATGTCCAAGGTACTGTACCTCGGACATCCCTATGCTACATTTCTCTGGCTTAAGGGTTAGTCCTGCAGCCTTGATGCGGTCTAGCACGACACCCAGATGAACCAGATGGTCCTCCCAGGTATCACTGTAGATCGCAATGTCGTCCAGATATGCACAAGCATAGTCCTGGAGGCCATCGAGGAGTTGGTCTACCATCCTCTGGAAAGTCGCCGGTGCATTCTTCATCCCAAATGGCATTACTTTAGACTGGTATAAGCCAAATGGGGTAATGAACGCCGATTTCGGAATAGATTCCGCATCCAGAGGAATTTGCCAGTATCCTTTGCATAGGTCAAGGGTTGTCAGGAATTTTCCCCGAGCAATGCGATCTAACAGATCATCGACCCGGGGCATAGGGTAAGCATCAGTGGTGGTGCACTCATTTAATCTGCGGTAGTCTACACAGAAGCGAGTTGTGCCATCCCGCTTCGGTACAAGGACCACCGGGGAAGCCCAGGGGCTGCTGGATGGCTCAATGACTCCCAATTCAAGCATCTCCTTAATCTCATGACGCATCCCCTCTCTCACTGCGTCAGGTATCCGGTAAGCTGCCTGTCTTAGTGGCAGTTGTCCCGGGGTCTCCACACGGTGCACTGCCATAGTAGTGTACCCAGGGACTGTGGAGAACATTTCCCTTCTCTGACTAAGGACCTGTCTAGCTTGTTCTCTCTGCGTCGGCCCTAGCTGGTCGTCAAGCTTTATCATCTCTATCCCTGCAGTAATTCTATTTAGCTCCGGGAGCACCAGCAGGGGAAGATTCTCAGAATCTTCCACAGCTGGAGCACATATAGCGGCTACCTCTCCTGATCTTTCCCAGTATGCTTTCAACATGTTCACATGAAAGGTCCGTCGGACTCTTTCATCCGAACATTTAGCCACTAGGTAGGTTGTGTCACAGAGCTTTGCCACAACCCGGTAAGGTCCCTGCCAAGTGGCCTGTAACTTGTCCTGCTTGGTTGGTCTGAGGGCAAGAACCTTCTGCCCAACCTCCAGAGTGCGGTTCCGAGCAGTACGATCGTACCATCATTTCTGCCGCCTTTGGGCAGCCCGAAGGTTCTCCTGGACAGTGTCCGTGAGCTCCTTCAGTCTGTCCCTAAACTCAAGAACGTATGCTACGATAGAGGACCCTTGGGGATCAATTCCCCCTTCCCAGTGGGCTCTGACTAGATCTAGGGGCCCCCTCACCCGCCTGCCATACAGTAACTCAAATGGGGAGAACCCGGTAGATTCCTGCGGCACCTCCCGATAAGCGAAGAGAAGGTGTGGCAGATATCTCTCCCAATCCCTGTGAGAGGTTGCAAATGTCCTAAGCAGCTGTTTCAGTGTTCCATTGAACCTCTCACACAGTCCGTTGGTCTGGGGGTGATAGGGAGAGCTCTGTAGGGGCTTTATCCCACACAGCCTCCATAACTGCTGAGTGAGCTCAGCAGTGAACTGGGTCCCCTGGTCAGAGATGATTTCCCGAGGGAAACCCACCCTGGCAAAGATCCGGAGCAAAGCATCAGCCACAGTTTCTGCATGGATATTTGCCAGGGGAATGGCCTCCGGGTACCGGGTGGCATAATCCACCACAGTAAGGATATATCTCTTCCCAGAAGGACTAGGTCTGGGCAATGGTCCAATCAGGTCTACGGCAACACGGCTAAAGGGTTCATCAATGATCGGTAAAGGGTGTAGGGGAGCTTTCAGCGGGCCCCCATGCTTACCCACCCGCTGGCATGTGTCACAGGTCCGGCAATACTGTCGGACATCCCCTGTAATCCCCGGCCAAAAAAAGACTGAGTCAGACGGTGGAGGGTCCGGGACATCCCCAGGTGTCCGGCTAAGGGTATGTCATGCCCAATGCGCAGCAGGTCATGACGATATTTCTGCGGCACAACCAGCTGCCGCTTGGGTGGATGGGAGGCTGTCTTTCCCTCAGTAACCCGATAGAGTAATCCCTGGACCCACTCTATTCGCTCCCTCTCCAACCCCCCAGGGTCCAATCCTGCTCTTTCCCTATAGCTAGCTAAGGAAGGGTCGCTAAGAGTTGCCTGAGCAAATTCTTGGGGAGAAGCCCAAGTCGGGATAGGGTTAGTTGGGGTAGTACAGTCTAGGTCAGGGGTGACAGGTCTTACCTGGGTCCCGTCCTCGAGGGAGCGCACCTCCATCCGGGCTTGCTGGCGGGTGGTAACAGGATAGGCTTCCGGGGATACATCCAGGGAGAAGGCTGAATTTAAACGTCCCAAATCGTTGCCCAACAAAACCTCTGCAGGTAAGTTCTGCATTATTCCCACTTCCACTTCTTTGGCCCCCGAACCCCAATCAAGGTGAACCCTGGCAGTGGGGACCCGCATAACATTTCCCCCGGCCACCCGCGCAGCCACAGACCGTCCCGTCTGCTCTGCCGGGTTTATCATTCGGGACTGTATCAGGGTAATAGTAGCTCCCGTGTCCCGCAGTCCCTGGGCAGCCCGACCATTAATCCACACGGCTTGTCGATGGTGCAAACGATTATCTGTAGTGGCAGCTTGCACAGGGTCTGCCTCATGTAGAATTCCAATATTCTCCTCGCTTGGGTAAGTCACATCATCTCTCTCCAGACAGTGTGCAGCAGCCCGGGCAGGTCCAAGGGGCCTGTTGTTCCGCGCGTCCTGGGAAACATTCTGCGGACAATACCTCCTAACATGCCCTGATTGGTTGCATCTGTAGCAGAGGTCCCCTTTTCCTCGTGAAGATGGTAGCTGAGTGGGGCCGGGGATTGACGGCTGGTGTGGAGGGGCAACGCTCCGTGGAATGTTGGGGACAGGCCGAGCTGGGGTCTTAGGCTCTGGTTGTACAGTCCGCCTTGAATCCACGTATTGGTCAGCTAGGGTGGCAGCTTCATCTACTGTGACTGGCCGCCGATCCTTTACCCAGTCTCTAACTTCATGTGGGGTATGATCATAGAATTGTTCCAGGAGGATTAGCTGGAGCGCATCTGCCATGGTAACAGCTTGGCGCCCGGTCATCCAACTCTCCGCTGCTCGGGTCATTTGATGAGCCCATTCTGTGTAAGGCTCTCTCTCCTTTCGGCGGAGGTTGCGAAACCTCAAACGGTGTGCCTCTGGAGTAATGCCGAAGCGAGCCAATAGTCTTTCTTTTACCCGGTCATAGTCCTGGCTGATCTCATCAGGGACATTATTGTACGCCTCTGCAGCCCTTCCTGTGAGACGGCTGACCAGGAGCGTGACCCAATCTGCTTTATTGACACCTTGGAGACCGCATTGACGCTCAAACATTTGCAGGTAAACATCCATCTCATCTTCACCATCTTGAAACATGCGGAAGGCGGCATAGGGTAGCTTTTTGCGGGCCGCTGGAGCTTCCCGGTTGAACATAACTGACGCTCCTTGGTCCCGCTGGAGTTCAGCCATTCGCAGCTGGGACACCTCTGTTAACACTTGACTGATAACCTCCTGCGGGGGGGTGAGTACCATACAAGGCCAGTCGCCACTGGACGTCACGCTGGAACTTTGCCGCCTCTGAGGTATCTGCTGGTGGGTTACTGGCCTGGTCAATCTCCATTAGTTCGGTGATGAGAGTCGCTTTGGATTTGTTGCTGGAGACTTTTCCACGGGCTTCCAAGAGATCCTTCAAGGTGCTGCGCTTGAGTCTGGCGTAGTGATGTTCCATCTGCTGTTAGGAGCAGGGGGTCCCGGTGGTGATTTGGGTGTGCCTAGGCAAGAGGAGCATCCCAGAGCTTGCCACCAATTGTGACGGATCCTATCCCACACTCCACTGAGTGCCTCCGTCAATAACACCGCTTACTCCAGTATGACCATCAGACAGATATAATATTATAGCTGCAGTAAATACAAGTCTAGTCGATAATAGCTTGTAGAATCTTGACTGCTTTATTGGACAGAACACAGCCTTTTTATACACATTTAACACAAGGGGTTAGATAACGAGGTAGGGCTGACTCATGGACACTCCCCCCTCCCCTTTGGCAAAAACTTAAAAGACAATAATATAATTAACATGTTAATTAACACAACACTTAAGGCAGACCTGGTGACCAGACAGTTCGTCTCTGCAGGTTAATGTGATCAGCTCTTTCAAGAATCATGTATTGGGCAAGTTCAAAAAAAATAAAAGATTAATATAGAAATACCAAATAACAGGGTGAATGTGGACAGAAAAAGGTCCTTGCAGCCAGTGTCCGCGACAGGGGTATACAGAGGTGGATGTGGAAGGGGGGAATACAGAGGTCGCTGTGGAAGGGGGGTATACAGAGGTGGCTGCGGAAGGGGGGTATACAGAGGTGGCTTTGGAAGGGGGGATAAATAGAGGTGGCTGTTGAAGGGGTTTATACAGAGGTGCCTGTGGAACGGGGGTATACAGAGGTGGCTATGGAAGGCGGGTCTACAGAGTTGGCTGTGGAAGGGGGGTATACAGAGGTGGCTGTAGAAGGGGGGTATACAGAGGTGGCTATGGAAGGGGGGTATACAGAGGTGGCTGTGGAATGGGGTATACATAGGTGGCTTTGGAAGGGGGGTAAACAGAGGTGGCTGTGGAAGGGGAGATATACAGAGGTGGATGTGGAAGGGGGGTATACAGAGGTGGCTGTGGAAGGGGGGGTATACAGAGGTGGTTGTGGAAGGGGGGAATACAGAGGTGGCTGTTTAAAGGGGGGTATACAGAGGTGGCTATGGAAGGGGGGTATACAGAGGTGGCTGTGGAAGTGGGGTATACAGAGGTGGCTGTGGAAGGGGGCGTATACACAGGTGGTTGTGGAAGGGGGGTATACAGAGGTGGCTGTGGAAGGGGGGTATACATAGGTGGCTGTGGAATGGGGATATACAGAGGTGGCTATGGAAGGCAGGTATACAGAGGTGGCTGTGGAAGGGGGGTATACAGAGGTGGCTGTGGAAGGGAGTTATACAGAGGTGGCTGTGGAAGGGGGGTATATAGAGGTGGCTATGGAAGGGGGGTATTCAGAGGTGGCTGTGGAAGCGGAGGTATACAGTGGTGGCTGTGGAAGTGATGTATACAGAGGTGGCTGTGGAAGGTGGATATACAGAGGTGGCTGTGGAAGGGGGGTATACAGAGGTGGCTGTGGAGGGGGGTATACAGAGATGGTTGTGGAAGGGGGGAATACAGAGGTGGCTATGGAAGTGGGGTTATACAGAGGTGGCTGTGGAAGGGGGGTATACAGAGGTGGCTTTGGAAGGGGGATAAATAGAGGTGGCTGTGGAAAGGGTTTATACAGAGGTGGCTATGGAAGGCGGGTATACAGAAGTGGCTGTGCAAGGGGGTATACAGAGGTGGCTGTGGAGGGGGGTTTTACAGAGGTGGCTGTGGAAGGGGGGTATACAGAGGTGGCTATGGAAGGGGGGTATACAGAGGTGGCCGTGGAAGGGAGGTATACAGAGGTGGCTGTGGAAGGGGGTATACAGAGGTGGCTATGGAAGGGGAGATATACAGAGGTGGCTGTGGAGGGGGGTATACAGAGGTGGCTGTGGAAGGGGGGTATACAGAGGTGGCTTTGGAAGGGGGGTAAACAGAGGTGGCTGTGGAAGGGGGGTATACAGAGGTGGCTGTGGAATGGGGGTATACAGAGGTGGCTATGGAAGGGGGGTATACAGAGGTGGCTGTGGAAGGGGGGTATACAGAGGTGGCTGTGGAACGGGGGTATACAGAGGTGGCTATGGAAGGCGGGTATACAGAGGTGGCTGTGGAAGGGGGGTATACAGAGGTGGCTGTAGAAGGGGGGTATACAGAGGTGGTTGTGGAAGGGGGAAATACAGAGGTGGCTGTGGAAAGGGGGGTATACAGAGGTGGCTATGGAAGGGGGGGTATACAGAGGTGGCTGTGGAAGGGGGTTATACGGAGGTGGCTGTGGAAGGTGGGTATACAGAGGTGGTTATGGAAGGGGGGTATACAGTGGTGGTTGTGGAAGGGGGGAATACAGAGGTGGCTATGGAAGTGGGGGTATACAGAGGTGGCTGTGGAAGGGGGGAATACAGAGGTGGCTTTGGAAGGGGGATAAATAGAGGTGGCTGTGGAAGGGGTTTATACAGAGGTGGCTGTGGAAGGGGGGTATACAGAGGTGGCTGTGGAAGGGGGTATACAGAGGTGGCTTTGGAAGGGGGGTAAACAGAGGTGGCTGTGGAAGGGGGGTATACAGAGGTGGCTGTGGAATGGGGGTATACAGAGGTGGCTGTGGATGGGGGAGTATACAGAGGTAGTTGTGGAAGGGAGGTATACAGAGGTGGCTTTGGAAGGGGGGTAAACAGAGGTGGTTGTGGAAGGGGGGTATACAGAGGTGGCTTTTAAAGAGGGGTAAACAGAGGTTGTTGTGGAAGGGGGGTATACAGAGGTGGCTGTGGAAGGGGGGTATACAGAACAGAGGTGGTTATGGAAGGGGGGTATACAGAGGTAGTTGTGGAAGGGGGGAATACAGAGGTGGCTGTTGAAGGGAGGTATACAGAGGTGGCTTTGGAAGGGGGGTAAACAGAGGTGGTTGTGGAAGGGGGGTATACAGAGGTGGCTTTTAAAGAGGGGTAAACAGAGGTTGTTGTGGAAGGGGGGTATACAGAGGTGGCTGTGGAAGGGGGGTATACAGAACAGAGGTGGTTATGGAAGGGGGGTATACAGAGGTAGTTGTGGAAGGGGGGAATACAGAGGTGGCTGTTGAAGGGGGGTATACAGAGGTGGCTGTGATAGGGGGGTAAACAGAGGTGGCTTTGGAAGGGGGTATACAGAGGTGGCTGTGGAACGGGGGTATACAGAGGTGGCTATGGAAGGCGGGTATACAGAGGTGGCTGTGGAAGGGGGGTATACAGAGGTGGCTGTGGAAGGGGGGTATACAGAGGTGGCTGTGGAATGGGGGTATACAGAGGTGGCTATGGAAGGGGGGTATACAGAGGTGGCTGTGGAAGGGGGGTATACAGAGGTGGCTGTGGAAGGGGGGTATACAGAGGTGGCTTTGTAAGGGGGGTATACAGAGGTGGCTGTGGATGGGGGAGTATACAGAGGTAGTTGTGGAAGGGAGGTATACAGAGGTGGCTTTGGAAGGGGGGTAAACAGAGGTGGTTGTGGAAGGGGGGTATACAGAGGTGGCTTTTAAAGAGGGGTAAACAGAGGTTGTTGTGGAAGGGGGGTATACAGAGGTGGCTGTGGAAGGGGGGTATACAGAACAGAGGTGGTTATGGAAGGGGGGTATACAGAGGTAGTTGTGGAAGGGGGGAATACAGAGGTGGCTGTTGAAGGGGGTATACAGAGGTGGCTGTGGAACGGGGGTATACAGAGGTGGCTATGGAAGGTGGGTATACAGAGGTGGCTGTGGAAGGGGGGTATACAGAGGTGGCTGTGGAAGGGGGGTATATAGAGGTGGCTATGGAAGGGGGGTATTAAGAGGTGGCTGTGGAAGCAGAGGTATACAGAGGTGGCTGTGGAAGAGGGGTATACAGAGGTGGCTGTGGAAGGGGGTATACAGAGGTTGTTGTGGAAGGGGGGAATAAAGAGGTGGCTATGGAAGTGGGGGTATACAGAGTTGGATGTGGAAGGGGGGTATACAGAGGTGGCTGTGGAAGCAGAGGTATACAGAGGTGGCTGTGGAAGTGATGTATACAGAGGTGGTTGTGGAAGGTGGATATACAGAGGTGGCTGTGAAAGGGGGTATACTGAGGTGGCTGTGGAAGGGGGATAAATATAGGTGGCTGTGGAAGGGGTTTATACAGAGGTGGCTGTGGAACAGGGGTATACAGAGGTTGTTTTGGAAGGGGGGTATACAGAGGTGGCTGTGGAAGAGGGGTATACAGAGGTGGCTGTAGAAGGGGGTATACAGAGGTGGCTATGGAAGGGGAGATATACAGAGGTGGCTGTGGAAGTGATGTATACAGAAATGGCTGTGGAGGGGTATTTACAGAGGTGGCTGTAAAAGGGGGGTATACAGAGGTGGCTGTGGGAGGGGGGTATACAGAGGTGGCTATGAAAGGGGGGTATACAGAGGTGGCTATGGAAGGGGGGTATACAGAAGTGGATGTGGAAGGGGGGTATACAGAGGTGGCTTTGGAAGTGGGGTATACAGAGGTGGCATTGTAAGCGGGGTATACAAAGGTGGCTGTGGATGGGGGAGTATACAGAGGTAGTTGTGGAAGGGGGGTATACAGAGGTGGCTTTGGAAGGGGGGTATACAGAGGTGGCTTTGGAAGGGGGGTAAACAGAGGTGGTTGTGGAAGGGGGGGTATACAGAGGTGGCTTTTAAAGAGGGGTAAACAGAGGTTGTTGTGGAAGGGGGGTATACAGAGGTGGCTGTGGAAGGGGGGTATACAGAGGTGGTTATGGAAGGGGGGTATACAGAGGTAGTTGTGGAAGGGGGAAATACAGAGGTGGCTGTTGAAGGGGGGTATACAGAGGTGGCTGTGATAGGGGGGTAAACAGAGGTGGCTTTGGAAGGGGGTATACAGAGGTGGCTGTGGAACGGGGGTATACAGAGGTGGCTATGGAAGGCGGGTATACAGAGGTGGCTGTGGAAGGGGGGTATACAGAGGTGGCTGTGGAAGGGGGGTATATAGAGGTGGCTATGGAAGGAGGGTATTCAGAGGTGGCTGTGGAAGCAGAGGTATACAGAGGTGGCTGTGGAAGAGGGGTATACAGAGGTGGCTGTGGAAGGGGGTATACAGAGGTTGTTGTGGAAGGGGGGAATAAAAAGGTGGCTATGGAAGTGGGGGTATACAGAGTTGGCTGTGGAAGGGGGGTATACAGAGGTGGCTTTGGAAGGGGGATAAACAGAGGTGGCTGTGGAAGGGGGTTTTATAGAGGTGACTATGTTAGGGGGGTATACAGAGGTGGCTGTGGAAGGGGGGGTATACAGAGGTGGCTGTGGAAGGGGGTATACAGAGGTGGCTATGGAAGGGGAGATATACAGAGGTGGCTGTGGAAGTGATGTATACAGAAATGGCTGTAAAAGGGGTATTTACAGAGGTGGCTGTGGAAGGGGGGTATACAGAGGTGGCTGTGGAGGGGGGGTATACAGAGGTGGCTGTGGAAGGGGGGTATACAGAGGTGGCTGTGGAAGGGGGGTAAACAGAGGTGGCTGTGGAAGGGGGGTATACAGAGGTGGCTGTGGAAGGGGGGTATACAGAGGTGGCTATGGAAGGGGGGTATACAGAGGTGGCTGTGGAAGGGGGGTATACAGAGGTGGCTGTGGAAGGGGGGTATACAGAGGTGGCTGTGGAAGGGGGGTAAACAGAGGTGGCTGTGGAAGGGGGGTATACAGAGGTGGCTGTGGATGGGGGCATATACAGAGGTGGTTGTGGAAGGGGGGAATACAGAGGTGACTGTGGAAGGGGGGGTATACAGAGGTGGCTGTGGAAGGGGGTTATACAGAGGTGGCTGTGGAAGGGGGTTATACAGAGGTGGCTGTGGAAGAGGGGTATATAGATTTGGCTATGGAAGGGGGGTATTCAGAGGTGGCTGTGGAAGCAGAGGTATACAGAGGTTGCTGTGGAAGTGATGTATACAGAGGTGGTTGTGGAAGGTGGATATACAGAGGTGGCTGTGGAAGGGGGATATACAGAGGTGGCTGTGGAAGGGGGTATACAGAGGTGGTTGTGAAAGGGGGGAAAACAGAGGTGGCTATGGAAGTGGGGGTATACAGAGGTGGCTGTGGAAGGGGGTTTTACAGAGGTGGCTATGGAAGGGGGGTATACAGAGGTGGCTGTGGAAGGGGGGTATACAGAGGTGGCTGTTGAAGGGGGGTATACAGAGGTGGCTGTGATAGGGGGGTAAACAGAGGTGGCTTTGGAAGGGGGTATACAGAGGTGGCTGTGGAAGGGGGGTATACAGACGTGGCTGTGGAAGGGGGGTATATAGATTTGGCTATGGAAGGGGGGTATTCAGAGGTGGCTGTGGAAGCAGAGGTATACAGAGGTGGCTGTGGAAGAGGGGTATACAGAGGTGGCTGTGGAAGGGGGTATACAGAGGTTGTTGTGGAAGGGGGGAATAAAGAGGTTGCTATGGAAGTGGGGGTATACAGAGTTGGCTGTGGAAGGGGGGTATACAGAGGTGGCTTTGGAAGGGGGATAAATAGAGGTGGCTGTGGAAGGTGTTTATTCAGAGGTGGCTGTGGAACAGGGGTATACAGAGGTGGCTATGGAAGGCGGGTAAACAGAAGTGGCTGTGGAAGGGGGGTATACAGAGGTGGCTGTGGAAGGGGGTTTTACAGAGGTGGCTATGGAAGGGGGGTATACAGAGGTGGCTGTGGAAGGGGGGGTATACAGAGGTGGCTGTGGAAGGGGGTATACAGAGCTGGCTGTGGAAGTGATGTATACAGAAATGGCTGTAAAAGGGGTATTTACAGAGGTGGCTGTGGAAGGGGGGTATACAGAGGTGGCTGTGGAGGGGGGGTATACAGAGGTGGCTGTGGAAGGGGGGTATACAGAGGTGGCTTTGGAAGGGGGTAAATAGAGGTGGCTGTGGAAGGGGGTATACAGAGGTGGCTGTGGAATGGGGGTATACAGAGGTGGCTATGGAAGGGGGGTATACAGAGGTGGCTGTGGAAGGGGGGTATACAGAGGTCGCTGTGGAAGGGGGGTATACAGAGGTGGCTGTGGAAGGGGGGTATACAGAGGTGGCTGTGGAAGGGGGGTATACAGAGGTGGCTGTGGATGGGGGCGTATACAGAGGTGGTTGTGGAAGGGGGGAAAACAGAGGTGGCTATGGAAGTGGGGGTATACAGAGGTGGCCCTGGAAGAGGGGTATACAGAGGTGGCTGTGGAAGGGGGTTATACAGAGGTGGCTGTGGAAGGGGGCTATACAGAGGTGGCTGTGGAAGAGGGGTATATAGATTTGGCTATGGAAGGGGGGTATTCAGAGGTGGCTGTGGAAGCAGAGGTATACAGAGGTTGCTGTGGAAGTGATGTATACAGAGGTGGTTGTGGAAGGTGGATATACAGAGGTGGCTGTGGAAGGGGGGTATACAGAGGTGGCTGTGGAAGGGGGTATACAGAGGTGGTTGTGGAAGGGGGGAAAACAGAGGTGGCTATGGAAGTGGGGGTATACAGAGGTGGCTGTGGAAGGGGGTTTTACAGAGGTGGCTATGGAAGGGGGGTATACAGAGGTGGCTGTGGAAGGGGGGTATACAGAGGTGGCTGTGGAAGGGGGGTATACAGAGGTGGCTGTGGAAGGGGGGTATACAGAGGTGGTTGTGGAAGGGGGGAATACAGAGATGGCTGTGGAAAGGGGGGTATACAGAGGTGGCTATGGAAGGGGGGTATACAGAGGTGGCTGTGTAAGGGGGTTATACAGAGGTGGTTGTGGAAGGGGGGAATACAGAGGTGGCTGTGGAAGGGGGGGTATACAGAGGTGGCTGTGGAAGGGGGGTATACGGAGGTGGTTGTGGAAGGGGGGTATACAGAGGTGGTTATGGAAGGGGGGTATACAGTGGTGGCTGTGGAAGGGGGGGTATACAGAGGTAGTTGTGGAAGGGGGAATACAGAGGTGGCTGTGGAATATGGAATACAGAGGTGGCTGTGGAAGGGGGGTATACAGAGGTGGCTGCGGAAGAGGGGTAAACAGAGGTGGCTTTGGAAGGGGGTATACAGAGGTGGCTGTGGAACGGGGGTATACAGAGGTGGCTATGGAAGGTGGGTATACAGAGGTGGCTGTGGAAGGGGGGTATACAGAGGTGGCTGTGGAAGGGGGTTATACAGAGGTGGCTGTGGAAGGGGAGTATATAGAGGTGGCTATGGAAGGGGGGTATTCAGAGGTGGCTGTGGAAGTGATGTATACAGAGGTGGTTGTGGAAGGTGGATATACAGAGGTGGCTGTGAAAGGGGGTATACAGAGGTGGTTGTGGAAGGGGGGAATACAGAGGTGGCTATGGAAGTGGGGGTATACAGAGGTGGCTGTGGAAGGGGGGTATACAGAGGTGGCTTTGGAAGTGGGGGTATACAGAGGTGGATGTGGAAGGGGGGTATACAGAGGTGGATGTGGAAGGGGGGTATACAGAGGTGGCTGTGGAACAGGGGTATACAGAGGTGGCTATGGAAGGCGGGTAAACAGAAGTGGCTGTGGAACGGGGGTATACAGAGGTGGCTGTGGAAGGGGGTTTTACAGAGGTGGTTTTGGAAGGGGGGTATACAGAGGTGGCTGTGGAAGAGGGGTATACAGAGGTGGCTTTGGAAGGGGATATACAGAGGTGGCTGTGGAAGGGGGGTATACAGAGGTGGCTGTGGAGGGAGGATATACAGAGGTGGCTGTGGAAGGGGGGTATACAAAGGTGGCTTTGGAAGGGGGGTAAACAGAGGTGGCTGTGGAAGGGGGGTATACAGAGGTGGCTGTGGAATGGGGGTATACAGGGGTGGCTATGGAAGGGGGGTATACAGAGGTGGCTGTGGAAGGGGAGTATACAGAGGTGGCTGTGGAAGGGGGGTATACAGAGGTGGCTTTGTAAGGGGGGTATACAGAGGTGGCTGTGGATGGGGGAGTATACAGAGGTAGTTGTGGAAGGGAGGTATACAGAGGTGGCTTTGGAAGGGGGGTAAACAGAGGTGGTTGTGGAAGGGGGGTATACAGAGGTGGCTTTTAAAGAGGGGTAAACAGAGGTTGTTGTGGAAGGGGGGTATACAGAGGTGGCTGTGGAAGGGGGGTATACAGAGGTGGCTTTGGAAGAGGGGTAAACAGAGGTGGCTGTGGAAGGGGGGTATACAGAGGTAGCTGTGGAACGGGGGTATACAGAGGTGGCTATAGAAGGCGGGTATACAGAGGTGGCTGTGGAAGGGGGATATACAGAGGTGGTTATGGAAGGGGGGAATACAGAGGTGGCTGTTGAAGGGGGGTATACAGAGGTGGCTGTGATAGGGGGGTAAACAGAGGTGGCTTTGGAAGGGGGTATACAGAGGTGGCTGTGGAACGGGGGTATACAGAGGTGGCTATGGAAGGCGGGTATACAGAGGTGGCTGTGGAAGGGGGGTATACAGAGGTGGCTGTGGAAGGGGGGTATATAGAGGTGGCTATGGAAGGGGAGTATTCAGAGGTGGCTGTGGAAGCAGAGGTATACAGAGGTGGCTGTGGAAGAGGGGTATACAGAGGTGGCTGTGGAAGGGGGTATACAGAGGTTGTTGTGGAAGGGGGGAATAAAGAGGTGGCTATGGAAGTGGAAGTATACAGAGTTGGATGTGGAAGGGGGGTATACAGAGGTGGCTGTGGAAGCAGAGGTATACAGAGGTGGCTGTGGAAGTGATGTATACAGAGGTGGTTGTGGAAGGTGGATATACAGAGGTGGCTGTGAAAGAGGGTATACAGAGGTGGTTGTGGAAGGGGGGGTATACAGAGGTGGCTGTGGAAGGGGGGTATACAGAGGTGGCTTTGGAAGGGGGATAAATAGAGGTGGCTGTGGAAGGGGTTTATACAGAGGTGGCTGTGGAACAGGGGTATACAGAGGTGGCTATGGAAGGCGGGTAAACAGAAGTGGCTGTGGAATGGGGGTATACAGAGGTGGCTGTGGAAGGGGGTTTTACAGAGGTGGTTTTGGAAGGGGGGTATACAGAGGTGGCTGTGGAAGAGGGGTATACAGAGGTGGCTGTGGAAGGGGGTATACAGAGGTGGCTATGGAAGGGGAGATATACAGAGGTGGCTGTGGAATTGATGTATACAGAAATGGCTGTGGAGGGGTATTTACAGAGGTGGCTGTGGAAGGGGGGTATACAGAGGTGGCTGTGGGAGGGGGGTATACAGAGGTGGCTGTGGAGGGAGGGTATACAGAGGTGGCTGTGGAAGGGGGGTATACAGAGGTGGCTTTGGAAGGGGGGTATACAGAGGTGGCTTTGTAAGGGGGGTATACAGAGGTGGCTGTGGATGGGGGAGTATACAGAGGTAGTTGTGGAAGGCGGGTATACAGAGGTGGCTTTGGAAGAGGGGTAAACAGAGGTGGTTGTGGAAGGGGGGGTATACAGAGGTGGCTTTTAAAGAGGGGTAAACAGAGGTTGTTGTGGAAGGGGGGTATACAGAGGTGGCTGTGGAAGGGGGGTATACAGAGGTGGTTATGGAAGGGGGGTATACAGAGGTAGTTGTGGAAGGGGGAAATACAGAGGTGGCTGTTGAAGGGGGGTATACAGAGGTGGCTGTGATAGGGGGGTAAACAGAGGTGGCTTTGGAAGGGGGTATACAGAGGTGGCTGTGGAACGGGGGTATACAGAGGTGGCTATGGAAGGCGGGTATACAGAGGTGGCTGTGGAAGGGGGGTATACAGAGGTGGCTGTGGAAGGGGGGTATATAGAGGTGGCTATGGAAGGGGGGTATTCAGAGGTGGCTGTGGAAGCAGAGGTATACAGAGGTGGCTGTGGAAGAGGGGTATACAGAGGTGGCTGTGGAGGGGGGTATACAGAGGTTGTTGTGGAAGGGGGGAATAAAAAGGTGGCTATGGAAGTGGGGGTATACAGAGTTGGCTGTGGAAGGGGGGTATACAGAGGTGGCTTTGGAAGGGGGATAAATAGAGGTGGCTGTGGAAGGGGTTTATTCAGAGGTGGCTGTGGAACAGGGGTATACAGAGGTGGCTATGGAAGGCAGGTAAACAGAAGTGGCTGTGGAAGGGGGGTATACAGAGGTGGCTGTGGAAGGGGGGGTATACAGAGGTGGCTGTGGAAGGGGGTATACAGAGGTGGCTATGGAAGGGGAGATATACAGAGGTGGCTGTGGAAGTGATGTATACAGAAATGGCTGTAAAAGGGGTATTTACAGAGGTGGCTGTGGAAGGGGGGTATACAGAGGTGGCTGTGGAGGGGGGGTATACAGAGGTGGCTGTGGAAGGGGGGTAAATAGAGGTGGCTGTGGAAGGGGGGTATACAGAGGTGGCTGTGGAATGGGGGTATACAGAGGTGGCTATGGAAGGGGGGTATACAGAGGTGGCTGTGGAAGTGGGGTATACAGAGGTGGCTGTGGAAGGGGGGTATACAGAGATGGCTGTGGAAGGGGCGTATACAGAGGTGGCTGTGGAAGGGGGGTATACAGAGGTGGCTGTGGATGGGGGCGTATACAGAGGTGGTTGTGGAAGGGGGGAATACAGAGGTGACTGTGGAAGGGGGGTATACAGAGGTGGCTGTGGAAGGGGGGTAAACAGAGGTGGCTGTGGAAGTTGGTATACAGAGGTGGTTGTGGAAGGGGGGAAAACAGAGGTGGCTATGGAAGTGGGGGTATACAGAGGTGGCCCTGGAAGGGGGGTATACAGAGGTGGCTGTGGAAGGGGGTTATACAGAGGTGGCTGTGGAAGGGGGTTATACAGAGGTGGCTGTGGAAGAGGGGTATATAAATTTGGCTATGGAAGGGGGTATTCAGAGGTGGCTGTGGAAGCAGAGGTATACAGAGGTTGCTGTGGAAGTGATGTATACAGAGGTGGTTGTGGAAGGTGGATATACAGAGGTGGCTGTGGAAGGGGGGTATACAGAGGTGGCTGTGGAAGGGGGTATACAGAGGTGGTTGTGGAAGGGGGGAAAACAGAGGTGGCTGTGGAAGGGGGGTATACAGAGGTGGCTGTGGAAGGGGGTATACAAAGGTGGATGTGGAAGGGGGGTATACAGAGGTGGCCCTGGAAGTGGGGGTATACAGAGGTGGCTGTGGAAGGGGGTTTTACAGAGGTGGCTATGGAAGGGGGGTATACAGAGGTGGCTGTGGAAGGGGGGTATACAGAGGTGGCTGTTGAAGGGGGGTATACAGAGGTGGCTGTGATAGGGGGGTAAACAGAGGTGGCTTTGGAAGGGGGTATACAGAGGTGGCTGTGGAACAGGGGTATACAGAGGTGGCTATGGAAGGCGGGTATACAGAGGTGGCTGTGGAAGGGGGGTATACAGAGGTGGCTGTGGAAGGGGGGTATACAGAGGTGGCTGTGGAAGGGGGGTATATAGAGGTGGCTATGGAAGGGGGGTATACAGAGGTGGCTGTGTAAGAGGGGTATACAGAGGTGGCTGTGGAAGGGGGTATACAGAGGTTGTTGTGGAAGGGGGGAATAAAGAGGTGGCTATGGAAGTGGGGGTATACAGAGTTGGCTGTGGAAGGGGGGTATACAGAGGTGGCTTTGGAAGGGGGATAAATAGAGGTGGCTGTGGAAGGGGTTTATTCAGAGGTGGCTGTGGAACAGGGGTATACAGAGATGGCTATGGAAGGCGGGTAAACAGAAGTGGCTGTGGAAGGGGGGTATACAGAGGTGGCTGTGGAAGGGGGTTTTACAGAGGTGGCTATGGAAGGGGGGTATACAGAGGTGGCTGTGGAAGGGGGGGTATACAGAGGTGGCTGTGGAAGGGGGTATACAGAGGTGGCTATGGAAGGGGAGATATACAGAGGTGGCTGTGGAAGTGATGTATACAGAAATGGCTGTAAAAGGGGTATTTACAGAGGTGGCTGTGGAAGGGGGGTATACAGAGGTGGCTGTGGAGGGGGGGTATACAGAGGTGGCTATGGAAGGGGGGTATACAGAGGTGGCTGTGGAAGGGGGGTATACAGAGGTGGCTGTGGAAGGGGGGTGTACAGAGGTGACTGTGGAAGGGGGGTATACAGAGGTGGCTGTGGATGGGGGCGTATACAGCGGTGGTTCTGGAAGGGGGGAATACAGAGGTGACTGTGGAAGGGGGGTATACAGAGGTTTCTGTGGAAGGGGGGTAAACAGAGGTGGCTTTGGAAGGGGGTATACAGAGGTGGTTGTGGAAGGGGGGAAAACAGAGGTGGCTATGGAAGTGGGGGTATACAGAGGTGGCCCTGGAAGGGGGGTATACAGAGGTGGCTGTGGAAGGGGGTTATACAGAGGTGGCTGTGGAAGGGGGTTATACAGAGGTGGCTGTGGAAGAGGGGTATATAGATTTGGCTATGGAAGGGGGGTATTCAGAGGTGGCTGTGGAAGCAGAGGTATACAGAGGTTGCTGTGGAAGTGATGTATACAGAGGTGGTTGTGGAAGGTGGATATACAGAGGTGGCTGTGGAAGGGGGGTATACAGAGGTGGCTGTGGAAGGGGGTATACAGAGGTGGTTGTGGAAGGGGGGAAAACAGAGGTGGCTATGGAAGTGGGGGTATACAGAGGTGGCTGTGGAAGGGGGTTTTACAGAGGTGGCTATGGAAGGGGGGTATACAGAGGTGGCTGTGGAAGGGGGGTATACAGAGGTGGCTGTGGAAGGGGGTATACAGAGGTGGCTATGGAAGGGGAGATATACAGAGGTGGCTGTGGAAGTGATGTATACAGAAATGGCTGTAAAAGGGGTATTTACAGAGGTGGCTGTGGAAGGGGGGTATACAGAGGTGGCTGTTGGAGGGGGGTATACAGAGGTGGCTGTGGAGGGGGAGGTATACAGAGGTGGCTTTGGAAGGGGGGTATACAGAGGTGGCTTTGGAAGGGGGGTAAACAGAGGTGGCTGTGGAAGGGGGGTATACAGAGGTGGCTGTGGAATGGGGGTATACAGAGGTGGCTATGGAAGGGGGGTATACAGAGGTGGCTGTGGAAGGGGGGTATACAGAGGTGGCTGTGGAAGGGGGTATAACAGAGGTGGCTGTGGATGGGGGCGTATACAGAGGTGGTTGTGGAAGGGGGGTATACAGAAGTGGCTTTGGAAGGGGGGTAAACAGAGGTGGTTGTGGAAGGGGCGTATACAGAGGTGGCTTTGAAAGAGGGGTAAACAGAGGTGGTTGTGGAAGGGGGGTATACAGAGGTGGCTTTGGAAGAGGGGTAAACAGAGGTGGCTGTGGAAGGGGGGTATACAGAGGTAGCTGTGGAACGGGGGTATACAGAGGTGGCTATAGAAGGCGGGTATACAGAGGTGGCTGTGGAAGGGGGTTATACAGAGGTGGCTGTGGAAGGGGGGTATACAGAGGTGGTTATGGAAGGGGGGTATACAGTGGTGGTTGTGGAAGGGGGGTACACAGAGGTAGTTGTGGAAGGGGGGAATACAGAGGTGGCTGTGGAAGGGGGGTATACAGAGGTGGCTGTGGAAGGGGGGTATACAGAGGTGGCTGTGAAAGGGGGGTAAACAGAGGTGGCTTTGGAAGGGGGTATACAGAGGTGGCTGTGGAACGGGGGTATACAGAGGTGGCTATGGAAGGCGGGTATACAGAGGTGGCCGTGGAAGGGGGGTATACAGAGGTGGCTGTGGAAGGGGGTTATACAGAGGTGGCTGTGGAAGGGGGGTATATAGAGTTGGCTATGGAAGGGGGGTATTCAGAGGTGGCTGTGGAAGTGATGTATACAGAGGTGGTTGTGGAAGGTGGATATACAGAGGTGGCTGTGGAAGGGGGGTATACAGAGGTGGCTGTGGAAGGGGGTATACAGAGGTGGTTGTGGAAGGGGGGGAATACAGAGGTGGCTATGGAAGTGGGGGTATACAGAGGTGGCTGTGAAAGGGGGGTATACAGAGGTGGCTTTGGAAGGGGGATAAATAGTGGTGGCTGTGGACCAGGGGTATACAGAGGTGGCTATGGAAGGCGGGTAAACAGAAGTGGCTGTGGAAGGGGGGTATACAGAGGTGGCTGTGGAAGGGGGATTTACAGAGGTGGCTATGGAAGGGGGGTATACAGAGGTGGCTGTGGAAGGGGGGTATACAGAGGTGGCTGTGGAAGGGGGTATACAGAGGTGGCTATGGAAGCAGAGGTATACAGAGGTGGCTGTGGAAGTGATGTATACAGAGGTGGTTGTGGAAGGTGGATATACAGAGGTGGCTATGGAAGGGGGGTATACAGAGGTGGCTGTGGAAGGGGGTATACAGAGGTGGCTATGGAAGCAGAGGTATACAGAGGTGGCTGTGGAAGTGATGTATACAGAGGTGGTTGTGGAAGGTGGATATACAGAGGTGGCTGTGGAAGGGGGGTATACAGAGGTGGCTGTGGAAGGGGGTATACAGAGGTGGTTGTGGAAGGGGGGTATACAGAGGTGGCTGTGGAAGGGGGGTATACAGAGGTGGCTGTGGAAGGGGGTATACAGAGGTGGTTGTGGAAGGGGGGAATACAGAGGAGGCTATGGAAGTGGGGGTATACAGAGGTGGCTGTGGAAGAGGGGTATACAGAGGTGGCTTTGGAAGGGGGATAAATAGAGGTGGCTGTGGAAGGGGTTTATACAGAGGTTGCTGTGGAAGGGGTTTATACAGAGGTGGATGTGGAAGGGGGGTATACAGAGGTGGCTGTGGAGGAGGGTATACAGAGGTGGCTATGGAAGGGAAGATATACAGAGGTGGCTGTGGAAGTGATGTATACAGAAATGGCTGTGGAAGGGGGATTTACAGAGGTGGCTGTGGAAGGGGAGTATACAGAGGTGGCTATGAAAGTGATATATACAGAAATGGCTGTGGAAGGGGGATTTACAGAGCTGGCTGTGGAAGGGGGGTATACAGAGGTGGCTGTGGAGGGGGGGTATACAGAGGTGGCTGTGGAAGGGGGGTATACAGAGGTGGCTTTGGAAGGGGGGTAAACAGAGGTGGCTGTGGAAGGGGGGTATACAGAGGTGGCTGTGGAAGTGATGTATACAGAAATGGCTGTGGAAGGGGGATTTACAGAGGTGGCTGTGGAAGGGGGGTATACAGAGGTGGCTGTGGGAGGGGGGTATACAGAGGTGGCTGTGGAAGGGGGGTATACAGAGGTGGCTGTGGAATGGGGGTATACAGAGGTGGCTATGGAAGGGGGGTATACAGAGATAGCTTTGGAAGGGGTGTATACAGAGGTGGCTGTGGAAGGGGGGTATACTGAGGTGGCTGTGGAAGGGGGGTATACAGAGGTGGCTGTGGAAGGGGGGTATACAGAGGTGGCTATTGAAGGGGGGTATACAGAGGTGGCTATGGAAGGGGGGTATACAGAGGTGGCTATGGAAGGGAGGTATACAGAGTTGGCTGTGGAAGGGGGTATACAGAGGTGGCTGTGGAAGGGGGTATACAGAGGTGGTTGTGGAAGGGGGGTATACAGAGATGGCTATAGAAGGGGGTATACAGAAGTGGCTATGGAAGGGGAGTAGCAGGAATGCTATCTGGATAAAGGGGGCCTTGAGAGGAAAGGAAGTCCTCCTCTTCCTCCTGCTGTTCTGCCTCAAGTGCCCTGTCCATGATTCTACAAAGTGTGTGATCCACCTGGAAGACTAAAGGGACAGTGTCACTGATGCATGCATTGTCGCTGCTCACCATACTTGTGGCCTCCTCAAATGGTGACAGGAGAGTGCATGCATCCTTGATCAGTAGCCACTGGCGTGGCAAAACGAAGCCAAGCTCCCCTGACCCTGTCCTGGTGCCATACTCGCACGGGTACTCATTGATAGCATTCTGCTATGTGTGCAGCCACTGCAGCATTGCCAATGTTGAGTTCCACATGGTGGACAGGTTGGATTCCCTTTGAATGTCAGCCAGCTGAGCACTGGCATTGTATGATCGGCGGAAATGACCACAGACTTTTCTGGCCTGCCTCAGGAGATCTTGTAAGCCTTGGTACCTGGTCAAGAACTGCTGCACCACCAAATTCAGGACGTGTGCCAGACATGGAACAGGGGTCGAGTTTCCTTGCCGGAGGGCGTATAGAAGGTTGGTGCCATTGTCGCATACAACCATTCCTGGCTGAAGCTGGCATGGCATCAACCACCTCTGAGCCTGCCCCAGTGTGGCTCCTGTCCCCTAGGCAGAACAACTCAAGCACCGCATGGCATCTTTTAGTCGGACTCCTTGCGTAGCCACTTGAACGCTTACGGAGCACTGCTAGTTCAGAGGACAAATCTGCAAAAGAGGGCATGGAGGAAGAAGAAGAGGAGGGGTGGAGGAGAGAGATGTGGCAGAATCACTACTAGCATTTTGGAGGCGTGGTGGCGGAACAAGCTTCAAGAAAACTGAACCCTGTCCTGCATCCTTCCCAGCTGCCAGCAGAGTTACCCAGTGCGCTGTGAAGGAAAGATAACGTCCCTGCCCATGCCTGCTGGACCATGAGTCCGCGGTAATATGAATCTTACTGCTGACCGCCCTGTCCAACAAGGCCAAAACATTACCTTCCACATGCCGGTGGAGAGCCGGAATCAGGGCCGTCTTTACCATGGGGGCAAACGGGGCAGCTGCCCTGGCCCAGTCATTGTTGGGGGGGCCCAAACAGCTGCCCACCACCCGCCGGAGTTCCGACACCTCCAGCGCTGGTCACGCTGGCTGCTCGCTACTGTAATCCGGGAAAGTAGTGCTGCTTCTGTATTTACAAGTCTGCCTTTTTCTATGATGTGGGCCTTTCAAGTGATGTTGCCAACGGACTGCATGGCAGGTCGTCATATGTCTGGTCAAGCATGTGGTGCCCAAGCGGCTGCTGTTCTGGCCACGCTTGACCCACTTCAGACATAGGTTGCAAACAGCAAGGGTGCAATCTGCTGCACACGTGTCGAAAAAGGCCCACACCAAGGAACTTTTAAAAGGCAGCAGGAAATCAGCAGCGCACTGCACCTGCGGAGCTCTGCAGTGTGATGCAATAGGGTGGCTGCCCTTAAGCTGCCCCCTAGAGGACATTCTGCCTCATTGGAGTTGTGCCTCCACCTCCTCCTCCTCCTCCACTCCTCCTCTCTCAGGCACCCAAGTACAGTCAGTGACCTTATCATCCCCTCCCTCCTTGTCACTGGAGAAAACTGGAGCGAGGAGGGAGGGGATGATGAGGTCACTGACTGTACTTGGGTGCCTGAGAAGAGGAGGAGGAAGAGGCACAACTCCAACGAGGCAGGATGTCCTCTAGGGGGAAGCTTAAGAGCAGCCACCCTATTGCATCACACAGCAGAGCTCCACAGGTGCAGGGTGCTGCTGAATCCCCGCTGACTTTTAAAAGTTCCTTGGTGTGGGCCTTTCGACACATGTGCAGCAGATCGCACCGTTGCTGTTTGCAACCTATGTCTGAAGCGGATCAAGCGTGGCTAGAACAGCAGCCATTTGGGCACCACATGCTTGACCAGACATAAGACGATCTGCCATGCAGTCCATTGGCAACATGTCAGAAACCATAAATCAGACCGATACAGAAGTGCAGTTAAAAATCACACTTGTTTAATAATAATAATAATAGGGGGCGCATGCGCGGCGCGAACCGAGGAGGACGCAGGGACTGAGAGCTCCGTGAGCCGCGGAGACTAACGGCACTTCCCCGGGGCGATCAACACTAGCTATCTACCTAAAATATCCCCGCACCCCCGGCGGAACACTCAGCGCATGACGGGCACTAGAAATCGCCGTGGAAAACCGGCCCGAAGATCCTTAACGTCCTATCTGTTAAGAGAGAGGGAGAGAAGCATGCAGGCCCAAGATGGCGCCCGGAAGACACAGTCACAGGCACATTCTCCTACAGCAGCTTTCTCACCATCGCACTCCCAGGGAGACAGTGAGTACACATTCCAACTGACTAAGGCTGATCTAGATGAGAGCTTGACTTTAATGTATGATAAGATCGCCCAGAAATTCCAATCAGAGCTCCACAAGTCTACTAACACGCTGTCCTTGGAGATTGCGGCCCTGGGTAGCAGAACTGACTTACTAGAGACAAAGCACGACGAGCTCTCCTTGGTATATTCTGACCTAAGGAAGGAACATGAGTCCCTATCTGACACGGTCCTACAGCTCCAAGCTCACATTGAGGACCTCGATAACAGGAACCGCCGCAACAATCTTAGGGTGCGCGGAGTGCCTGAATCGGTCACCGACCTACTACCTGCGATACAGAAGATATTCCAATCCCTTTTGCCAGACTCCCCACTGTCGGCCTTCTCCTGTGACAGGATTCACAGGGCCCTTCGCCCTCCCCCTCCCCCAGAGAAACCTCCAAGGGATATAATACTCTGCCTTAAGGACTTCCTGGTCAAAGAGGAAATACTTAGAGCTTCACGGAACACCCCTAATATTCGTCTGGAAGGTACCCCGATTCAAATCTACCCGGATATCTCCCCTACCACTCTGGATAAGCGCAGGAGGATGAAGGAGGTTACCTCTGTTCTTCAAACGGCCAGTATTCGCTACCGATGGGGCTTCCCCTTCAAGCTGCAGGTGCCTCACAATGGCACAACTTACACTGTGACCACCCTAATAGAAGGAAAAGAATTACTGGTGAAGATGGGCCTCCTTGATGCGGCTTCCCTGCCCAGACTACCCTCCACTCCACGTCACTCAGCTATTTGGGCAACCCCTCCACCTAGGAGAGACCGCCGAGATCAACGCCGTGACTGACGACAAGACACACTTTTCTTTGGACTCCCCCCTTTTTTTTTTTTTTTTTTATTTTTTTTTTTTACATTTTCCCCCCTACCCTTGTTTTTTTTCTTCTTTTACCTTTCTTCCTCCAGGATATCGAGAATTGAACATCTCCCAACATGCTGAAAGAAGATTGGACTCTCCCGGCTCATTACGGACTCCCGGTTGCGCCCGTATGATTGTCCCTACACTCTTTATTAATGAGAACTGGCTGGCTCCACGTCTGGTCAGTGATGTTGGAGCTGGTTGACTCCCCACAGGTAAATTCCTATGCAGAATTTATGTCTGTAAGGATGACACAAACGCTACCACTCAGAGTGTCGGACCTTTTGGTCCGAATGGACACTTTTTTTTGGGTCCATGGAATGTTTTTCCCCATGACCCCCTGGTGCTTCGTTTGGCCACTTTTTGGCCTAGTATTCAGGTTTCTAGTTTTTTTGTTTCTCTATGTTTATGATTTTATGCTTTTGCTTTTTTTTTGTGTTGTGCACACCAATTGGCAATATCTTAGTGATTTATGTGCTACTAACTCAGAGTATAGATGCATGAGGTTCCACTGGACTGAGCGCCATAGCGATGCTATGCCTCTGGAAAAGCTAAGTTGCTGTTTGGCTGCTCCCTCTCGGCCTGGACCCCTTACTGATCCCAGCAAATTCATTATAAATTACCATGGGGATTAACATAATTTCCCATAACGTTAAAGGGTTTAATACCCCTCAAAAAAGAAGAAAAGCTTTCAAAACGTACAAATCTCTTGGAGCAGATGTGGTCTTCATCCAGGAGACGCATTTCTCCAGAGATAATCACCCATCATACTTTGACAAGTCTTTCAATCAAAGCTATTTCACTACCCATGGGTCCAGGTCTAGAGGGGCGGCCATTTTTATCAAAAACTCGGTGGTGTTTCAGGCTCATAAAATTTATAAAGACCCCAACAGTCGTTTCGTGATAGTTCAGGGTACTATCCAAAACAAACTTCTAACTATGGCCTCAGTATATGCCCCGAACGCCTCACAGGCAACATTCTTTAAAGAATTTTTTCAAACCCTAGATAGGTTCCACTCCCCTCATATGTTAATTGGTGGGGACTTTAACTTAGTGGCCCACTCAGGACATGATAGAAGCCGAACATGCCCCACATCTAAAGCTTTTCCCAAATCCCTACAACATTCCCTAAAATCCTCTCAACTCATTGATATTTGGAGAGCCCACAATGTCGGCTCTAGGGAATATACGTTCTATTCCCACCCCCATGACAGTTATTCACGCCTAGACTATATTTTTGGCACCCCCTCTTTAACAGTGAACTCTACTACAGCCAACATACATGTTTGCCCCTGGTCGGACCATCACCTTGTATCCACCCATATCTCATGTTTAGGCCTCCCACATGTAGCCAGGTCCTGGCGCCTTAATGAAGCATTACTCACGGATCCAGTGATAATGGCTCAGTTGGAGGGACATCTTAAAGAATACTTTAGGCTTAATAATGTAGAGAACATTTCTCCTATCTCCCTATGGGCAGCCCATAAGGCTGTGATGAGAGGCCATCTGATAGAGATTTCCACGACCCACAAACGACAAAAACAACAGGACACCCACAAACTCACCCTAGAATTAGAACAATTATATCATAGACACACTCAAACCCCTACACAGGAGTTGCTCCTCCAGATCACCGAAAAACGCAGAGCCCTAGATGACATACTGTCGGGTCACATCGAGAAGTCTCTTAGATGGTCCAAAGCGCGCTTCCTCCTATATAGTAACTCGGCTTCCACGATGTTTGCACGAAAACTTAAACAGTCTACCCAACCGACCCATCTTTACAAATTAAAGGACAGCCACGGCAACCTCACCTCACATCCTAAACATGTACTACAGATTTTCTCCACCTTCTATCAACAACTTTTTTCTGGCCCGGACCCTTCACACCCTCCCCCTATGCGGTCCTGGCTAGATACCCTCCCGCTTCCTCGTCTCTCGGAGGAGCAATTAGATACCCTTAATGCCCCCTGCTCATCCGAGGAAGTTGCCTCTATTATCTTCTCTCTTAAACCCTCCAAAGCACCGGGCCCTGATGGCTTCTCCCCGGTTTACTATAAAAAATTTGCAGAATCCCTACTCCCCACACTTACTAATATGTATAATCAAATACTCAAAGGTCAAAGTTTCCCTACAGAAATGTTGCTTGCCAACATGTCCCTTATTCCCAAACCCAGCAAAGATCATACCCTCCCCCAAAATTTTCGCCCCATTTCGGTTATAAACAATGATCTTAAAATATTCGGCAGGATCCTAGCTGACAGACTGGCCAAAGTCATTACTTCCCTGATATCGCCCGATCAAACCGGATTCATCCCATCGAGGCAGATCACAGATAATATACGATTAGCCACTAATATCCTGCAGGATGCCCATATGAACTCAAACTCAGTACTGCTTTTGAGTTTAGATATAAACAAGGCATTTGATAGTGTCCTCTGGACATATCTAGATACGGTATTAGCCAAATTTGGTTTTAGTGGGGCATTTATACATGGCTTCAAAGCCCTTTACCATAACCCAAAAACCCGAATTAAGCTTCCAGGATGTTACTCAGATTATTTTTCTCTGGGATGCGGTACTAGACAGGGGTGTCCCTTATCTCCGCTTTTATTTGCGCTGGCTATGGAGCCCCTGTCTAGATCCATTTCTAATGACCCAAACATTAAGGGCTACGGGAAGGGAGATCAGGAATTCAAACTTAGCCTTTACGCAGATGATGTATTGCTTTTCATCTCCGAACCCCTCCTCTCCCTCCCTAACCTCATGTCCTCCCTGGACTCTTTCTATAAATTATCGGGCCTGGGCATCAACCCCTCCAAGTGTTCGGCTCTACCAATTCACCTCCCGCAAAACCTATTGACCACCCTCACAGATAAATTTAAATTCTCATGGAACCATATCTCTCTACAATATCTTGGAGTTAAATTGGCCCCTTCCCTGAAACAACTATACTCATTGAACTACCCTCCAGCTTTTTCCAATGTTAAATACCTTTTAAATCAATGGTCCTCCTACCACATATCATTTCTAGGGAGAATTCAGGCAGTGAAAATGAACATTCTCCCCAAGCTCCTATTCCTCTTTAGATCCCTACCCCTATATGTCTCTCGATCAGTCCTTCAGAAGGTTCAATTGGACCTGCTCAGGTTTATTTGGCAAAATAAAAAGCCACGAATGGGACGTGCACTGGTGTATAGAGCCCAGAGAAGGGGAGGTTTGGGATGCCCGGATCTATGGAAATACTTCCTGGCATCTCGGCTAATCCAAATGGCGCAGTGGCATACCGTCCCCACCTCTGTGCCATGGCTACAATTCGAACAGATCTCGGTAACTCCATACTACCTCCCCGGTCTCCTCTGGTCCCGCTCGGTCTCCGCCAGAGACATCACCCCTCTGAACAATATTGTTGGTCAATCACTTTATCTATGGTCCCTTTATCGCAAAAAGTTCCAGCTGCATTCTGACGTCCCCCTCTTATCCTCTTTTCTGGGAGAACCCTCATTCCCCCCAGCTTTTTCCTCCAGTTTGCCATATCTTAAATGGATTGCACTAGGCTTGGTGAACCTCGAGTCTCTTCTGCAGAACGCCTCTTTTTGTTCCTACACTCACCTGCAACAGACCTATGGTATGGGCAGATCCGAGTTTCACCAATACTTGCAAATTCGACACTTCTACTCGACTTTTATGAAGGGAGGGGTGGAGTTGTCGAAAACCCCTTTTGAACATTTGTGTGGAGAGGAGGCGAGGGATAAGGGGACCATCTCTGTACTTTATCGTTACCTCAATGATTATAACTCCCCACAAAAATCCTTAGCGATGGTAGCATGGGAGGTGGAGATGGCCAAGGAGATCTCTGGCGGAGATTGGCAGGACATGATAGACAATATGCACAGGTGCACTCGTTCTGTGTCAATTAAGGAAACGGTACTTAAGCTTCACACTAGATGGTACTACACTCCGGATCGTCTTCAAAGAATATATCCCCTGGTCTCTGGCACATGTTTTAGAGGGTGCCAGGACAGGGGTACGTTGCTGCATACGTTCTGGAGCTGTAAGGCCTTAGACACCGTTTGGCACAAGACTACATCCCTCATAAGGCTTCTCTCCGGATTGTCGCTTACATTGACTTGTCAAATGTGTCTGCTGTTTGCGGAGCTTCCAGGTGTTCCCCTCCCCCTACAAAAATTAATCCATACACTCTTCAGTGCGGTTCAATGGGCAATAGCATTGAACTGGAAGAGGCCCCAAGTATCCTGGTCACAGGTGATTTCTCGTATGGAGTCTATCAGATCCATGGAGAGAATACATCATACTCTCCTAGATTCCATGCCTATATTTGATCGAAAATGGAACATCTGGACAGCTCTGCTGCTTAGTGACAGATTGAAGGACCCCTCGGAACCCACAGCTGACCCCCCTTAATGCAAATATTAATCCTATTTGTTAACAAAACGAGAGGGGATACTCCAGGGCCCTCACAACTTATCTGATCATTACAATATTAGACATATTGTTTTGTATTCCCTGATTGTAAACTTAAGTTATTAGAAGTACACATTTATCACAACTATCTACTTTAAGTTTTCTCATTCCTTTTTTTTTTTTTTTTATTTGTTTGTCTTTTATTTCCTTTTTTATTTTTTATTACCTTTGTTTTTTGGGCTCATAATGTACGAATATGCGAACTATGGTTCGCACTGAGTGTGATATATCATTTCTTTGTAATGGGCTTTCTAGCCGTTGTAATTCATGTCACCACAGTGCCTGTATACCCAAATGTTATATTTTCTACAATAAAAACGTTTGAAAACAAAAAAAAAAAAATAATAATAATAATAATAATAGTAAAAGGTAAAAGAGCAACGTAGTCAAATCATAGCCAGAGCTCGGTATCTGGAACGGATAGTCAGAAAAGCCAGGACATCAGGGAGTCAGAGATCAGTGTACTTCAGGACAGGCCAGGAAATCATGAAACCAGAGAATCAGCATAGTGAAACAGCAAGCAGCATCAGGAACCAGAAGGGACGTCAGCCAAGCAAGTCTTCAACTTGCACAACAGGTACACAGAAGAGTCTCTGGATGTGTTGACCAAGGCGAAGGCAGAGAGGGACTGAACTGAACAGCTTAAGTAACCAGCAGGACTGACGAACAGGATATTATCATCAGCTGAGTCACTGTGGAAAAGATTGGAGCTAGCAATTAAATGACAACTGAGCGGCCTGCTCTAAGAAGGAAGGGCTGAGCACAGTCCTGACACAACAGCACCTGAAGGACCCACATCATAGAAAAAGGCAGACTTCTCCTTGCTCCTCATCTGGGATCTCCAACCCTACTATACCTCCAGTCCTCTCAAAAACCTGCACTGAGAGGAATGAAGGTATAGCAATAGGTGTCCCAAGTACTTGCAGCCAATTTGCTAGCAGTACGCCACCAATTGATTTTAGCAGGCAAATTTCCCTACCCCAGTTGCTGAACCGTAAAAAGAAATTTCGTCCCAGCCATCCAAATGCTCAGCGTCTAAATGCTAGCCTTGCCAAATTGCTAGCACTGCAACTGCTGCCTTTTCAGCTGGTAGACTCTGCCCCCTTTCGTGAATTTGTGGAATGTGCTGTACCTCAGTGGCAGGTTCCAAAACACCATTTCTTTTCAAGGAAGGCCATTCTACCTCTCTACAGGCATGTGGAAGGCAATGTTTTGGCCTCGTCAGACAGGGCGCTCAACAGTAAGGTTCATATTACTGCTGTCTCAGGGACGTTGCCTTCCCTTCACGGTGCACTGGGTAACTCTGCTGGCAGCTGAGAAGGATGCAGGACAGGGTTCAGTGTTGGAGCTTGTTCCGCCAACACGCCTCCAAAATGCTAGCAGTGATTCTGCCACAGCTCTCTCATCCACCCCCTCCACTTCTTCTTTCTATATGGCCTCGTCTACAGATTTGCCTTCTGAACCAGCAGTGCTCCATAAGCATTCAAGGGCAAGCAGTCATGCTAAAAGATGCGATGCGGTGCTTGAGTTGGTCTGCCTAGGGGACAGGAGCCCCACTGGGGAAGAGATTCTGTCAGCTCTGCAGGGGCAGGCTCAGAGGTGGTTGACTCCATGCCAGCTTCAGCCAGGAATGGTTGTATGCAACAATGGCACCAGCCTTCTCTCCACCCTCCGACAGGGACACTTGACCCATGTTCCATGTTTGGCACACATCCTGAATTTGGTGGTGCAGCAGTTCTTGACCAGGTACCCAGGCTTACAAAATCTCCTGAGGCAGGCCAGAAAAGTATGTGGTCATTTCTGCCAGTCATAGAATGCCAGTACTCATCTGACAGACATTCAAAGGGAATGCAACCTGCCCACCAACTGCCCCATTTGTGACATTCCCACCAGGTGGAACTCAACGTTGGCAATTCTGCAGCATCTGCACACACAGCAGAGGGCCATCAATGTGTACCTGTGCGAGTATGGCACCAGGACAGGGTCAGGGGAGCTTGGCTTCTTTTCGCTACACCAGTGGCTACTGATCAAGGATGCATGCACTTTTCTGTCACCATTTGAGGAGGCCACAAGTATGGGGAGCAGCAACAATGCATGCATCAGTGACACTGTCCCTCTAGTCTTCCTGCTGGAGCATACGCTTTGTGGAATCATGGACAGGGCACGTGTCAGCATGGATGTAGAGGATAACACTCAGCAGCAGTCTTCAAGGGATGGTTTTCAGTCCCCAGAAACCCAAGGAGTTGTACGTGGCTGGGAGGAGATAGTTACGGATAATGTAATCCTTAGTTACCCTGTGGACTCAGAATCAAATGCCTCTGCAAACTTACGCTGCATAGCCTCCCTGATTCTGCAAAGTCTGCAAAAGGACCCTAGAATTTGTGGTATCAAGGAGAGGGATCATTACTGGCTGACAATCCTTCTTGATCCACATTACAAAGGTAAAGTTGGAGAGCTCATCCTGATTTTGCAGAGGGAGCAGAGGATGAAACATCTTTAGGAGGCCTTGAAGAAAGGTTTGTGTAACGCATTTCCAGACCCCGGAAGGTTACCATTTCCTGGTGCTGGACAACGTGTTGCTGAGGCTTTGTTCAGTCAGAGCAAGAACATTGTTCTTCCTCCAAACACGGCAAGTCGTACGAGACAGCCGACAGGAAGACTCAACGAACTTCCACAGTGCTCACAGCGCCTTGGTAGTTCATTGAAAACTACAAGCCTCGTAGGTGGGACACACCCACTTTCTCTTGGTTTGGCCGAGCAGCCATTCTAAAGATGAATGTTTTACCCCGCATGTTTTACCTCCTACAAAAGGTATCCCGATAAGAATACCTCTTGCATTTTTTTGTTCATATAGGCAACTCTGTGTGACCCTTTTATGGCACCGTAAGCAGCCCAGAATCAGCTATGATCAACTAGTCCTTCCCAAAAAAAGGTGTGATAGGTCTCCCGGACTTACGTCATTTTTATTGGGCCTGTCAGCTATCATGGATTGGAATGCCCATCGACGAGTTAAAGAATGGGTAACTGTCACGGAACGTCCCACACTCCGCTTGAGTGCTTCCGTCAGTATACCGCTTCCTAAGTTCTGGAACACGAGTCCAATGGATCATCAGAACTGTTTATTTGAAATCTCACACACATTTATACACCAGGATGACTCAAAGCTAACCTAATTAACATTAGCTAATTTACTACAAAATTTACCCAGACCAGATGACAGACTTGTGGGCACCGAGCTTCACACAGTAATATAAACACAATAGCTGGAGCTAATTACAATTAACAATACAAACAAAACCTAATTAACATGAGCTCCAATAGGAGTCGTCCCGTCTCCTACATTGTATAGAGGACAATGTGATCAGCTCATTCAATTAACATACATCCTGGGAGATATTGTGGACAAATATTACTGTCCCATTTTAAGTAGTCCAAGATATATTTTCTCACTCACCCTGTGCCAGGATGGCACAGGGTGACTTAGACATAAGATGTATTCTGAGTTCCACGGGCCCTCCCGTCACATCTCTCCCCTTTCGGCAGGAGACTAACACAGGAGGAGACCCCAGACGGGTTGACTCCGAAGTTAGTAAGTAGTTCCAGTCCTCTAATGCCTGTACCCACACAGTACCCCAAACAACTTGTTCCAAACAGAGTATTACTCACCCAGCCAACCTCTGCCTCTCTCAGAGAACATATCTGCCGCTGGGGAGAGGCCTGGACTGGCCCTTCTCCCTGGAACTCTGTAGTTGTTGCCAGTGCTGGGCAGAGGTTGGTAACACTCTGCCCTGTTGCCAGCACTTCTGCTGGGGACTCCGGATCCTCCGCTCCGGCTAACCGTTGGGGCAGGAGGCTGGCTTCCTCCACTCCCAAACTGTGTAGCTGCCATTGGGGAGGTGAGCCGGCTGCTTCCTTTTCCATTCCCTCATCTGGCTGCTGGGACGACATGTCAATGGTACTGTCTCCCAGGTACACGGATCTTTGCTGGGGAGGAAAGCCCGCTTCCTCCACCCTGGCCAACTGTTGGGGAGGGACAACACACACCTCCTCTCCTCTCCCTTCTCCCCCTGTATCTGCTGCTGGGAAGTGATTGCCATCTTCTCACCCTGAGCCTCCACAATTGCTGCAGGTGTGGGGCAGAGGTCTTGGACCCTCTGTCCGGTTCCCAGCACTTCTGCTGGGGGTTTGCTAGGTGGTTCCTCCTCTATAGAAATGTCTATTAAATCCCCAGTCTCTGGAATTGGTAAAAGTGTGGGACAGAGGTCTTGGACCCTCTGTTCAGTTACCAGATCTTCAGCTGGAGAAGTTTGTTTTAACTCCATAGATGCTGCTGGCAGAAAATCACATGTCCCTGTCAGTGTTGTGGGAGAAAGGCCGACTACCTCTTCTCTCAGGAAGGCCGAAGCCACTGTTGGTGCTGGGCAGAACACAGTGAACTTTGGCCCTGATAGCAGCTCTTCTGCTGGAGGCTCATCAGGTTGTTCTTCCTCAGCAGAAAAGTCTATCAAATCCCATGTCTCTGCAACTGATGTCTGGGGATAGAGGTTCACCATCTCCTGTGCATGGAACCCAGAAGATGCTATCATTTCTGGGCAGAGGTTAGCAGAGCTCTGCCCTTTTGTCAGCACTTCAAGTTTGGGGACGGCAATCTCCGGATTTTCCACTGCCGATTCCCTGGCATGCTGCTGAACTTGTTCTAGCAGTTTCCTGTATGCCCTTTCCAGATGCTGTTCCTTCCTTAGCAAATGGTCCAGATCAGGTTTGAGCTCTGAGACCCCTGCAAGACCGAGCATAGACTCTCTATATTCTCTCAGGTCCTCAAGGTCAGGTTCCCCTTCATCGCCAAACATAAAAAGATCCGTAAGGCTCTCCCACAGCAATCCAGGGCCGCCAAAGTCATATCCCTCCGGAGAGCATTCTGTTGTCTCCCCTAAATATCCTTCCTCTGCATGCCATTGCAGAGCCCGATAACGATTGTCCAGCTCTATCTCCTGCTGGACCAACCTGTCCAACTCAGTCACCCATTGCTCCTGGGGCCGCTCTCCCAGGAATGCCATCCGCAATGCCCCTTGGTCACTGGCCCGTTGCTCTTGGGTTGGAAAGCACTTGCCCTGTTTTATACCAGAGAGACGGAGGGCTGCAATCCAGAGCTCCACCTGAATTTGCTGCCTAAGCTCCAGGTATTCATCCTCAGACACAGTCCTGGTGTATGTTGAAAGGATGATCCGCAGCAGCCCCAGGAATTCTGATGCCAGGTCCATATCTCCGCTGGGGTGACTGAAGTCTGCTATCCTGATCTTGGATCCAGTTGGAGGTTTAGATTTCCCAGACTGCAGGAAGCTTTCCCGCTGCGTGCCACCAATTGTGACGGATCCTATTCCACACTCCGCTTGAGTGCTTCCATCAGTATACCGCTTCCTAAGTTCTGGAACACGAGTCCAATGGATCTGGCTATAGGAACCCCCAAGAACTAGACAACACCAGTCTTGGAGTACATCAGAACTGTTTATTTGAGATCTCACACACATTTATACACCAGGATGACTCAAAGCTAACCTAATTAACATGAGCTAATTTACTACAAAATGTACCCAGACCAGATGACAGACTTGTGGGCACCGAGCTTCACACATTAATATAAACACAATAGCTGGAGCTAATTACAATTAACAATACAAACAAAACCTAATTAACATGAGCTCCAATAGGAGTCGTCCCGTCTCCTACATTGTATAGAGGACAATGTGATCAGCTCATTCAATTAACATACATCCTGGGAGATATTGTGGACAAATATTACTGTCCCTTTTTAAGTAGTCCAAGATATATTTTCTCACTCACCCTGTGCCAGGATGGCACAGGGTGACTTAGACATAAGATGTATTCTGAGTTCCACGGGCCCTCCCGTCACAGTAACACTTGAGGGCTCTTTTTCATCTCTCTCTCTGGCAACTAGGGATGGGCTTTATGTTCGGGTCGAACATGAGTTCGACCTGAAAATTGGCTGTTCGTCCGTTCGCCGAACAGCGAAAAATTTGGGGTGTTTGCAGCAAATTTGCAAGCCGCGGAACACCCTTTAAAAGTCTATGGGAAAAATCAAAAGTGCAAATTTTAAAGGCTTATATGCATGGTATTGTCATAAAAAGTGTTTGGGGACCTGGGTCCTGCCCCAGGGGACATGTATTAATGCAAAAAAAAAACGGACATTTTTTCGGGAGCAGTGATTTTAATAATGCTTAAAGTGAAACAATAAAAGTATTATATTCCTTTAAATTTAGTACCTGGGGGGGGTGTCTATAGTATGACTGTAAAGGGGCGCATGTTTCCCGTGTTTAGAACAGTCTGACAGCAAAATTACATTTCTAAAGGAAAAAAAGTCAAGTAAAACTACTATCGCTACTATCACTACTACCTAGGGGGGGGGGTCTATAGTATACCTGTAAAGGGGCGCATGTTTCCTGTGTTTAGAACAGTCTGACAGCAAAATGACATTTCTAAAGGAAAAAAGTAATGGAAAACTACTATCGCTACTATCACTACTAACTACTGTAAAACTACTATCGATGGCGCTGGCTATAATGGTCCGGCAATACACATACAAGTTCATTGATAAAAACGGCATGCGATTCCCCCACAGGGGAACCCCAAACCAAAATTTTAAAAAAACATGCGTGGGGGTCCCCCTAAATTCCATACCAGGCCCTTCAGGTCTGGTATGGATATTAAGGGGAACCCCCTGCCAAAGTTTAAAAAAAAATGGCGTTGGGGTCCCCCTCAAAATCCATACCAGACCCTTATCCGAGCACGCAACCTGGCAGGCTGCAGGAAAAGAGGGGGGACAAGATAGCGCCCCCCCTCCTGAACCGTACCAGGCCACATACCCTCAACATTTGGAGGGTGCTTTGGGGTAGCCCCCCAAAGCACCTTGTCCCCATGTTAATGGGGAGAAGGGCCTCATCCCCACAACCCTTGCCCGGTGGCTGTGGGGGTCTGCGGGCGGGGGGCTTATCGGAATCTGGAAGCTCCCTTTAACAAGTGGACCCCCAGATTCCGCCCCCCACCGTGTGAATTGGTAATGGGGTACAAATATACCCCTACCATTTCACAAAAAAAGTGTCAAAAAGGTTAAAAAACATAAGAGACAGTTTTTGACAAGTCCTTTATTAATTTATTCTTCTTCCATTTTCTTTCTTCTGGTCTTCCTTTGGTGTTCTTCTTCTTCATCCATCTTCTTCTTCCTCCGCTCTTATCGTCCCGCATCTTCCTCTGGCTTCTTCTCCGCTCCGCTACGATCTGCCTCAGTGGGAATCTTCCACCGTGTGACGCTTCGGTTCTTCTGATACTTCTTATATAACGGAGGGTGGCCACCCTCCTCTGACACACGGGGACTTCACGGGGACTTCCCTGTGGCTTTCCCCGTGTTGTCAGAGGGGGGCGGGGTCACCCGGTTACGTAAATGAGCACACAACCTGGCAGGCTGCAGGAAAAGAGGGGGGGACGAGAGAGCACCCCCCCTTAATATCCATACCAGACCTGAAGTGCCTGGAATGGAATTTAGGGGGACCCCCACTTATTTTTTTTTTAATTTTGGTTCAGGGTTCCCCTGTGGGGGAATACCATGCCGTTTTTATCAATGAATTTTTATGTGTATTGCCGGACTGACAATTCAATATAGCCGGCGCTGGCGATAGTAGTTTTACAGTAGTTAGTAGCGATAATAGTTTTACATGACTTTTTTTCCTTTAGAAATGTTATTTTGCTGTCAGACTGTTCTAAACACGGGAAACATGCGACCATTTACAGGCATATTATAGACACCCCCCAGGTATGAAATTTAAAGGAATATTACACTTTTATTGTTGCACTTTAAGCATTATTAAAATCACTGCTCCCGAAAAAACTTCAATTTTTAAAACTTATTTTTGCATTGATACATGACAATAACTTGCATATAAGCCTTTAAAATGAGCACTTTTGATTATTCATGTTCGTGTCCCATAGACTTTAATGGTGTTTGCGTGTTTGAAAGAATTTTTTGCCTGTTCGCATGTTCTGGATGCGAACCGAAGCGGGGGGGTGTGCGGCTCATCACTACCGGTGACTACTCCTGAGTAGGGATGAGCTTTCTGTTCAAATCGAACATCGGCTGTTCGATTGTTCAGCGAAGAACGAACATTATGGGGCAATGCACTGTGTCATCGCAGTGCATTGCTGGCTGATGATTGGCCAAGCATACACTATGACCCGCATGCATTGGCCAATCACAGTGCCATAAGCAAAGAGGGGTGTCTTTGGCCAATCATGGCTCAGGGGGTTAAGTCCACTCTAGAGCTGGGTGATTTTCTCCAAAAAAGAAATCTGCGATTTTTAAAAAAAATCTTGATTCACGATATGAATCAAGTTTTTTCTTTTTTTTGATGGACACCGCGCCGGTCCTGAGGAGCTGCGGGCAGGAGTTTTTAGGTGATAGAAACTGGTGGTGACAAGAGCTTTATGGAATGAGACAACCAACCTGCATCCCTTTATACATATACAATGGATGATTTTTCCTCTTGAGTGGGATTTTAAAGGGTGGAAGTCTCAAAAAAGTATAACAAAAAGTATAAAAAATTATCAAAATTTTATTGTATCAAAAATGTAAAAGAAAAACATGTGCTAGAATGGAAACAATGAATAAAAGCAACAATGGATGCCAGAATTAACAAATGATGAAAAATACAACCAGGATATACGTGACAGGTCGACAGAGCTACACAAAACCCCACAAAGGCTATATCAGCAAGGAGCCAATTGACAATGCAGGACCAACGCGTTTCGAGGCTTTATATAAGGATTGCAACCTCTTCTTCAGGGGCTAGAGGTAAGGTGTACATCTGTCTGCGAAACATTGTTACAAAAAAAGAGACAAAAAGACACACAATGAAAAACATGTTGATGTCAGAAAATCATGCATATATACATCTATTTACATAATCAGATTGTGATGTAATTACAAAAAATGTATCCTAACCATGCTATTGCAGGGTCAATACTGTATGGCATTCACCCCAGACAAGGGGGAAGGGGAGAACGGTAAGCCACCGGGGCCCAGATCCGAATATCAGCGACGCCGCCACACAACCAGGACCGCCAGCAGATCAGGACCAGACACAGAGGGCGTCACGTCCCTCAGCTGTATTTTGAATTCTCTTTATCAAAAACTCTTTATTAGCTAAAAACCAAGAAGACAAGGGGAGGATTTATAAGTGTGGGATACAAAGGTCCCAGAACAAAATTTTACTATTTTGCTATATGGAAAGTTCCCCCTAATGGGTTCAAGACGGGGGACTCTAATAAGTGTAAAGTTGTACCTACCTATTGACGCAGGCTAAGATTATCTAAGCCTTGACTCCTCGGGCGGGTAAACAGCAGCTGACAGCACCCCAAGTGTGTAGGATATACTAAGAATCAGCATCAGAAAAAAAGTTTTTAGGTGAGGCCGCGGCTTCAGCCTAGTCCGCGGCGTCCGACCTCGCGGACTAGGCTGAAGCCATGGCCACGCCTAAAAACTCCTGCCCGCAGCTCCTCAGGACCGGCGTGGTGTCAACGCCAGTCCTGGTGGAAAAAAAAAATCGATTTGCTTAAAATTTGAATCAATTTGACCTCTCAACTCGATTCAAGATTCAAATAGATTTTTTCCCCAGCCCTAGTCCACGCCCCACACTATATAAGGCCACCAGAACGTCAGCCTTGTGTAGTGTGTTGCTGGCGGAGAGAGATAGATAGAAAGAGAGTGCCATTTCATTTACTTTGAGCAGGCAGTTTATTCAGTTAGCTGCAGTGTATTTTATATATACAGTGGGGACGGAAAGTATTCAGACCCCCTTAAATTTTTCACTCTTTGTTATATTGAAGCCATTTGCTAAAATCATTTAAGTTCATTTTTTTTTCCTCATTAATGTACACACAGCACCCCATATTGTACACACAGCACCCCATATTGACAGAAAAACACAGAACTGTTGACATTTTTGCAGATTTATTACAAAAGAAAAACTGAAATATCACATGGTCCTAAGTAT
The DNA here is from genome assembly GCA_037953035.1 of Aquarana catesbeiana. Classification (NCBI taxonomy): domain Eukaryota; kingdom Metazoa; phylum Chordata; class Amphibia; order Anura; family Ranidae; genus Aquarana; species Aquarana catesbeiana. The sequence continues at coordinate 1,615,538 of JBBHAA010001355.1, read as the reverse complement.
TCAGATCCTTTGCTCAGTATTTAGTAGAAGCACCTTTTTGATCTAATACAGCCATGAGTCTTTTGGGGAAAGATGCAACAAGTTTTTCACACCTGAATTTGGGGATTCTCTGCCATTCCTCCTTGCAGATCCTCTCCAGTTCTGTCAGGTTGGATGGTAAACGTTGGTGGACAGCCATTTTTAGGTCTCTCCAGAGATGCTCAATTGGGTTTAAGTCAGGGCTCTGGCTGGGCCATTCAAGAACAGTCACAGAGTTGTTGTGAAGCCACTCCTTCGTTATTTTAGCTGTGTGCTTAGGGTCATTGTCTTGTTGGAAGGTAAACCTTCGGCCCATTCTGAGGTCCTGAGCACTCTGGAGAAGGTTTTCATCCAGGATATCCCTGTACTTTGCCGCATTCATCTTTCCCTCAATTGGAACCAGTCGTTCTGTCCCTGCAGCTGAAAAGACACCCCCACAGCATGATGCTGCCACCACCATGCTTCACTGTTGGGACTGTATTGAACAGGTGATGAGCAGTGCCTGGTTTTCTCCACACATACCGCTTAGAATTAAGGCCAAAAAGTTCTAGCTTGGTCTCATCAGACCAGAGAATCTTATTTCTCACCATCTTGGAGTCCTTCGGGTATTTTTTAGCAAACTCCATGCAGGCTTTCATGTGTCTTGCACTGAGGAGAGGCTTCCGTCGGGCCACTCTGCCATAAAACCCCGAATGGTGGAGGGCTGCAGGAATGGTTGACTTTCACAACTTTCTCCCATCTCCCGACTGCATCTCTGGAGCTCAGCCACAGTGATCTTTGGGTTCAATTTTTTTTTTTTAATAAATCTGTAAAAATGTCAACAATTCTGTGTTTTTCTGTCAATATGGGGTGCTGTGTGTACATTAATAAGGAAAAAAAATGAACTTAAATGATTTTAGCAAATGGCTACAATATAACAAAGAGTGAAATATTTAAGGGGGTCTGAATTCTTTTCGACCCCACTGTATATATATATATATATATATATATATATATACATATACATACATACAGTCAGTCTAGTGTGTATATATATATATATATATATATATATATATATTGTGACGGGAGGGCTCGTGGAACTCAGAATACATCTTGTGTCTAAGTCACCCTGTGCCATCCTGGCACAGGGTGAGTGAGAAAATATATCTTGGACTACTTAAAATGGGACAGTAATATTTGTCCACAATATTTCCCAGGATGTATGTTAATTGAATGAGCTGATCACATTGTCCTCTATACAATGTAGGAGACGGGACGACTCCTATTGGAGCTCATGTTAATTAGGTTTTGTTTGTATTGTTAATTGTAATTAGCTCCAGCTATTGTGTTTATATTAATGTGTGAAGCTCGGTGCCCACAAGTCTGTCATCTGGTCTGGGTACATTTTGTAGTAAATTAGCTCATGTTAATTAGGTTAGCTTTGAGTCATCCCTGCTGTATAAATGTCTGTGAGATCTCAAATAAAAAGTTAGTTCTGATGTACTCCAAGACTGGTGTTGTCTAGTTCTTGGGGTTCCTATAGCCAGATCCATTGGACTCGTGTTCCAGAACTTAGGAAGCGGTATATGACGGAAGCACTCAAGCGGAGTGTGGGACGTTCCGTGACATTGGTGGCAAGCAGCGGGAAAGCTTCCTGAAGTCTGGGACATCCAAACTTCCATCTGGATCCAAGATCAGCATAGCAGACTTCAGTCACCCCAGCGGAGATATGGACCTGGCATCAGAGTTCCCGGGGCTGCTGCGGATCATCCTTTCAACATACACCAGGACTGTGTCTGAGGATGAATACCTGGAGCTTAGGCAGCAAATTCGGGGGGAGCTCTGGATTGCAGCCCTCCATCTCGCTAGTATAAAACAGGGTAAGTGCTTTCCAACCCAAGAGCAACGGGCCAGTGACCAACGGGCATTGCGGATGGCATTTCTGGGAGAGCAGCCCCAGGAGCAATGGGTGACTGAGTTGGACAGGTTGGTCCAGCAGGAGATAGAGCTGGACAATCGTTATCGGGCTCTGCAATGGCACACAGAGGAGGGATATTTAGGGGAGACAACAGAATGCTCTCCGGAGGGATATGACTTTGGTGGCCCTGGATTGCTGTGGGAGAGCCTTACAGATCTTTTTATGTTTGGCGATGAAGGGGAACCTGACCTTGAGGACCTGAGAGACTATAGAGAGTCTATGCTCGGTCTTGCAGGGGTCTCAGAGCTCAAACCTGATCTGGACCATTTGCTAAGGAAGGAACAGCATCTGGAAAGGGCATACAGGAAACTGCTAGAACAAGTTCAGCAGCATGCCAGAGAATCGGCAGTGGAAAATCCGGAGATTGCCGTCCCCAAACCTGAAGAGCTGACAACAGGGCAGAGGTTAGCAGAGCCTTTCTCCCACAACCAATTAGGTTAGCTTTGAGTCATCCCTGCTGTATAAATGTCTGTGAGATCTCAAATAAAAAGTTAGTTCTGATGTACTCAAAGACTGGTGTTGTCTAGTTCTTGGGGTTCCTATAGCCAGATCCATTGGACTCGTGTTCCAGAACTTAGGAAGCGGTATATGACGGAAGCACTCAAGCGGAGTGTGGGACGTTCCGTGACATATATATATCACACTGTATCCAGTTTAGCTAGATCTCACTGCAGACCGTTCCTGGTGTACTGTTTCTAATATACTTCTGGCAGGCAGTTGATTCAGTTAGCTACAGTGTATTTAGTATATATGCATCTCGGCTTTGTATATATATATATATATATATATATATATATATATATATATATATATATATATATATATATACACATATATATATACACACTGTATCCTGTGTAGCTAGATCTGACTGCAGGCCATTGCTGGTGTACTTTTTCAAATACACTTTCAGGCAGGCAAGTGATTCAGTGATCCGCAGTGCATTAAATATATATACAGTCTCCAACATATATATATCCACTGCATTCTAGTCTAGCCAAGCCTATACCTGACTACAGGCCATTCCTTGTGTACATTTTCAACAACACTTTCAGGCAGGCAGGCGATTCAGTTATCTGCAGTTCATGAAGATATATATACAGTCTCCTACATATATATCCACTGCATTCTAGTCTAGCCAAGCCTATACCTGACTACAGGCCATTCTTGGTGTAATTTTTCTAGTAAACTTCAGGCAGTTTTTTGCTATTCCAATTTTGCAGCATGTCTGGAAGGCGACCATGGAAAGGCAGACGCTCACAGGCCACTAAAAGAGGGCAAGCAAGCTCTGTGTCTACAGCCAACAGTGCTGGTCGTGGACACGGTGCATCCTCAGCACGTGGCCGTGGGGCACGCTTGTCCTTTTTTTCGACAGCTGGCCGTGTTGAGCCACAACATGCAGAAGAGTTGGTAGAGTGAATCACAAAGCCATCCTCATCCTCTGTCACCCAGGCTTAGAGAAGTTTGGCTGCCAATGCAGCTGCCAAAGCGGCTTATTCCATCGCTCAATGGCATCAGTCACTCCTTCCCTAGCCCCACAATCATGTCCTGAGGAGTGCCCCGAACTGTTCAACCGCAGTGTCGGGTACATGCTGCAGGAGGATGCGCAGCGTTTTGAAGGCTCCGATGATGGTACCCAGGTTGAGGATGAAGGCAGTAATGTGGGCCCAGAGAGAGTGGGTGCCTAAGAAGGACAAGAAACTGGCAGTCATGTTACCCCAGCTGCAGCATACTGCCAGGTTTGCTCCAGTGGCGAGGAGGGAGGGGATGATGAGGTCACTGACGTGGGTGCCTGATAGAAAGAAGGAGGAGGAGGAGGAGGCACATCTCTAACAAGGCAGGATGCCCTCCAGGGGCCAGCTTAAGGACAGCCAACTGACTGCATCACACCGCAGAGATCCGCATGTGCAAAACTTCTTTGGTGTCGGCCTTTTCTGAGATGTGTGCAGCAGATCGCATCATTGCTGTTTGCAACATATGTCTGAAGCGTATCAAGCGTGGCCAAAACAGCAGCCTCTTGGGCACCACATTCTTCACCAGACATATGTCGAGCTCCCATGCAGTCTGTTGGCAACAGTACTTAAAAGACCCACACCAAAAAAAGGCGGACCTCTCCTTGCTCCTCATCAGCTGGGATCTCCAACCCCACTATACCTTCAGTCCTCTCAGAGACCTGCACTGAGAGGAATGAAGGTGTAGAATTAGGTGTCCCAAGCACTTGTGAGCAATATGCTAGCGGTACACCTAAATCCGATTTGTATCAGGCAAATTTCCCTACCCCATTTGCTAAACCATCGAAAGAAATTCGGTCCCAGTCATCCACATGCTCAGCGGCTGAATGCTAGTTTGGCTAAATTGCTAGCACTCCAACTGCTGCCTTTTCAGCTGGTAGACTCTGCCCCCTTTTGAGAATTTGTGGAATGTGTGGTACCTCAGTGGCAGGTTCCCAAATGCCATTTTTTTTCTCAGATGGCCATTCCGGCTTTCTAACGGCATGTGGAAGGCAATGTCTTGGCCTCATTGGACAGGGCGGTCAGCAGTAAGGTGCATATTACAGCTGACTCATGGTCCAGGAAGCATGGACAGGGACGTTACCTTTCTTTCACGGCGCACTGGGTAACCCTGCTGGCAGCTGGGAAGGATGCAGGACAGGGTGCAGTAATGTTGGAGTTTGTTCCGCCACCACGCCTCCAAAATGCTGGTGATTCTGCCACACCTCTCTCCTCCACCCCCTCCTCTTCTTCTTCCTCTATGGCCTCTTCCTGTGCAGATTTGTCCTTGTAACCAGAGGTGCTCCATAGGCGTTCTAGAGGCTACGCAAGCACTCAGGCAAAAAGATGCCATGTGGTGCTTGAGTTGATCTGCTTAGGGGACAGGAGCCACACTGGGGCAGAGATTCTGGTAGCTCTGCAGGGGCAGGCTTAGAGGTGGTTGATGCCATGCCAGCTTCAGCCAGGAATGGTGGTTTGTGACAATGGCACCAACCTTCTCTCTGCCCTCCGACAGGGACACTTGACCCATGTTCCCTGTTTGGCTCACGTCCTTAATTTTATGGTGCAGCAGTTCTTGTGCAGGTACCTGGGCTTACAGGATGTCCTGAGGCAGGCCAGGAAAGTCTGTGGGCATTTCTGCCGGTCATATAATGCCAGTGCTCAGCTGGCTGACTTTCAAAAGGAATGCAACCTGCCCAAGAACCGCCTCATCTGTGACATGCCCACAAAGTGGAACTCAATGTTGGCAATGCTGCAGCAGCTGCACATGCATCGGAGGGCCATCAATGATTACCTGTGCGAGTATAGCACCAGGATAGGGTCAGGGGAGCTTGGCTTTTTTTCGCCACGCCAGTGGCTAATGATCAAGGATGCATGCACTGTACTTTCACCATTTGAGGAGGCCACGAGGATGGTGAGCAGTGACAGTGCATGCATCAGTGATATGATCCCTCATGTCTTCCTCTTGGAGCACACGCTGCGTGGAATAATGGACAGGGCACTTGAGGCAGAACAGAGGGAGGAAGAGGAGGACTTCCTTACCTCTCAAGGCCCCCTTTATACAGACAGTATTCCTGCAGGCCCACTTATCACACAGGAAGAGGAGGAGGAGGAGGAGAAGGAAGAGGAGGATTGTGTCAGCATGGAGGTGGAGCCTGGAACTCATCAGCAGCAGTCTCCAAGGGATCGTTTTCAGTCCCCAGAAACCCATGGACTTGTACGTGGCTGGGAGGAGGTGGCTGCGGATCAGGTCATTCTTAGTGACCCAGAGGACTCCCGACCAAATGCCTCAGCAAACCTACGCTGCATGGCCTCCCTGATCCTGCAAAGACCCTTGGATTCGTGGTATCATGGAGAGGGATCATTACTGGCTGGCAACCCTTCTTGATCCACGTTACAAGAGTAAGGTTGCGGAACTTATCCAGCCTTTGCAGAGGGAGCAGAGGATGAAAAATCTTCGGGAGGCCTTGCAGAAAGGTTTGTGCAATGTGTTTCATGAGCCTGGGAGGTTAAAATTTCCTGGTCCTCCTGGACAACGTGTTACTGAGGCTTAGTCACAGAAGGATCAGTTGAGAAGGTGGCTGTCTGACCGATGCGTTCAGACAATTTTTTAGTCCGCAGCCCCAAGGTCTGATCAGTTCCAGCAACCATGCAGGAGTACCTAGGGGCAAGATCAGACTTGGAGACCTTTCCAAACGAAAATCTACTCGGTTACTGGGTCTTACGGCTGGATCACTCGCCAGAGTTTGCACAGTATGCAATTGAGCTACTGGCCTGTCCTGCATCCAGCGTTCTATCTGAACGCACATTCAGTGCTGCTGGAGGCTTTGTAACTGATCACAGAGTGCGCCTGTCCACAGACTCGGTTGATCGGCTCACCTTCATAAAAATGAATCAGTTTTGGATCACCAGCTACCAAGCACCTGATGCTGATGTAACCGATTCATTTTTTTATTAATGTGAGATCCTTTGAAGACTGCCTATGCTGATGCTGAGTGACTATCCTGTTATGCTGAGTGACTATCCTATTCCTCCTCAATGTTCATGTTGATAGCTTCTAAGAACATTTTTGGTTATGGGCACCACCACCAGTGCCTAAAGCCCAATTTTTCTGTCCCTGTTTGACAGGGGTATGTAATTACAATTATTTCTGTAATATTTTGCAGCAGGGATCGTTCCTGCGCTCAACTAGAGTATCTGTGAGGGGTTGTAGTGTTGTGCTTAAGGCCAAATTTTTGTGCTCCTGTTTAACAGGGGCGCGTAATTATAATTTGTGAACTAATATTTCACAGCAGGGCCCATTCCTGCACCCAAGAGTAACTGTGAGGGCTTACAGTGTTGTGGCAACACCACCACAACCAAAGGCCCAATTATTCTGCCCCTGTTCAACAAGGGCATGTAATTACAATTCTTGATATAATATTTCACAGCAGGGCCCGTTCCAGCATCCACCAAGAGTAATTGTGAGGGCTTACAGTGTTCTGGTACCACCAACACCTAAGGCCCAAATTTCTGCAGAGTATATAGGGCAGGCCGTATAGTATATGCAGGTGGTCCCCTACTTTCAAACATCCGACTTACAAACTATTCCTACTTACAAACGGAAGGAGACAACAGGAAGTGAGAGAAAATCTACCCCTAGGAAGGGAAATTCTCTCCTATAAAAGTTAATATGGGAAAAAGGTGTCTCCACTGATGCTTTATCACCAATCCTTGTTTCCCTAAAAACCCCAAATTTTTAAAATCCAATTGTCATTGGGACAGAAAGTGAGGTGAAATCTTCTGAACAGGGGCACAGACAGCAAAACAAATGTTACAGGGGTGATGATAACCCTTCCCTATGTTATCCAAAAAGCTTAAAATCAGATTTTTTGGCTGGAGCTACATTTACAAAATGTACCTGTTCTAAATTACAAACAGATTCAACTTGAGAACAAACCTACAGTCCCTATCTTGTTTGTAACCCGGGGACCGCCTGTATGCTGTTCAGAGGATATAGGGCCTGGGGGCCCCACGCCTTTTCTTTTTTTAATTTGGGTGCGGGGTTCCCCTTAATATCCATACAAGACCCAAAGTGCCTGGTAATGGGCTGGGGGGTCACCCATGCCGTTTTTCTCAATAATTTTTTTCCATATTGCCGGGACCCATATTGCCGGGACCCGACATTACATTACAGCCGCAAGCAGTTGTAAATTACTTTTATTCCTTTAGAAATGTCATTTTGTGCAGGGACTATTCTAAACACGGGAAACACGTGCCACTTTACAGGCATACTATAGACACCCCCCAGGCACGATATTTAAAGGAATGTTTCACTTTTATTTTTTCACTTTAAGCATCATTAAAATCACTGCTCCCAGAAAACGGCCATTTTTAAAACTTTTTTTGCATTGATACATGTCCCCTGGGGCAGGACCCGGGTCCCCAAAACCTTTTTAGGACAATAACTTGCATATTAGCCTTTAAAATTTGCACGTTTGATTTCTCACTTTCGAGTCCCATAGACTTTAACGGTGTTTGAATGTTTGCGCAAACTTTCGTTCCGTTCGCATGTTCTGGATGCGAACAGAACCGGGTGGTGTTCGGCTCATCCCTACTCCTGAGCTGTTAATTCGTCATATCCCTCCTTTTCTAAAAGTCCATACACTTATTGGTCCCACACTAGCATGCTTTCGGGAGGTCAGTGTGAAGCATTGCTTGTCCTCGACCATGGGACCCCTAACACCAGTTCGTTCTAACCTAGAAATCCCACCCAGCATGCCTAACAATTTTCTCTTGGGTGTGCACAACAACCCCTTTCTTAGCACCCAACACTTCTTCCAGAATGGTAATCTAATGGATAGAACTGAACCAAGCTCACAATGGCCAGATGCCCATATACCAATGTGGACCTATCTGCAGCTACACAACTTTCTCCATTCCATGGCTTGACCTGAGTCAGTTTCTCAGCCTCTTACTCCTTTTGAGAGCTTCTGCGCCTAGACCGCACCCCAACAACATGTAATTTCCTCAGTTAATGCCTTTCTCTTCTCGAATAAGCCCTCTATTGCTGGGAAGGCTTGCACAGCCTGGAAACGAGATTTCGATACATTGAATAAGAAATCCCTCAAGGGATTTAGCAGTAAAGTGATATTCAAGGCAAGTGACAATGATTTTCTTAAATTTAGTAGTTCTTTATTTGTATCATAGTATCAAAAAAGGGAATGTGTGGCATGAATACATGGGAGTCGTAAAAAGCAATTCTGGTCTTGACATAAAAAACATATCTCGTCAACATGGGAAAACCATACAGGAACTCAATTTATGTTTAAAACCATAAAACTTATGTAGAGTTTCACATTATATCCCTACGAGTTTCAACCTGTGTAGATAAAGGTCTTCTTCAGGAAAATTCACTTCTTGACGAGAAAATTACATTCCATAGTCAGATAAATTGCTGTTCATCTAAAAGCTCTTCAAGCCTTGGTGATCCTAATGTGTCCTCACAGTGTTCTCCTGTCCTCCACGGAGGCAAAACCCCCACTTCCACACAACTTGCAAGAAGTCACGCCTTTTATAGGACCAGGGGGAAAAAAGATGGGGTCTCAAGTGAGGGGAGGGGGGCCACAGGGGCACCCTCAATTTTCTTAAGTAATTCAGAAAATAAGTGAGCTCCAAACTGAGCATTATTGTGTGGTGTTGCAGCCGTTAGAGCACTTGACCATCCTCTGTCTCTAGAGCTTAGAAAGAGGTTTGTCAGTGTGTCCGTGTGTAGAACAGCTATCCAGGGATCTCTTAAGATACAATCCTTTCCTGAAGAATGGGATCACATTTTCATTAACGCCCACAAAGGGTCTGTTAATGTTACGATACAGGAAAGTTGTTGCAACCTCATTTTGAGATGGTATCGAACTCCCGCTCTACTACTAAAAAATTAACTCAAACCTTCCTAAGTATTGTTGGTGATGCTGTCAAGGAGATGGAACTTATCTTAACTTAGATGGAGATGCTGCTTATCTGGTGGGATTGCCCTCAGATACAACCCTTCTGGTCTGAAGTCCACCCTGTAATTTCTCAAGTGACAACATACACTTTAGACTACTCCTTTGTGCAATTCCTTCTTCACCACACTTCTCTCTCCCACAGAGCCTATTATAAATCGCACGCCATGCATATGTGAATTCAGCTAAAATGTGTATCCCGGTCCCCTGGGGTACGACCCACATCCCCTCCCTGTTAGAACCGTTTACACAAAATTGCCAATATGGAAGAACTCATTCACCTGACAAAAGATTCCCCTTCCAAATTCACATCCACCTGGGCCTGTTGGTTGCACTTTCAAACCACTGACCAATATAAGCAACTCATAGATAATACTGTTTTACTCTCACTTAGGCCAGTAGCCTTTTCCCCGAAGCAGATTTAACTGGAGGAGCTTCTTAGTGACATTTTTACATGACTAACGAGCCTCACCCCTCTAGTTAGGGTTGCCACCTGTCCGGGATTCACCTGGACAGTTCAGGTTTTGAATCATGATTTGGGGTTTCAGTCTGCCTGAAACCCAGACACAATGTGGTTTATTTACAATCCTATGGTGTATGCTAAAACAATTTTTTTCTGTGTCACTAAAGTGTTGGGGTTTGGCTTGAAGAAAAAGTGTCAACCTTACCTAGTAGATTAGAAGAGAACAGACGGATTCTTGCTGGAAGGACCTCGCAATGGCCCACCAGTTCTCCCCCTCCCTTTTTTTCCTATTCTCCCTCTCTTTCCTACCTCCCCATCTCCTTTCTCCTTCCCCCCATACCCCGCCCCCCCTTTTTGTTCTGGTTCAATACAACCCCTGACTCAGCCTATATCAGGAAGGTCTCATTAGCCATAGTTTCCATTCTTTGTCTTTATGTAAGTGAATGGGGCTGTTGATTACACTGATAGGTGCTCAGTGGTGCCTTAGCTCTCTGGCATTCCTAATAACCATTGAAAGCAGGAAGCTGTATAATGACCCTAGCATTATTGCCATTATACATGATGTTCGACCTCTGCCAAATGGGTAAATGTTTGGGTGTTTGTCTGAATTCCTGAACAGCAAAAGTTTGGTCTGAACTTGTGTTCGGAATGAAAGTTCATCCATAGTTATCCTTGGTACAGAAATAGAGGAGGATCTTCCAATGGACACTCCAGTTCTGGGAGACAACCAGGGATTCTCTTCCTTTTTAAGTGATTTCCTCTTACTTCCTGTTTTGATTTTGGAACAGGAAGCAAAAGGAAATCTCCCCAATGGAAAATGACAATGCAAGTTATTGTCATAAAAAGTGTTTGGGGACCTGGGTCCTGCCCCAGGGGACAAGGATCAATGCAAAAAAAAGTTTTAAAAACGGCCGTTTTTTCAGGAGCAGTGATTTTAATAATGCTTAAAGTCAAACAATAAAAGTGTACTATCCCTTTAAATTTCTTAGCTGGGGGTGTCTATAGTATGCCTGTAAAGGGGTGCATGTTTCCCGTGTTTAGAACAGTCCGACAATACACATAGAATTTCATTGATAAAAACGGCATGGGAATTCCCCACAGGGGAACCCCGAACTAAAATTTTTAAAAAAATGACGTGGGGGTCCCCCTAAATTCCATACCAGGCCCCTCAGGTCTGGTATGAATATTAAGGGGAACCTCTGCCAAATTTAAAAAAAAAAATGACGTGGGGGTCCCCCTAAATTCCATACCAGACCCTTCAGGTCTGGTATGGATTTTAGGGGGAACCCCGTGCCAAAAAAAAAAAAAAAACGGCGTGGGGTCCCCCGAAAAATCCATACCAGACCCTTATCCGAGCATGCAACCTGGCAGGCTGCAGGAAAAGAGGGGGGATGAGAGAGCGCCCCCCCTCCTGAACCATACCAGGCCACATGCCCTCAACATTGGGAGGGTTCTTTGGGGTAGCCCCCCAAAACACCTTGTCCCCATGTTGATGAGGACAAGGGCCTCATCCCCACAACCCTGGCCGGTGGTTGTGGGGGTCTGTGGGCGGGGGGCTTATCGGAATCTGGAAGCCCCCTTTAACAAGGGGACCCCCAGATCCCGCCCCCCCGTGTGAAATGGTAAGGGGGTACAAAAGTACCCCTACCATTTCACTAAAAAACTGTCAAAAATGTTAAAAATGACAAGAGACAGTTTTTGACAATTCCTTTATTTAAATGCTTCTTCTTTCTTCTATCTTCTATCTTCCTTCATCTTCTTCTTCTGGTTCTTCTGGCTCTTCTGGTTCTTCCTCCGGCGTTCTCGTCCAGCATCTCCTCCGTGGCATCTTCTATCTTCTTCTCCTCGGGCCGCTCCGCACCCATGGCATGGGGGGAGGCTCCCGCTCTTCTCTTCATCTTCTTCTCTTCTTCATCTTCTTCTTCATCTTCTTCTTTTCTTCTCTTCTTCTCTTCTTCATTTTCTTCTCCGGGCCGCTCCGCATACATGCTGGCATGGAGGGAGGCTCCCGCTCCTCGTCTGACGGTTCTTAAATAACGGGGGGCGGGGCCACCCGATGACCCCGCCCCCCTCTGATGCACGGGACATGACGGGACTTCCTTGTGGCATTCCTCGTGACGTCACAAGGAAGTCCCGTCAAGTCACCGTGAGAAGGGTCTGGTATGGAATTTAGGGGGACCCCCACGTCATTTTTTTTTTTTATTTTGGCCGGGGTTCCCCTTAATATCCATACCAGACCTGAAGGGCCTGATATGGAATTTAGGGGGACCCCCACGTCATTTTTTTTTAAATTTTGGTTTGGGGTTCCCCTGTTGGGAATTCTAATGCCGTTTTTATCAATGAACTTCTATGTGTATTGTCGGACCGGCAATGCAATAGCCGCGAGTAGTTTTAAATGGCTTTTTTCCTTCGAAATGTAATTTTGCTGTCAGACTGTTCTAAACACAGGAAACATGCGCCCCTTTACAGGCATATTATAGACACCCCCAGCTACGAAATTTAAAGGGATAGTACACTTTTATTGTTTGACTTTAAGCATTATTAAAATCACTGCTCCTGAAAAAAACGGCCATTTTTAAAACTTTTTTTGCATTGATCCATGTCCCCTGGGGCAGGACCCAGGTCCCCAAACACTTTTTATGACAATAACTTGCATATAAGCCTTTAAAATTAGCACTTTTGATTATTCATGTTCGTGTCCCATAGACTTTAACGGTGTTCGCGTGTTCAAACAAACTTTTTTCCTGTTCGCATGTTCTGGTGCAAACCGAACAGGGGGGTGTTCGGCTCATCCCTACTACACAGCATAGCATGACATCTATTTACATACAAAATTAACATTAAACATCTTTAATACAATAAAAAATTTTAAATTTAAAAAATTAAATTAAAATATACTAGGACTGCTAGAATATATGGGCATGGTCTTGTTGTCTCAAGCTCAATTAATCTTTTGAACCTTTAAAAGCATATAGATCCAAGCAGATTTAAAAACATACCCTCATTATAATATGGTGAAAAATCAATGTGCGGCCGATCGTACAACATACAGTACTTCCTTATTAGAACATAATTATATTCACCAAAAATATTAATAAAAATCAGTAAAATACAAAAATAAATATATATATATATAAATATATGTATGTTATAGACATCCAATACTATAGACATGAAAGATAAAGAACAAGTTGAAGTATTTTTGAAGTTTAAAATTATATAATTATATATTTAAGAATCAGCTATGAAGCAATTAAGGTCAAATTCAATATTTAACCCAATTGGCGTAAATACACCCATATTGTATGTCCATTTAGATTCTTGTTTACTTAATTCCCTTATTTTATTGCTACCTCACCAATGGGGTTTGTATTCGTCTATCGCCCAAAATTTTAATAGTGTGGGATTTTTTTCATGGCATAATGCGAAATGCCGTGAAACACAATGCTTTGGATAGCCTTTGATAATGTTTTGTATGTGTTCCCTGATGCGCTTCCACATCGGTCTTTTTGTTCTTCCCACATACTGAAATGAGCATGGGCATTACAACACATACACCACCCCCTCAGTTTTGCATGTCATAAAGTCTTTGATCTGATACTCTGTGTTGTTACTGGTCGATTTAAAATTGGTACATTTTTGCCCATTTTGTTTCGTATTCTTGCTTGCATAGCACCGCTTGCAAGGATAAAAACCTTGCCTTTGAAAAAAGGTCAACTGCTATGATTTATTAGGAAGGTCAAGAACATTTTTAGCAATTCTGTCTCTCAGCGTGGGTGCTCTCCTATTAACAAATCTTGGTTTTTCTGGTAGTATTTTTCGTAGTTGTTGATCAGCTAGAAGGAGTGGCCAATGTTTTTTAAAAATACGGTCAATCTGTCGGTGTTGAACATTAAAATCCATAATCATTGGGACATCTTGGTATTGTGCTTGTTTTTTCGGTTTGTCTTGAATTAACTCATCCCTAGTGATATCCGATACCTCTTTGATTTTTTCCCTAATAAAATCTTTATTATATCCTTTTTGGACAAACTTATCTCCAACATCATTTGCCTGTTTCAGGAACATACTCTTTTCCGTACAATTTCTTCTCAAACGTATAAATTGTCCCTTTGTTATATTAATCAGCCAGGGGTCAAAATGACAGCTATCTGTAGGTATAAAACTATTTCTTTCAACTGGTTTAAAAAAAGGTTTTTGTTAAAATTCCATTAGCGGTCAATTCTATATCTAGATCCAAAAATTGTAATATTTTATTGCTCAATTGATATGTTAGTTTTATGTTTTTTTTCATTTCTATTTAATTTTTCTAAAAATTCTATTAGGGGTTTTTCTTCTCCATTCCACAGCATTATACAGTCATCTATGAATCTTCTGTACATTATGAGTTGTGGGGGGGTGTCAAAGTATATCGCTTCCTCCTCCCATTGGGCCATAAATATGTTTGCTAAGCTTGGAGCGTGTTTGGCCCCCATACCAATACCATTGAGCTGTCTATAAAATTCTGAGTTGAACCAAAAATAATTGTGCTCTAGACCAAATGCTAAACATCTTAAAATAAACCTTTTTTGCTTGGAAATAAATGACTATATTTATTCATAGCCCATTTTGAAGCTGCTATGGCATCCTCGTGCCCTATATTCGTATAAAGTGACGATACATCTGCTGTGACAAGTATGTATTTTTGGTTGGGTTGAATAATAACTTTGTTTAGTTCCTGGATTAAATGCTTAGTGTCCCTTAGGTAGGCTGGTGTGGATGGGACTAATGGTTGTAAAAAGTTATCCACATACTTCCCTATTCTTGAATTGATTGATTGAATACCATTTATAATGGTACAAGAAGTTGACAAATTAAAAATCAGAAGAATGAAAGACCCTCAGTTTATTAGGAATGGAATAAAAGAATTAGAAGAAAACAAAAAAGTGGTAGTAGGACCGGCGGACAAAGGTGGTGCAATTGTCACTTTATATTGTCACTTTATATGAATATAGGGCACGAGGATGCCATAGCAGCTTCAAAATGGGCTATGAATAAATACAGTAATTTAATTTCCAAGCAAAAAAGGTTTATTTTAAGATGTTTAGCATTTGGTCTAGAGCACAATTATTTTTGGTTCAACTCAGAATTTTATAGACAGCTCAATGGTATTGGTATGGGGGCCAAATACGCTCCAAGCGTAGCAAACATATTTATGGCCCAATGGGAGGAGGAAGCGATATACTTTGACACCCCCCCACAATTCATAATGTACAGAAGATTCATAGATGACTGTATAATGCTGTGAAATGGAGAAGAAAAACCCCTAATAGAATTTTTAGAAAAATGAAATAGAAATGAAAAAAACATAAAACTAACATATCAATTGAGCAATAAAATATTACAATTTTTGGATCTAGATATAGAATTTACCGCTAATGGAATTTTAACAAAAACCTTTTTTTAAACTTTTTTAAACCTACAGATAGCTGTCATTTTGACCCCTGGCTGATTAATATAACAAAGGGACAATTTATACGTTTGAGAAGAAATTGTACGGAAAAGAGTATGTTCCTGAAACAGGCAAATGATGTTGGAGATAAGTTTGTCCAAAAAGGATATAATAAAGATTTTATTATGGAAAAAATCAAAGAGGTGTCGGATATCACTAGGGATGAGTTAATTCAAGACAAACCGAAAAAACAAGCACAATACCAAGATGTCCCAATGAATTTTAATATTCAACACCGACAGATTGAACGTATTTTTAAAAAACATTGGCCACTCCTTCTAGCTGATCAACAACTACGAAAAATACTACCAGAAAAACCATGATTTGTTTATAGGAGGGCACCCACGCTGAGAGACAGAGTTGCTAAAACTGTTCTTGACCCTCCTAATAAATCATAGCAGTTGACCTTTTTTCAAAGGCAAGGTTTTTATCCTTGCAAGCGGTGCTATGCAAGCAAGAATACGAAACAAAATGGGCAAAAATGTACCAATTTTAAATCGACCAGTAACAACACAGAGTATCAGATCAAAGACTTTATGACATGCAAAACTTAGGGGGTGGTGTATGTGTTGTAATGCCCATGCTCATTTCAGTATGTGGGAAGAACAAAAAGACTGATGTGGAAGCACATCAGGGAACACATACAAAACATTATCAAAGGCTATCCAAAGCATTGTGTTTCACTGCATTTTGCATTATGCCTTGAAAAAAATCCCACACTATTAAAATTTTGGGCGATAGACAAATACAAACCCCATTGGTGAGGTAGCATTAAAATAAGGGAATTAAGTAAACAAGAATCTAAATGGATATACAATATGGGTGTACTTACGCCAATGGGGTTAAATATTGAATTTGACCTTAGTTTCTTCATAGCTTATTCTTAAATATAGAATTATATAATTTTAAACTTCAAAAATACTTCAACTCGTTCTTTATCTTTCATGTCTATAGTATTGGATGTCTATAACATACATATATTTATATATTTATATATATTTTTTTATTTTTGTATTTTACTGATTTTTATTAATATTTTTGGTGAATATAATTATGTTCTAATAAGGAAGTACTGTATGTTGTATGATCGGCCGCACATTGATTTTTCACCATATTATAATGAGGGTATGCTTTTAAATCTGCTTGGGTCTATACGCTTTTAAAGGTTCAAAAGATTAATTGAGTTTGAGACAACAAGACCGTGCCCATATATTGTAGCAGTCCAAGTATATTTTAATTACATTTTTTAAATTTTAAATTTTTTATTGTATTAAAGATGTTTAATGTTAATTTTGTATGTAAATAGATGTCATGCTATGCTGTGTAGTAATTCAAAATACCATGAGTTCCGGAGATCGCTTAATGGTATGATGATACATTGACTCCCGGGGTTACTGTGGCAACCTGTACACACACTATAAGTATCGCTCAGGGCTGTCACATGAGCACCCTTGAAAAAGTCACGTGTCTGGTGACGCAACGCGTCGGGAGGAGGAGCCTGTGATGCTCTCAGCAGTGTGGACACTGGAGGTGAATGAGGAGACTGCAGCTCTGAGCTAAATGTAGCTGACCATTTATTCCTATGCGATCGTTTTAAAGGGGATACGTGAGTGAGATTTATCCATCAACTATATAATCACTTGAGTTTTAATCTCTACGCAATGGTTCTATTTCCCAATTTTGTCTTTTATACCAGGGATGGCTGTTGAGGGCTGAGAATTACACCAGTAAACACTGGCAGGTGAACGGGACCATCCAGCTTGTTTTGTGTCCAATCCAAGCTTGTCCCACAAGGTGTTGGTTTTTTGGAAAAGGATCCTTCCTATCCTACAAATAGCGGACTATTTTATCAGTATTTTTGCACTTTTTTAGTATTTTTGCACAGGAGGTTTGTTTATACACTAAAAAAAAAATTTGGTGTGTTCTACATAGTTCCGTTTTCATGTGAATAAGATCCCTGTATGTCATATATCAGTGATTGCTTTTTTATCTACATTCACTCACTATTTATGCACAGAAGTTTTATTTATTCTTATACCAAACACATCCACTTTTATTGAAGTGTGTGTTATGTTATATATCATTTGTGGATTTTAGCACTTAGTGTGATATTAATTGGTTAATATTAGCGCAATCATTTATTTATCCTTTTTACTTTTGTGTAGTTCACATATTGATTGCAGCTGTATTATTTGGGCATATTTTAATATATTCTCACATAATTTGTTTTTCACTTCAGCGCTTTAGTAATTTATCAACAGTTAGTGTAGTGCTATTGTTCTGATCCTATTAATACCACAGGCAGGCAGCTGCAGTATTTGAAGTTAGTGTAGTGCATCCTCTGCACAGTGTGCACTTACAGCTACCTGAAGACAATTGCTGCTGTTCTGATCCTATTAATACCACAGGAAGGCAGCTGCAGTATTTACAGTTAGTGTACTGTGTCCTCTGAACAGTGTGCACCTAAAGCTACCTTAAGAAAATTGGTGCTGTTGTTCTGATCCTATTAGTACCACAGGCAGGCATCTGCAGTATTTACCGTTAGTGTAGTGCGTCCTCTGCACAGTGTCCACCTAATGCTACCTGAAGACTATTGCTGTTGTTTTGATCCTATTAATACAACAGGCAGGCAGCTGAAGTATTTACAGTTAGTGTACTGTGTCCTCTTCACAGTGTGCACCTAAAGCTATGTGAAGACTAGGGATGAGCTTCGTGTTCGAGTCGAACCCATGTTCGACTCGAACATCGGCTGTTCGATCGTTCGTCGAATTGCGAACGATATGGGCCGTTCGCGCCGAATTCGTGTGGCGCGTCACGGCCCATAATTCACTGCGGCATCGCAGTGCATTGCTTGCTGATGATTGGCCAAGCATGCACTATTGGCCAATCACAGCGCCGCCTTAACAGAGAGCCGTAATTGGCCAAAGCCAAGGAGGCTTTGGCCAATTATGGCTCAGGGGATTTAGTACACGCCCCACACTATATAAGGCCGCCTGCACGGCGGCCCTGTGCAGTGTGTTCCGGTGTGCTGAGAAATAGAGAGAGAGAGAGAAACAGTGTCATTTCATTTGAGTTAGCTAGATTAGGCAGGACAGTCAGTCAGTTAGCTGCACTTAAAGTGTATTGTGTATATATATGCATCCCAGGTGTTGCATATATATATATATATACACTGTATTCAGTTTAGCTAGATCCGTTCCTGTTATCTTCTAGACTATTTACATTTAGTGCAGTGCGTCCTGCTCACAGTGTTCAGCTAGATCCGTTCCTGTTATCTTCTTACTGACAGGCAGGCTTGTCTTGTTACAGTATTTTGAAGAAAATTACTGGTGTTCTTTTGATCCTATTAGTACCACAGTCAGGCAGCTAGACTATTTACATTTAGTGCAGTGCGTCCTGCTCACAGTGTTCAGCTAGATCCGTTCCTGTTCTCTTCTTACTGACAGGCAGGCTTGTCTTGTTACAGTATATAAAGCTACCTGAAGAAAATTACTGGTGTTCTTTTGATCCTATTAGTACCACAGTCAGGCAGCTAGACTATTTACATTTAGTGCAGAGTGTCCTGCTCACAGTGTTCTGCTAAACCTACAAGCTAGTGGGGTGCGTCCTGCTCACAGTGTTCAGCTAGATCCGTTTCTGTTATCTTCTTACTGACAGGCAGGCTTGTCTTATTACAGTAAATACAGCTACCTGAAGAAAATTGCTTGTGTTCTTTTGATCCTATTAGTACCACAGTCAGGCAGCTAGACTATTTACAGTTAGTGCAGTGCGTCCTGCTCACAGTGTTCTGCTAAACCTACAAGTTAGTGGGGTGCGTCCTGCTCACAGTGTTCAGCTAAACCTACAAGTTAGTGGGGTGCGTCCACCTCACAGTGTTCAGCTAAACCTACAAGCTAGTGGGGTGCGTCCTGCTCACAGTGTTCAGCTAGATCCGTTTCTGTTATCTTCTTACTGACAGGCAGGCTTGTCTTGTTACAGTAAATACAGCTACCTGAAGAAAATTGCTGGTGTTCTTTTGATCCTATTAGTACCACAGTCAGGCAGCTAGACTATTTACAGTTAGTGCAGTGCGTCTTGCTCACAGTGTTCAGCTAAACCTACAAGTTAGTGGGGTGCGTCTTGCTCACAGTGTTCAGCTAAAGCTACCTGTAGAAGGTTGGTGGTGTTCTCATACTACAGGCAGGCAGTTGATTTTGCTAGCTGCAGTATCAGTACATATATATATATATATATATATATATATATATATATATCCCAGCTTAGTGCAGCTACAGGCCATTAGTATGTCTGGAAGGCCAAGAAGGAGAGGCAGACAGTCACAAGCCAATAAGAGAGGGCAAGCAGGCTCTGTGTCTAGTGCTGGTCGTGGAGACGGTGCATCCTCATCAGCACGTGGCCATGGGACAGGCTTGGCCTTTTTTTTCGGCAGCTGGCCATGTTGAGCCGCAACATGCGGAAGACTTGGTCGAGTGGATGACCAAGCCGTCCTCATCCTCCTCATCCTCTCTCACCCATGCCCAGGGTACTTTGTCTGGCAAAGCAGCGGCCTCTTCCCTCAGCTCAATGTCATCAGTGACTCCTTCCCTAGCCCCACCATATCCTCCTGAGGAGTCCCTCGAACTGTTTGACCACAGTGTTGGGTACATGCTCCAGGAGGATGCACAGCGTTTGGAAGGCTCTGATGATGATACTGAGCTCGATGAAGGCAGTAACATGAGCACGGACAGAGGGGGTGCCCAAGAAGGACAGCAATCTGGCAGTCATGCTCCCCCTGCTGCAGCATACTGCCAGGTTTGCTCCAGTGATGAGGAGGGAGGGGATGATGAGGTCACTGACTCAACATGGGTGCCTGATAGGAGAGAGGAGGAGGAGGAGGAGGAGGAGGCGGCACATCACCAACGAGGCAGGATGCCCTCCAGGGGACAGCCTAAGGGCAGCACATTGACTGCATCACACCCCAAAGCTCCACACGTGCAGGGCGCTGCAGTCTCTGCGCCTTATTCAAAAAGTTCTTTGGTGTGGGCCTTTTTTGAGACAAGTGCATCAGATCGCACCGCTGCTATTTGCAACATATGTCTCAAGCGTATCTAGCGTGGCCAAAACATCTCCCGCTTGGGTACCACATGCTTGACCAGACATATGTTGACCTGCCATGCAGTTCGTTGGCAAGTGTATCTAAAAGACCCACACCAAAGAACAAAGAGGACCTCTCCTTGCTCCTCATCAGCTGAGATTTCCAACCCCACTAGACCTTCAGTCCTCTCTGAGACCTGCACTGAGAGGAATGAAGGTGTAGAATTAGGTGTGTCACAGCCAAGTACTTGTGGGCAATCTGATTTTGGTACACCGACGTCAGATTGTACCAGGCAAATTTCCCTGCCCCAGCTGCTGCACCGCCGAAAGAAGTTTGCTCCCAGCCATCCACATGCCCAGCGGTTGAATGCTAGCTTGGTAAAATTGCTAGCACTTCAACTGCTGCCTTTTCAGTTGGTAGACTCTGCCCCCTTCCGTCAGTTTGTGGAATGTGCGGTTCCTCAGTGGCAGGTACCCAAACGCCACTTTTTCTCACGGAAGGCGATTCCGGCTCTCTACCAGCATGTGGAAGGCAATGTCCATGCCTCGCTGGACAGGGCGGTCAGCGGTAAGGTGCATATTACCGCTGACTCATGGTCCAGCAGGCATGGACAGGGACGTTACCTAAGTTTCACGGCGCATTGGGTGACTCTGCTGGCAGCTGGGAAGGATGCAGGACAAGGTGCAGTAGTGTTGGAGGTTGTTCCGCCACCACGCCTCCAAAATGTTAATGATTGTGACACACCTCTCTCCTCCACCCCCTCCTCTTCTTCTTCCTCCATGGCCTCTTCCTCGGAACCAGCGGTGCTCCGTAGTCGTTCAAGGGGCTACGCAAGTACGCAGGCCAAAAGATGCCTTGCGGTGCTTGAGCTGGTGTGCTTGGGGGACAGGAGCCACACTGGGGCAGAGGTTCTGTCAGCTCTGCAGGGGCAGGTTCAGAGGTGGTTGACGCCACGCCAACTTAAGGCAGGAATGGTGGTTTGCGACAATGGCACCAACCTCCTCTCTGCCCTCCGACAGGGACAAATGACCCATGTGCCCTGTTTGGCTCACGTCCTTAACTTGGTGGTGCAGCGGTTCTTGGGCAGGTACCCGGGCTTACAGGATGTCCTGAGGCAGGCCAGGAAAGGAAAGTCTGTGTGCATTTCCGCCGGTCATATAATGCCAGTGCTCGGCTGACGGACCTCCAAAAGGAGTTTAACCTGCCCAAGAACCGCCTAATCTGTGACATGCCCACCAGGTGGAACTCAACGTTGGCCATGCTGCAGCAGCTGCACACGCAGCAGAGGGCCATCAATGAGTACCTGTGCGACTATGGCACCAGGACAGGGTCAGGGGAGCTTGTTTTTTTTTCCCCACGCCAGTGGGCCATGATCAGGGATGCATGCACTGTCCTGTCACCATTTGAGGAGGCCACGAGGATGGTGAGCAGTGACAGTGCATGCATCAGTGACACTGTCCCCCTTGTCCACCTGTTGGAGCACACGCTGCGTGGAATAATGGACAGGGCACTTGAGGCAGAACAGAGGCAGGAAGAGGAGGACTTCCTTAGCTCTCAAGG
The DNA here is from genome assembly GCA_037953035.1 of Aquarana catesbeiana. Lineage (NCBI taxonomy): Eukaryota > Metazoa > Chordata > Amphibia > Anura > Ranidae > Aquarana > Aquarana catesbeiana. Next base: position 1,593,501 of record JBBHAA010001355.1, on the reverse strand, counting down.
CCCCCTTTATCCAGACAGTGTTCCTGCGTGCCCGCTGATCACACAGGAAGAGGAGGAGGAGGAGGAGGAGGACGAGGAGGAGGAGGAAGATTGTGTCAGTATGGAGGTGGAGCCTGGCACTCAGCATCAGCAGCAGTCTTTAAGGGATCAGTCCCAAGAAACACATGGACTTGTAGGTGGCTGGGAGGAGGTGGCTGCGGACCATGTCGTCCTTAGTGACCCAGAGGACTCCGGACCGAATGCCTCAGCAAACCTACGCTGCATGGCCTCCCTGATCCTGCAAAGCCTGCGTAAGGATCCTCGTATTCGTGGTATCAAGGAGAAGGACCAATACTAGCTGGCAACCCTCCTTGATCCACGTTACAAGGGTAAGGTTGCGGACCTTATCTTGCCATCGCAGAGGGAGCAGAGGATGAAACATCTTCGGGAGGCCTTGCAGAAAGGTCTGTGCAACGCGTTCCCAGAGACTGGGAGGTTACAAACTCCTGTTTCTGGACAACGTGTTGCTGAGGCTTCGGTCAGTCAAAGAAGGAGCGGTGGAGAAGGTGGCCGCCTGACCGATGCGTTCAGACAATTTTTTGGTCCGCAGCCCCAAGGTATGATCGGTTCCAGCAACCATCGCCAGCGTCTGTTTTACATGGTGCAGGAATACCTAGGGGCAAGATCAGACTTGGACACCTTTCCCACCGAAAATCCTCTGGGTTACTGGGTCTTGAGGATGGATCACTGGCCAGAGCTTGCACAGTATGCAATTGAGCTACTGGCCTGTCCTGCATCCAGCGTTCTTTCGGAACGCACATTCAGTGCTGCTGGAGGCGTGGTAACCGATCACAGGGTGCGTCTGTCCACTGACTCGGTCGATCGACTGACCTTCATAAAAATGAATCAGTCTTGGATCACCACCGGCTACCAAGCACCTGATGCTGATGTAACCGAATAATTTTTTTTGAAATCTCAGATCCCTTCAAAGACTGCCTATGCTGATGCTGAGTGACTATCCCTGAGTAATTATCCTCTTCCTCCTTAATCATCACGCTGATAGCTTGTAAGAACATTTTTAGTTCTGGGCGCCACCACCAGTGCCTAAGGCACAATTTTTCAGCCCCTGTTTAACAGGGGCGTGTAATTACAATTTTTGATGTAATACTTTGCAGCAGGGCTCGTTCCTGCATTCCAACTAGAGTGTCTGTGAGGGGTTGCAGTGTTGTGGCACCAGCACCAGTGCCTAAGGCCCAATTTTTCAGCCCTTGTTTAACAGGGGCATGTAATTACAATTTTTGATGCAATACTTTGCAGCAGGGCTCGTTCCTGCGTTCCAACTAGAGTGTCTGTGAGGGGTTGCAGTGTTGTGGCACCAGCACCAGTGCCTAAGGCCTAATTTTTCAGCTCCTGTTCAACAGGGGCATGTAATTACAATTCTTGATCTAATATTTCACAGCAGGGCCCTGTGAGGGCTTACAGTGTTGTGGCCACAACAACACCTAAGGCCCAAATTTCTGCTGAGTATATAGGGCAGGATCCTACTTTCAAACAACTAACTTACAAACGACTCCTACTTGCAAACGGAAGGAGACAACAGGAAGTGAGATGAAATCTACCCCTAGGAAGGGAAATTCTCTCCTGTAAGAGTTAATATGGGAAAAACATTTCTCCTTTCCACTGATGCTTTCCAATCCATTGGGACAAAAAGTGAGGTGAAATCTTCTGAAGAGGAGGAAAGACAGCAAAACAAATGTCACAGGGGTGATAACCCTTCCCTATGTTTTCCAAAAAGCTTAAAAAAGATTTTTGGGCTGGAGCTAAACACGTTAAAAATGTACCCGTTCAAAATTACAAAGAGATTCTACTTAACAACAAACCTACAGTCCCTGTCTTGTTTGCACCGCCTGTATACTGCTGTTCAGAGTATATAGGGCCTGGTGGCCCCACACCTTTCCTTATTTTAATTTGGGTGCGGGGTTCCCCTTAATATCCATACAAGACCCAAAGGGCCTGGTAATGGACTGGGGGGTACCCATGCCGTTTGTCTCACTGATTTTCATCCATATTGCCAGGACCCGACATTACATTAAACTCGCAAGCAGTTTTAAATTAGATTTTTTCCTTTAAAAATGACATTTGGTGCAGGGACTGTTCTAAACACGGGAAACACACGTCACTTTACAGGCATACTATGGACACCCCTCAGGTACGATATTTAAAGGAATATTTCACTTTTTTTTTTTTTACTTAAAGCATCATTAAAATCACTGCTCCCGAAAAAACGGCCGTTTTTAAAAGTTTTTTTTGCATTGATACATGTCCCCTGGGGTAGGACCCGGGTCCCCAAACCCTTTTTAGGACAATACCATGCAAATTAGTTTTTAAGATGAGCACTTTTGATTTTGAACGTTGGAGTCCCATAGACGTCAATGGGGTTCTAACATTCGTGCGAACTTTCGGTCCGTTCGCAGGTTCTGGTGCGAACCGAACCGGGGGGTGTGCGGCTCATCCCTAGTGAAGACAATTGCTCTTGTTCTGATCCTATTAATACCACAGAAAGGCAGCTGCAGTATTTACAGTTAGTGTACTGTATCCTCTGCACAGTGTGCACTTGAATAAAATTGGTGGTGTTCTTCTGATCTTATTAGTACCACAGGCAGGCAGCTGCAGTATTTACAGTTAGTACAGTGCGTCCTCTGCACAGTGTGCACCTGAAGCTACCTGAAGAAAATTGGTGGTGTTCTTCTGTTCCTATTAGTACCACAGGCAGGCATCTGCAGTATTTACAGTTAGTGTAGTGCGTCCTCTGCACAGTGTGCACCGGAAGCTACCAGAAGACAATTGCTGTTGTTCTGATCCTATTAGTACCACAGGCAGGCAGCTGCAGTATTTACCGTTCGTGTAGTGCGTCCTCTGCACAGTGTGCACCTAAAGCTACCTGAAGACTATTGCTGTTGTTTTGATCCTATTAATACAACAGGCAGGCAGCTGAAGTATTTACAGTTAGTGTACTGTGTCCTCTTCACAGTGTGCACCCAAAGCTACGTGAAGACAATTGCTCTTGTTCTGATCCTATTAATACCACAGGAAGACAGCTGCAGTATTTTCAGTTAGTGTACTGTGTCCTCTGCACAGTGTGCACCTAAAGCTACCTGAAGAAAATGTATGGTGTTCTTCTGATCTTATTAGTACCATAGGCAGGAAGCTGCAGTATTTACAGTTAGTGTAGTGTGTCCTCTGAACAGTGTGCACCTGAAGCTACCTGAAGACAATTGCTGTTGTTCTGATCCTATTAGTACCAGAGGCAGGCAGCTGCAGTATTTACTGTTAGTGTAGTGCGTCCTCTGCACAGTGTTCACCTAAAGTTACCTGAAGATTATTGCTGTTGTTCTGATCCTAATAATACCACAGGCACGAAGCTGCAGTATTTACAGTTATGCCCTGTACACACGGTCGAATTTTACGAGGGAAAATGTCCTATCGGAGCATGTTGTCAGAAATTCCGACCATGTGTGGGCTCCATCGGACATTTTCCATCGGATTTTCCGACACACAAAGTTGGAGAGCAGGAGATAAAATTTTCCGACAACACAATCCGATCGCGTCAATTCCGACCGTGTGTGGCCTGTTCCGACGCACAAAGTGCCACGCATGCTCAGAAGAAATCCCGGCACGGAACAGCTCGTTCTGGTAAACTTAGCGTTCGCAATGGATACAGCACTTTCGTCACGCTGCAATGTCAAAAATGGTTTAATACAGCGCACTCTCTTCTTCTTTATAATGTGAGAAGAATTAAGTAGTTTTGCTGCTCATATTCACACACACACTTCTCACAAAGTTTTATTTTTGTTTTTTTATTGGGATTCCCTGAATATATTGTTATTAGTTGTCACATCTGACAGAATGTTTTATTTTTATTTTATTTTTTTGGGGATTTTAAGCCTTTTTTTTTTAGATTTAATGTTTGTATTTTTTCCAAGGCTGATCTTTGTTCAATGTTATTTTTATTTTTACTCCAGAATATTTTTGTGTGTGTTTTGTGTGTCAAGTTACCCCAACACCATTGATATCTTTTATTATTTAATCTCAAGGAGATTGTTTGTTGTTGGTGTCCCTTGTTAATTTCACATTGTATATTTGAAATGTACCTGAATCCTCACAAACCAACTGTCCTTTTTGAAGTAAAACACATAGGAGAGTGTAATTCAAAACAAAAATCCTTTATTAAGGGATCAGAACCAAACAAAGAGGAAGGCAACACTGGATCAACAGGAGAAATTAGCGAAGCCTGAGACCCCCACGGCAGACATCAATTCTTTAACATCAAAATTGGTGGCCTGAGGAGTCCATATGTAAGGGAGGGCAGTCTGGTCCAGAATTCCTCACTTTCTGGTCTTCCTTCCACGCTTCCTTCTGGGCTGTGCTGTTGGAGATATGGCAGGAGGAGGAGTAGGACCTGGAGGAGGAGGACTGGAAGGACCTGGAGGAGAAGGAGGAGGAGGACCTGCAGGAGGAGGAGGAGGACCATCGCAAAGGTGTGTCTGAGCTGTAATTTGGCCCCTCATACCTTTGTTAAGAGCCTCCAATATGAGCGACTCACACATGGCTTGTTGTCCCTCCTCCATCCTCTGCATTTTATAGGCAATGGTGGCAGCAATGACCTCCTCCATGGTGTGTGGTGCTCCCAGGACCTCTGTAGCCCTCCAAAAGAGTCCTATGGCAACCTCCTCTAGGGCACTCCTCCTCCTGCCACTTTCTCTTTCCATGGGGGGTGGAGGGACCTGCAGATCAGCCAGCCGGCTCGGCCCGGCCACCTCCTGGCTGAGACTTCCCTGTGTATGAAAAAGGGACATGGTTTTAGTTTTTGCTTCATCAATCACAATCCTAAATTAGTACTCCCAACTAACATCCAGGTAACATCATTGATTGGACAAGCAGAAATATTTTGAAGAATGCTATATCTGGCTCAATCTGGGCTCTTCCACATGCAGCCTGGAAGGCCCAGGTTGGGCGTCAGAAGCCTCAGCAAGGGGGGAAGGAAGCGTGGAAGGAAGACTGGAGAGGGATGGCCTGGGTTCACTCTGGCCTGCCAGAAAATGCAGCCTGTCGTAGTACAACATCGTGGGGACATAGATGTCATCTGCTGCTCCGGATCTCTGTGAATCCAGGACTTTCTTGCGCTCCCTTAGATATGTACTCCTCAGGCCACCAATTAAGATCTTTAAATAGGTGATGTCTGCCCTGGGGATCACCTGCTTCACAATTTCACACAATTGCTCCAGTGCTGCCTTCCTCTTTGCTTGGTTCTTGTAATGGGGGTGTTTAATCTCCCACAGACAGGGCAGCTCCCTTAACATATCTAGGAATACTGACATGAAGTCATTGTCTTTCAGTAGCATATCCATGTTCACTGCAAGACATAACACAAGACAAAGCCTAATGTCAGATAAAACTCCTAATCTTGTTACAATATAGGCCTCAATGTAGAAGCAGTATAGGCACAAGTTTGTCTCTTACCTTCGTTCTTACGATCGACGCTTCCAATGCTCCTTCCTCCGCTCACAGATCGTACGTAATACGCACGTGTGTTACACTTTATATACACTGCACATGCGTGAAACTCCGCCCGCCCCTGACGTTCTTTCTATTCTATTCCCCGCCCCTTTTCGTTCGGCGCAGTGGGGGAAGAGCACATGGTGGAGTCACAGCAGGTGCGTGGTAATTACAGGAATGAGGAGAAGCAAAGCCCAGATCCGGACACGTCCCGATCCAGAAGGAGACGTTTTAAGGCCACAAATATGTCCTTACCCCAACCCCAATATCAGAAAGGCCAAGATCATGGCGAAAGTGGTCAAAAGTCTTCTCAGGAATTTTGGGGTATGACGATCGAAAGATCAGCTCAGGAAGCGGTGGTCGGACCTGAAATTAAGAGAGCCAGAGCAGTACTGAAAGATCCGGAGAGTGCTGCAAAAAAGTAAGTAGTTGTGCTGTGTTCCTATTCTTTCTGTCTTTATTCCGTTCGTGCTGCTCCATATGCTTTTCTTAATTGTACAGTTTAAAAGGGCAACTTTAATGTTCATGGGCCCATTATTCGTTCGTATCAAACATTTTTCTTTCGGCCTCTAAAACACCATTGTTTAGGCCATATGCGTTTTCCCACATTTTTTAGGGCCTACTTGGATGCCAAATATTTGTTTGTGTAGATGGGTTTGTTACTAGAATGAAATGCAAACTAGATTCTGTGTAAGGAGAGGACACTGAGCAGCTGTTTTCACATCTGGACACTGGAGCACTAGTGTGGGACACAAGAACACCATTTTTATTAGGGGGGCACACTGATGCTCCAGTGTATACTATAGGGGGGGCTACATCTGTGAAGCTTGTACTAAACAGGTAAAGCATTGCAGCTTGACAAAGGGCAATAAAAAAAATACATCTTGGAACTCGGCTAAAATAGACAATTGTACCCCACTTCCAAGCAATGTTTCCTATTTCTAGTTCTGCCATCAAATATCTGTGTGCTAATTATACCATTTTTGTTTTACATAGGGGAGAAAAGACTCGGAGGACACCCCTCATCCGAGGAGACCACAGACCCCCCACCTATGGAAGAAGGTGAAATACCCCCAACCCAAGAAGAGCAGGAGGAAGAAGAAGATGTGGTGGAAATTGGCACCACAACAGGTGAGTGTCTGCGACCACAGACTCAGGTAAAAGAGATGGATGGTGGCAGATTTTTGATACCTGTTTTTGTTTGGTTTCTCTCTTTTTAGGTGATCGTGATGTGAGGGATCGAGATCCTTTCACATCTGAAAGTGCCCAGATCCTGATCGGGGAGATCATGGGGTGTAATGTCGAATTGCAAAACATCCAGAAAAAAATCAATGATGTGATTCAAAAAAATAATAACATCATTGATGTTTTGGGGCGAATTTAAAACCCCACAAAATCACTTGTTTTATTGTGGTTCAATGTTTTAAATCTTTTTGCAATGTTTTGAAAAGCCAAATTTGGAGGATGCACAGTGTGCCAACATGTGCTATCTGCCATCACGGGAGATCAATGGACGCGTTTTGGGGGTGCAACCCCTTCCTCAATTATAAAGTAGCGGTGAGGAAGGGCTTGCTCCCCCAAAACACGTCCCTTGATCCCCGTGATGGCAGCTAGCACATATTGACATTCGTAAATTGGTGTGCATCTTCCAAATTTGGCTTTTCCAGGGGTGATTTCCCCCCATCTGAACGCAATATCAAACACAGTTCCTAAATACTGATGTCTGATATTGCCTTCAGGTTTTACCTAATGTGAACTTTGTTAGTTCAAGTTTTTTGTCTTTCTTTTTGGTTTTACACAGGCCTGTTTTATCGTAAATGGACATTTCTATTTTTGATAATGCCACCCCAAAAATTGTTATACAACAAACATGTTGGTTTGTTTTAAAAACCTTTGGTAAATGCACATGTGATTGTGCAGGTATAAAAAAGTTGGTTAATCAAGAATGTGTGGCTTATTGTCTCAACACTACAACACTTTTGGGGTGATGTAATTGCTGTTTTCAGCGAAAATGGGGGTTATTTCCTAAGGGCAAAACCACTTTGCACTACAAGTGCAGGTTCAGTGCAGTTGCAAGTGCACTTGTAGTGAAATGTTTTTTTGCATTTAGTAAATAACAGCCAACAGTGCTTTGTATAAGGTTACACAATCACGCCATTTTCTGCACTCCAAACATTTCTGTCAGGGTCAGCTAAAACAAACACAAGCAGTAAATGTCCACAAAGAATTTCTTTTTGTTTTTTTTATTATAAAAAGGCTTCACATATTTGCTGGCATATTGATGGCCCCCCTACCCACAAAGAACTCCAGGTAGCGTAACCGGACATCACGGGCACTCAGGGAGGGCAAGCCAGGACGGCCGCTTTCAAGTGCCGTCAGTGTAGTTTAATGTATCATTCCGGCCTCAGGCCCAACTGAGCCAGCATAGTTGGCCGAATGTTTCCTTAAAAAGTTATGGAGAACACAGCACGCAAGTATAATATGGTTCAGTTTATACTCCATATGGATGGGTGTCAGAAATAGGCGGAACCGGCTGGCCAGGATTCCAAATGTGTTCTCCACCACTCTTCGGGCTCTGGCCAGCCGGTAATTAAAAACCCTCTGTTCCAGGGTGAGGGTCCTCATTGGGAATGGCCGCATCAGGTGGTCCCCCAGCGCAAATGCTTCATCAGCAAAGAACACGAATGGGAGTCCTTCCACATTGTCCTCTGGAGCTGGCAAGTCCAAGCTGCCATTCTGGAGATGCCTGTAAAACTCCGTCTGGGCGATGACTCCACCATCGGACATCCGGGCATTCTTCCCCACGTCCACATACAGGAAGTTGTAAGTAGCCAACACCACCGCCAACATCACTATACTATTGAACCCCTTATAGTTGAAATAGTATGACCCCGAGTTGGGTGGTGGGACGATGTGGAAGTGTTTCCCATCAATTGCCCCTCCGCAGTTAGGAAAGTCCCACCGCTGGGCAAAGTGGGAGGCCACAGTCTGCCATTCCTGTGGCGTGGAAGGAAATTGTTGAGGAAAAAACAATAAACATTACTATTTTTGATCAGAAACATGGCAAGCAGATTAGACACAAACATTCTGGGTCAACCTCCAGATAGCATTTATTAAGGGGAATTTAACAACGCCAAAGTATAAGGTACACCTATCATATTCCCCCCCCCCCTCATGGGCCATTTCTAACATTATAGGGGGTGTGTGGAAATCTTGGACAGGTAACCATCTCCACTTCATTGAGAGATGAATGCCTAAATAATGTGTATTACTTGGAACAGACCCTCCTTAGTTACACTATTGGCAGCCCACTGGACAGGTAAGAAGTGTCATAATACAAAGATATAAATACACACTGTACACATTTGAGGACATTTGAACATTCTGCTATTACCTATCAAGATAATAATAGGATCCAAAAACTTTAAACAGTACCATTTGAAAGTATACAGGCAGGCCCTTGCACTACATGCTTTGGGGAATTCATGCATAACTCTGAGCACTAAAGAGATGGGTATAGTGTCAGGTAAAGTCAGCAAATAGATGATTGAGGATAGAGAATTGGGATCAGCTGACTTAGCAGTTGGGGGAGGGAGAGTTACTAAAAATTATTTGGGGACACCACCAAAAAAAAGCCTCTGCCACTCTGCCTGAAGTTAAAGCAAAAATAACATTTCTAAACATTTTAGGGGGTGTTTGGGATAAAGCACTACTATGGAGCAGAAAAAATACATTGTTAAGTGACTACATGAGGTGAATATAGGGCCAGGAGACACCATGCTGGGGAGGTTATTGAAGGGCAAATATGTATGAAGGACCTAAAATAATAATTACATAAAAATCCAGCATGCATGAGAACAAAGGGGACATTCACAGCATATTACAATCATGGTAATTAGGGAATGAGGAAAGAAATACAATATATTAGCAAACATTCAATACAATAAAATGTGATATTAAAGGATAAAAATCTTACCTTCATATACTCCTTCTGCAGGACCTGGATGATGGCAGAACAGGTCTCTGGCATAATGATCCCCAGAGCCTGGGGGGGAGATGCCTGTCGAGAACTTTAAGTCCTGCAGACTTCTCCCTGTCGCCAAATACCGCAGGGTAGCGACCAACCTCTGCTCCGGAGTGATGGCTTGCCTCATGCAGGTATCTTGCCTGCTAATATAAGGGGTCAGCGAAGCCAACAGACGGTGAAACACGGGGTCCGTCATCCTGAGAAAGTTCCTGAAATCATCAGGATTATTCTCACGGATCTCACGGAGCAAAGGCATATGAGAGAACTGGTCACGCTGAAGCAACCAATTCTTGGTCCATGAACTCCTCCCCACCCTGTTCATTGACTGGATTTGTGTCAAGGTCAGGACCCCAACACCAAGCCCCCGCACAGCACGAACTCTACGAGGAGTACGCATACGCAACATGGCTAGAAAACGGTCGGCTGCTCAGAACGAAGTAACAGAACGCACTGAAGAACAGCAAGGCCTGTGAAGAGCGACCTGAAAAACAGTAACGAACGAACAAGAATACAATGACTAATTAAAGTCACGCGGAACTTGCTTGCACGCACTGAAGAGCAGATACAAACCCACAAGCACAAACTGAACGGCAGAAAACGATCTGAAAGCCACGAGTCTGAAAAGCACGAATCGTCTCTCACCAAACTTTTACTAACACGAGATTAGCAAAAGGAGCCCAAAGGGTGCCATGCTTGGTTCTGAACCGGCCTTTTCTAGTCTCGTCGTACGTGGTGTACGTGACTGCGTGGTTGGCGATCGGAAATTCCGACAACTTTGTGCGACCGTGTGTAGACAAAACAAGTTTGAGCCAACATCCGTTGGAAAAAATCCTAGGATTTTGTTCTCGGAATGTCCGAACAAAGTCCGACCGTGTGTACGGGGCATTAGTGTACTGTGTCCTCTGCACAGTGTGCACCTAAAGCTACCTGAAGAAAATTGGTGGTGTTCTTCTGATCCTATTAGTACCACAGGCAGGGAGCTACAGTGTTTACAGTTATTGTACTGTGTCCTCTGCACAATGTGCACCTAAAGCTACCTGAAGAAAATTGGTGGTGTTCTTCTGGTCCTATTAGTACCATAGGCAGGCAGTTGCAGTATTAACAGTTAGTGTACTGCGTCCTCTGCACAGTGCACCTAAAGCTACCTGAAGACAATTGCTGTTGTTCTGATCCTATTAATACCACAGGCAGGCAGTTGCAGTATTTACAGTTAGTGTACTGTGTCCTCTGCAAAGTGTGCACCTAAAGCTACCTGAAGAAAATTGGTGGTGTTCTTCTAAACCTATTAGTACCACAGGCAGGCAGCTGCAGTATTTACAGTTAGTGTACTGTGTCCCCTGCACAGTGTGCACCTAAAGCTATCTGAAGACAATTGTTGTTTTTCTGATCCTATTAATACTACAGGCAGGCAGTTGCAGTATTTACAGTTAGTATACTGTGTCCTCTGCACAGTGTGCACCTAAAGCTACCTGAAGACAATTGCTGGTGTTCTCATACTAATAATACTACAGGCAGGCAGTTGATTCTGCTAGATACAGTATCATTATATATATACATCCCAGCTTTGTGCAGCTACATCTCACTGCAGGCCATTAGTATGTCTGGAAGGCCAACAAGGAGAGGCAGACAGTCACAAGCCAATAAAAGAGGGCAAGTAGGCTCTGTGTCTAGTGCTGGTCGTGGAGACGGTGCATCCTCATCAGCACGTGGCCATGGGACAGGCTTGGCCTTTTTTTTCGGCAGCTGGCCATGTTGAGCCGCAACATGCGGAAGACTTGGTAGAGTGGATGACCAAGCCATCCTCATCCTCCTCATCCTCTCTTACCCAGGCTCAGGGTACTTTGTCTGGCAAAGCAGCTGCCAACGCGGCCTCTTCCCTCGGCTCAATGGCATCAGTCACTCCTTCCCTAGTCCCACCATGTCCTCCTGAGGAGTCCCCCAAACTGTTTGACCACAGTGTTGGGTACATGCTCCAGATGGATGCCCAGCGTTTTGAAGGCTCCGATGATGGTACCCAGCTATAGGAATACAGTAACGTGAGCACAGAGAGAGGGGGTGCCAAAGAAGGACAGCAATCTGGCAGTCATGTTGCCCCAGCTGCAGCATACTGCCAGCTTTGCTCCAGTGATGAGGAGGGAGGGGATGATGAGGTCACTGACTCCACATGGGTGCTTGATAGGAGAGAGGAGGAGGAGGAAGAGGCACATCTCCAACGAGGCAGGATGCCCTCCAGGGACCAGCTTAAGGGCAGCACACCGACTGCATCACACCACAGAGATCCGCATGTGCAGGGCGCTGCTCCATCTGTGCGCTATTCCAAAAGTTCTTTGGTGTGGGCCTTTTTTAAGACTAGTGCATCAGATCCCACCGCTGCTATTTGCAACATATGTCTCAAGCGTATCTCGCGTGGACAAAACATCTCCCGCTTGGGCACCATATGCTTGACCAGACTTATGTAGACCTGCCATGCAGATCATTGGCAAGCGTACCTAAAAGCCCACACCAAAGAACAAAGTGGACCTCTCCTTGCTCCTCATCAGCTGTGATCTCCAATCCCTCTATACCTTCAGTCCTCTCTGAAACCTGCACTGAGAGGAATGAAGGTGTAGAATTAGGTGTGTCACAGCCAAGTACTTGCAGGCAGTCTGCTATCACTACACCGACGTCAGATTGTACAAGGCAAATTTCCCTGCCCCAGCTACTGCACCACCGAAAGAAGTTCGCTCCCGTCCATCCACATGCCCAGTGGTTGAATGCTAGCTTGGCTAAATTGCTAGCACTTCAACTGCTGCCTTTTCAGTTTGTTAGATTCTGCCCCCTTCCATGAGTTTGTGGAATGTGTGGTTCCTCAGTGGCAGGTTCCCAAATGCCACTTTTTCTCACGGAAGGCGATTCCGGCTCTCTACCGGCATGTGTCGGCCTCGCTGGACAGGGCGGCCAGCAGTAAGGTGCATATTACTGCTGACTCATGGACCAGCAGGCATGGACAGGGACGTTACCTATCTTTCATCACGCACTGGGTGACTCTTCTTGCAGCTGGGAAGGATGCAGGACAGGGTGCAGTAGTGTTGTAGGTTTTTCCGCCACCATGCCTCATAAATTCTACTAGTGGTGATTCTGCCACAATTCTCTCCTCCACCCCCTCCTCTTCTTCTTCCTCCATGGCCTCTTCCTGTACTGATTTCTCCTCAGAACCAGCGGTGCTCCGTAGGTGTTCAAGGGGCTACGAAAGTACACAGGCAAAAAGATGTCATGCGGTGCTTGAGCTGGTGTGCTTGGGGGACAGGAGCCACACTGGGGTAAAGATTCTGTCAGCTCTGCAGGGGCAGGTTCAGAGGTGGTTGATGCCATGACAGCTTAAGGCAGGTATGGTGGTTTGCAACAATGGCACCAACCTCCTCTCCGCCCTCCGACAGGGACAACTAACCCATGTGCCCTTTTTAGCTCACGTCCTTAACTGGTGCAGCGGTTCTTGGGCAGGTACCTGGGATTACAGGATGTTCTGAGGCAGGCCAGGAAAGTCTGTGTGCATTTCCGCAGGTCATATAATGACAGTGCTTGGCTGGCTGACCTCCAAAAGGAATTTAACCTGCCCAAGACCTGCCTAATCTGTGATATGCCCACCAGGTGGAACTCAACGTTGGCCATGCTGCAGTGGCTCCACATGCAGCAGAGGGCCATCAATGAGTACCTATGCAACTATGACACCAGGACAGGGTCAGGGGACCTTGGTTTATTTTCCCCATGCCAGTGGGCTATGATCAGGGATGCATGCACTGTCCTGTCACCATTTGTGGAGACCCCGAGGATGGTGAGCAGTGACAGTGTATACATCAGTGACACTGTCCCTCTTGTCCACCTGTTGGAGCACACGCTGCGTGGAATACTGGACAGGGCACTTGAGGCAGAACAGAGGGAGGAAGAGGAGGACTTCCTTACCTCTCAAGGCCCCCTTTATCCAGACAGTGTTCCTGCATGCCCCACCGATCACACAGGAAGAGGACGAGGAAGAGGAGGAGGATTGTGTCAGCATGGAGGTGGAGCCTGGCACTCAGCATCAGAAGCAGTCTTCAAGGGATCATTTACAGTCCGAAGAAACCCATGGACTTGTACGTGGCTGGGAGGAGGTGGCTGTGGATCATGTCATCCTTAGTGACTCAGAGGACTCTGGACCGAATGCCTCAGCAAACCTACGCTGCATGGCCTCCCTGATCCTGCAAAGCCTGCGGAAGGATCCTCGTATTCGTGGTATCAGTGGGAGGGATGATTACTGACTGGCAACCCTCCTTGATCCACATTGCAAGGGTAAGGTTGCAGACCTTATCTAGCCATTGCAGAGGGAGCAGAGGATGAAACATCTTCGGGAGGCCTTGCAGAAAGGTTTGTGCAACGCGTTTCTAGAGCCTGGGAGTTTACAATTTCCTAGTCCTCCTGGACAACGTGTTGCTGAGGCTTCAGCCAGTCAAAGAAGGAGTGGTGGAGAAGGTGGCCATCTGACCGATGCATTCAGACAATTTTTAGTCTGCAGCCCCAAGGTCTGATCAGTTTCAGCAACCATCACCAGTGTCTGATTCACATGGTGCAGGAAAGCTTGGGGCAAGATCTGACTTAGACACCTTTCCCACTGAAAATCCTCTGGGTTACTGGGTCTTGAGGATGGATCACTGGCCAGAGCTTTCACAGTATGCAATTGAGCTACTGGCCTGTCCTGCATCCAGCCTTCTTTCGGAACGCACATTCAGTGCTGCTGGAGGCTTTGTAACCGATCACAGGGTGCGCCTGTCCACCGAATCGGTCGATCGGCTGACCAAAATAAAAATGAATCAGTCTTGGATCACCAGCTACCAAGCACCTGATGCTGAAGTAACCGATTGTTTTTTTTTTTTTTTAATGTGAGATTCCCTCAAGACTGCCTATGCTGATGCTGAGTGACTATCCTGTTATGCTGAGTCACAATTCTCTTCCTCCTCAATTTTCATGCTGATAGCTTGTAAGTACATTTTTGGTTCTGGGCACCACAACCAGTGGCCAAGGCCCAATTTTTCTGCCCCTGTTTAACAGGGGCATATAATTACAATTTATGATGCAATACTTTGCAGCAGGGCTTGTTTCTGCGTTACAACTAGAGTATCTGTGAAGGGTTGCAGTGTTGTGGCACCAGCACCAGTGCCTAAGGCCCAATTTTCTGCCCCTGTTTAACAGGGGCATGTATTTACAATTTTTGATGCAATACTTTGCAGCAGGGCTCATTCCTGCGCTCCAACTATAGTATCTGTGAGGGGTTGCAGTGTTGTGGCTCCAGCACCAGTGCCCAAGGCCCAATTTTTCAGCCCCTGTTTAAAAGGGGCGTATAATTACAATTTTTGATGCAATACTTTGCAGCAGGGCTCATTCCTGCTCTCCAACTGTAGCATCTGTGAGGGGTTGCAGTGTTGTGGCACCAGTGCCTACGGCCCAATTTTTCTGCCCCTGTTAAACAGGGACATGTAATTACAATTCTTGATCTGATATTTCACAGCACGGCCCGCTCCTGCGCCCACCAAGACTAACTGTGAGGGCTTACAGTGTTGTGGCAACCTAAGGTCCCAATTTCTACAGAGTATATAGGGCAGGCCCCTACTTTCAAACATCCAACTTACAAACAAATTCTACTTGCAAACGGAAGGAGACAACAGGAAGTGAGATGAAATCTACCCCTAGGAAGGGAAGTTCTCTCCTGTAAGAGTTAATATGGGAAAAACGTGTCTCCTCTCCGCTGAAGTTTTATCACCAATCATTGTTTCACTAAAAACCCCAAATTTTCAAAAAACATTTGTCATTGGGACAGAAAGTGAGGTGAAATCTTCTGAAGAGGTGCACAGACAGCAAAACAAATGTTACAGGGGTGATAACCCTTCCCTATATTTTCCAAAAAGCTTAGAAATATATATTTAATATATATATATAAATATATCTATATATATATATTTAATATATATCTATTTTATATATAAAAATAGATTTTTCGGCTGAAGCTACACTTTAAAAATGTACCAGTTCAAAATTACAAACAGATTCTACTTAACAACAAACCTACAGTCCCTGTCTTGTTTGCACCGCCTGTATACTGCTGTTCAGAGTATATAGGGCCTGGGGGCCCCACACCTTTCCTTTTTTTTTATTTGGGTGCGGGGTTCCCCTTAATATCCATACAAGACGCAAAGGGCCTGGTAATGGACTGGGGGTACCCATGCCATTTGTCTCACTGATTTTCATCCATATTGCCAGGACCCGACATTACATTAAAGCCGCAAGCAGTTTTAAATGACTTTTATTCCTTTAAAAATGTCATTTTGTGCAGGGACTGTTCTAAACACGGGAAACATGCGCCACTTTACAGGCATACTATAGACAATCCCCAGGTACGATATTTAAAGGAATATTTCACTTTTTTTTTCACTTTAAGCATCATTAAAATCACTGCTCCCAAAAAAACGGCCTTTTTAAAACTTTTTTTTGCATTGATACATGTCCCCTGGTGCAGGACCCAGGTCCCCAAACACTTTTTATGACAATAACTTGCATATAAGCCTTTAAAATTAGCACTTTTGATTTTGAACGTTCGAGTCCCATAGACTATAATGGGGTTTCAAAGTTTGTGCAAACTTTCGGTCCATTCACAGGTTCTGGTGCGAACCAAACCGGGGGGTGTTCGGCTCATCCCTATTCATGAAGAGGGGTAAAGCTACTGGAGTTGAAGTGGTTAATAATGCAATTTCTGCTCTTTTTAATTTATTACAGGCATAGTCATAGAGATAAAGAATTGATAACAACATTCATTTGCTAATGATTTTCATAGTTTTTTTTTTATTTTCTGTTTGTGTACAAAAACCTTTGGAATGATTTACATTGGTAGCCTAGTGATAAGCTGAACTGTCCTGGGTTCAGCTCAGAAGGGGTTCGGTGAAGTTCAAAACAAGTTCAGACGCCAAACCCTTTTTTGTCTTAAAAAGTAAAATGAACCCCGATAAGAAATAATCTATTTCTCCATCCTGAGAACATTTCTCACAAGTCATTAATCTTTCACTTTCCTGCACACTGGGCGTGTTTACATCGGCTGTTTTTGTCTTCAGACGTTTTTTTCACCGCCATTACTCGTAAAAAAAATGTTAAAAAATGTCATAAATCAATAACCTATTTTGTAGACGCGATAAGTTTTGTGCAAACCAATCAATATACGCTTATTGTGATTTTTTTTCTTTACCAAAAATATGTAGAAGAATACATATCGGCCTAAACTGAGAATTTTTTTTTTATTTGGGATATTTATTATAGCAAAACATAAAAAATATTGTGCTTTTTTTTTCAAAATTGCTACCTTTTTTGTTTATAGCACAAAAATTAAAAACCACAGAGGTGATCAAATACCACCAAAAGAAATCTCTATTTGTGGGGGAAAAAATGATAATTTCATTTGGGTACAGCGTCGCACGACCGCGCAATTGTCATTCAAAATGTTACAGCCCTGAAAGCTGAAAATTGGCCTGGGCAGGAAGGGGATGAAAATGCCCGGTATTGAAGAGGTTAATGCATTGAATGCAAACCATAAGGCTTTACAACCCCTTTAACCATTTCAGCCCCGGAAGATTTGGCTGCTCAATGACCAGGCCATTTTTTTGCGATACGGCACTGCGCTGCTTTAACTGACAATTGCGCGGTCGTGCGATGTTGCACCCAAACAAAATTGACGTCCTTTTTTCGTACAAATAGAACTTTCTTTTGGTGGTATTTGATCACCTCTGCGGTTTTTATTTTTTGCACTATAAACAAAAGAAGAGCGACAATTTTGAAAAAAAAAACTCTATCTTTTACTTTTTGCTATAATATCCCAAATTAAAAAAAAAAAAAAAAAAAAAAAAATTTCCTCATTTTAGGCCAATATGTATTCTTCTATATATTTTTTGGGAAAAAAAACGCAATAAGCGTATATTGATTGGTTTGCGCAAAAGTTACAGGGTCTACAAATTAGGGGATAGATTTATGGCATTTTTATTATTATTTTTTTTTTTTTTTAGCAGTATTTGTGCAGCGGTCTTTCAAATGCAATTTTTTGGGGAAACAATTTAATGAATTAAAAAAAAGAAAACACAATAGTTACCCCAATTGTATGGATGAGAGAGTTTGAGTTTAAGGTGGAGAAACTTGACTGGTATGCACAGAGTCCTGACCTCAACCCGATAGAACACCTTTGGGATGAATTAAAGCTGAGACTGCGTCACAATACTTTTGGTAATTTAGTGTTGTTTTATTACTAGGTGATCCTGCCAGTAAGTCTATTATTTTTCAAAAGTGTCAGTTAGAGGGTTGAGAAAAACCATTTAACACTGACAGCAGTGCTTACAATGGTCAGCTTTTATCCATATAGTTAGCTGGAGCAATGTTTCTCAACTCCAGTCCTCAAGGCGCCCCAACAGGTCATGTTTTCAGGATTTCCCTCAGATAAAAGGGCTGTGGTAATTACTAAGGCAGTTAAACTGATCAAATCACCAGTGCAAAATAATGGAGAGCCTTAAAACATGACCTGTTGGGGCGCCTTGAGGACTGGAGTTGAGAAACACTGAGCTGGAGAACCCCACCCCCCATCATTGCCTCTTATTAGTGTCCACCTGTGTCATAGGTGGAGTCCTTTAGTTCTCCCATATAGAGGAGTGTATTTCTCCCATGGTTTAGAGAAGCAGGATCTCCCATTTTATGGATAGTGTAGGACCCACTAACTATGGGGTACTTTGTCCCAGTAAGTGGGCTTATCAATATGGTGTGACCAAATCCCCATATTTTTTGAAAATGTTCAGGTGTTTTAAATAGCCTTGCAGGAGGTAAATGTCATTGTTGCATGTGTGCCCTGTAATATTTTGTTCTGTTTATATGGTCTTATGGCTGCACCATCTTTAGTGCATATTTTAGGGTGTGCCCCCCAAATCTTTCTTTGTGATTTTTTTTATGTCACATTTTATGTCGTATTTGCACAGCGGTTTTTCAAACACAATTTTTTTAGAAAAAGTACACTTTATTGAATTTAATGCAGAAAAATACAATATACAGTGGAGGAAATAATGATTTGATCCCCTAAAGATTTTGTAAGTTGCCCCCCTACAAAGAAATGATCAGTCAATTAAATACATACATTTATATTATTGACACAGCAGTCTGGGATTGATAGAACATTAACTAAATTCAAACACTTATTAATAGAAGAACAAAAACCGACCCATAAACTATATAAAATGTATAAACTTCTACTTCCTGTGGGACCCCTTAATGAAATAGCAAATATTAGAAAATGGGAAAGTGAAATAGAGAGTCGGATATCACTAGTAGAATGGGATAAAGCATTTTTACTAACACATAATCCGTGGCAGTCAAGCATCAAGAACACAATTATTACATTTTGATGAGATTGTACTGGAGCCCAGGAGATTTGAATAAGGTGAATAAAGATAATATAGAGAAATGTTGGAGATGCCTAAGGGATAAAGGAACAATGACACATATTTGGTACGAATGTCATGTGGTGAAGGAATTCTGGTATAAAATATTTAAAATATACAATTTGGTGTCTGGAAACGAGATGCAACCAAGTGTAAAGGTCTCGATATTGTCTATAATACCGGGATCATTGAAATCTATAAAGACGGATATCCTTCACCATATGATAAATGCAGCTAGGACAATAGCTGGAAAATGGAGAAAAATAAATGGCCCTACAATAACGGAATGGATAAGTGAAATGAACAAAATAAAATATATGGAAGAACAGATAAAGAGAGAAGGGTTGGAAAAAGATCAAAAGCCCATAATGTGGTATCAATGGGATAAAATGATATAATTTTTGTGAATGGGAACAAAACACCCCGTAGAGAGGGGGAGAGGTTTTTTTTTTTTTTATGAATGGAAAATAAGATAGTGGAAAATGATATGGATGGAAATAAATGTAAGAGTAATTGTATAGAATGTATATAAGATAAGTAAGATAAGGATGAATGGAGTATGGACATGGTAAAGAAACATATATCAGATGGTTCAGTTTAGAATAGGTCATTAGAAAGTAGGACAGAAAGATGATATTTTAAGGAAAGGATGTTATATAATAATATAAAGTTCAACTTGATGATGAAAGATATTTATATGTATTTGTATAATTGTTTTAAAAAATAATAAAGAAAGATTGAAAACAGAAATGATCAGTCTATAATTTTTATCATAGGTGTATTTTATATGATGAAGACAGAATATCAACCAAAAATCCAGAAAAAACACATGATACAAATGTTATAAATTGAGATGCAGTTCAGTGAGTAAAATAAGTATTTATTTATAACAACACTGCACACAAACTTCAGTAATAACCAAAAATAACTTCTTTCTTTGTGTAAATAATATATTTATGTAAAGGGTTATTACAATGACTACACTATCACACCAACATAGTGCAATAGTATAGTAAATAGTTATGACAATTGGTAGCATACACAAATATACCTAATTGTATATATCTATACCAGGGAGCTCCCCCTGCTCTAAACTGTAAAGTCACTATCCTTGGTAACTAATAGGGATGAGCCGAACACCCCCCTGTTCGGTTCGCACCAGAACATGCGAACAGGAAAAAAGTTTGTTCGAACACGCGAACACCGTTAAAGTCTATGGGACACGAACATGAGTATTCAAAAGTGCTCATTTTTAAGGCTAATATGCAAGTTATTGTCATAAAAAGTGTTTGGGGACCTGGGTCCTGCCCCAGGGGACATGGATCAATGCAAAAAAAAGTTTTAAAAATGGCCGTTTTTTCAGGAGCAATGATTTTAATAATGCTTAAAGTCAAACAATAAAAGTGTAATATCCCTTTAAATTTCGTACCTGGGGGGTGTCTATAGTATGCCTGTAAATGTTTCCTGTGTTTAGAACAGTCTGACAGCAAAATGACATTTGGAAGGAAAAAACACATTTAAAACTACCCGCGGCTATTGCATTGCCGACAATACACATAGAAGTTCATTGATAAAAACGGCATGGGAATTCCCCACAGGGGAACCCCGAACCAAAATTAAAAAAAAAAAATGACGTGGGAGTCCCCCTAAATTCCATACCAGGCCCTTCAGGTCTGATATGGATATTAAGGGGAACCCTGGCCAAAATTAAAAAAAAAAATGATGTGGGGTTCCCCCAAAATTCCATACCAGACCCTTCAGGTCTGGTATGGATTTTAAGGGGAACCCCGCGCCAAAAAAAAAAAAAAAAATGGCATGGAGTCCCCCCAAAAATCCATTCCAGACCCTTATCCGAGCACGCAACCTGGCAGGCCGCAGGAAAAGAGGGGGGGACGAGAGTGCGCCCCCCCTCCTGAACCGTACCAGGCCACATGCCCTCAACATTGGGAGGGTGCTTTGGGGTAGCCCCCCAAAACACCTTGTCCCCATGTTGATGAGGACAAGGGCCTCATCCCCACAACCCTGGCCGTTGGTTGTGGGGGTCTGCGGGCGGGGGGCTTATCAGAATCTGGAAGCCCCCTTTAACAAGGGGACCCCCAGATCCCGGCCCCCCCCTGTGTGAAATGGTAAGGGGGTACTTACCCCTACCATTTCACTAAAAAACTGTCAAAAATGTTAAAAAGCACCTTCCCAATGTTGAGGGCATGTGGCCTGGTACGGTTCAGGAGGGGGGCCGCACTCTCGTCCCCCCTCTTTTCCTGCGGCCTGCCAGGTTGCGTGCTCGGATAAGGGTCTGGTATGGATTTTTGGGGGGACCCCACGCCGTTTTTTTTTTTTTTGGCGCGGGGTTCCCCTTAAAATCCATACCAGACCTGAAGGGTCTGGTATGGAATTTAGGGGGAACCCCACGTCATTTTTTTTTTTTAAATTTTGGCCGGGGTTCCCCTTAATATCCATATCAGACCTGAAGGGCCTGGTATGGAATTTAGGGGGACCCCCACATCATTTTTTTTTTTTAATTTTGGTTCGGGATTCCCCTTTGGGGAATTCCCATGCCGTTTTTATCAATGAACTTCTATGTGTATTGTCGGCAATGCAATAGCCGCGGGTAGTTTTAAATTAGTTTTTTCCTTCAAAATGTCATTTTGCTGTCAGACTGTTCTAAACACAGGAAACATGCGCCCCTTTACAGGCATACTATAGACACCCCCCAGGTACGAAATTTAAAGGGATATTACACTTTTATTGTTTGATTTTAAGCATTATTAAAATCACTGCTCCTGAAAAAACGGCCGTTTTTAAAACTTTTTTTTGCATTGATCCATGTCCCCTGGGGCAGGACCCAGGTCCCCAAACACTTTTTATGACAATAACTTGCATATTAGCCTTTAAAATTAGCCCTTTTGATTTCTCCCATAGACTTTTAAAGGGTGTTCCGCAGCATTCGAATTTGCCGCGAACACCCCAAATTGTTCGCTGTTCGGCGAACTTGCGAACAGCCCATGTTCGACTCGAACTCGAAGCTCATCCCTAGTAACTAAATGCAGGGCCCTGCAATAAAAGAGATAGTCCTAAAGTCTTTAGACTTTGCTAGCTTTTGTAATTGTAATCCACAAAGGGTTCCTCCTGGGTGTTGCGCAGTGTAATGTAATACACTAAGGCAATTATAATCCAGCAGATTGACTAAGTGTTCTTATATGAAGAAGACAAACCTCTAGCATCCGTTCTTGAATACTGAAGTCTATTCAGATGTAAGATTCTCCAACGTAACTTGTTCCGTGGCACTATCAGTCCTAGCAACACTCTGTAACAGTTCTAAATGTGTGTGTAGTATTTAAACAAACTTCTGGGTGTTAACCCTCTCACCACATGGGATCCAGGTGGATTGATGCCTCTGTTTCAACAGTTCTCAGTCTGTATGAAACCACCGCTACGCCGTCACACTGCTCCGTTCACTAATGACCAGGAGTCCTTGGTTACCTCCTCCACAGGTCTCCGGAACAATCACTTCTGATGCTCCAGCACACTGTGATATGATTACAGGATCCCTGCTGCTGCTCCTCCACAAGGCAGGCTGCAAACCTGTGGGACACACACACACCCACAGAGCCCTGCAGGCAGCCCACGCGACCCAGGAACAAAAGACTTAAGATGGCCGCTCCCAGACCTTTTATATCCTCCCACAATGCAGTTAAGTTCTCCTCCTGTCCAGGAGCATTGTGGGTGGGTCATAGTTAAAGTTCAGAAGTAAACAATCAATCACTTCCATGTCACTTCTCTTAATCATGAAACATAAAAGTATTGTACCTTTTCAATTGTCCACAAGATGGCACTATAACAACGTATGTCCTGTATAACACACATATGGCTAAAAACAAAAGTTGTCAGCGCTACATGTATATAGTTCACTCCTGAACTCCTAGTATCTAACAATGCCTCAATATTAGTGAAGTTTGGCCACACCCACAATTCGATGCAGAGATAATAAAGTGCAGTAACCTCTAGCAACCAATCTGTGAACATTAATGATCTGCTTTAAAGTGGATGTAAACCCAATGTCATCCTTTCTAAACTACTGCCATAGGGGTTATCTATAAGGATATACATGCATCCTGCATGTATCTTTACCTGTCAAATGTCTCCCCTCTGTCTGTTATGAGAGCTGAAAAACTGCAGATTCTGTGGGTGGGTCTGTTGTCTGGAGCTCGGTGGGTGGAGTCATGATGTCAGTAGACTCCCCGCCCACCTCTACACTCCCCTCAATATGCATTTTCTCCTGTTTATTTCTAACACTGAACTTCTGCTATGATCTCTAACATCCAGTGAAAATACAGGAAAGTAAACACATTTCAGAATGCCAAATCATGCTGAGGTGTGGAACAGCCAATCCTTGCAGAGCTGCTGAAGAAAGGAGTGGGGGAGGGAATTAAAAAATAATGCCTATGTCTTAGGCTGCCACTCACAGCAAGGGGGAGTATTTGACAAAGTTTTGTCAGTTTGTCAAGATTTTTCTCGCTGAACAATAAAAGAGGATTGCTCATAGATGGATTAACTCTGCGTGGCAAGACTGGGCTCAAATGATAGGAAATCTTATACTCTACAGTATGATATAAAAAAAAAATTCGGGTTTACATCCACTTTAATCTTTAGCAACCAGTCAGTGACCAAGAATGGTTTGCAGTAACCGCTGCAAACCAATTATCAGTAATGATGTACAGTAACCTCTAGCAACCAGTCAGTGGTAATGATGTGCAGTAACCACTAGCAACCAGTGAGCAGTAATGATGTACAGTAACCTCTATCAACCATTTAGCAAGCAGCAATGATGTGTTGTAACCTCTAGCAACTAATCAGTGAGCGGTAATGATATTCTGTAACCTCTGTCAACCAATCGCAATCGCTGCCTGATCTGCTGCAGTATACTGATTTTGTGGGGGCACAAGAAAATGTTTGCCCAGGGTCCAATCAATATTAAAGACGGCCCTGCCCGGAATGGCCTTCCTTGAAAAGAAATGTTATTTTGGAACCTGCCACAAGGTACAGCACCTAACACAAATTCACGAAAGGGGGCAGAGTCTACCAGCTGAAAAGGCAGCAGTTGCAGTGCTAGAAATTTGGCCAAGCTAGCATTTAGACGCTGAGCATGTGGATGGCTGGGACCGAATTTCTTTTTACAGTTCAGCAACTGGGGTAGAGAAATGCCTGCTAAAATCAATTGGTGATGTACTGCTAGCAGATTGGCTGCAAGTACACCTATTGTTAAACCTTCATTCCTCTCAGTGCAGATTTTTGAGAGGACTGGAGGTATAGTAGTGTTGGAGATCCCAGATGAGGAGCAAGGAGAAGTCTGCCTTTTTCTATGATGTAGGTCTTTCAAGTGTTGTTGCCAAAGGACTGCATGTCAGATCGTCATATGTCTGGTCAAGCATGTGGTGCCCAATCGGCTGCTGTTCTGGCCACGATTGATTCGCTTCAGACATAGGTTGTAAACAGCAAGGGTGCGATCTGTTGCACACGTGTCAAAAAAAGCTCACACCAAGGAACTTTTAAAAGTCAGCGGGAAATCAGCAGCACCCTGCACCTGCGGAGCTCTGTGATGTGATGAAATAGGGTGGCTGCCCTTAAGCTGCCCCCTAGAGGACATCCTGCCTCGTTGGAGTTGTGCCTCCACCTCCTCCTCCTCTCCTCTTCTCTCAGGCACCCAAGTATAGTCAGTGACCTTATCATCCCCTCCCTCCTCATCACTGGAGCAAACTGGAGCAAGGAGGGAGGGGA
Organism: Aquarana catesbeiana; assembly: GCA_037953035.1. NCBI lineage: Eukaryota > Metazoa > Chordata > Amphibia > Anura > Ranidae > Aquarana > Aquarana catesbeiana. The sequence continues at coordinate 1,568,697 of JBBHAA010001355.1, read as the reverse complement.
TGATGAGGTCACTGACTGTACTTGGGTGCCTGAGAAGAGGAGCAAGAGAAGGCACAACTCCAACAAGGCAGGATGTACTCTGGGGGCAGCGTATGAGCAGCCACCCTATTGCATCACACTGCAGAGCTCCTCAAGTGCAGGGCACTGCTGAATCCCCACTGACTTTTAAAAGTTCCTTGGTGTGGGCCTTTATCGACACGTGTGCTGCAGATCGCACCGTTGCTGTTTGCAACCTATGTCTGAAGTGGATCAAGCCTGGCCAGAAGAGCATCCGCTTGGGCACCACATGCTTGACCAGACATATGACAACCTGCCATGCAGTCCATTGGCAACATGTCAGAAATAGGAATGAGCTTCGTGTTCGAGTCAAACGCACATCGAACAACTCAATTTTCATGCTGATAGCTTGTAAGAACATTTTTAGTTCTGGGCACCGCCACCAGTGGCCAAGGCCCAAATTTTCTGCCCCTGTTTAACAGTGGCATATATTTACAACATTTGATGCAATACTTTGCAGCAGGGCTCATTCCTGCGCTCCAAGTATAGTATCTGTGAGGGGTTGCAGTGTTGTGGCACCAGCACCAGTGCCCAAGGCCCAATTTTTAAGCCCCTGTTTAAAAGGGGCGTATAATTACAATTTTTGATGCAATACTTTGCAGCAGGGCTCATTCCTGCATTCCAACTGTAGCATCTGTGAGGGGTTGCAGTGTTGTGGCAATTTTTCTGCCCCTGTTTAACAGGGGAGTGTAATTACCATTTTTGATGCAATACTTTGCAGCAGGGCTCATTCCCGCTCTCTAACTAGAGTATCTGTGAGGGGTTGCAGTGTTGTGGCACCAGCACCAGTGCCCAAGGCCCAAATTTTCAGCCCCTGTTTAACAGGGGCATATAATTAAAATTTTTGATGCAATAGTTTGCAGCAGGGCTCATTCCTGCTCTCCAACTATAGCATCTGTGAGGGGTTGCAGTGTTGTGGCACCAGTGCCTAAGGCCCAATTTTTCTGCCCCTGTTCAACAAGGACATGTAATTACAATTCTTGATCTAATATTTCACAGCACGGCCCGTTCCTGCGCCCACCAAGAGTAACTGTGAGGGCTTACAGTGTTGTGGCAACCTAAGGCCCCATTTTCTGCAATGAATATAGGGCAGGCCTCCACTTTCAAACATCCAACTTACAAACGACTCCTACTTGCAAACGGAAGTAGACAACCGGAAGTGAGATGAAATCTACCCCAAGGAAGGGAAATTCTCTCCTGTAAGAGTTAATATGGGAAAAATGTGTCTCCTCTTCACTGATGCTTTATCACCAATCCTTGTTTCACTAAAAACCCCAAATTTTCAAAAAACATTTGTCATTGGGACAGAAAGTGAGGTGAAATCTTCTGAAGAGGTGCACAGACAGCAAAACAAATGTTATAGGGGTGATAACCCTTCCCTATGGTTTCCAAAAAGCTTTAAAATAGATTTTTTAGCTGGAGCTACACTTTAAAAATGTACCAGTTCAAAGTTACAAACAGATTCTACTTAACAACAAACCTACAGTCCCTGTTTTGTTTGCACCGCCTGTATACTGCTGTTCAGAGTATATAAGGCCTGGGGGCCCCACGCTTTTCCTTTTTTTAATTTGGGTGCGGGGTTCCCCTTAATATCTATACATACCCAAAGGGCCTGGTAATGGACTGGGGGGTGGAGAGTACCCATGCCATTTGTCTCACTGATTTTCATCCATATTGCCGGGACCCGACATTGCATTAAACCCGCAAGCAGTTTTAAATTACTTTTATCCCTTTAAAAATGTAATTTTGTGCAGGGACTGTTCTAAACACGGGAAACACGCGCCACTTTACAGACTTACCTATAGACACCCCCCCAGGTAAAGGAATATTTCACTTTTTTTTCACTTTAAGCATCATTAAAATCACTGCTCCCAAAAAATGGCCATTTTTAAAACTTTTTTTGCATTGATACATGTCCCCTGGGGCAGGACCCGGGTCCCCAAACCCTTTTTAGGACAATAACTTGCATATTAGCCTTTAAAATTAGCACTTTTGATTTCGAACGTTCGAGTTCCATAGACGTCAATGGGGTTCCAAAGTTTGTGAAAACTTTCGGTCCGTTCACAGGTTCTGGTGCGAACCGAAACGGGGGGTGTTAGGCTCATCCCTAGTCATGACGAGGGGTAAAGCTACTGGAGATGAAGTGGTTAATAATGCAATTTCTGCTCTTTTTAATTTATTACAGGCATAGTCTTATGCCCCGTACACACGGTCGGATTTTCCGACGGAAAATGTGTGATAGAACCTTGTTGTCGGAAATTCCTACCATGTGTAGGCTCCATCACACATTTTCCATCGGATTTTCCGACACACAAAGTTTGAGAGCAGGATATAAAATTTTCCGACAACAAAATCCGTTGTCGGAAATTCCGATCGTGTGTACACAAATCCGACGGACAAAGTGCCACACATGCTCAGAATAAATGTCCTGGGTTCAGCTCAGAAGGGGTTCGGTGAAGTTCAAAACAAGTTCAGACGCCAAACCCTTTTTTGTCTTAAAAAGTAAAATGAACCCCGATAAGAAATAATCTATTTCTCCATCCTGAGAACATTTCTCACAAGTCATTAATCTTTCACTTTCCTGCACACTGGGCGTGTTTACATCGGCTGTTTTTGTCTTCAGACGTTTTTTTCATCGCCATTACTAGTAAAAAATATAATAAAAAATGTCATAAATCAATAACCTATTTTGTAGACGCGATAAGTTTTGTGCAAACCAATCAAAATACGCTTATTGCGATTTTACCAAAAAATATGTAGCAGAATACATATCGGCCTAAACTGAGAATTTTTTTTTATTTAGGATATTTATTTATTATAGCAAAAATTAAAAATGATTGTGTTTTTTTTTTCAAAATTGTCACCTTTTTTTGTTTATAGCACAAAAATTAAAAACCGCAGAGGTGATCAAATACCACCAAAAGAAAGCTCTATTTGTGGGGAAAAAAATGATAATTTCATTTGGGTACAGTGTTGCAGGACCGCGCAATTGTCATTCAAAATGTTACAGCCCTGAAAGCTGGAAATTGGCCTGGGCAGGAAGGGGATGAAAATGCCCGGTATTGAAGGGGTTAATGCACTGAATGCAAACCATGAGGCTTTACAACCCCTTTAACCATTTCAGCCCCAGAAAATTTGGCTGCTCAATGACCAGGCCATTTTTTGCGATATGGCACTGCTTTGCTTTAACTGACAATTGCGCAGTCGTGCGATGTTGCACCCAAACAAAATTGACGTCCTTTTTTCGTACAAATAGAGCTTTCTTTTGGTGGTATTTGATCACCTCTGCAGTTTTTATTTTTTGCGCTATAAACAAAAGAAGAGCGACAATTTTACTTTTTGCTATAATATCCCAAATTAAAAAAAAAAAAAATTCCTCATTTTAGGCTGATATGTATTCTTCTACATATTTTTTGGGGAAAAAAAACGCAATAAGCGTATATTGATTGGTTTGCGCAAAAGTTACAGCATCTACAAATTAGGGGACAGATTTATGGCATTTTTATTATTATTATTTTTTTTTTTTAGCAGAGACCCTAAAGAATAAAATGGAGATCATTGCAATATTTTATATCACACAGTATTTGTGCAGCGGTCTTTCAAATGCAATTTTTTGGGAAAAAAACATTTTAATGAATTAAAAAAAAAAGAAAACACAATAGTTACCCCAATTGCATGGATGAGAGAGTTTGAGGTGGAAAAACTTGACTGGTCTGCACGGAGTCCTGACCTCAACCCGATAGAACACCTTTGGGATGAATTAAAGCTGAGACTGCGTCACAATACTTTTGGTAATATAGTGTAGTTTTATTACTAGGTGATCCTGCCAGTAAGTCTATTTTTTTTCAAAAGTGTCAGTTAGAGGGTTGGGAAAAAACATTTAACACTGACAGCAGTGCTTACAATGGTCAGCTTGTATCCATATAGTTAGCTGGAGCAATGTTTCTCAACTCCAGTCCTCAAGGCGCCCCAACAGGTCATGTTTTCAGATTTTCCCTCAGATAAAAGGGCTGTGGTAATTACTAAGGCAGTGAAACTGGTCAAATCACCAGTGCAAAATAATGGGAAGCCTGAAAACATGACCTGTTGGGGCGCCTTGAGGACTGGAGTTGAGAAACACTGAGCTGGAGAACCCCACCCCCAATCATTGCCTCTTATTAGTGTCCACCTGTGTCATAGGTGGAGTCCTTTAGTTCTCCCATATAGAGGAGTATATTTCTTCGATGGTTCAGAGAAGCAGGATCCCCCATTCTATGGATAGTGTAGGACCCACTAACTATGGGGTACTTTGTCCCAGTAAGTGGGCTTATCAATATGGTGTGACCAAATCCCCATATTTTTTTTAATGTTCAGGTGTTTTAAATATCCTTGCAGGAGGTAAATGTCATTGTTGCATGTGTGCCCTGTAATATTTTGTTCTGTTTATATGGTCTTATGGCTGCACCATCTTTAGTGCATCTTTTAGGGTGTGCCCCCAAATATTTGTTGGTGATTTTTTTTTATGTCACATTTTATGTCGTATTTGCACAGCGGTTTTTCAAACACAAATTTTTTAGAAAAAGTACACTTTATTGAATTTAATGCGCAAAAATACAATATACAGTGGAGGAAATAATGATCTGAGGAAATAATGATCTGATCCCCTAAAGATTTTGTAAGTTGCCCCCCTACAAAGAAATGATCAGTCATTTAACCACTTGAGCCCCGGACCATTATGCTGCCTAAGGACCAGAGGTCTTTTTCCAATTTGGCACTGCGTCGCTTTAACTTTTAATTGCGCGGTCATGCAATGCTGTACCCAAACAAAATTTGCGTCCTTTTCTTCCCACAAATAGAGCTTTCTTTTGATGGCATTTGATCACCTCTGCGGTTTTTATTTTTTGCGCTATAAATGGAAAAAGACCGAAAATTTTGAAAAAAAATGATATTTTCTACTTTTTGTTATAAAAAAAATCCAATAAACTCAATTTTAGTCATACATTTAGGCCAAAATTTATTCGGCCACATGTCTTTGGTAAAAAAAATGTCAATAAGCGTATATTTATTGGTTTGCGCAAAAGTTATAGCGTCTACAAACTAGGGTACATTTTCTGGAATTTACACAGCTTTTAGTTTATGACTGCCTATGTCATTTCTTGAGATGCTAAAATGGCAGGGCAGTACAAAACCCCCCCAAATGACCCCATTTTGGAAAGTAGACACCCCAAGGAAATTGCTGAGAGGCATGTTGAACCCATTGAATATTTATTTTTTTTGTCCCAAGTGATTGAATAATGACAAAAAAAAAAATATTTACAAAAAGTTGTCACTAAATTATATATTGCTCACACAGGCCATGGGCCTATGTGGAATTGCACCCCAAAATACATTCAGCTGCTTCTCCTGAGTATGGGGATACCACATGTGTGGGACTTTTTGGGAGCCTAGCCGCGTACGGGGCCCCGAAAACCAATCACCGCCTTCAGGATTTCTAAGGGCATAAATTTTTGATTTCACTTCTCACTACCTATCACAGTTTTGAAGCCCATAAAATGCCCAGATGGGACAAACCTCCCCCAAATGACCCCATTTTGGAAAGTAGACACCCCAAGCTATTTGCTGAGAGGCATGTTGAGTCCATGGAATATTATATTTTTTGACACAAGTTGCGGGAAAGTGACAATTTTTTTTTTTTTTGCACAAAGTTGTCACTAAATGATATATTTCTCACACAGGCCATGGGCATATGTGGAATTGCACCCCAAAATACATTCAGCTGCTTCTCCTGAGTATGGGGATACCACATGTGTGGGACTTTTTGGGAGCCTAGCCGCATACGGGGCCCCGAAAACCAAGCACCGCCTTCAGGATTTCTAAGGGCGTAAAGTTATGATTTCACTCCTCACTGCCTATCACAGTTTTGAAGGCCATAAAAAGCCCAGATGGCACAAAACCCCCCCAAATGACCCCATTTTGGAAAGTAGACACCCCAAGCTATTTGCTGAGAGGCATTTTGAGTCCATGGAATATTTTATATTTTGACACAAGTTGCGGGAAAGTGACAATTTTTTTTTTTTTTTATTTGCACAAAGTTGTCACTAAATGATATATTGCTCAAACATTCCATGGGCATATGTGGAATTACACCCCAAAATATATTCTGCTGCTTCTCCTGAGTACGGGGATACCACATGTGTGGGACTTTTTGGGAGCCTAGCCGCATACGGGGCCCCGAAAACCAAGCACCGGCTTCAGGATTTCTAAGGGCGTTAAGTTGTGATTCCACTCCTCACTACCTATCACAGTTTTGAAGGCCATAAAATGCCAAGATGGCACAAAACCCCCCAAATGACCCCATTTTGGAAAGTAGACACCCCAAGCTATTTGCTGAGAGGCATGGTGAGTATTTTGCAGCTCTCATTTGTTTTTGAAAATGAAGAAAGACAAGAAAAATGTATTTTTTTTTTTCAATTTTCGAAAGTTTGTGACAAAAAGTGAGGTCTGCAAAATACTCACTATACCTCTCAGCAAATAGCTTGGGGTGTCTATTTTCCAAAATGGGGTCATTTGGGGGGGGTTGTGCCATCTGGGCATTCCATGGCCTCCGAAACTGTGCTAGGCAGTGAAGAGTGAAATCAAAAATTTACGCCCTTAGAAAGCCTGAAGGCGGTGCTTGGTTTTCGGGGTCCCGTACGCGGCTAGGCTCCCAAAAAGTCTCACACATGGGGTATCCCCGTATTCAGGAGAAGCAATAGAATGTATTTTGGGGTGTAATTTCACATATTCCCATGGCATGTTTGAGCAATATATCATTTAGTGACAACTTTGTGCAAAAAAAAAAAAAAAAAAAGATTTGTCTCTTTCCCGCAACTTGTGTCACAATATAAAATATTCCATGGACTCGATATGCCTCTCAGCAAATAGCTTGGGGTGTCTACTTTCCAAAATGGGGTCATTTGGGGGGGTTTTGAACTGTCCTGGCATTTTATGCACAACATTTAGAAGCTTATGTCACACATCACCCACTCTTCTAACCACTTGAAGACAAAGCCCTTTCTGACACTTTTTGATTACATGAAAAAATAATTTTTTTTTGCAAGAAAATTACTTTAAACCCCCAAACATTATATATTTTTTTAAAGAAAATGCCCTACAGATTGAAATGGTGGGTGTTTCATATTTTTTTTTCACACAGTATTTGCGCAGCGATTTTTCAAACGCATTTTTTTGGGAAAAAACACACTTTTTTAAATTTTAATGCACTAAAACACACTATATTGCCCAAATGTTTGATAAAATAAAAAAGATGATCTTAGGCTGAGTACATGGATACCAAACATGACATGCTTTAAAATTGCGCACAAACGCGCAGCGGCGACAAAATAAATACATTTTTAAAAGCCTTTAAAAGCCTTTACAGGTTACCACTTTAGATTTACAGAGGAGGTCTACTGCTAAAATTACTGCCCTCGTTCTGTCCTTCGCGGTGATACCTCACATGCATGGTGCAATTGCTGTTTACATTTGACGCCAGACCGACGCTTGCGTTCGCCTTTGCGCGAGAGCAGGGGGGGACAGGGGTGCTTTTTTTTTTTTTTTTTTTTTTTTTATTATTTATTTGCTTTTATATCTTATTTTTAAACTGTTCCTTTCATTTTTATTTTTTTTTTATTAATTTTATTGTTATCTCAGGGAATGTAAATATCCCCTATGATAGCAATAGGTAGTGACAGGTACTCTTTTTTTAAAAAATTGGGCTCTATTAGACCCTAGATCTCTCCTCTGCCCTCAAAGCATCTGACCACACCAAGATCGGTGTGATAAAATGCTTTCCCAATTTCCCAATGGCGCTGTTTACATTCGGCGAAATCTAAGTCATGAACTGCTCGTAGCTTCCGGTTTCTTAGGCCATAGAGATGTTTGGAGCCATTCTGGTCTCTGATCAGCTCTATGGTCAGCTGGCTGAATCACCGGCTGCATTTTCAGGTTCCCTGTTGGGACAGGAAAGCCAGAGAAAAACATGGAAGACATGAAAGCCGACCGCTGGCTGAAAAGAATGATACCAAGATGATACCTAAACCTGCAGGCATCATTCTGGTATAACCACTCAAAGTCCAGCAACATACCAGTACGTTGCTGGTCCTTGTTAGGCATATATTGTAAACTTTTTTTCATGCAGCCTGTGGGCTGAACGAAAAAAAGATATTGATCGGTGGGTATGCCCACCATTAGAATACCTCCCTTCATCCACCCACTTCTAATGATGGGCATACATGCACCATTTATATATGCCGAAGCATGGGGGCATCCTCCCGCAAAAGGCAGGAGCAAATTGCTCCTCCACCCACTGCTGCCCCCACGCTTCGGCATATATGCTGAAGTATGTAACTGTGGTGGTGAAATCACCTCCGACAGCGCTGGAGTCACGGCTTTATATATCGTGGGAGCAAACTCTGTTGCTGTCAAGATAAATAAATCCGCGCTGCAACTGAATGGCGTACCTGCTAAGCAAATGATGGTTAACAATAAAACAAAGTAACATTACAGTATAACAGTAAGACTTACCATACCTGCAAAGCAAATACAAAAAAAAAAACATAGTAAAAAATAAAACATTTAACGCAACCTGTGCCTAAAATATATATATGCCGAAGCATGGGGGCATCCTCCCGCAAAAGGCAGGAGCAAATTGCTCCTCCACCCACTGCTGCCCCCACGCTTCGGCATATATGCTGAAGTATGTAACTGTGGTGGTGAAATCACCTCCGACAGCGCTGGAGTCACGGCTTTATATATCGTGGGAGCAAACGCTGTTGCTGTCAAGATAAATAAATCCGCGCTGCAACTGAATGGCGTACCTGCTAAGCAAATGATGGTTAACAATAAAACAAAGTAACATTACAGTATAACAGTAAGACTTACCATACCTGCAAAGCAAATACAAAAAAAAAAACATAGTAAAAAATAAAACATTTAACGCAACCTGTGCCTAAAATATATATATGCCGAAGCATGGGGGCATCCTCCCGCAAAAGGCAGGAGCAAATTGCTCCTCCACCCACTGCTGCCCCCACGCTTCGGCATATATACTGAAGTATGTAACTGTGGTGGTGAAATCACCTCCGACAGCATTGGAGTCACGGCTTTATATATCGTGGGAGCAAACGCTGTTGCTGTCAAGATAAATAAATCCGCGCTGCAACTGAATGGCGTACCTGAAAACAATAAAATGGTTACCAACAAAACACAGTAAACGGTAAAGTATAAAAAATCTGAAAAGCAAACATGGTAAAACATAATAACAATAAAACATTGCAGAATAGAATAGAGTAAAAAAGAGCAGAACAATAGAGAGAGAATAGAGAGAGAGAACAATAAAACAACAACTATTTTTGTTTTTTTTTTTTTTTATTTTTTTTTTTTACACTTTTTTTAGTAACTTTTAACTTTTGTAACTCGTTCCAGGTTTGGGTCTCTCAAAATGCAATGGCATCTTGGGAGACCCTGTGTTAGTGTGCCTAGTCTGTGCAGTGCTGAACCCTACGCTAATACTCAACTAATATATGGTAGCGTTCAAAGCATTCACCCATGCAAAGACCAGTATTGCCAGGACAGGAGGGACAATAAGACCGGATGTCACGCCTAAATCCGCGCTTGCTGCAGACACGACATCTTTTTTGGGGGGCTTTTTGGGTAGGGGTACTCGGGATGGCATAAAGAAAATGCCGCTCATGCAGCCGGCTTACTGCATTTGGTTGGGGAAGGTGAGGTAGAGCACCGTCTGGAAACAGAAGGGCTCTGACGATCTCTTCCTGGAATTTAAGGAAGGATCCAGTCTGTCCTGAAGCTCTGTATAGCACATGAGCGTTCAGCAAAGCCAATTGAAATAAATAAACAGACACTTTTTTGTACCAGCGTCTGGCCTTACGGGCAACTAGGTACGGTGCCAACAACTGGTCGTTGAGGTCCACCCCTCCCATATTTTGGTTATATTCGTGGACACAGAGGGGTTTCTCCACAACACCAGTCGCCGTAGGAATTTGGGTCGTCGTGTCTGCATGAAGGGAGGTAAGAACGAAAACATTCTTCTTATCCCTCCACTTCATAGCGAGCAAATTATTATACTTCAAGCAGGCTCTCTCCCCCAGCCTAAGACGGGAATCTACAAGCCGCTGGGGAAAGCCCCGGCGATTAGGTCGCACGGTGCCACATGCTCCAATCTGCTGATCAAACAAGTGACTAAAAAGTGGCACGCTCGTATAATAATTGTCCACATACAAGTGGTACCCCTTTCCGAATAAGGGTGACACCAAGTCCCACACTATCTTGCCAGCGCTTCCTATGTAGTCAGGGCAGTTTGTCGGCTCTACGTGACTATCTTTGCCCTCGTAAACCATAAAACTATATGTATAGCCTGTGGCCCTGTCACAGAGCTTATACATCTTGACCCCGTATCTGGCACGCTTGCTGGGAAGGTACTGTTTGAATGACAAGCGGCCAGAAAATTTAATCAGGGACTCATCAATGCAGACAACTTGATGGGGGGTAAACAAGTCTGCAAAACATTGGTTGAAGTGGTTTACGAGGGGCCGAATTTTGTAGAGCCGATCGTATGCAGGGTCTCCACGAGGACGACAGAGTTCATTGTCGTTGAAGTGCATGAACCGCAAAATCTGCTCGTATCGTGCCCTGGCCATGGAAGCAGAGAACAAGGGTGAATGGTAAATTGGGTCAGTGGACCAATATGACCGCAACTTACTCTTTTTATTCAACCCCATGAGGAGGGAAAGGCCCAGAAAAGTCTTAAATTCGGAGACCGTAATTGGTCTCCAATCTCTGGCAAGGGAGGACTGGGGATTAGCGGCGATGTGTTGACCAGCGTATAAATTGCTTTGGTCCACAATAGATCTATAGAGATCTTCGGTGAAAAACAGTGAATAAAAATCCAGTGGCGTAAAGTCAACTGTTTCCACCTGAATTCTGGGTTGGCCAGTGAAAGGGGGAAGTACGGGTGCTGCAGAAGTGGAGGGTTCCCAATTCGGATTGGCCAATGCAGCAGGAAGGGCACTATGGGCACGACGGGCCTGTCTTTGTCTTCTTGGTGGCAGCGGGACACTACTAGTGCTTGCCACCTCGCCAGCTTGAACTGCACTTATGGGACTCGCCACGTCACCACGTGATACTGCAGTGCTGGATGTACGACCAGGGTGTACGAGGCCGCTGGTGCTTGCCAGTTCACCAGAAGGAATAGCGGCGCTAGTACTTCTCTGCTCCATACGAGAGCCCTGCGGTTCTTGCACTTCAAGGACAGAAGAAGATTGGGGTCTGGTACGCCTGACCTTAGCAGGGACCACAACTCTGTCGTCAGAGCTATCTGTCATGGAGCCGCTGTCCTCTACAGGTTCGTATTCTCAGCCTGAACTTGACAGATGAGTGACTTCCTCTTCACTATGTGTCATACTCAGAAACGTGTAGGCCTCTTCACTAGTGTACCTTCGATTTGCCATTTTGGGCTCTAAATTTAGGGGTACACTAGTGAGACTCACAGGCAAAAAAGCTCCTGACTGTCAGCGACTGTATCAAAACGCTACCAAAAAACTGTTAGCGATCGCAGGGATCAGGCCTGACTCTGCGAACGCTGCAGTTATGTGTGCTTAGTGTTTTGTAAGTGTCAGTTATCGATCGATACTGCACTTGGGTGGGCTGGGCAGGGCTGGGCCGAGGAGCAAAACGCAGGTGCTAGCAGGTATCTGGGCTGATCCCGCTAACACTGCGTTTCAGGGAACCCTAAACTGCTGGGGAGTATAGATCTGATCGGATCAGATATCGATCCGCTCAGATACTATAGCACAAAGGGAGGTGTATGCTGCGTGCGTGGGTTTTAGCGGTACTGGCGCTAACCTGACGCTGCCTGGGGCGACGCAGACCTTAGCTGACCCTAAAAATGCAAATTTATATCACCGCCGGGCAATTAGGGGGTTAAACCTTTATAGGGTAATAAACGGCGGGTGCCCTAAAACTATAATAAACTGTAATAAACTGTAATAAACTACAAAAAACAAACTAGCTAACCAGCGTCACCCGTAACACTTATACGGTGATCGCTGGTGAAAGGGTTAACTAGGGGGCAATCAGGGGGTTAAAACCTTTAGCAGGTAGTATATGGGGGTCCCTGTCGCTATAAAACACTGACAGCGAACCTATATACTTACCTCCCTAACTAGCGTCACCTGTGTCACTAATACAGCGATCAGAAAAACGATCGCTTAGCGACACTGGTGACGGGGGGTAATCAAGGGGTTAACTTTTATTAGGGGGGTTAGTGGGGTACCCTGGACCTAAGGGGGCTAACCTAACTGCCCTAACACTTGTAACTGACACAAACTGACACCAATGCAAAAAAAAAAAAAAATGCTATTGGTGTCAGAGTGACAGGGGGTACAGGGGGGTGATCGGGGGGTGATTGGGGGGTGATGGGGGGTGACAAGTGTGCCTGGCGTGTTCTACTGTTAGTGTAGTGTTGTGCAGACTTACTTACTGTCTTCTCTCCTCGGCGCCGGATAAAAAAGACCGACTCGAGGAGGGATGACATCACTTCCTTTCCCTCTGTTTACCTTACAGAGGGAAAGGAAGCATTCTCATTCGCCGGGAGCGATCGGGAGGGGGTGGCCAACAATGGATGGCCTCCCCCTCACCTCTCATCGCCCGGGAAGAAATGGCGACCGCCTCGGGCACCGGGGGGGGGACCGATCGGACCCCCCACCCGCGGAAGGCAAATCACGTATATATACGTTATTTTGCCTGTCCGTGCCACCTTGCCGACGTAAATCGGCGTGAGGCGGTCGTCAAGTGGTTAAATACATACATTTATATTTTTGACACAGCAGTCTGGGATTGATAGACCATTAACTAAATTCGAACACTTATTAATAGAAGAACAAAAACCGACCCATAAACTCTCTAAAATTGATAAACTTCTACTTCCTGTGGGACCCCTTAATGAAATAGCAAATATTAGAAAATGGGAAAGTGAAATAGAGAGTCGGATATCACTAGTAGAATGGGATAAAGCATTTTTACTAACACATAATCAGTGGAAGTCAAGCATCAAGAACACAATTATTACATTTTGATGAGATTGTACTGGAGCCCAGGAGATTTGATAAAGGTGAATAAAGCTAATATAGAGAAATGTTGGAGATGCCTAAGGGATAAAGAAACAATGACACATATTTGGTACGAATGTCATGTGGTGAAGGAATTCTGGTATAAAATATTCAAAATATACAAATTGGTGTCTGGAAACGAGATGCAACCAAGTATAAAGGTCTCGATATTGTCTATAATACCGGGATCATTGAAATCTATAAAGACGGATATCCTTCACCATATCACCATAATGCAGCTAGGACAATAATAGCTCGAAAATGGAGAAAAAAAATGGCTCTACAATAACGGAATGGATAAGTGAAATGAACGAAATACAATATATGGAAGAACAGATGAGGAGAGAAGGGTTGGAAAAAGATTAAAAGTCCAAAATGTGGTATCAATGGGATAAAATTATATAATTTTTGTGAATGGGAACAAAACACCCCGTAGAGGGGGGGAGAGATTTTTATTTATTTTTTTTTATGAATGGAAAATAAGATAGTGGAGAATGATATGGATGGAAATAAACGTAAGAGTAATTGTATAGAATGTATATAAAATAAGATTGGGATGAATGGAGTATGGACATGGTAAAGAAACATATATCAGATGGTTCAGTTTAGAATAGGTCATTAGAAAGTAGGACAGAAAGAAGATATTTTAAGGAAAGGATGCTATATAATAATATAAAGTTCAACTTGATGATGAAAGATATTTATATGTATTTGTATAATTGTTTTAAAAAATAATAAAGGAAGATTGAAAACAGAAATGATGAGTCTATAATTTTTATCATAGGTGTATTTTATATGATGAAGACAGAATATCAACCAAAAATCCAGAAAAAAACACATGATACAAATGTTATAAATTGAGATGCAGTTCAGTGAATAAAATAAGTTTTTCATCTCTAAGCAAAACATGACTTATTTGGAAAAAGAAGAAAGTAAAACTGCGCATAGGTAAAGATGTGTAAAAAAAGTGAAGCTACAAATTCCTATGTGAATCACAAACATAAAGTAAACAATTAAAAAATAGAACTGCGCTAATGAAACAGACTATGCAGATGACAATTAACCATCATAAAGTGCAAAACCTCGTGAAAGGTATATAAAACATATATATAGTGCACATTACTGAACGTATACATTAAATGAACACACAAAAATAAATTTTCATGTGCAACAGTGCAAATTTATAGGGTATTAAAAAGTCTATGAAGTTGATAAGATGGTCACCCAAGTGTTAATAAAGATGTGGAAAAATCTTGATGATTAGGAATAAAGTGTCTGATCCACCATCACCAATGAAAATACTGGCCGCTTACCAGAGACCCATGAACCCCCACTACAGAGGGTCTGGGTAGGCTGTTAAGAATGGTTACTCCGGACCACCATCTAGGAACCAGATGATAACGCTACGTTGAGATATTGTGGGCCTCAATGTCAGATGGATCAATGGCACAATGGTGGGGCATCAAACTCTCAGCACTGAGGTTAACCATGAATGGAAAAGAGAGCTCCAAATAGTGTAAAATCGTATGGTTTTATTGAATAAAAATATGTAAACACTCACATGTAAAATCACAATGTAGAATGACTGAAGAGAAGTCTGGGGCACCGGCCGGATGCCCGCAAACAGCCCGTCCTGCTGGTACACAACAGCGATGGGGGATGACGCGATCACATCGCTCCGTTCTGCCCTACACGGCGTTTCGTAACAAGCTTACGTCTTCCTGGTGCCCAATTGTGCCATTGATCCACCTGACATCAAGGCCCCCAATATCTCAACGTAGCTTCATCATCTGGTTCCTAGATGGTGGTCCGGAGTAACCATTCTTAACAGCCTACCCAGACCCTCTGTAGTGGGGGGTCATGGGTCTCTGTTAAGCGGCCAGTATTTTCATTGGTGATGGTGGATCAGATGCTTTATTCCTAATCATCAAGATTTTTCCACATCTTTATTAACACTTGGGTGACCATCTTATGAACTTCATGGACTTTTTAATACCCTATAAATTTGCACTGTTGCACATGAAAATGTATTTTTGTGTGTTCATTTAATGTATACGTTTAGTAATGTGCACTATATATATGTTTTATATACCTTTCACGAGGTTTTGCACTTTATGATGGTTAATTGTCATCTGCATAGTCTGTTTCATTAGTGCAGTTCTATTTTTTAATTAAAACATGACTTATGCCTCGTACACACGATCAGAAATTCCACCAGCAAAAGTCTGATGTGAGATCTTGGTTGGAAATTCCGTATGTGTTTATGCTGCATTGGACTTTTGCTGGCGGAATTTCCGCCAGCAAAAGATTGAGAGCAGGTTCTCTATTTTTGACTGAAAAAGGCCTATTCTGATTGTCTGTAGCAATTCCGACACGCAAAATTCCTGCGCATGCTCGGAAACAATTCGACGCATGCTTGGAAGCATTGAACTTCATTTTCTCAGCTCGTCGTAGTGTTGTACGTCACCGCGTTCTTGACAGTCGAAAGTTCTGAGAACTTTTGTGTGACTGTGTGTATGCAAGGCAAGCTTGAGCGGAATTCTGTCGGAAAAACCATCCAAGGTTTTTCAGACGGAAATTCCGATCGTGTGTATGGGGCATTAGTAGTTGGTGGAGAAACTCTTGTTTGCAAGCACAGAGGTAAGACATTTCTTGCCTCTGGTTGGTGACCAGTAGGGATGAGCCGAACACCCCCCGGTTTGGTTCGCAGCAGAAAATGCAAACAGGCAAAACATTTGTGCGGACACTATTAAAGTCTATGGGACACGTACCTGAAAAATCAAAAGTGCTAATTTTAAAGACTGATATGCAAGTGCTTGCAATAAAAAGTGTTTGGGGACCTGGGTCCTGCCCCAGGGGACATATATCAATGCAAAAAAAAGTTTTAAAAACAGCAGTTTTTTCAGGAGCAGTGATTTTAATAATGCTTAAAGTGAAACAATAAAAATGATATGTTCCTCTAAATATTGTGCTTGGGGGGTCTCCTTAGTTTGCCAGTAAAGTAGCGCATATTTCCCATGTTTATAACAGTACTGCAGCAAAATGACATTTCTAAAGGTAAAAATGTCATTTAAAATTGCTTGCGGCTGTAATGTATTGTCGGATTCCGGCAATATAGATAAAAATCATTGAAAAAAACAGCATGGGTCCCCCCCAGTCCATTACCAGACCTTTTGGATCTGGTATGAATATTAAGGGAACCCCACACCAAAAATTCCACACAAAAAAAGGCGTGGATGTCCCCCCAAAATCCATACCAGGCCCTGCAGGTCTGGTATGGATATTAAGGGGAACCCCGCACCAAAATTAAAAAAAAGGCGTGGGGTCCCCCAGTACTTATACTATACTGCCCGCCCTATATACTCTGCAGGAAATTGGGCCTTAGGTGTTGGATGGTACCAGAACACACTATAAGCCCTCACAGCTACTCTTGTTGGGTGCAGGACTGGGCCCTGCTGTGAAATATTGTATCAAACATTGTAATTACATGGCCCTGTTAAACAGAGGCAGAACAATTATGCCTTGGGTGGTGTTGGTGGTGCCCTAAACCAAAAATATTGTTGAAAGCTAGAATCATCAAGATTGAGGGGGAATAGGATAGTCAGCATAGGCCGTCTTTAAGGGATCCCAGATCCATAGCAAATTCAATCAGTTACATCAGCATCAGTTGCTTGATAGCTGCTGATTCAAGACTGATTGATTCATTTTTATGAATGTGAGCCGATCAACAGAGTCTGGACAAACGCACTCTTTGATCCATTACAAACCCTCCAGCAGCACTGAATGTGCGTTCAGAAAGCACGCTGGATGCAGGACAGGCCAGTAGCTCAATTTCATATTGAGCAAGTTCTGGCCAGTGGTCCAACCTCAATACCCAGTAACCCAGTGGATGATCTGTTGGAAAGGTCTCCAAGTCTGCTCTTGCCCCTAGATATTCCTGCACCATATAATGCAGATGCTGGCGATGGTTGCTTGAACCGATCAGACATTGGTGCTAAGGACTGAAAAATTGTTTAAAGGTATTGGTCAGCTGGCCACCTTCTCAACTGCTCTTCCTCTGACTGAACGAAGCCTCAGCAACACGTTGTCCAGCACCAGAAAATGGTAACCTAACAGGGTCTGGAAATGCATTACAAAAACCTTTCTTCGGGGCCTCCTGAAGATGTTTCATCCTCTGCTTCCTCTGCGAAGGCAGTATGAGTTCTGCATTTTTACCCTTGTAACGTGTTTTAAGAAGGGTTGCCAGCCAGTAATGATCTCTCTCCTTGATACAACGAATCCTAGGGTTCTTTTGCAGGGTGACCAAGGATCACATTATCCGTAACTACCTCCTCCCAGCTACGTACAACTCCTTGGGTTTCTGGGAACTGAAAACCATACCTTGAAGCCTGCTGCTGAGTGTTATACTCTACATTCCTGCTGACATAATCCTCCTCCTCCTCCTCATCTTCCTGTGTCTTTGGTAGGCCTGCAGGAATGCTATCTGGATAAAGGGGGCCTTGAGAGGAAAGGAAGTCCTCCTCTTCCCCCTGCTGTTCTACCTCAAGTGCCCTGTCCATGATTCCACAAAGCGTGTGCTCCAGCAGGAAGGCTAAAGGGACAGTGTCACTGATGCATTCATTGTTGCTGCTCACATCCTTGTGGCCTCCTCAAATGGTGACAGGAGAGTGCATGCATCCTTGAACAGTAGCCAAATCTGCAGAAGAGGCCATAGAGTAAGAAGAAGAGGAGGGGTGGAGGAGAGAGATGTGGCAGAATCACTACTAGCATTTTGGAGGCGTGGTGGCGGAACAAGCTCCAACAACACTGAACCCTGTCCTGCATCCTTCCCAGCTGCCAGCAGAGTTACCCAGTGTGCTGTGAAGGAAAGATAACATCCCTGCCCATGCCTGTTGGACCATGAGTCAGCGGTAATATGAATCTTAATGCTGATCGCCCTGTCCAATGAGGCCAAAACATTGCCTTCCACATGCTGGTAGAAAGCCGGAATGGCCTTCCATGAAAAGAAATGGCATTTTGGAACCAGCCACTGAGGTACAGCACATTCCACAAATTCATGAAAGGGCCAGAGTCTACCAGCTGAAAAGGCAGCAGTTGCAGTGCTAGCAATTTGGCCAGGCTAGCATTTAAACGCTGAGCATGTGGATGGCTGGGACCGAATTTCTTTTTACGGTTCAGCAACTGGATGTGTGGAGCAGGGAGGAGTCTGAATGGCCTCATGGAGATGAGCGCTGTTACTAGTAAATACAGAAATCCTCTCCTTGATTACAGTAGCGATCAGCCAGTGTGACCAGCGCTGGAGGTGGCAGAACTCTGGCAGGTGGCGGGCAACTGTTTGGGCCCATAACAATGCAGGAATATCTAGGGGCAAGAGCAGACTTGGAGACCTTTCCAACAGAGCATCCACTGGGTTACTGGTTCCTGAGGATGGACCACTGGCCAGAACTTGCTCAATATGCAATTGAGCTACTGGCCTGTCCTGCATCCAGTGTGCTTTCTGAACGCACAGTCAGTGCGGCTGGAGGGTTTGTAAGGGATCAAAGAGTGCATCTCTTCACAGACTACATTGATAGGCTCACATTCTTAAAAATGAATCAGTCTTGGGTCAGCAGCTATCAAGCACCTGATGCTGCTGTAACTGATTGAATTTGCTATGGATCTGGGATCCCTTGAAGACTGCCTATGCTGACTATTCTATTCCTCCTTAGTCTTGATGATGCTAGCTTTCAACAATTTTTTGGTTTAGGGCACCACCACCACCAAAACCTAAGGCCCAATTTTTCTAACCCTGTTTAACAGGAGCATGTTATTACAATTTTTGATATAATATTTAAGAGCAGGGCCCATTCCTGCGCCCAACAAGAGTAACTGAGGGGTTACAGTGTTCTGGCACCACCAATACCTAAGGCCCAATTTTTCTGCAGAGTTTATAAGGCAGGCCGTATAGTATATATACTGCTGTTCAGAGTATATAGTGCCTGGGGGACCCCACACCATTTTTTTTTTTTTTAATTTTGGTGCGGGGTTCCCCTTAATATCTGAAGGGACTGGTATGGATTTTGAGGGGGACAGTCACGCCATTTTTCTTTTGGCTCGGGGTTCCCCTTAATATTAATGCCAGACCCAAAGGGCCTGTTAATGGACTGGGGGGAACCCACACAGTTTTTTTCAATGATCTATATATTATCTGACAATACATTACAACCGTGAACAGGTTTGAATTATTTTTTTTACTTGAAATGTAAATTTGCTGTGGTACTGTTATAAACATGGGAAAGATGCGTTACTTTACAGGAAGACTAAGGAGACCCCCCCAGGCATGATATTTAAAGGAATATTTAATTTTTATTGTTTCACTTTAAGCATTATTAAAATCACTGCTCCCAAAAAAATGTCAGTTTTTAAAACTTTTTTTGCAATGATACATGTCCCCTGGGGCAGGACTTGGGTCCCCAAACACTTGTTATGGCAATACCTTGCATATAAGCCTTTAAAATGAGCAGATTTTTCACATTCACATCGCATAGACTTTAATGGTGTTCGAACAAATTTTTGGCCTGTTCTCATGTTCTGCTGCGAACCGAACTGGGGGTTGTTCATCTCATCCCTACTCAGGAGGGATTTTAGTCCACTCTTCTTTACAGATGATCTTCTAAATCCTTAAAGTTTCTTGGCTGTTGCTTGGCAACGCTAAGTTACAGCTCCCTCCATAAATTTTCTATAGGATTAAGGTCTGGAGACTGGCTAGGCCACGCCAGGACCTACAATGTGCTTCTTCTTGAGCCACTCCTTTGTTGTCTTGGCAGTATGTGTGTGTCATTGTCATGCTGTAAGACCCATCCACGACCCATCTTAAGTGTTCTGGTTGAGGGAAGAAGTTCCTCATCCAAGATTTTACAATACATGGCCCCGTCCATTGGGCCCTCAATTCGGCAAAGTCGGCCTGTACCTTTAGCAGAGAAACAGCCCCAAAGCATCATGTTTTCACCTCCATGCTTGACAGTAGGGATGGTGTTCTTTGGGTCACTGTGTCAGCATTGTTCTTCCTTCAAACACAGCAAATCGTACGAGAAAGCCAACAGGAAGACTCAATGAACTAGGTGGGACACACCCACTTTCACTTGGTTTGGCCGAGCAGCCATTCTAAAGATTCATTTTTTACCTCCTTCAAAGGTATCCCGATAAGACTACCTCTTGCATTCTTTCGTTCATAAAGGAAACTCTGTGTGACCTTTTTATGGCACCGTAAGCGGCCCAGAATCAGCTATGATCAACCTTCCCAAAAAAAGGTGTGATAGTTCTCCTGGACTTACGTAATTTTTATTTGGCCTGTCACCTATCAACTATAATGGATTAGAATGCCCATCGATGAGTTAAAGAATGGGTAACACTTGAGGGCTCTTTTTCATCTCTCCCCCCGGTGACTACCCCTGAGCTGTTAATTTGTCATATCCCTCCTTTTTAAAAGGGATACACTTATTGGTCCCACACTAACATGCTTTCCAGAGGTCAGTGTGAAACATTGCTTGTCCTCGACCATGGAACCCCTAACACCAGTTTGTTCTAACCCAGAATTCCCACCCAGGATGCCTAACAAGTTTCTCTTGGGTGTGCACCCCAACCCCTTTCTTAGCACCCAACACTTCTTCCGGAATGGTAATCTAATGGATAGAACTGAACCAAGCTCACAATGGCCATATGCCCATATACCAATGTGGACCTATCTGCAGCTAGACAACTTTCTACATTCCATGGCTTGTCCTGAGTCAGTTGTCAGTTTGAGAGGTTATGCACCAAGACTGCACCCAAACAACATGTAATTTCCTCAGTTAATGCCTTTCTCTTCTCGAATAAGCCCTCTAATGCTGGGAAGGCTGGCACAGCCTGGGAACGAGATCTCGATACAATCCTTTCCTGAAGAATGGGATCACATTTTCATTAACGCCCACAAAGGGTCTGTTAATGTTACGACACAGGAAAGTTGCTGCAACCTCATTTTGAGATGGCATGGAACTCCCGCTCTACTATTAAAAAATTAACTTAAACCTTCCTAAGTATTGTTGGCGATGCTGCCAAGGAGATGGAACTTATATTAACTTAGATGGAGATGCTGCTTATCTGGTGGGATTGCCCTCAGATACAAACCCTTCTGGTCTGAAGTCCACCCTTTAATTTCTCAAGTGACAACATACACTTTAGACTACTCCTCTGCGCAATTCCTTCTTCACCACACTTCTCTCTCCCACAGAGCCTATTATAAATCGCACGCCATGCATATGGTGAATTCAGCTAAAATGTGTATCCCGATCCACTGGGGTACGACCCACATCCCCTCTCTGTTAGAAAGGTTTACACACCTTTGGAAAACAGTGTCAAAACACGCATTGGGGCCACTCCTGGGCTCACTCAGGATGCAATGATGTATGTCCAATCCTCACAGGTAAAACATCATTCATAAAAGAGAAAAAGAAAGCTCCATGGTGTAATATAGTAAGGGATTTATTTAAAGTAAAAGAAGTTCCTCCAGGAGGGTACTCACAGCATGCAGGTGCTACAGTGCACCAAACTATACAGGTGTATTTCGTTTAGCAGCGGCTCGTATGGCATGCGGTGTGGTGTATATTCCTTTCCTTCCCTGCTGACAGCTCCGTCCTACCCCTCCCCAACGCGTATTCGGCACAGGGATCACGTGCCTTCCTCTGGGGGATACCGTGATTCCTAGCAGCGGCTCGTATGGCATGCGGTGTGGTGTATATTCCTTTCCTTCCCTGCTGACAGCTCCGTCCTACCCCTCCCCGACGCGTATTCGGCACAGGGATCACGTGCCTTCCTCTGGGGGATACCCCCCAGAGGAAGGCACGTGATTCCTATGCCGAATACGCGTCGGGGAGAGGTAGGACAGAGCTGTCAGCAGGGAAGGAGAGGAATATACACCACACCGCATGCCATACGAGCCGCTGCTAAACGAAATACACCTGTATAGTTTGGTGCACTGTAGCACCTGCATGCTGTGAGTACACTCCTGGAGGAACTTCTTTTACTTTAAATAAATCCCTTACTATATTACACCATGGAGCTTTCTTTTTCTCTTTTATGAATGATGTTTTACCTGTGAGGATTGGACATACATCATTGCATCCTGAGTGAGCCAAGGAGTGGCCCCAATGCGTGTTTTGACACTGTTTAACTACCGTGTCACACGAATAGAGGTGAGTGCAAGCACAAGTGGGGGATCACGGGAGAGCACATCCAGCTTGTTGTGATTTGGACACTTTTCAGGAGAAGCTTGATGAACACTTCATTCATGGACACTGTTTTCTTGCACTTCTTTGTTTCAGTTTGAATCTACTGATCGTATTTTGTTTGGACACTTGATTGTCACAGGATTTGCACTTATTAATTAGGTCTATATTCATGCATGATGCACTTTCAGCATTTTATATAAGGATTGCACTTTTATGTGGCTGCACTTTGTGAATTTTATATATAAGGATTGCACATTATATATATATATATATATATATATATATTTTTACATGTATGTTTTTATTAGCATACTAATTATGGTTTAACATTTTTGCACAATTAGTTTATATTTTATACTCAGTTTATATATATTCATATTTTTTTTCAATTCACATTTTTAGCGCGAGCACAATTGAAATTTTTACATGACTAACGAGCCTCACCCCTAGTTAGGGTTACCACCTGTCTGGGATTCACCTGGACAGTTGAACAGTTCGGGTTTTGAATCATGATTTTGGGTTTCAGTCTGCCTGAAACCCAGACACAATGGGCTTTATTTACAATCCTATAGTGTATGCTAAAACATTTTTTTTGCTGTGTGCAACTAAAGTGTTGGGGTTTTTCTTGAAGAAAAAGTGTCAACCCTACCTCTAGTAGATGAGAAGAGAACACAAGGTTTATTGCTCGAGGGACCTTGCAATGGCCAACCAGTCCTCCCCCTACCTTTTTTTTTTTCTTCTTCCTCTCTTTCCTACCTCCCCATCTCCTTTCTCCTTCCCCCAACCCCCCCCCCTTTTTTTTCTGGTTCAATACAACCCCTGACTCAACCCCTGAAACTATGGCTAATGAGAAGGTCTCATTAGCCATAGTTTCCATTCTTTTTCTTCCCGCCTTCTGTTCATCCACCACACCCTCCTCCCTCAGAAGACAGATGTGCCCCCTACCTTTCTTTTTTTCTTACTCTTCTATATACAGTAAAACCTTGGATTGCGAGCATAATTCGTTCCAGAAATATGCTTGTAATCCAAAGCACTTGTATATCAAAGCAAATTTCCTCATAAGAAATAATGGAAACTCAGATGATTCGTTCCACAACCATTTATTCATAGGTCTTTCCAATTATAGTCCATATAAAAAGATTATAGCAATGTGATAGGTTGTGTAACCATAAAAGGTCCATCCACAAATGGAAGCCTCCACAAGGGGATTAGAAGCAAAATCCATCAGGAGCTACAGAGTATAAAAGAGAAGAGAGGTGCCTCTAAGTGTAGCAATATGGTTACACTGAATGAAGGTACAACATTTAGCAACTCACATGGTTGATGATTATGTAGCACTGGTAGATTTTTCAATCTACTGCTTATAGGTAAATTTAGTGGGTTATCTGTTCATACACAGTCAGATTTGCCTCTGTTCCAGCTTGGCTGAGTTGCATGTAGTTTCACACTGTGCCTGTGGGTGTCGTTGTCACCATGGGTCGGTGTTGGAAAGGCAACACGTTGAAGTGTATGAGTGCTCCTCTGTCCCGGAGATAACTTGGTGGAGATGGTCCTCCAAGTTGCATTCTGGGAGAGGGTATTTATGGGACAGATGCCATGTTCTAGGGTTCTTTTCGTTCCACCTGCTGGCCCTCCTGGCCGACAGGTATATCTTAGGAGTACTACCGCGTGGTCCTCCGACCGGGAGGCCCACGCTGCTGCAGCGTGTGGGTGGGCCCAGAAGCCTGTCTGGGGCCTACCACAGCGGCAGGGGAATGGTCCTGGGCTGTCTGTCCTACGGGAAGAAGCTGGACAACTGAGAAGATCAGGGGAGGACCCATCATGGAAGGATCATGCAGAGTGCTGGTCTGGAGAGGGGCCTGGTGACTCAGTTGGAGAACGTATCCTAAAGTTATCCTACCGCATAGTACTGCCGGGTCAGCTTAAAGGTTCTAGTGCTGTGTTTGCTATCCATCGTAAACCATTACATCCTGTGGCAAAGGATCGTATGGGTTTCTATTCCATTCAAGTCTGTTGCAGAGACTTTTGTTTGTGTTGCGTACTGGCTGCTAGGTTAGTGAGAGAAACCTATCCAGGGGGGCAAAGATTCAACTCTAAAAGGAAAGTACATTCATCTAAAAGATTCCAATTTCTAATACTACACTAAGAAAAGGTATTTGAACTTCCCTGCAACTCTTCTTCTACCTCTTTCCTGCTACTTCCTTCAGTTACGTTTATTAAAGCATTGGAAAAGATACTCAAGTGTCCGGTGCCTACATTGTCTGGTATTAAGCTCAACGGGACCCTAGACCCAGTTCTGGTGAAATTGAGGTAACAAAGGTGATGGTAACAGCCCACTTTAAACCAGCAGCTCCACTGTGAGTTATTGCTACATGTGGGGGCGTCGTCCGGGATTGTTAGCCGTCAACCTCCCGCAACCCTGAGAAGTACTTCACCGGGAGTTTATGTTAAAAGAAGTTTCTGGACGTTGTTATTTTCCCAGGAGAAGAAGGGGTGAAATTGCAGTACTTTAATTCTGACTGTGTAGGCTGCGGGTAAGAAGTAAAAGCCCGGGAGCTGGGGGGCGTGGCCTGACGCAGCATGGAGTAGGACATGCATACCCTGAGCTCCGTCCATTACTCCTGCTGTAATTAATCCTGGACTCTTCATACTTCATCAACCACTGGGTTAACTCCCCTGGGACTTCTACCATCCCCTGTGCTGACCCTCAGGGCGACTGGACCAGCGGTGGCCCGAACGGAGCGGCGATCCTCCACACGGCAGCCGGATTCAGGCAAGTCCGCGGCTTCGGGCCTACTCCCGGAGGTCCGCGGCCATCTTGGTCCTCCTGTGCACCCGGCCTATATTAGGGTAGCTGCACCCTGCTGCTGTCTGGCTCTTGGGAAACCTTCTTGGGGACCTAGAAATCATCCCTCCCCACACATACAGACTCCCTCGATCCCCAGTACCCCAGGCGGAGCGGCGGCCACATCTAGGCAAGCCCGTGGCTTCGGCCTACACACAGAGGTTTGCGGCCATCTTTATACACCCATACATCCGGCCTGTGCTGCATCTTCACCCTGCTGCCTTTTTGCTTTATTTGAAAATTTCTTTTGGGGACCTTTCACACTTCCCACCGCATCTTCAGACTACCAGCACCCCAAACGGAGCAGCAATCTGTCACACACTTGCCGCATTTGGGCAGATTTTACCCCCAGACATCTTGAGGGCTTTGAGGCCTAAGCCAGCACTGTCTCCTGTCCCGCAGGCTACTAGTTTTGCCAATACAAGATTGAGGACTCGCTGAGTGACACCCCAGACCCTTGCAATATGTCACCAATCAAATCACAGAAGACAGCGGCGGCAAGACTCGATCAGTACCGCTGACAAGACAAAGAGGACATGGAGGAAGATGGAGCTTCTGAGAAAACAGGGGGGGAGAACGAACAGTGAGTGATACTGACAAATTACTTGAAGCAATCACTTTCTGCAGAACTTCCCTCAGAGCACAAATTGAGGAAGTAAAGATGGATATCTCCCTTATTAGGCAAGACTTTCAAAAGCTCAAGGACAGAGTGAGGGAAGCTGAGACCAAGCTGAGCACGGTGGAGGATGCCATTCCACCCCTACAAACATCATCAGACCGTGTGCAACGACAAATACACCAACTCCTTACCAAACAAGATGACATGGAGAATAGGCTGAGAAGATGTAATATACGCCTGATAGGTCTGCCAGAGGGGACTGAGGGCAAGGACACTACCAAGTTCTTGGAACAACTCCTAATCAACACCTATGGGAGAGAAGTCTTTTCCCCTATGTTCACGGTGGAGCGGGCACACCGCATGCCAGCCAGACCCCCCCCCCCCGCAGGGAGCCCCCCTCGCACTTTCATAGCTAAACTCCTCAATTACAAAGATCGAGATGCAGCCCTGAGGATGGCGAGGGAGAAATGCAACATCCCAGTAGGGAATGTTAAAGTAGCTATTTTCCCAGATTTTTCAGCGGAGGTACAACGCCGTTGGCAGAGCTTTGCAGAGGCCAAGCGCAGGCTGAGGAACTTACAATACAAATATTCCATGCTCTTTCCTGCCCACCTCAGAATAGAACATGACGGTCGTGCAGTCTTCTTTGAAGATCCTGAGGAAGTGATTTCCTGGTTGGAACGTCGCGCTATCCCTGAAAGAGCTGATTGATCAAGTCCCAGATATATATATAAAGGTCTAACTATTATGTCCAAACTCATTTACAGCGTAATTTTTCTTCAGCGTCGCATAGATGCATTGTCCCCTGCAGTTGCATGAAACCCTTTTTTGACACCGCCCACTTTTTGATGTGAACCGTTTCTTACTACACACAAAATCTGTTTGAATGCGACATGGAACCGTTTACGAACCAGCACAAGTACAAAGTACCAATCCTGGACATTTACAGTATAAGAGTCCACTTACTCTCCGGGGCTCCGGAGGGGCAGAAGTCCTACCAACAACATGCATTGTGTAGCAAGACTTTACCCCACACACCACTGGGAAGCAGTACCATGATTACTGGAATCTTTTCTGGAACATATTAGAAGCATTTCATTGGAAGCAAGGGGATCGGGAAACGAACTGGTATGGATGATATCCCTTGTTCTACTCAGACCCCAGGGACTTAGCCAGATGTTCTGCATTTTTCATATAACCTGGCAGATGGAATGTTTACCAGTTGGACACAAGTTAGGGGAATATGCCCGCACCAGTTTGGGACAGTGCAGGGCAGGGAGGGGGGTGGGTTCATTTGTTTATAGTTTTGTATAACTTGATTGTGCATACTAATTACAGAAAACAGGTAACATTTTGAATGCTATGCTCATGTGAGTGTTCATGTATGTTGTGTGATACAAGATTGATGCATCCATGTCTGCATACTAGGAACCTATGTGCCTTATACATAAAGAGCAAATTGCTTAACATAACTGTTTCATTAGATCTCAAAAGGTTTTGTTCATGGCATCCCTAAAATTTCTTACGTGGAATGTGAGGGGCATGCGCGAGAAATTTAAGCGTGCAGCAGTCTTCACATTCCTTAAGAAGCAGCATGCTGATGTAATAGCCTTGGCAAGGGTGCATGTTGAGGGGAGCATCCAGATGGCACTTCGCCGGCCATGGGTTGGGTGGGCGTATCATTCTATCCACACATCCCATTCCAGGGGAGTCTCAGTCTTGATAGTTAAATCGGTACATTTTGAGTTGTGTGAATTGTCCACTGACCCACAGGGACGATATGTATTTATCCTAGCTAAATTATATGGAGAACCCCTACTCATATTGGCTTTTTATGTACCACCCCATTTAACATCTCCATAATTAAAGAGGGACTATCATTCATGGCCCGCCACTCTGCTATATCTGCAGTTTGGCTAGGTGACTTTAATACCACACTAAATCTGACTTTGGACAGGCTGCAACTTACTCCGCCTACCCTTAATACTCGCGACGAAACTAGGTTCTCTAAGCTCATTTCCACCTTCCACTTAACAGATACGTGGCGCCACAAGTTCCCACAGCCTAAATTGTACTCGTGCTTCTCATCTTCTCATAACTCCTTGTCCCGCATAGACTTCATACTAATTTCCCACAGATTGACACCAAGACTATCAGAGGCTGCATTCTGCCCCAGAATACTCTTGGATCATAGTCCCTACTGGATTACGTTAAGCATCCCTATAGCAAAACCACCACGGCCATGGCGTTTGAACCCATTTTGGCTCTCTCTTCTACCGGAGGATGATGAGCTTATGGATAAGTGGAGACTGTAGTTTGTGGAGAATGACAAGTCAGCATCACCCTCCGCAGTATGGGACTCCTTTAAGCTATTTGCTTGCTCCACGTTAATTATTGCTATCAATAAATCAAGACAAATTCCTCCAGTGCCCTCGGTAAGGCGCTGGAGGACCTATCCTCTGCTGAAAGAGACTTTGCCACCACTCCGACCCCCGCAAATGAGGACCTGCTTAAACTACGAACTAGAGTAGTTACCCAGCTACAATACCAGAAAGCAAGACAAAAACTTTTTTTCTCCAAACAAAAAATGTTTGAATATGGGGAAAAAGCAGGCAAGTTATTGGCATACTTGGTGCACAGCGAAGATAGGCCTCCGGTGGTTATCACACTACATGGCCCTGGAGGACAACAAATAACAGACCCACTCAGGGTAACCTCTATGTTCAGAGATTTCTTTACTGACTTGTACAATATGACAGCTCCCACTGAGACACAATCTATGTCTCTCTTTCTTGAGAAGGTGATTTTCCCACAGCTGACAGAAGAACAGATAGACCTACTAGAGGCACCCCTCACCACAGACGAAATTACAATTGCTATTGCCAGTTTTGCTAGGTCTAAATCCCCAGCATCAGATGGACTCCCAATTGAGTTTTATTCCCAATTCAGCAAAATACTAACCCCTAAACTGCTAACTTTGTACAATCATCTCTTCGAGACTGGTACTTTACCCCCATCCATGACAGAGGCAACAATAGTCCTCATCCCCAAACCAGGAAAGGACCCAGGATACCAAAAATCCTATCGTTCAATTTCCCTTTTACAGGTTGACATCAAAATATTGGCCCAAGTACTATCCATTAGGCTTAATCAGGTCATCTTATCACTAATACATACAGACCAGGCAGGTTTTATGCCTGGTCGCAACACCTCGTTTAATCTCTGGAAACTATACATGAATATACAGGCTACACACGAGGAGGTTGGCTCACGAGTTGTGGTGACTTTAGACACAGCAAAAGCCTTCGACTCGGTGGAGTGGAGGTATCTCTGGAGATGCTTGGAGGGCTATGGCTTTGGTCTGAAATTTATTAAGTGGGTTCAATTACTATACGAGGCACCCAGGGCCAGGGTGGTGGCTAATGGGTGGTCGTCTCAGATGTATGACCTCAGCAGAGGCACGAGACAGGGCTGCCCCTTATCCCCATTATTGTATGCCCTTGCGGCAGAACCCCTGGCGATATCCATCCGAGCGAACCCGGAGATTAAAGGACTAAGACTGGGCTCTTTAATTGAAAAAATCAGTATGTATGCAGATGACACGCTGCTATATTTAGCGGATTCGGGCCCATCATTATGTACCACACTCCACACAATTCGGAATATTTTCAGAACTGAAAATTAATTGGGATAAGTCCCAAATTCTACCAAATGATAGCTTCCCACCCCCAGAATCCCAAGCCAGACTACCGCTTTAGAGAGTTGATGTTATTAAATATCTAGGGATCTATATATCTAGATCCCCTGCAGATTATGTATCCCTCAATATAGACCCTCTCATTTCCATGGTTAAAAATAAAGTACGGGTTTGGTCCAGACTCCCACTTGGGACCTGGGGTCACATAAATTTAATTAAAATGATCTTACTCCCTAAAATACTGTATGTTCTCTGGCATACTCCAGTATACTTACCCCTGAAACATTTCAAATCTTTAGAATCCCTTCTCAAGCCATTTGTGTGGGGTACCAACAGACACAAACTAGCATGGCAAACTCTCAAGAACCCGACTGACCTTGGTGGCACAGCTCTTCCTGACTTTAACCTATATTACATTGCATCACAACTGTCACAGCTTTTCCACTTAGATAAAACGGACAGGGAGAGGTTTCTCACGCTCCTATGTCCAAAGTGGGCACAACACACCAAGGACTCAATATATGCAATAGCATCAGGCTCGGGGGTGATGGAACTAGGGGAAAATAGACATACCATGATATATCACTACAGGAAAATATGGGACTAATGCCGCGTACACACGAGCGGACTTTACGGCGGACTTTGCCCGGCGGACTGGATTTCGTCGGACAATTCGATGTGTGTGGGCTCCAGCGGACTTTGTTTTCTCAAAAGTTGGACGGACTTAGATTTTAAACTTGTTTAAAATTTATCCGTTGAAATCGAGTCCGGTCGAAAAGTCCGCTCGTCTGTATGCTAGTTCGACGGACAAAAAGGCACGCTAGGGCAGCTATTGGCTACTGGCTATGAACTTCCTTGTTTTAGTCCGGTCGTACGTCATCACGTACGAATTCGACGGACTTTGGTGGATTGTGTGTAGGCAAGTCCGTTCATTCACAAAGTCCGTCGGAAAGTACGTCGAAAAATCCGCCGGGCAAAGTCCGCCGTAAAGTCCGACCGTGTGTACGCGGCATTAGCCGCTTCTAAACTTGAAATTCCATAGTTCAATGATTACACGCCGGTATGGCACAACAAGAATCTTCCTGAATTCAACAAAATTCATGACACATTTTTATGGTCCATGCAGGGAATATTTTATCTACATAACTTACTAAAAGACGGACATCTTAAAACTTTTGATTCACTTAAAGAAGAATTTACAATTCAGAATCAAATGCTCTTTAGATTTCTACAAATTCGTCATGCGGCACAATCGCAATTTCCTGATTCCCTCCCAAACCCTACACCTAATGTCCTTATGGCAGTAATTAAGAGCACAGACCCCCATAAACTGATTTCAGCTTTCTATAACATGCTCTTAACCCCCGTCTCTACTAAAATAGCATAAGATCTCAAACCAAGATGGGAAAGAGAAGTGGGACCAATAGAGGATGAGAAGTGGGGGGAGGCACTGGAGTCTTGTAAGGCTGTGTCCCCCAAATTATCAGACCATCTGTCGCAGCTTTACATTCTTCACAGGGCATATCTCACACCCCGTATGCCCCGTACACACGGTCAGACTTTGTTCGGACATTCCGACAACAAAATCCTAGGATTTTTTCTGACGGATGTTGGCTCAAACTTGTTTTGCCTACACACGGTCGCACAAAGTTGTCGGAATTTCCGATCGCCAAGAACGCGGTGACGTACACCACGTACGACGAGACTAGAAAAGGCCGGTTCAGAACCAAGCGCGGCACCCTTTGGGCTCCTTTTGCTAATCTCGTGTTAGTAAAAGTTTGGTGAGAGACGATTCGCGCTTTTTCAGACTCGTGGCTTTCAGATCGTTTTCTGACGTTCAGTTTGTGCTTGTGGGTTTGTATCTGCTCTTCAGTGCGTGCAGTCAGTTCGTATTGGAGTTTTCTGTGCGATCTTGTCCGCTCGTTGCTGTTTTTCAGGTCGCTCTTCACAGGCCTTGCTGTTCTTCAGTGCGTTCTGTTACTTCGTTCTGAGCAGCCGACCGTTTTCTAGCCATGTTTCGTATGCATACTCCTCGTAGAGTTCGTGCTGTGCGGGGGCTTGGTGTTGGGGTCCTGACCTTGACACAAGTCCAGTCCATGAACAGGGTGGGGAGGAGTTCATGGACCAAGAATTGGTTGCTTCAGCGTGACCAGTTCTGTCATATGCCTTTGCTCCGTGAGATCCGTGAGAATAATCCTGATGATTTCAGGAACTTTCTCAGGATGACGGACCCCGTGTTTCACCGTTTGTTGACTTCGCTGACCCCCTATATTAGCAGGCAGGATACCTGCATGAGGCAAGCCATCACTCCGGAGCAGAGGTTGGTCGCTACCTTGTGGTATTTGGCGACAGGGAGAAGCCTGCAGGACCTCAAGTTCTCGACAGGCATCTCCCCCCAGGCTCTGGGGATCATTATCCCAGAGACCTGTTCTGCCATCATCCAGGTCCTGCAGAAGGAGTATATGAAGGTAAGATTTTTATCCTTTTATATCACATTTTATTGTATTGAATGTTTGATAATATATTGTATTTCTTCCCTCATTCCCTAATTACCATGATTGTAATATGCTGTGAATGTCCCCTTTGTCCCCTTTGTCCTCATGCATGCTGTTATTTTTTATTTAAATTCAGGCAGAGTGCCAGAGGCTTTTTTTTGTGGTGTCCCCAAATTTTTTTTAACCCTCCCCCCCAACTGCTAAGTCAGCTGATCCCAATTCTCTATCCTCAATCATCTATCTGCTGACTTTGCCAAACCCATACACACTATACCCACCTCTTTACAGGTCATATTTATGGATGAATTCCCCAAAGCATGTAGTGCAAGGGCCTGCCTGTATACTTTCCAATGGTACTGTTTAAAGTTTTTGTATCCTATTATTATCTTGATAGGTAATAGCAGAATGTTCAAATGTCCTCAAATGTGTACAGTGTGTATTTATATCTTTGTATTATGACACTTCTTACCTGTCCAGTGGTCTGCCAATAGTGTAACTAAGGAGGGGCTGTTCCAAGTAATACCCTGTATTTAGGCATTCATCTCTCAATGAAGTGAAGAGGGTTACCTGTCCAAGAGTCCCCCCCCTATAATGTTAGAAATGGCCCATGAGAGGGGGGGGGGAATATGATAGGTGTACCTTATACTTTGGCCTTGTTAAATTCCCCTTAGTAAATGCTATCTGGAGGTTGCCCCATAATGTTTGTGTCTAATCTGCTTGCCATGTTTCTGTGAAAAAATAGTAAGGTTTATTTTTTTTTCCTCAACAGTTTCCTTCAACGCCACAGGAATGGCAGACTGTGGCCTCCCACTTTGCCCAGCGGTGGGACTTTCCTAACTGCGGAGGGGCAATTGATGGGAAACACGTCCACATCGTCCCACCACCCAACTCGGGGTTGTACTATTATAATTACAAGGGGTTTAATAGTATAGTGATGTTGGCGGTGGTGTCGGCTAATTACGAGTTCTTGTATGTGGACGTGGGGAAGAATGGCCGGATGTCCGATGGTGGAGTGATCGCCCAGACGGAGTTCTACAGGCGTCTCCAGAATGGCAGCTTGGACTTGCCACCTCCAGAGGACAATGTTGAAGGTCTCCCATTTGTGTTTGTTGCTGATGAAGCATTTGCGCTGGGGGACCACCTGATGCGGCCATTCCCGATGAGGACCCTCACCCCGGAACAGAGGGTTTTTAATTACCGGCTGGCCAGAGCCCGAAGAGTGGTGGAGAACACATTTGGAATCCTGGCCAGCCGGTTCCGATTATTTCTGACACCCATCCATATGGCGGAGTATAAACTGAACCATATAATACTTGCCTGCTGTGTTCTCCATAATTTTTTAAGAAAACATTCAGCCAACTATGCTGGCTCAGTTGGGCCTGAGGCCGGAATCCCTAATCCATCAACACTGACGGCGCTTGAAAGTGGCCGTCCTGGCTTGCCCTCCCTGAATGCCCGTGATGTCCGGTTACGCTACCTGGAGTTCTTTGCGGGTAGGGGGGCTATCAATATGCCAGACAATCTGTGACACCTTTTTCAAATAAAAAACAACCAAAAGAAATTCTTTGTGGACATTTACTGCTTGTGTTTGTTTTAGCTGACCCTGACAGAAATGTGTTGAGTGCAGAAAATGTCGTGATTGGGTAACCTTATAAAAAACAGTGTTGGCTGGTACTTCCTAAATGCAAAAACACATTTTACTACAAGTGCACTTGCAACTGCACTGAACCTGCACTTGTAGTGCAAAGAGGATTTGCCCTTAGGAAATAACCCCCATTTTTGCATAAAACAGCAATTACATCACCCCAAAAGTGTTGTAGTGTTGAGACAATAATCCACACATTCTTGAGTAAGGCACTTTTTTATACCTGCACAATCACATGTGCATTTCCCAAAGGTTGTTAAAACAAACCAACATGTTTGTTGTATAACAATGTTTGCAGTAGCATTCTGAAAAATCAAAATATCCATTTCAGATAAAACAGGCCTGTGTAAAACCAACAAGATAGCCAAAAAACTTGAACTTACAAAGTTCACATTAGGTAAAACCTGAAGGCTATATCAGACATCAGTATTTAGGAACTGGGTTTGATATAGCGTTCAGATGGGGGGAAATCACCGCTGGAAAAGCCAAATTTGGAAGATGCACACCAATTTACGAATGTCAACATGTGCTATCTGCCATCAGGGGGGATCAAGGGACGTGTTTTGGGGGAGCAAGCCCTTCCTCAACGCTACTTTATAATTGAGGAAGGGGTTGCACCCCCAAAACGCGTCCATTGATATCCTGTGATGGCAGATAGCACATGTTGGCACACTGTGTGCATTCTCCAAATTTGGCTTTTCTAAACATTTAAAAAATTACGATACGATAAAACAGGTGATTTTGTGGGGTTTAAATTCGCCCCAAAACATCAATGATGTTATTATTTTTTTTAATAACATCACTGATTTGTTGCTGGATGTTTTGCAATTGGAGATTACACCCCATGTTCTCCCCGATCAGTATCTGGGCACTTTCAGATGTAAAGCGTTCTGGATCACGATCACCTAAAAAGAGATAAAGAACAAAAAAAAAGGTCTCAAAAATCTGCCACCATCCATCTCTTTTACCTGAGCCTGTGGTCGCAGACACTCACCTGTTGTGGTGCCAATCTCCACCACGTCTTCTTCTTCCTCCTGCTCCGCTTGGGTTGGGGGTATTTCCCCTTCTTCCAGAGGGGGGGGGTCTCTGGTCTCCTGGGATGAGGGGTGTCCGAGTCTTTTCTCCCCTATGTAAAACAAAAATGGTATACTTAGCACACAGATATTTGATGGCAGAACTAGAAATAGGAAACATTGCTCGGAAGTGGGGTACAATTGTCTATTTTAGCAGAGTTCCAAGATGTATATTTTTTATTGCCCTTTGTCAAGCTGCAATACTTTACCTGTTTGGTACAAGCTTCACAGATGTAGCCCCCCCTATAGTATACACTGGAGCACCTGTGTGCCCCCCCTAATAAAAATGGTGTTCTTGTGTCCCACACTAGTGCTCCAGTGTCCAGATGTGAAAACAGCTGCTCAGTGTCCTCTCCTTACACACAATCTAGTTTGCATTTCATTCTAGTAACAAACCCATCTACACAAACAAATATTTGGCATCCAAGTAGGCCCCCAAAAATGTGTGAAAATGCATATGGCCTAAACAATGGTGTTCTAGAGGCCGAAAGAAAAATGTTTGATACGAACGAATAATGTGCCCATGAACATTAAAGTTGACCTTTTTAAACGTTACAACTAATAAAAGCAAATGGAGCAGAACGAACGTAATAAAGACAGAAAGAATAGGAACACAGCACAACTACTTACTTTTTTGCAGCACTCTCCGGATCTTTCGGTACTGCTCTGGCTCTCTCAACTTCAGGTCCGACCACCGCTTCCTGAGCTGATCTTTAGACCTTCGTACCCCGAAATTCTGCTCTAGACTCCTGACCACTTTCGCCATGATCTTGGCCTTTCGGATGTTCGGGTTGGGGTAAGGCCCATATTTTCCGTCATAGTCGGACTTCCTCATGATGTCTACCATCTCCAACATCTCCCCAAACGACATATTTGTGGCCTTAAAACGTCTCCTTCTGGATCGGGACGTGCCTGGATCCGGGCTTTCCTCCTCCTCCTGCTCGTTGCTACAATTAGCCCGCACCTGCTGTATGTCCGCCATCATGCTCTTCCCCCACTGCGCCGAACGAAAAGGGGTGGGGAATACACTAGAAAGAACGTCAGGGGCGGGCGGAGTTACACGCATGCGCAGTGTATATAAAGCGTAACACGCGTGCGTATTACGTTTGATCTGTGAGCGGAGGAAGGAGCACTGGACGCGGCGATCTTAAGAACGAAGGTAAGAGACAAACTTGTGCCTATACTGCTTCTAGATTGAGGCCTATATTGTAACAAGATTAGGAGAGTTTTGTGTGACATTAGGCTTTGTCTTGTGTTGTGTCTTGCAGTGAACATGGATATGGTACTGAAAGATAAGGACTTAATTTCAGTCTTCATAGAGATGCTAAGGGAGCTGCCCTGTCTGTGGGAGATTAAACACCCCCATTACAAGAACCAAGCAAAGAGGAAGGCAGCACTGGAGCAATTGTGTGAAATTATGAAGCAGGTGATCCCCACGGCAGACATCACTTTTTTAAAGATTTTCATTGGTGGCCTGAGGAGCACATATCTGAGGGAGCGCAATAAAGTCCTTGATTCGCATAGATCCGGAGCAGCAGGTGACATCTATGTCCCCAGGATGTTGTACTACGACAGGCTGCACTTTCTGGCAGGCCAGACTGAACCCAGGCCATCCCTCTCCAGTCTTCCTTCCACGCTTCCTTCCCCCCCGGCTGAGGCTTCTGACGCCCAACCTGGGCCTTCCAGGCCACATGTGGAGGAGCCCAGATTGAGCCAGGTATAGCATTCCTCTAAATATTTCTGCTTGTACAATCAATGATGTGAACTATATGTTAGTTGGGAGCACTAATTAAGGATTGTGATTGATGATGCAAAACATTACAACTATGTCCCTTTTTCATACACAGGGAAGTCTCAGCCAGGAGGTGGCCGGGCGGAGCCGGCTGGCTGATCTGCAGGTCCCTCCACCCCCCCTGGAAACAGAAAGTGGCAGTAGGAGGAGTGCCCTAGAGGAGGCGGCTATCAGATTCTTTTGGAGGGCTACAGAGGTCCTGGGAGCACCACACACCAGGCAGGAGAACATTGCTGCCTTCATTGCATATAAAATGCAGAGGATGGAGGAGGGCCAAAAAGCCATGTGTGAGGCCCTCATATCTGAGGCTCTGGCGAAAGGTATGAGGGGCCAAATTACACCTCACACACAGCTTTGGGATGGTCCTCCTCCTCCTCCTGCAGGTCCTACTCCTCCTCCAGGTCCTACTCCTCCTCCTGCCACATCTCCAACTGCACAGCCACAGCCCGGAAGGAAGTGTGAAAGGAAGACCAGACAGTGAGGACCCTGGATCCAGTCTGGTGGGCCAAAAAATGCAGCCTCTTGTGGTACCACAGCCTGCGGACACAGATGTCATCTGCTGCTATCCAAGTCTCTGTGAATCCCGGACCAGACTGCCCTCCCTTACATATGGACTCCTCAGGCCACCAATTTTGATGTTGAAGAATTGATGTCTGCCGTGGGGGTCCCAGGCTTCGCTAATTTCTCTTGTTGATCCAGTGTTGCCTTCCTCTTTGTTTGGTTCTGATCCCTTAATAAAGGATTTTTGTTTTGAATTATACTCTCCTATGTGTTTTACTTCAAAAAGGACAGTTTGTTTGTGAGGATTCAGGTACATTTCAAATATACAATGTGAAATGAACAAGGGACACCAACAACAAACAATCTCCTTGAGATTAAATAATAAAAGATATCAATGGTGTTGGGGTAACCTGACACACAAAACACACCCAAAAATATTCTGGAGTAAAAATAAAAATAACATTGAACAAAGATCAGCCTTGGAAAAAATCCAAACATTAAATAAAAAAAAGGCTTAAAATCCAAAATAAAAAAAAAATAAAAAATATAAAACTGTCAGATGTGACAACTAATAACAATATATTCAGGGAATCCCACTAAAACAACACAAATAAAAGTTTGTGAGAAGTGTGTGTGAATATGAGCAGCAAAACGACTTAATTCTTGTCACATTATAAAGAAGAAGAGAGTGCGCTGTATTAAACCATTTTTAACATTGCAGCGTGACGAAAGTGCTGTATCCATTGCGAACGCTAAGTTTACCAGAACGAGCTGTCCCGTGTTGGAATTTCTTCTGAGCATGCGTGGCACTTTGTGCGTCAGAACAGGCCACACACGGTCGGAATTGACGCGATCGGATTTTGTTGTCGGAAAATTTTATCTCCTGCTCTCCAACTTTGTGTGTCGGAAAATCCGATGGAAAATGTCCGATGGCGCCCACACACGGTCGGAATTTCCGACAACACGCTCCGATCAGACATTATCCATCGGAAAATCCGACCGTGTGTACGGGGCATTAGAGTGGCAAGATACAAACGCACACAATCTACCACATGCCTGATGTGTGGGAAAGAGACAGGTACTTTTTTCCACTTGATCTGGACATGTCCTAAGATTCAAGGCTTGTGGGCACAAATTGTGACATTTCTGCACGATACAATGGGCTCACCCCTAGCTCTAGACCCAAAACAATGCCTTCTGGGTATAATTCCAGACAAATTTGACAAATACACAAAAACATTTCTCCACGAAACACTCTTTGCAAGAAAGGTTATAGCCAAAAAATGGATGAGATAACCTCCTAACATAGTGGAATGGAAGGTGGAAGTGAATAATACCTTGCCGTATAAGAAATGCATATATATTAATAGAGGTTGCCCTGCCAAGTACAATAAGATATGGGATGCTTGGCTCCAAGAGTCTGATACCTGTGTATAATGAAACCAAATTGGTATGAAATGATTTTTTGGGTGTGTGCCTCGATGTGTAGTTTCTATGTGTTAAATGTATACTTATAGAACATTCTCACATGACAAGTACAATGTATTCATTATCATATGTACTGACTTTATAACAATCAATGTACTAGTTACCAAGTTTATATGTTAAAGCAAACATAACATGTATGCACCAGTTGATTAATAAAATCTTTGATGTAAAAAAAAAAAAAAGCCTGGGAGCTATGTGATCAGAGGAACAAGTGGGAGGAGCCTAACCTACTTGTTACCGCGTGGAACACGTGTGTGTTTGGCGCCAGAGGAGAAGAGAGGCCTCGTGATCGTGCTGAAGAGGATCAGAGTTCGGCCATGTCTTCTTTTCCATTGGTACCATCTACTATGGGATCCAGGATGTTCCCTACGAGTACCGCTGCGGGTGCTATGCTGACTGGAACCCTGCTGACAGATACCGGCATTTGTCTGAAGCCGTAGGGGAGGTTTGTGCTATACACAGTTGGAGATGTCGAAGGGCTGGGCATGCTTTGCCACAAGTGTGAAGGACTGGCCATACATTTCCGTCCCTTTGTTCGCTGTTTGCAGTGCGGAGAATATTTGTTCACAGTGGAGCAACCTACCATGTTGCCCCGTGCTTATCGTGTGGATTGGGCTACAGGAATTGCCACAGTGGAAACTACTGCCATTGCTGCTGGAGAGCAACAGGCCGTGATCTCGTCTGCTACCGTGAGTGCTTCCGAGGAAGATGCCGCTGTTACTGCTTCTTCAGCAGACATCACCTTCATTTCTACATCTACTACACCTATCCCCGTTGCACTTGTCCAGAGGAAAGTGGGATATGTGAAGGCTTCCCGTGGACGTGGTCGAGGCCTACTCCAGAGACTACCCAAAGTGGAGCCGGAGAAGTATTCGAATCCGGAGAAGTCCACATCAGGAATGGGTGAGAGATCAAAGGGGAACATATCTGGGACTCTTTGTAAATATTTGCCAGCAGAAGTGTTGAGAGACTCGGAGATAGATTCTATGTCAGATCTCTCCGGTGATGATGATTTGTTTGAGACAATGTCACAGGAACTATTGTGGGCCCAGGGTGAAGATGTTGCTTCTGCCCTTACTTTCTCAGAGTGGACAGTCCTGGATTCTTTAAGACATCACCTTGTGTGGAGCCGCACAGTACTACTAAAGAGACATTGTCTAAAGTTGCTAGTTTGCTTCCGACACCCGTCGGGTCTATGGTGAGTAAATCACCGAACTCTTGTGTGCCTCCAGGTTTGGGGAAAAATAGACCTTTGCC
Organism: Aquarana catesbeiana; assembly: GCA_037953035.1. Taxonomy (NCBI): domain Eukaryota; kingdom Metazoa; phylum Chordata; class Amphibia; order Anura; family Ranidae; genus Aquarana; species Aquarana catesbeiana. The sequence goes on along the minus strand of JBBHAA010001355.1, from coordinate 1,528,838 downwards.
TAAACTTGCTCATTTGCAAAGAATGCTCACTAAACGAGTTGCCACAGAATATGGTCTGGAATTTCCTTATGTTACTCAGAAAATTATTCAGGAAATTGAGGCCAACCAGAAACAGTGGTACAGTGAAGCTGTTTGGGACTATTTGTCTGTGCCAAAACCTTTCCGGAAAGTTGGATATTCTGTTGCCATGGATGAACGCTTCAGTGGATGTTTCCTACACTGGAACGATGGTCGGCACATCTATGCTGACAAAGTGGTCATTTGCAGACCTGGAAAAGATGATGTTGTGTACTTTATCACTATGGTGGATAAACTGGGAAAGAAACTGACATTGCCAGATCCTCGTTTTATTGGTGATTATCTAAAAGAACTTTGGGGTGTATAGTTAGAAAGTGTCAGTGTTTAGAGATCTCCGTGGTCAAGAGATAATATTCATCCCAGCGTTCTCAAATCCAAAGACTCTGCTAGCTGGATTTTCTTGATTGATAGGATGTAATTCACTTAAAGATAGGGATGGACTTTTCAAGTTACTTTAGTTTGTTTCCATTAAAAGGAAAAGATACGGGAAGAGAGTGTCATTCTTCTTTTGGAATGAGGCTTTGCTCCTAAACTGTTTAGTGAGGATACTGTACATATTTAGTGTGTGTCTAACTTTGTTTTTTTTTCAGGAACGATTGGATCTCCTATCAAGCTGTTAGGCTTTTCAGCTAGATAGATAGTGGGGTTTGTAACAGTTCTAAATGTGATTTCTTTGCGGATGTGAATATGTTGTTCTATAAATGTTAAAACTGTCATATTTTCAGACTGTCTTTTCTTCTTCTTCATCCAAGTTCAAATACCTACTCTCAGGCTTGGGAGTTATTTTGACAGACGTTGAGGACAACATCTATTGTAGTGGGGGGAGTATGTAGCGCTGGTAGATTTTTCGAACTACTGCTTATAGGTAAATTTAGTGGGTTATCTGTTCATACATATTCAGATTTGCCTCTGTTCCAGCTTGGCTGAGTTGCATGTAGTTTCACACTGTGCCTGTGGGGGTCGGTGTTGGAAAGGCAACACGTTGAAGTGTATGAGTGCTCCTCTGTCCCGGAGATAACTCGGTGGAGGTGGTCCTCCGAGTTGCATTCTGGGAGAGGGTATTTATGGGCAGACGCCATGTTCTAGGGTTCTTTTCGTTCCACCTGCTGGCCCTCCGACAGGTATGTGTTAGGAATACTACCGCGTGGTCCTCAGGCCGGGAGGCCCACGTTGCTGCAGTGTGTGGGTGGGCCCAGAAGCCTGTCTGGGGCCTACCACAGCGGCAGGGGAATGGTCCTGGGCTGTCTGTCCTACGAGAAGAAGCTGGACAACTGAGAAGATCCCAGGGGAGGACCCGTCATGGAAGGATCATGCAGAGTGCTGGTCTGGAGAGGGGCCTGGTGACTCAGTTGGAGGACGTATCCTAAAGTTATCCTACCGCATAGTACTGCCGGGTCAGCTTAAAGGTTCTAGTGCTGTGTTTGCTATCCATCGTAAACCATTACATCCTGTGGCAAAGGATCGTATGGGTTTCTATTCCATTCAAGTCTGTGGCGGAGACTTTTGTTCGTGCTGCGTACTGGCTGCTAGGTTAGTGAGAGAAACCTATCCAGGTGGGCAAAAATTCAACTCTAAGAGGAAAGTACATTCATCTACAAGATTCCAATTTCTAATACTACACTAAGAAAAGGTATTTGAACTTCCCTGCAACTCTCCTTCTACCTCTTTCCTGCTACTCCCTTCAGTTTAAGTGTCAGGTGCCTACATTGTCTGGTATTAAGCTCAATGGGACCCTAGACCTGGTTCTGGTGAAATTGAGGTAACAAAGGTGACGGTAACAGCCCGCTTTAAACCAGCAGCTCCACCGAGAGTTATTGCTACAATTAAAACAGGCAAATCTAAGTATGCAGCCATCTGGGGTAAAGTGGTCCTCAGACCATCCCCAGCACCACCGGCTCTCACCGCTGTCAGTCTGCAATTGCAAATGGGAAGACTACCCTGCAGTAGAGCAATCAGAAAGCGAGGATTTGAAGAGATCATGGAGCGCAGCATGGAAGAAATGACGTTGATGTCGGTGCGGAGGGTGATGAGTTGGGAGGATGTGAGTTGCTAAATGTTGTACTTTCATAAAATGCAACCATATTGCCACACTTATAGGGCGTACACACGGTTGGACTTTGTTCGGACATTCCGACAACAAAATCCTAGGATTTTTTCCGACGGATGTTGGCTCAAACTTGTTTTGTCTACACATGGTCGCACAAAGTTGTCGGAATTTCCGATCGCCAAGAACGCGGTGACGTCAAGCACATACGACGAGACTAGAAAAGGCCGGTTCAGAACCAAGCGCGGCACCCTTTGGGCTCCTTTTGCTAATCTCGTGTTAGTAAAAGTTTGGTGAGAGACGATTCGTGCTTTTTCAGACTCGTGGCTTTCAGATCGTTTTCTGACGTTCAGTTTGTGCTTGTGGGTTTGTATCTGCTCTTCAGTGCGTGCAGCAAGTTCCGCGTGACTTTAATTAGTCATTGTATTCTTGTTCGTTCGTTACTGTTTTTCAGGTCGCTCTTCACAGGCCTTGCTGTTCTTCAGTGCGTTCTGTTACTTTGTTCTGAGCAGCCATGTTTCGTATACGTACTCCTCGTAGAGTTCGTGCTGTGCGGGGGCTTGGTGTTGGGGTCCTGACCTTGACACAAGTCCAGTCCATGAACAGGGTGGGGAGGAGTTCATGGACCAAGAATTGGTTGCTTCAGCGTGACCAGTTCTGTCATATGCCTTTGCTCCGTGAGATCCGTGAGAATAATCCTGATGATTTCAGGAACTTTCTCCAGATGACGGACCCCGTGTTTCACCGTTTGTTGGCTTCGCTGACCCCCTATATCAGCAGGCAGGATACCTGCATGAGGCAAGCCATCACTCCGGAGCAGAGGCTGGTCGCTACCCTGCGGTATTTGGCGACAGGGAGAAGTCTGCAGGACTTGAAGTTCTCGACAGGCATCTCCCCCCAGGCTCTGTGGATCATTATTCCGGAGACCTGTTCTGCCATCATACAGGTCCTGCAGAAGGAGTATACGAAGGTAAGATTTTTATCCTTTAATATCACATTTTACTGTATTGAATGTTTGCTAATATATTGTATTTCTTTCCTCATTCCCTAATTACCATGATTGTAATATGCTGTGAATGTCCCCTTTGTCCTCATGCATGCTGGATTTTTATGTAATTATTATTTTAGGTCCTTCATACATATTTGCCCTTCAATAACCTCCCCAGCATGGTGTCTCCTGCCCTATATTCACCTCATGTAGTCACTTAACAATGTATTTGATCAGCTCCATAGTAGTGCTTTACCCCAAACAGCCCCTAAAATGTTTGGAAATGGTATTTTTGCTTTAAATTCTGAGTACCAGAGGCTTTTTTTGTGTGGTGTCCCCAAATAATTTTTAGTAACCCTCCCTCCCCCAACTGCTAAGTCAGCTGATCCCAATTCTCTATCCTCAATCATCTATCTGCTGACTTTGCCAAACCCATACACACTATACCCATCTCTTTAGTGGTCAGATTTATGGATGAATTCCCCAAAGCATGTAGTGCAAGGGCCTGCCTATATACTTTCAAATGGTGCTGTTTAAAGTTTTTGTATCCTATTATTATCTTGATAGGTAATAGCAGAATGTTCAAATGTCCTCAAATGTGTACAATGTGTATTTATATCTTTGTATTATGACACTTCTTATCTGTCCAGTGGGCTGCCAATAGTGTAACTAAGGAGGGGCTGTTCCAAGTAATACCCTGTATTTAGGCATTCATCTCTCAATGAAGTGAAGAGGGTTACCTGTCCAAGATTTCCACACACCCCCTATAATGTTAGAAATGGCCCATGAGAGGGGGGGGGGGGGAATATGATAGGTGTACCTTATACTTTGGCGTTGTTAAATTCCCCTTAATAAATGCTATCTGGAGGTTGCCCCATAATGTTTGTGTCTAATCTGCTTGCCATGTTTCAGAGTAAAAATAGTAATGTTTATTGTTTTTTCCTCAACAGTTTCCTTCCATGCCACAGGAATGGCAGACTGTGGCCTCCCACTTTGCCAAGCGGTGGGACTTTCCTAACTGCGGAGGGGCAATTGATGGGAAACACGTCCACATCGTCCCACCACCCAACTCGGGGTCATACTATTACAATTACAAGGGGTTCAATAGTATAGTGATGTTGGCGGTGGTGTCGGCTAATTACAACTTCTTGTATGTGGACGTGGGGAAGAATGGCCGGATGTCCGATGGTGGAGTCATCGCCCAGACGGAGTTCTACAGGCGTCTCCAGAATGGCAGCTTGGACTTGCCAGCTCCAGAGGACAATGTGGAAGGACTCCCATTTGTGTTCTTTGCTGATGAAGCGTTTGCGCTGGGGGACCACCTGATGCGGCCATTCCCAATGAGGACCCTCACCCCGGAACAGAGGGTTTTTAATTACCGGCTGGCCAGAGCCCGAAGAGTGGTGGAGAACACGTTTGGAATCCTGGCCAGCCGGTTCTGCCTATTTATGGCACCCATCCATATGGCGGAGTATAAACTGAACCATATTATACTTGCGTGCTGTGTTCTCCATAACTTTTTAAGGAAACATTCGGCCAACTATGCTGGCTCAGTTGGGCCTGAGGCCGGAATGATACATCAAACCACACTGACGGCGCTTGAAAGTGGCCGTCCTGGCTTGCCCTCCCTGAGTGCCCGTGATGTCCGGTTACGCTACCTGGAGTTCTTTGCGGTTAGGGGGGCTATCAATATGCCAGACAATCTGTGAAGCCTTTTATAATAAAAAAAAAAAAGAAATTCTTTGTGGACATTTACTGCTTGTGTTTGTTTTAGCTGACCCTGACAGAAATGTGTTGAGTCCAGAAAACGTCGTGATTGTGTAACCTTATTATACAAAGCACTGTTGGCTGTTATTTACTAAATGCAAAAACACATTTCACTACAAGTGCACTTGCAACTGCACTGAACCTGCACTTGTAGTGCAAAGTGGTTTTGCCCTTAGGAAATAACCCCCATTTTTGCTGAAGACAGCAATTACATCACCCCAAAAGTGTTGTAGTGTTGAAACAATAATCCACACATTCTTGAGTAACCAACTTTTTTATACCTGCACAATCACATGTGCATTTATCTAAGGTTTTTAAAACAAACCAACATGTTTATTGTATAACAATTTTTGGAGTAGCATTATCAAAAATATAAATGTCCATTTACGATAAAACAGGCCTGTGTAAAAACAACAAGAAAGACAAAAAACTTGAACTTAAAGTTCACATTAGGTAAAACCTGAAGGCTATATCAGACATCAGTATTTAGGAACTGGGTTTGATATAGCGTTCAGATGGGGGGAAATCACCCCTGGAAAAGCCAAATTTGGAAGATGCACACCAATTTACGAATGTCAACATGTGCTATCTGCCATCAGGGGGGATCAAGGGACGTGTTTTGGGGGAGCAAGCCCTTCCTCACCGCTACTTTATAATTGAGGAAGGGGTTGCACCCCCAAAACGCGTCCATTGATCTCCCGTGATGTCAGATAGCACATGTTGGCACACTGTGTGCATCCTCCAAATTTGGCTTTTCAAAACATTGCAAAAAGATTTAAAAGATTGGACCACAATCCAAAAAGTGATTTTGTGGGGTTTTAAATTCGCCCCAAAACATCAATGATGTTATTATTTTTTTTAATCACATCATTGATTTTTTGCTGTATGTTTTGCAGTTCTACATTACACCCCATGATCTCCCCGATCAGGATCTGGGCACTTTCTGATGTGAAAGGATCTGGATCACGATCACCTAAAAAGAGAGAAACAAAACAAAAACCGGTATCAAAAATCTGCCGGCATCCATCTCTTACCTGAGCCTGTGGTCGCAGACACTCACCTGTTGTGGTGCCAATCTCCACCACATCTTCTTCTTCCTCCTGCTCTGCTTGGGTTGGTGTTATTTCACCTTCTTCCATAGGTGGGGGGTCTGTGGTCTCCTCGGATGAGGGGTGTCCTCCGAGTCTCTTCTCCCCTATGTAAAACAAAAATGGTATAATTAGCACACAGATATTTGATGGCAGAACTAGATGTCTTTTTTTTATTGCCCTTTGTCAAGCTGCAATACTTTGCCTGTTTAGTACAAGCTTCACAGATGGAGACCCCCCTATAGTATACACTGGAGCACCTGTGTGGCCCCCCTAATAAAAATGGTGTTCTTGTGTCCCACACTAGTGCTCCAGTGTCCAGATGTGAAAACAGCTGCTCAGTGTCCTCTCCTTACACACAATCTAGTTTGCATTTCATTCTAGTAACAAACCCATCTACACAAACAAATATTTGGCATCCAAGTAGGCCCCCCAAAAAAGTGGGAAAATGCAAATGCATATGGCCTAAACAATGGTGTTTTAGAGGCCGAAAGAAAAATGTTTGATACGAACGAATAATGTGCCCATGAACATTAAAGTTGCCCTTTTAAACGTTACAATTAAGAAAAGCATATGGAGCAGTACGAACGGAATAAAGACAGAAAGAATAGGAACACAGCACAACTACTTACTTTTTTGCAGCACTCTCCGGATCCTTCGGTACTGCTCTGGCTCTCTTAATTTCAGGTCCAACCACCGCTTCCTGAGCTGATCTTTCGATCTTCATACCCTGAAATTCTTGTGAATACTTTTGACCACTTTTGCCATGGTCTTGGCCTTTCTGATATTGGGGTTGGGATAAGGCCCATACTTTCCGTCATAGTCAGACTTCTTCATGATGTCGACCATCTCCAACATCTCCCCAAAGGACATATTTGTGGCCTTAAAACGTCTCCTTCTGGATCGGGACGTGTCCGGATCCGGGCTTTCCTCCTCCTCCTCCTCGTTACTGCAATTATCACGCACCTGCTGTGACTCCGCCATGTGCTCTTCCCCCACTGCGCCGAACGAAAAGGGGCGGGGAATAGACAAGAAAGAACGTCAGGGGCGGGCGGAGTTACACGCATGCACAGTGTGTATAAAGCGTAACACGCGTGCGTATTACGTACGATCTGTGAGCGGAGGAAGGAGCATTGGACGCGCCGATCGTAAGAACGAAGGTAAGAGACAAACTTGTGCCTATACTGCTTCTACATTGAGGCCTATATTGTAAGAAGATTAGGAGAGTTTTGTCTGACATTAGGCTTTGTCTTGTGTTGTGTCTTGCAGTGAACATGGATATGCTACTGAAAGACAATGACTTCATGTCAGTATTCGTAGATATGTTAAGGGAGCTGCCCTGTCTGTGGGAGATTAAACACCCCCATTTCAAGAACCAAGCAAAGAGGAAGGCAGCACTGGTGCAATTGTGTGAAATTGTGAAGCAGGTGATCCCCGGCAGACATCACCTATTTAAAGATCTTAATTGGTGGCCTGAGGAGCACATATCTAAGGGAGCGCAAGAAAGTCCAGGATTCACAGAGATCCGGAGCAGCAGATGACATCTATGTCCCCAGGATGTTGTACTATGACAGGCTGCATTTTCTGGCGGCCAGACTGAACCCAGGCCATCCCTCTCCAGTCTTCCTTCCACGCTTCCTTCCCCCCGGCTGAGGCTTTTGACGCCCAACCTGGGCCTTCCAGGCAACATGTGGAGAATCCCAGATTGAGCCAGGTATAGCATTCCTCTAAATATTTCTGCTTGTCCAATCAATGATGTTAACTAGATGTTAGTTGGGAGTACTAATTTATGATTGTGATTGATGATGCAAAACATTACAACTATGTCCCTTTTTCATACACAGGGAAGTCTCAGCCAGGAGGTGGCCGGGCCGAGCTGGCTGGCTGATCTGCAGGTCCCTCCCCAACACCTGAAAAGAGAAAGTGGCAGTAGGAGGAGTGCCCTAGAGGAGGCTACCAGAGGACTCTTTTTGAGGGCTACAGAGGTCCTGGGAGCACCACACACCTTGGAGGAGGACATTGCTGCCATCATTGCATATAAAATGCAGAGGATGGAGGAGGGCCAACAAGCCATGTGTGAGTCCCTCATATTGGAGGCTCTTAACAAAGGTATGAGGGGCCAAATTACAGCTCAGACACACCTTTGCGATGGTCCTCCTCCTCCTCCTGCAGGTCCTCCTCCTCGTCCTCCCTCTCCTCCAGGTCCTCCCAGTCCTCCTCCAGGTCCTACTCCTCCTCCTGCCACATCTCCAACAGCACAGCCACAGCCTGGAAGGAAGCGTGGAAGGAAGACCAGAAAGTGAGGACCCTGGATCCAGTCTGGTCGGCCAAAAATGCAGCCTCTTGTGGTACCACAGCCTGGGGACACAGATGTCATCTGCTGCTTTCCGGATCTCTGGGACTTCTGGACCAGACTGCCCTCCCTTAGATATGGACTCCTCAGGCCACCAATTTTGATGTTCAAGAATTTATGTCTGCCGTGGGGGTCCCAGGCTTCGCTAATTTCTCCTGTTGATCCAGTGTTGCCTTCCTCTTTGTTTGGTTCTGAGCCCTTAATAAAGGATTTTTGTTTTGAATTATACTCTCCTATGTGTTTTACTTCAAAAATGACAGTTTTTTTGTGAGGATTCAGGTACATTTCAAATATACAATGTGAAATGAACAAGGGACACCAACCACAAACAATCTCCTGGAGATTAAATAATAAAAGATATCAATGGTGTTGGGGTAACTTGACACACAAAACACACCCAAAAATATTCTGGAGTAAAAATAAAAATAACATTGAAGATCAGCCTTTGAAAAAATACAAACATTAAATAAAAAAAAAGGCTTAAAATCCCCCAAAAAATTAAATAAAAAAATAAAAATTATGTCAGATGTGACAACTAATAACAATATATTCAGGGAATACCAATAAAAAAACAAAAATAAAACTTTGGGAGAAGTGTGTGTGAATATGAGCAGCAAAACTACTTCATTCTTGACACATTATAAAGAAGAAGAGAGTGCGCTGTATTAAACGATTTTTAACATTGCAGCGTGACGAAAGTGCTGTATCCATTGCGAACGCTAAGTTTACCAGAACGAGCTGTTCCGTCTTGGAATTTCTTCTGAGCATGCGTGGCACTTTGTGCGTTGGAACAGGCCACACACAGTCGGAATTGACGCGATCAGATTTTGTTGTCGGAAAATTTTATCTCCTGCTCTCCAACTTTGTGTGTCGGAAAATCCGATGGAAAATGTCCGATGGAGCCCACACACGGTCGGAATTTCCGACAACACGCTCCGATCGTACATTTTCCATCGGAAGATCCGACCGTGTGTACGGGGCATTAGAGGCGCCTCTCTTTTCTTTTATTCTCAGTTGTGACTTGACACTACTTGTATCAAGACATCGCTTGTATATCAAGTCAAAATTTATGAAAAAAATTTTCTTGTCTTCCAAAATGCTCTCAAACCAGGTTACTCTCAAACCAAGGTTTTACTGTACTATTTTTTTTTCTTTTTTATTGTGAATCAAATACCTTCCTTATAGACAAGTTGGGACTTTCCCAGATGCCTAGTCCTAGTAAGTAGATGATCAATATTTACTGTTCCATGTTTTAATAATTTCATTACATTAGCGGTTCTTCACTCCGTATCCTGTTGTATGTGCACTGGTTCTCATGCTGATCCTTGTACGTACAATATCAGTCCTACGTCTCAGATGTTATTGCACTGCATGTAAACTCTGGAAGAATGAAAACTACAAGCCGACAGCCTCAAAGGCTGCTGGACCTATTTGTTTTCCATTCACAGAGGACTGTGAAGGAGCGACGTGGTCAGGTGGGAGGAGCCCGTGTCTTTTTTGAATTGTTGCACTGGGAGAAGATCCCCGGTCTGCTGTCACAGCGGGGATCGGTAAGGGGGGGTGTAGCATGTTACGAAAGGTGACCGTATCCATTAACTACTCCCGGCCATGTAAGTGAATGGGGCTGGTGATTACACTGATAGGTGCTCAGTGGTGCCTGCGCTCGCTGGCATTCCTAATAACCATTGAAAGCAGGAAGCTGTATAATGACCGTAGCATTATTGCCATTATACATGATGTTCGGCCTCTGCCAAATGGGTAAATGTTCGGGTGTTTGTCTGAATTCCTGAACAGCTAAGGTTTGGTCTGAACTTGTGCTCAGAATGAAAGTTCATCCATAGTTATCCTTGGTACAGAAATAGAGGGGGATCTTCCAATGGGCACACCAGTTCTGGGAGGCAACCAGGGATTCTCTTCCTTTTTAAGTGATTTCCTTATACTTCCTGTTTTGATTTTGGAACAGGAAGCAAAAGGAAATCTCCCCAATGGGACGCAGATTGAAAAAAAAAATACTTGCAGGGTTTATGACCCTTGCTTACGCTAACCAAAATAAAAAAAAAGTTTTGCCTTTAGTTCTACTTTAACCTCTTTACAACTTTATGACTGCCCTATAGCTACATGGTGGCTGCTCTGTGCACAATCACATACAATATATAGACGTGATTTTTTATTTTTTTTTGCTACTTCAGCGAGTTCATTGAGAGGATTAAATCACCATAATTAGCTCATTTTTATTCCATCTCATTATCGTCACATCATAATAGCATAACCTTTACTTTTTTGTAATTTTAAGTTCTTTATTTATCCTTTACAAAAATACAAGCTGAACATCTTATAACTAACCCTTTATATGCTACTTAGAAACCCACCCCAACCCCCCCCCTTCCTGCAGTGATGCCGCCAATGAGGGCTAACATTCTCACAAAAGCAGCTCGGCAAATCTCCCTGTTTTTTTAAATAGTCTCCACTTCACCCACTTATCTCTGTCATAGCCAGCTTCTTCTCCTGGCCCGATATCTTCTACCTCGCCTACCTCTAAGATATAAGTTTTGTTGACCCTTATTAGCCAATCGCAGATGTTTGGGCCCACGACCTCTTTTTTGCCGAGTTTAGTAATACCGGAGTTAAAGATGCATTATACTTTCTATTGAGACCTTCTGTCCCATGGAACATGCACACCCAGGGGTCCTCCCTAATCGCGTTTTCCATTATCTATTCTATGATCTTTAGCACTTCCTTCCAGAATTTTTTAATAATTGGGCATTCCCCCCAGAGGTGAGCCATCGTTCCTCTGTTGGTACACCCCCTCCAGCAATTTGTAGGTTTCTCTGGATGGAACTTATTTATTTTATCTGGCATCGCATACCATCTAGATTTATAATTTGTTTCTATCGTTCTCATGTCCACAGCTGATTTATGCGTTGCGTTAAAAATGGCCTCCCAAGTCACTCCACTAGTTATAGGTCCCAGTTCGGATTCCCATTTATTGATAACTGTCCGCTTCGCTCCCTCTCCCTCATCCATCATCAATATCTTATATAATTCTTTTGTTTTCCTAATTACTTTATCCCTCACGAACAGTTTCTCCAAAGGCCTAAGATTTTTCTTATCTCTGATAGGACCTGGGAGACTATTGGTGAAGTGCGCAAGCTGGTTATATCGCCACACATCATTTTTCATTAGGTCCTTGAGCAGGGCTAACTCCTGAAAAGTGACAATTTTACCATTCTTCGTAATATCCTTCAATTGTGCATCATTTTTTATAATCCAATTCCCTCCCACCTCCCCCATTCCTGGCTGAAAAAACTCATTGTCTTTTAAATAAATAAATGGAGAATTAAACTCCCACGCATTTTGTTTGTGTAGCTAATCCCATATCTTAAAGGTGTAATGTGTTATAATGTGTGCATTAGGACCTAACTTCCTAAAGTGAGGAGGATTCCATATTAATTGATTTAGTTTTGCATTACTCAAATCTTTTTCTAATTTTACCCATCTTTTATCTATCAAATCCTTTCCCCAATCTATCACCCGTGATAGTGCTATTGCCCTGTGATATCTTTTAAAGTCTGGAAGTGCCAGACCACCCTGTGCTTTATCCCTGCTCAGGACCTTGTAGGCGATCCATGGTTCTTGTTTTTCCTTATAAATCTAGTAGTAATGTTGATTAATGCCCTAAAATAGGTCTGCGGAAGAGGGATTGGGAGCAACTGCATTTTGTACAGGATCTTCGGGGCCAGGGTCATTTTAACAGTGTTTATTCATCCAATCAACGAAATCGGAAGGTGCATGCTTTTTTTAATTTCCTGCTTAATCTCGTCTAGAAGTTGGATATAATTTAAGAGATAAATTTTCCTTAAAGTATTTGCAATGTAACTCCCAGATATCCTTGAGTTTGGTTACTTCTTGTCTCTTAATGTTGATGTTTAAAACTTCTGACTTACTAAAGTTGACCTTATAGTTGGATAACTCTCCGTATCTCCTCAGCGTATCAAGTAGGTTAGGGATCAAGATTCTCGGTTTAGCAATGTAAAACAGTACATCATCAGCAAAGGCCGATAACTTGTGTTCTTCTCTCCCCACCACACATCCGCTAATATCTGGATTTTTTCAGATTGAGGCCAATAAGGGCTCCAAAGTCAAAACAATCAAAAGGGGTGACAGGGGGCAACCCTGCCTGGTCCCGTTTTCCATTTTGAACTCCGCCGATGGTGTACCGTTCACTCTAACAAAAGCCGAAGGGGATTTGTATAATGCTCAAATCCAGTTCAGGATAGTACTGCCCAGGCCGATTGTCTTCATCGTCCTAATCATGAATCCCCAGTCTACTCTGTTGAAAGCTTTCTCTGCGTCGATTGACAGAAGTAGTCCTGGGGTCCTGTTCGCTTTCAGAGTCTCCACGACAAGGAGCGACCTAACGCCATTGTCCCTCTCTCTCCCAGGTATAAAACCTGTCTGATCTGGGTGGATCCAATATGTCATTTTATCTTTTAGTCTTCTGGCTAGAACTTTGGCAAATAATTTGATATCTGCATTTAGCAGTGCTATCGGCCTGTAGCTTGAACACAGCGAGCTGTCTTTCCCTTCCTTTAAGATAAGTGTCACTGACGCAGTCAGTGCCCCCTCACATAACACCTCCTGACCCCCCAACCCGTTCCAAATCTGACAAAGCTTTGGGACCAGGGACTCTTTACATTTTTTGTAGAAATAGATTGTAAAGCCATCTGGCCCTGGGCTCTTTCCTGAGGGAGATGACTTCAAGGCCCTCCCGATCTCTTCTTCAGTGATCTAATTCCTTTACATCACTTTCCAAGAGGCTTGGCAATCCTGCCCTCCTTAAGAACTCTTCCATCCTTTCCTCTCTTTCCTGGGTACCGATCCCGAATTGCCTGACTGAATAAAGTGTTGTATAATAACTATTATACAACACATCTATAACTATTATTATAGACGTGATTCTGAACTTCCAAGTGTAAACAAGGCAGACTGTCATTCTGTGAGTACAGAAGACATGGATCCTGTGAAGCAGAAACACCGATCCAGGTCTTCATACAGTGAAAGCACCTCCCCCACAGTTAGAAAACACCCCCTAGGGACACAGTTAACCCTTTGATCGCCCCTGATGTTAACCCCTTCCCAGCCAGTTTAATTGGTACAGTGACAGTGAATATTTGTTAGGATTGATCACTGTATTAGTGTCACTGTTCCCCAAAAAAGTGTCCTAATTGTCACTTAGTGTCCGATTTGTCTGCCGCAATATCGCAGGCCCGCTATAAGTCACTGATCGCCGCCATTACTAGTAAAAAACTAGTAATAAATAAAAATAAATATATCCCATAGTTTGTAGACATGATAACTTTTGGGCAAACCAATCAATATACACTTATATAATTTACCAAAAATATGTAGCAAAATACATATTGGCCTAAATTTTAAAGAACTTTGATTTTTTACACTTTTTATTGGATATGTTTTATAGCAGAAAGTAAAAAATATTGTTTTTATTTTTTTCAAAATGTTTTTGTTTATAGCGCAAAAACTAAATACCGCAGAGGTGAGGGGGCGTGGCTTCAGCATGGCGGCGTGGGGACGCTTGTACTGTGAGCTCCCGGCCGGCGGCACTCGTGCAGCATACCACCAACACAATACCCCGCATTACCAGCAGCACTTCAGACATTGGAGACTGAACTACCGCTAGCAGCACACTACCCCCGGCATGGATCGCTATTTAAAACAGCTCAAACTGTCCGCCTCTGACGGGGGATTCCCAGAGAGAGACGGCCACCTCTGGAGGCTCGCAGCGGCAGGGAGAAGACTTCACGATGCCGCCATACTCCCCCATCAGTGACCTATCTCCCTGCCTGCCAAGATCATTGGCAATATCACCTGATCTGGAAGAGGAGCTGCTCAGCACCATACGGACCTCTCTATACACCTCACCCTGCCACGCTACCTCTGGCCTCAACACAGCACACATCTCACAGCTGCAGGACACAGTGAGTACCCCTGCTACATCATCTCAGCAGTTAGAGCCTGTATTCATTGCTGATCATACCCACAAGCTATGGACACTATTACAGCAGCTCCCCACCAGAGATGATTTTGAATCACTAGCCTCTAGAATGGAGATAGCCATGAGGGGAGAGATACAGTCTGTTAAACAGGAAGTCGCAGTGCTAGATACACGCATTACAGCAGTGGAGCAGGAACAGGGAGCAATGTCCCAGAATATACAGGCTGTGCAGTCTTCACACTCTGAAATTCATGACCAATTTCTCCAGCTACAACTACTCCTAGAATCGCAGTCGCAGACAGAACATACGCCTGAGGGGAATTCCTGAGTCCATCACACAATCTGAGCTCCGTGCGATGGTGACCTCCATTTTTAACCGTTACTTAGATCACCCGCGAGACACGGCTATTACCATAGACCGCGTCCACAGAACTCTCAGCCCTAACCCGAACTTACCTGACAGACCCAGGGATGTCCTCTGCTGCCTGCACTCCTTTAGCCTCAAAAAAGAAATCTTGCAACAGGCATGGCAGGTGGGTGTTTTGGAGTTTGATGGCGTGGCCATCCACCTGCTTCCAGATATTTCCAGGAGAACCCTGATGATGAGAAGAGCGCTTAAACCACTTCTAGACAGGATCGGTGAAAAGGGTCTCACATACAAATGGGGCCACCTGTTCCACCTTATTGTCCATAAGGGTGCTGACGCCCACACCAGAACCCAGTCGCTGTTCCCAACTGGCTCCTGGTGAATGTGCAGTCGAACCCACAACGTCGGCCCCCGGATGGAAGACAACAAAGGGTTCTGGCCTACTGTCGACCACAGAGAGGCTCCTCACAGGCACCCCAAGATCCAGCCTCTTGACTGCGAAGAAATTAGTAATCAGCAGTCCCCTCTTGTCTGGGGTGTGTTTGCCCCTCGCTGCATTGAAGCACCCTTTCCCCTCCTTGGGGGTTTGGGGGGCTTTTGCCCCCTTTTTTTTTGCTTTGTTTTTTTCTATTAGAGAAGTAGGGCACAACCACCCCACAGTCGGTTTTACCGGACCTCACCCGTTCCCCTTAATGCCTTGGGCCACTCTGAGACATACCTGAATTCCTCAAATGAACACTCTACGGGACTCCCTGTACAAACAGTGTACACTGCGTTGCTCCAGAGTCAAGGAGAGGGCATCTTTTGGAAGGGTTTTGTTCTCCCCCATCCCGCTCCTTTTTTTTTCCTTTCAGCCTGGAGTACAGCAGCCGGACCCATCGCATGAAGACAGAGGAAGACTGAGGACTTGTCCAACGCTACGGGTGGTGGGGAAAGTACTTGATTGAACAGTTAATTTACATGAGCTCATCCCCTACTGTTTTATATTGTTAGATTGCTTTTTGTCTGTTTCATCCTATGGGCGTGGGGGGGTTGGTGTCCGATTCGTGTTCCCACATCGCCTCCACTCACCCGCTCTGTTAGGTCAGAGGCAGGTATAACCACAGCATTTATGGGGTGCAATTACCTTTTTGACGCTTCACTGGTCTCCCCGGTGGCTCCCATGCCCAATAGTGTTGGGCTGCCTACAAAAGGCCCCTTAAGGGGAGACACTCTCTGAATTGCCGCGGAGAGTGGGTCGGGTTTCTTCCCAGGTGGGCCCAAGATGGCAGGGATGGTCCCCTGGTGAGACACGAAAGTGGTAGACCCGGTGCCAAACGCAGGGGAGACTAGGAAGCGTCTCTAGAGATGTAGTACTGTAATCCTCTTACTCTTTCTGTGCGCTACTTGGTGTACCGGGCCCAATTCTAGGGCATTAGATAACCATTAATTGTTAACTTTTCAGTATTAATTTTGCTGATTTTACATGTTTTATGTTCGGTTCTCCAATGTTAGATTTACAATAACTGTTTTACCTTTCATGTTGGTACTGATATATCATTAATATACAAATGTTGCTGCGGGGGTTCCAATGGCTGGGGTTCCACGCTTGACTGTGCCCTACCTCATCCCACAGTAGGAATACTCTAACCTGGTGGCAGTAGCTCCCCTGTACGGAGTTTCACCTCTTGATGGACCCCATACCTTTTTTCCTATCTTTCTTCTTCCTCTCTATACTTTAGCTTCTTTCACTTTCTTCAACTACCCCTTTTTGTGCACTTCTGCCTTCCCCGCTCTTCTCCTCTTTCTTTTTCCATACCCTCTCACCACCTAGGGAGCTGACACTCTGCCATTATGGCTCTAAAATTCCTTTCTTGGAACAATAACAGATTGAACGCTCCTGAGAAGCGGACCAGCTGTCTGTCTGAACTCTGGAGACATAGGGCGCACATAGTCTTTCTCCAAGAGACTCATTTTCGGGCAAACAAGGTCCCGAGGCTTACTAACAAGCACTTTCCGGTGGCCTTCCATAGTCCATCTACTTGCTCTAAATCCAAAGGGACAAGTATTCTACTATCCAAATCTCTACACTGGCAGTTCCTGGATGAAATCCGGGATCAAGAGGGCAGGTTTCTGCTTCTGAAGGGCAAAATCGATTCTCACACATTTACCCTTGCGAGTTACTACTTACCTAACACGAACCAAGCTCAGGTCTTGGGAACTTTCCTAGCAAACTTGACGGAAACGCTCGTCCTGGGGGGAGACTTTAACATCACCTTGGATCCGTCTAAGGACTTATCTGCCCAATCATCCTCCCTACCCCAAGGTGCAAGACGAGCTCTGAAAGACTTGCTGCATGACCATCAATTGGTTGATATATGGAGAATTTTCCATCCCCAAGAAAGAGATTTTTCCTTCTATTCTCCGACCCACAGATCCTACTCCAGGATTGATTTTTTCCTAATACAACACTCCGCAATTTCCTTAGCCACCAAAGCAGAGATAGGCCAGATAACACTATCTGACCATGCTCCAGTTTTTCTGGAACTCACTCTCCCACGCTCACACTCAAAGACACCATCTTGGCGTCTGAATTAAACACTTCTCAAGGACCCTGAAACAGTGGTGGAGATCAGCAGAGAACTTCGCTCCTATTTTGAAAACAACACTGGCTCCGTGTCTAACCCTCTCTCAGTGTGGTCAGCACATAAATGCTACATCAGGGGGATCTTCATAAAATTTGGCCATGCGGCCAAGCAGCGCCGCGCCAAAACTCTGACAGACCTTTTGACAAAACTTCACGCTTTGGAGAGGCAACATAAAGTTCGCCCTGACCACAGAAGCAGAGTTACTTCGGACTAGAGAGGCAATCAGAGAGCATTCCCTTTACAAGGCCAAACATATCCTGCTCAAGGCTTGGTGCTCTTTTTATGAGTATGGAGATAAATGTGGGCGTTTGCTGGCCAATGCATTAAGAAATAAACGCACACAATCATACATCCCTGCTCTCTTGACCCCATCAGGGTCTAAGATTCATGCCTCCCCGGACCTAGCAACCGCCTTTCGAGATTTCTACTCAAAGCTTTATCATTTAGATGCAGCACAGGCCGCTGGATCTGCGGCCCCCTCCCTCTCAAACATTCGGGAATACCTTTAAGAGGCCAAACTTTCCTCTCTCAATGGAAACTACTATCCCAACCTCTCCACATAGATGAGCTTGCAGATGCCTTGGCAGATACACAGCCGGGGAAGGCCCCTGGTCCTGATGGCTTTACTCTCCTGTACTACAGGGCATTTTAGACACATCTAGCCCCCCATTTCATCACAGCCTTCAATGCCATACTCAAAGGACATGCTGCAAGCTTCTATCTCTGTTCTTCCTAAGTCCGGGAAGGACCCGCTGCTGTGCTCCAGCTACAGGCCCATTTCTCTTCTAAATTGCAACATCAAACTCCTCATGAAAATCATAGCCTCGAGGCTCAACAGTCTAATGCAACACCTGGTTGCACTCGACCAGGTGGGCTTCATTCAGACACGAGAAGCAAGAAATAACACCATCCGGACATTAAACGTCATAGAGAAGGCTAGGCGATCCAACACCCCTCTCTTACTCCTATCCACCGATGCCAAAAAGGCTTTTGATAGGGTGGACTGGGTGTTTCTCCGGGAAGCACTCTGTTCTTTTGGAATACCAAAGTCTATCCTAGACTGGATCTCTGCCCTCTATTCCAAACCCACAGCCACGGTAAGGGTGAATGGGGTTAACTCAGAGATCTTTGCGATTTCCAACGGTACCAGGAAGGGGTGCTCCCTTTCCCCTCTACTGTTTGTCCTTTCCCTAGAGCCATTTCTTCGCCATGTAAAAGACAACCCAAATATAAGTGGTGTCCATTCTGACCACTATCAACACAAAGTAGCAGCGTATGCGGACAATCTTTTATTTTATATCACTAAACCTATAACATCCCTGCCTTCGTTATTACAAGTATTGAAACACTAAGGCAATCTCTCCAACTTCAAAGTTAACCTCCAAACGTCAGAAGCCCTGAACATTTCGGTACCAGACTGTACACTGACAGGCATACGTCCCTTCTTCCCGTTTAAATGGGCCACCCGTTCTATTCAATACTTAGGTACCAGAATACATGCAAATCCAAAGGACATTTTTTGCCCTGAATTTTCAACCCTTCCTATCGACGCTCACTACAGATCTTAGGAGATGGGATCCACAAGCTTTGTCCTGGTTCGGCCGATGCAACGTACTGAAGATGAACGCAATGCCACGGCTCTTTACTTGCTACAAGCCTTACCTGTCAAATTACCGCAAACTTTCTTTCACAAGGTCCATTGGAGGTTTATTAAGTTCCTATGGCGGGGTAGACACCCTCGATTAGGTAGGATGTTGTTGCTATGGCCGAAGCTGAGGGGAGGCATGGGATTCCCAGACCCTGCTCTCTATTACACAGCGACGCACATAACTCGAGTGATTGACTGGTGCCGTCATGAGGAATGGAAACTCTGGGTCACGCTAGAGCAGGAGATGGCACGGGTCCCATTGGCTGGCCTGCCTTGGGCAGGGGGGTGGTTGGACCCTTACTTGACCACTCACCCGTTGATTGGCCCCTCTCTCACCGAGATGGAAAGATTTTTTCATCTTTCCTCCCTGCCTAATTTCCCTTCTCCCATGACCCCAATCTTAGGACATCCTAGATTTCCCCCGGGCCTGTCAGACCCAGTCTTTACTGGACAAGCCCCGAAAAGACTCTTACGCGCATCTCATTTCCTAGGACCCATAGGCTGGATCCCTACAGGGACATTGGTAGCAGGAAAGGGACCCATCTCATTGGATAGTTGGAGAGTAGGGCAGCTCTCCCACTTCCTCGGCTCTCTACCCAAATATAAGCTCTTTTCTAGACAACTCCATTCCTTCGAAGAAATATGACTGAATGATGGCCCAATCTGAGGTTCCCTTTCTAGGTCTTACAGAACACTGATGAACATACAAGCTACCACAGACCCTCCCTTCTTAACCAAGTGGGAAAGAGACCTACAAACCACATTTACCACTCCACAGAAGGAACGCATACTCTTCTTCGCTCATAAATCGTCGCTTTGCAGCAAATATCAGGAAATTTCCTATAAATTGACCACATGCTGGTATCGCACTCCGGCCGTTCTGGCCAAAATATTTCCCAATCAATCTGACCGTTGCTGGCATTGTGAGCAACAAGCTGGCACTATTCTACACATTTTTTGGGATTGCCCCAAACTACAAACTTTCTGGCAACCAGTCCTCCGACTCATCCACAAATTCACAGACATTTCCTTAGCCAATGACCCCACTGCTGTGCTCCTCAACCTCACTCCCATGTCAAGTAAGTGATGCCACAAATCTCTCCTTAACCACCTCAATACAGGGCACTTTCACCCCCTTCCTGCCCAAGCCATTTTTCAGTTTTCAGCACTGTCGCACTTTGAATCACAATTGCGCGGTCATGTTACACTGCACCCTAATGAAATTTTATCATTTTTTCCCCACAAATAGAGCTTTCTTTTGGTGGTATTTGATCACCTCTATGGTTTTTATTTATTGCGCTATAAACAAAAGAAGAGGGACAATTTTGAAAAAACACAATATTTTTTACTTTTTGCTATAATAAATATCCAATTTTTTTTTTTAACAAATTTTTTCCTCAGTTTAGGCCAATATGTATTCTTCTACATATTTTTGGTAAAAAAAAAATTGCGATAAGCGTATACTGATTGGTTTGCGCAAAAGTTATAGCGTCTACAAAATAGGGGATAGATTTATAGCATATTTATTTATTTATTTATTTTTTACTAGTAATGGCAGCGATCTGAGATTTATATTGTGACTGCGATATTGCAGCGGACATATCGGACACTTTTGACACATTTTTGGGACCATTCACATTTATACAGCGATCCGTGCTATAAACATGCATTGATTACTGTGTAAATGTGACTGGCAGGGAAGAGGTTAACACTAGGGGGCGATCGAGGGGCCTAGTGGCACGGGAGATCACGTCATATGACGTCCGCCCAGAACAAGAGATGCCTCGCCCCACCGTCATATGACTGTGGGCGGTGTTTTAGTGGTTAAACACCTACTCAATGCTGCTAGAGCTTGCATCCCGAGTCAATGGAAGCAACAATCTGCACCCACTGTGGCCCATTGGTTCGCGAGGGTTAATTACTTTGAACGAATGGAAGACCTGACTGCAACGATCCGGGATAAATCTGGGGAACATAAGACCAGGTGGTTTTATTTGACCCAGTTCCGCTTCTCAGAGGAATACCTCCGTGCGACATAGTTGGGCCAAGATGCATGCCATAGGCTCTTGTTCCAAACCATGGCCTTCAGATGGCCTGGAGGGCTTAGGGCAGTCCTTGCTCTCTAGGTGAACTTCTACCCCCTTCACTTTGCCATCACACCCCCTCCTTCCCCTCCCTATTTCCCTTTACTCAGTCACTCTCTCCATTCTTTCTTCTTTTCTTATTTCCTCTTTATTCACTTCCTTTCCTTTAACTCAAAAATTGGTATGTTTCGACCCCAGCTGGTCACACCACAGTACCCTTCCCCTAGGTGAGGATACCCAAATTCTCCATGGGTTCCAGGGCTAATCCCTAGAGTATTGTTAGTGATCAATTGCCCCGTCGAGGAGAAGCCCTAGTCTTATACCTCCTAGGTATCTTGGTATCTTTTATTTACTTATCTTTTGTTCAGATACCACTACCTGGAGTTCATATGCAAGCTACTTTGTTTGCGCAACATATTCTGTGAAGTTATCATTTCATTGTATGTCGCATACCACTAAATTTAAAAAAAAAAAAAAATACCGCAGAGATGATCACATACCACCAAAAGAAAGCTCTATTTGTGGTAAAAAAAGGACATACATTTTATTTGGGTGTAACATTGCATGACCGCGCAATTGTCAGTTAAAATGACGAGGTGCCGTACCGCAAAAAATGGCCTGGTCATGAAGAGGGGTAAAGCTACTGGAGTTGAAGTGATTAATAATGCAATTTCTGCTCTTTTTAATTTATTACAGGCATAGTCATAGAGATAAACAATTGATAACAACATTCATTTGCTAATGATTTTCATTGTTTGTTTTTTTTCTGTTTGTGTACAAAAACCTTTGGAATGATTTACATTGGTAGCCTAGTTATAAGCTGAACTGTCCTGGGTTCAGCTCAGAAGGGGTTCAGTGAAGTTCAAAACAAGTTCAGACGCCAAACCCTTTTTTGTCTTAAAAAGTAAAATGAACCCCGATAAGAAATAATCTATTTCTCCATCCTGAGAACATTTCTCGCAAGTCATTAATCTTTCACTTTCATGCACACTGGGCGTGTTTACATCGCCTGTTTTTGTCTTCAGATGTTTTTTTCACCGCCATTACTAGTAAAAAAAAAATAAAAAATGTAATAAATCAATAACCTATTTTGTAGAAGTAATAAAAAATAATGCAGCGCTAAGGGTAACCAAAAAATGAAAAGAAATTTTTTGTTTGTGAACAAAAAATTATTATGAAAAATTCGTGAACTATAATGTCATAAATGATACCACAAAAAGCATACCATAAGATTATTATGACCACTGAAAGATTGTGCAAAGGATTGTGCATTCAAGTGATGTTATCAAACAAACCAAAAAGTGATCATATAAAAAGTCCCATCACAATTGGTGCAATTTTAAATATATGTAAAGTTCATAAACATAAAAAAAGATGATCCAAAGTCCGTGATGAAAAGATCCAATCTCCCAAGAGGTGAATACACCTAAGAGAATATGAGGCTCCTTACCGACTCAGAAGACCACAACGGTCTGACCAGGCATATGGGAGATTAAAGGTTTCCCAATAACCTATACCAGCAACTGGATCTGCGGCTAAAGCTGTATGGCTCCGGGAATAAAAACAAAAAAAGCTCCCATAGTGTAATCATTCCAACCAATAAGAAATTTAATGAATAAAAAATGCACTTACAAACGAATCCAATAAGCAAGTGTAAAGGCAATCGCAATGTAACGGCGTCTCCGCAGGCTTCCTACTGTGTACACACTTCCCATCCAGCTCGGCAAAGAGGAACAGCGTAGTGACGTCAGCGTCATAGGCCACAACCTACGCGTTTCATCACGATAGGACGTCGTCTAGGGGCTGGGCCAAGTACCGCACGTCACCACGCTCTAGGTATAAATAGACCTGCGGCGCCATCTTAAGTGCTGGCCACTATAGAGATGAGATGGAAAACATAGCAATGGCGCCGAATTAACGACATACCACCCAGGAAAATGAAACACATACAAAAAAGGAAGCCAAAAGGAAGTTAGTACAATTACCGCCATCTAGAGGCCAAAATTCATATAAGCATGATGAGGAGTGAGTGCAACAGCCGGGATTACAGAGAAAACGCCGCACAATGGATATACATATAACTAAATGTTTAATTAAAAACCCATAAAAATTATATAGAAAGTATATATGAATACATACATACCACATAATAAAACATTTTAAAACCTGCACAGTAAAAAATAATTGAAAAATAATTAAAAGGTGATTAAAAAAAGAGGAAAGCCTGTAGACAAGGAGTAATCAAAAATATCCCAACACCTTCAGCCAGAGAACTAGTTAGGAGTTATTGATAAAGGAATTAATATCCCAATCTACATTAAGCCCAAAGGGCACATAACTCATCATGTCAAATATCCATCTCGTTTCAAGCCTAGAGATGGCTCTGATTTTGTTACTGCCCCTCCAATGACATTGAAGCTTGGCCAAAGCCACAAAAAGCATTCCTTTAATTTTTTTATCGTGATATTTGGCGTAGTGTCTAGACAGATTATGCTTACTAAAACCACGTCTGATGTTGCCCACATGTTCAGATAACCGCACGTGAAAAGCCCGCTTAGTGCGCCCAATATATTGCTTTGAACAGGGGCACTGTATCATGTACACTACATATTCAGTAGTGCACGTGATGAATGACTCAATCTTATACACTTTATTGGTTTGTGTTGATTGAAAGTTCTCACATCTACGGCCTCTGAAAATATTAAGCTGACAAATCTCACATCTTCTACAGGGATGAAAACCATTCAAAGATGGAAAAAATGAGATAGGCTTAGGGGGGTCTATAATATTAGGAGCTATCATGTGCCGTAAAGTAGGTGCACCTCTAAAAATAACTACTGGATGATCAGGTAAGATAGGGCCGAGTACCCTATCATTTTTCAACAGGCCCCAATGTCTATTAAGTATCTTTTTAACCAAATAATGTTGGTTAGAGTATCCCGTTACTAAAGAGCAGGCAAATAGATTGTCAGGAGCATGATTAGCCCTCCTGGCCCCACTGAGCATGGTTTCTCTATCTAAGTTGCCCACTTGGGTGATAATGTCATCAATCTCATCCTCAGGGTATCCCTTATCCAGAAACCTAAGTTTAAGAATCTGGGCCTGCTGTAAATAATCAGAAAAATTAGTACAATTACGCCTAATCCTCTGAAGCTGGCCCTTAGGGACCGCCTTAAGCCAGGGGGCATAATGGCAACTGCTCATATGGATATAGGCATTGCGGTCCGTCTCTTTAAAATATGTAGTAGTAACTAATTGACCATCCTTGACTGTGATGTTTAAGTCTAAAAAATGAATCTGGGAACTACTGGCCTCATACTGCAAGCGAATACCTCTATCGTTTAAATTAAGCCTATGAAAGAAGGCCTCAAGAGAGGGGAGGTCACCCTCCCACACCAGGAGTACATCATCGATGTATCTTTTCCAGAGACGTAGCTCCTTGGGTGGGTTGGTATCAATGACCTCACTTTCCCAGCGAGCCATGAAGAGGTTCGCTAGGCTAGGCGCGAACTTTGCACCCATGGCCACGCCAACAGCTTGCAAAAAGAAATCACCCCCAAACCAAAAATAATTATGGCTCGTGGCGAAAATCAAAAGTTGTAATATAAATTCTCTCTGTATAGATGGCATGGAGGAATCCTGCTCCAAATAAAATCTAGCAGCTTCATATCCATGTTGATGGGATATAACGGTATAGAGAGAGGCAACATCAGCGGTTGCAAGAATGCAGCCTTCTCTCCAACCGCAATCCACCAAGAGGTTAATAACTTGTGTCGTGTCCCTCAAAAAGGCAGGGGTATTAACCACATGGGGTTGTAAAAAGTTATCCACATATCTACCAATTCTGGCTGTGATGGAATCAGCCTATCTCATTTTTTCCATCTTTGAATGGTTTTCATCCCTGTAGAAGATGTGAGATTTGTCAGCTTAATATTTTCAGAGGCCGTAGATGTGAGAACTTTCAATCAACACAAACCAATAAAGTGTATAAGATTGAGTCATTCATCACGTGCACTACTGAATATGTAGTGTACATGATACAGTGCCCCTGTTCAAAGCAATATATTGGGCGCACTAAGCGGGCTCTTCACGTGCGGTTATCTGAACATGTGGGCAACATCAGACGTGGTTTTAGTAAGCATAATCTGTCTAGACACTACGCCAAATACCACGATAAAAAAATTAAAGGAACGCTTTTTGTGGCTTTGGCCAAGCTTCAATGTCATTGGAGGGGCAGTAACAAAATCAGAGCCATCTCTAGGCTTGAAACGAGATGGATATTTGACATGATGAGTTATGTGCCCTTTGGGCTTAATGTAGATTGGGATATTAATTCCTTTATCAATAACTCCTAACTAGTTCTCTGGCTGAAGGTGTTGGGAGGTTTTTGTTTACTCCTTGTCTACAGGCTTTCCTCTTTTTTTAATCACCTTTTAATTATTTTTCAATTATTTTTTACTGTGCAGGTTTTAAAATGTTTTATTGTGTGGTATGTATGTATTCATATATACTTTCTATATAATTTTTATGGGTTTTTAATTAAACATTTAGTTATATGTATATCCATTGTGCTGCGTTTTCTCTGTAATCCCGGCTGTTGCACTCACTCCTCATCATGCTGATATGAATTTTGGCCTCTAGGTGGCGGTAATTGTACTAACTTCCTTTTGGCTTCCTTTTTTGTATGTGTTTCATTTTCCTGGGTGGTGTGTCGTTAATTCGGCGCCATTGCTATGTTTTCCATCTTATCTCTATAGCGGCCAGCACTTAAGATGGTGCCGCAGGTCTATTTATACCTAGAGCGTGGTGACGTGCGGTACTTGGCCCAGCCCCCAGACGACGTCCTATCGTGACGAAACGCGTAGGGTGTGGCCTATGACGCTGACATCACTACGCTGTTCCTCTTTGCCGAGCTGGATGGGAAGTGTGTACACAGTAGGAAGCCTGCGGAGACGCCGTTACATTGCGATTGCCTTTACACTTGCTTATTGGATTCGTTTGTAAGTGCATTTTTTATTCATTAAATTTCTTATTGGTTGGAACGATTACACTATGGGAGCTTTTTTTGTTTTTATTCCCGGAGCCATACAGCTTTAGCCGCAGATCCAGTTGCTGGTATAGGTTATTGGGAAACCTTTAATCTCCCATATGCCTGGTCAGACCGTTGTGGTCTTCTGAGTCGGTAAGGAGCCTCATATTCACTTAGGTGTATTCACCTCTTGGGAGATTGGATCTTTTCATCACGGACTTTGGATCATCTTTTTTTATGTTTATGAACTTTACATATATTTAAAATTGCACCAATTGTGATGGGACTTTTTATATGATCACTTTTTGTTTTGTTTGATAACATCCCTTGAATGCACAATCCTTTGCACAATCTTTCAGTGGTCATAATAATCTTATGGTATGCTTTTTGTGGTATCATTTATGACATTATAGTTCTCGAATTTTTCATAATAATTTTTTGTTCACAAACAAAAAATTTCTTTTCATTTTTTGGTTACCCTTAGCGCTGCATTATTTTTTATTATTAATATCTGAAGTTTGTGTCTGACTTTTTGATGCTGGCTGCTTTTGGTAATTTAGGGTAAAATCTCTGATTTTTTGTTTACTTTTGTATTAATTTGCTTTAGTCTGTAAGGGTTAATCCTTTATAGCTATCAATTAATTACTAGGTTTCTAGCGCAGCGTTAACCTTTGGTTTTTTATACATTTTCGAATTTTTGATACTAACACGTTGCAGCTGAAACCTAAGTATGGATATCTTTGATTTTAGATCTCAATATAACATCAATACGGAGGGTGTTTTTGATGGTAATACGGAGCAGGCTGATGAGATAGGCGGTATGTTCCTTAGATTGAAAAACCTGTTAGTTTCAGAACTACATACGAATTGGGATATAGCTTATCTCGAGCAATACGTAGCACAAAAAATGGTACCACGAAGCCTTAGGTGGGAAGTGAGCCCACAGAAAGGTGAAACCGACCTGGAGGGGTGGTTCACCTATTTCAATGATAAGGGTATCTCACTTCTCCAGTTTTTATTGGACAAGAAACGTGATAAATTGAAATTTCTTAAAAATGAAATTGGGCTAATCAGGGAGAAACTGTTTTCACTTAGAGACCATGAGGTAATGAGGTATATAAACAGAAATCAGACCAATTAAAGTTGTTCCTTGAAAAAGAGGACAACGAACAGAAGAGTAAAAAGAAAAAGAAGTATAATCGTGACTTGGCTGATTATTCCAACAAAGTGGTCTTTAAGTGGCAGATTAAACCTGATGAACCAATGTCAACTGAGGGACCTGCTGGTTCATTACAAGCACCTCTCCCTTTATCATTAGGTGCAGTTAATCCTCCAGTGTCATTAGCCAGAGGTGACTATCCGAGTGAACAAAGGGGATATGCCCCACAGGGTGGTTATGCGAATGGTACTAGACCCAGATTGAGAAAGGGAAATAAAAATGTAAGGTACAGATATCAACACCCTGAGATACCGGTACGGGAAAGACAGAATGATAACTATACTGGTAGACCACTTAGGGTTCCCTATAGTGACAGTGATTCATGGGTTGCTCATGATGAACGTCACCCATCTTATGGGACCCCACATGAAAATAATCATTCAATTCAGAGGAATAGGAACTATTCATATCCAAGGACTCCACATAGAAACGATTTTAATAATCGTAATCTAGGGGCGTCGAGAGGTGATCCTAGGGATCTGTATAATCAACATAGGGATGGACCAGCTAGACAGACCCCTAGAAGTAACAATATTCCTCTTCACAATAGATTCGCTCCCCTTTCCTACCATCAAGTCGATTGTGGAGTTGATCCTGCCATTATGAGACACCCTTATGACTATCCTCCTGGACAGAGAGATGAATTTCTAGAATCTCCCTCTCATTATGCTACTATGGAACAAACTCGTTGTTTTTTTCCCCAGGGCAACATCAGACCAAAAAGGGGACACGAAGAAAAAGAGGCATCAGAGGGGGGAGGAGGATCAGATCCAAAAAAAAGGAGACATTAAAAATTGAGGGAGTCTTTAATTTGAGTTCTGTCAAATTATCTGTAGGTGAACAAGCTGTTCTCAGCCAGGGTCTTAAGTTTGCACCCCCCGTACACTAAATAAATTTGAGACATTTATAGATGTCCACAAATTTATTAGAAAAATTAATATTAAACGTCACTTTCTTCTGAACCCCATAGGTAATCAAAGTCAGTTGACTTCCGCCAATGCTTATCAGAATAGTATACCGGATGGTGGCTCTCGTGATTTTAATTCTGGAGTAGTCTCTGGTGTATCAGGTTCTGGGGAAATTGGTAGAATTCAGATTAGGCATACCAATTTTTCTAACGCCTCATTATTCAACCCACCTGGTCATGTAGCTCCATCGATTCAAGTTTTTAAGGAGATGGTGGTAAAGGATTTAGTTGATCTCAAGATGCCGAGATTTGGGAGCAACCATAGCCTCCAATATAATGTGAAACAAATTTGTGCGCGTAACGACATCATCATACGCCCTGCAGACAAGAGGGGTGGTGTCGTTATTCTGAACAAAAGTGACTACCTGGAGGAGATTAATAGGCTTTTGTCGGACAGTGTAACTTATACAAAGTTGGAAGTGAATCCCACTTTTAAATACAAGAAGGAGCTCCTTTCCCTTATTAATGATGGGTATCAATTGGGTATTTTGAATAAAAAAGAAAAGGCATATCTGGTACCCTCTGCTCCTAGGGTACCAGTAATATATTATTTGCCAAAAATCCACAAGAATCTTTCCAAACCTCCGGGCCGCCCGATTATCAGCGGCATTGATTCCATCACAGCCAGAATTGGTAGATATGTGGATAACTTTTTACAACCCCATGTGGTTAATACCCCTGCCTTTTTGAAGGACACGACACAAGTTATTAACCTCTTGGTGGATTGCGGTTGGAGAGAAGGCTGCATTCTTGCAACCGCTGATGTTGCCTCTCTCTATACCGTTATATCCCATCAACATGGATATGAAGCTGCTAGATTTTATTTGGAGCAGGATTCCTCCATGCCATCTATACAGAGAGAATTTATATTACAACTTTTGATTTTCGCCACGAGCCATAATTATTTTTGGTTTGGGGGTGATTTCTTTTTGCAAGCTGTTGGCGTGGCCATGGGTGCAAAGTTCGCGCCTAGCCTAGCGAACCTCTTCATGGCTCGCTGGGAAAGTGAGGTCATTGATACCAACCAACCCAAGGAGCTACGTCTCTGGAAAAGATACATCGATGATGTACTCCTGGTGTGGGAGGGTGACCTCCCCTCTCTTGAGGCCTTCTTTCATAGGCTTAATTTAAACGATAGAGGTATTCGCTTGCAGTATGAGGCCAGTAGTTCCCAGATTCATTTTTTAGACTTAAACATCACAGTCAAGGATGGTCAATTAGTTACTACTACATATTTTAAAGAGACGGACCGCAATGCCTATATCCATATGAGCAGTTGCCATTATGCCCCCTGGCTTAAGGCGGTCCCTAAGGGCCAGCTTCAGAGGATTAGGCATAATTGTACTAATTTTTCTGATTATTTACAGCAGGCCCAGATTCTTAAACTTAGGTTTCTGGATAAGGGATACCCTGAGGATGAGATTGATGACATTATCACCCAAGTGGGCAACTTAGATAGAGAAACCATGCTCAGTGGGGCCAGGAGGGCTAATCATGCTCCTGACAATCTATTTGCCTGCTCTTTAGTAACGGGATACTCTAACCAACATTATTTGGTTAAAAAAGATACTTAATAGACATTGGGGCCTGTTGAAAAATGATAGGGTACTCGGCCCTATCTTACCTGATCATCCAGTAGTTATTTTTAGAGGTGCACCTACTTTACGGCACATGATAGCTCCTAATATTATAGACCCCCCCTAAGCCTATCTCATTTTTTCCATCTTTGAATGGTTTTCATCCCTGTAGAAGATGTGAGATTTGTCAGCTTAATATTTTCAGAGGCCGTAGATGTGAGAACTTTCAATCAACACAAACCAATAAAGTGTATAAGATTGAGTCATTCATCACGTGCACTACTGAATATGTAGTGTACATGATACAGTGCCCCTGTTCAAAGCAATATATTGGGCGCACTAAGCGGGCTCTTCACGTGCGGTTATCTGAACATGTGGGCAACATCAGACGTGGTTTTAGTAAGCATAATCTGTCTAGACACTACGCCAAATACCACGATAAAAAAATTAAAGGAACGCTTTTTGTGGCTTTGGCCAAGCTTCAATGTCATTGGAGGGGCAGTAACAAAATCAGAGCCATCTCTAGGCTTGAAACGAGATGGATATTTGACATGATGAGTTATGTGCCCTTTGGGCTTAATGTAGATTGGGATATTAATTCCTTTATCAATAACTCCTAACTAGTTCTCTGGCTGAAGGTGTTGGGAGGTTTTTGATTACTCCTTGTCTACAGGCTTTCCTCTTTTTTTAATCACCTTTTAATTATTTTTCAATTATTTTTTACTGTGCAGGTTTTAAAATGTTTTATTGTGTGGTATGTATGTATTCATATATACTTTCTATATAATTTTTATGGGTTTTTAATTAAACATTTAGTTATATGTATATCCATTGTGCGGCGTTTTCTCTGTAATCCCGGCTGTTGCACTCACTCCTCATCATGCTGATATGAATTTTGGCCTCTAGATGGCGGTAATTGTAATAACTTCCTTTTGGCTTCCTTTTTTGTATGTGTTTCATTTTCCTGGGTGGTGTGTCGTTAATTCGGCGCCATTGCTATGTTTTCCATCTTATCTCTATAGCGGCCAGCACTTAAGATGGCGCCGCAGGTCTATTTATACCTAGAGCGTGGTGACGTGCGGTACTTGGCCCAGCCCCCAGACGACGTCCTATCGTGACGAAACGCGTAGGGTGTGGCCTATGACGCTGACATCACTACGCTGTTCCTCTTTGCCGAGCTGGATGGGAAGTGTGTACACAGTAGGAAGCCAGCGGAGACGCCGTTACATTGCGATTGCCTTTACACTTGCTTATTGGATTCGTTTGTAAGTGCATTTTTTATTCATTAAATTTCTTATTGGTTGGAACGATTACACTATGTGAGCTTTTTTTGTTTTTATTCCCGGAGCCATACAGCTTTAGCCGCAGATCCAGTTGCTGGTATAGGTTATTGGGAAACCTTTAATCTCCCATATGCCTGGTCAGACCGTTGTGGTCTTCTGAGTCGGTAAGGAGCCTCATATTCACTTAGGTGTATTCACCTCTTGGGAGATTGGATCTTTTCATCACGGACTTTGGATCATCTTTTTTTATGTTTATGAACTTTACATATATTTAAAATTGCACCAATTGTGATGGGACTTTTTATATGATCACTTTTTGGTTTGTTTGATAACATCACTTGAATGCACAATCCTTTGCACAATCTTTCAGTGGTCATAATAATCTTATGGTATGCTTTTTGTGGTATCATTTATGACATTATAGTTCACAAATTTTTCATAATAATTTTTTGTTCACAAACAAAAAATTTCTTTTCATTTTTTGGTTACCCTTAGTGCTGCATTATTTTTTATTATTAATATCTGAAGTTTGTGTCTAACTTTTTGATGCTGGCTGCTTTTGGTAATTTAGGGTAAAATCTCTGATTTTTTGTTTACTTTTGTATTAATTTGCTTTAGTCTGTAAGGGTTAATCCTTTATAGCTATCAATTAATTACTAGGTTTCTAGCGCAGCGTTAACCTTTGGTTTTTTATATATTTTGTAGAAATGATAAATTTTGCACAAACCAATCAAAATATGCTTATTATTTTTTTTTCTTTTCCAAAAATATTTAGAAGAATACATATCGGCCTAAACTGAGATTTTTTAAATTTATTTATTTGGGATATTTATTATAGCAAAAAGTAAAAAATATTGTGGGGTTTTTTTTCAAAATTTTCACATTTTTTTGTTTATAGCGCAAAAATTAAAAACCTCAGAGGTGATCAAATAACACCAAAAGAAAGCTCTATTTGCGGGGAAAAAAATGATAATTTCATTTGGGTACAGCGTCGCAAGACCGCACAATTGTCATTCAAAATGTTACAGCCCTGAAAGCTGGAAATTGGCCTGGGCAGGAAGGGGATGAAAATGCCCAGTATTGAAGGGGTTAATGCATTGCAAACCATGAGGCTTTACAACCCCTTTAAACATTTCAGCCCCAGAAAATTTTAGTAATATAGTGTTGTTTTATTACTAGGTGATGCTGCCAGTAAGTCTATTACCTTTCAAATGTGTCAGTTAGAGGGTTGAGAAAAACCACTGACACTGAGAGCAGTGCTTACAATGGTCAGCTTTTATCCATATAGTTAGCTGGAGAACCCCCCCCCATCCCCCCATCATTGCCTCTTATTTGCTTCCACCTGTGTCATAGGTGGAGTCCTTTAGTTCTCCCATATAGAGGAGTGTATGTCTCCCATGGTTTAAAGAAGCAGGATCTCCCATTCTATGGATAGTGTAGGACCCACTAACTATGGGGTACTTTGATGCAGTAAGTGGGCTTAAGGAAATGTAATTACATGTAAATACATGGAAATGCATTACAAAAACCTTTCTCCAGGGCCTCCTGAAGATGTTTCGTCCTCTGTGAAGGCAGGATGAGTTCTGCAACTTTACCCTTGTAATGTGTATCAAGAACGGTTGCCAGCCAGTAATGATCCCTCTCCTTGATACAATAATACTAGGGTTCTTTTGAAGGGTGACCAAAGATCACATTATCCGTAACTACCTCCTCCCAGCTACGTACAAGTCCTTGGGTTTCTGGGGACTGAAAACCATCCCTTGAAGGCTGCTGCTGAGTGTTATCCTGTACATCCATGCTGACACAATCCTCCTCCTCCTTCTCCTCTTCTTCCTGTGTGTTAGGTGGGCCTGCAGAAATGCTATCTGGATAAAGGGGGCCTTGAGAGGAAGGTAAGTCCTCTTCCTCCTGCTGTTCTGCCTCAAGTGCCCTATCCATGATTCCATGAAGCGTGTGATCCAGCAGGAAGACTAAAGGGACAGTGTCACTGATGCATGCAATGCACTGCTCACCATCCTTGTGGCCTCCTCAAATGGTGGCAGGACAGTGCATGCATCCTTGATCAATAGCCACTGGCGTGGCAAAAAGAAGCCAAGCTCCCCTGACCCTATCCTGGTGCCTTACTCGCACAGGTACCCATTGATGGCCCTCTGCTGTGTGTGCAGCCACTGCAGCATTTCCAACGTAGAGTTCCACATGGTGGGCATGTCACAAATGAGGCGGTTGGTGGGCAGGTTGCATTCCCTTTGAATGTCAGCCAGCTGAGCACTGGCATTGTATGACCGGCGGAAATGACCACAGACATTTCTGTCCTGCTTCAGGAGATCTTGTAAGCCTGGGTACCTGGTCAAGAAATTCAGGACGTGTGCCAAACATGGAATAGGGGTCGAGTTTCCTTGTCAGAGGGCAGAGAGAAGGTTGGTGCCATTGTCGCATACAACCATTCCTGGCTGAAGCTGGCGTGGCGTCAACCACCTCTGAGCCACCTCAGTGTGGCTCCTGCCCCCTAGGCAGACCAACTCAAGCACCGCATGGCATCTTTTAGCCAGACTGCTTGCGTAGCCACTTGAACGCTTACAGAGCACTGCTGGTTCAGAGGACAAATCTGCAGAAGAGGCCATAGAGGAAGAAAAGGAGGGGGTGGAGGAGAGATGTGTCAGAATCACTGCTAGCATTTTGGATGTGTGGTGGCAGAACAAGCTCCAACAACACTGAACCCTGTCCTGCATCCTTCCCAGCTGCCAGCAGAGTTATCCAGTGCGCTGTGAAGGAAAGGTAACGTCCCTGCCCATGCATGCTGGACCATGAGTCAGCAGTAATATGAATCTTACTGCTGACCGCCCTGTTCAACGAGGCATGGACATTGCCTTCCACATGCCGATAGAGAGCCAGAATCAGGGCTGTCTTTACCGCGGGGCAAATGGGGCATCTGCCCTGGGCCCAGTCATTGTCAGGGGGGCCCAAGCAGCTGCCCGCCGCCGGCCGGAGTTTTGCCACCTCCGGCACTGCTCACGCTGGCTGCTCGCTAATGTAATATGGGAGAGGAGCACTGCTTCTGTATTTACAAGTGACAGAGCTCCTCTCCCATGCTCCATACATTGTTGTCTGTGAGAGCAGAGGAGGGAGGGACGGGGCATCTACTGTATACACGCAAAAGCTCCTCCAGAGACCGGCAGCCAGCATGGACATGCTCTTCTGCCGCGCCACTCTGTTGTTTGGGTAAGGAGAGCTCTAAAAACTTTATTCCGAGGGTAGGAGAGTTTTTTTTCTTTGGGGGGATTGGGGTTGGACTTGGATATACAGCACACTCCCTCAACCATGCAATTTGCACATAGTACACCCCTTAATCCTGAACTCTGAACATGTAGTGCACCCCTCAATCCTGCACTCTGCATGTAGCGCACCCTTCAATCCCACACTCTGCATGTAGCACACCCCTCAAACCTGCACTCTTCATGTAGCGCACCCTTCAATCCTGCACTCTGCATGTAGCGCACCCCTCAATCCTGCACTCTGCATATAACTCACCCCTCAATCCAGCACTCTGCACATAGCACAACTCTGCACTCTGCAGATAACGCACCCCTGAACTTTGCACATAGCACGCCCCTGAACCCTGTACTGTGAACATAGCGTACAACTCAATCCTGCACTCTGCACATAACGCACCCCTCAATCCTACACTCTGCACATAGTCACCCCTCAATCCTACACTCTGCACATAGCGCATCCCTCAATACTGCACTCTGCACATAGCGCACCTCTCAACCCTGCATGTAGCTCATCTCTCAATTCTGCACTCTGTACATAGCGCACCCCTCAACCCTACATTCTGTACATAGCACACTCTTCTGTATATAGTTCACTCCTGAACTCCTGGTATGTAAAAGGAATCTTTATGTACCTCAACCCTACACTTTGTATATAGCGCACTCCTTAACCTGCATTCTGAACATAGTGCACCCCTCACCCCTGCATATAGCGCAAGTCTGAACTCTGCACATAGCACACCCCTCAACCCTGCACTCTATATGTAGAACATTCTTCTGTATATAGTTCACTCCTGAACTCCTAGTATGTAACAATGCCTCAATATTAGTGAAGTTTGGCCACATCCACAATTCAATGAAGAGATAATAAAGTGCAGCAACCAATCCGTGAACATTAATGATCTGCTTTAATCTTTAGCAACCAGTCAGTGACCAAGAATGGTTTGCAGTAACCGCTAGAAACCAATTATCTGTAATAATGTACAGTAACCTCTAGCAACCAATCAGTGGTAATGATGTGCAGTAACCACTAGTAACCAGTGAGCAGTAATGATGTACAGTAACCTCTATCAACCATTTAGCAAGCAGCAATGATGTGTTGTAAACTCTAGCAACTAATCAGTGAGCGGTAATGATAGTCTGTAACATCGCAATCCCTGCCTGATCTGCTGCAGTAAACTGACTTTGAGGGGGGCACAAGAAAATGCTTGCCCAGGGTACAATCAATATTAAAGACGTATATAACAAAAAATCTGCGCTGGCAACTTACTAAAAATGATTGGTAAACTATACCGAGACCAAATCATAAATACACTATACAAATGGTAGTGAATGTGAAAAAATTAAATAAAAAGATAATTAAATGTACACCTTACACAATTCACCGTGTGCTGAGTGAAATCGTGCATAAATGCACTAATAAGATAAATACCTACAATGTGATAAGGGACAAATCACAAATATACATGGTATACAAGTGCAACTATGAATTGATAAGATATCATTAAACTGATACAAAGAATATATAAAATATATGTGCTCTCATACATTCACAATCATAAATGGCAATGAAGTGAGCCTCTAAACAGAAATGGACGCCAAGTGAAATAGTGAAACAAAAAAGTCAGTTGCATCAAAATTTCCAAATGATGGAATATCCATTAAATTAAAAAGCTCCTTCACAAAAGGGATAATTGGCAGACTTCCAGCTTATTCATCCATAGGATGAGACAGGGCAAACGGTATATTGATGTTAGAGATGGTTAGAAGGAACCTTTTGGGACCACAAAACTCGCGTTCCACCAAAAGAGAAAGGAAAAACATATAGCGTAAAACCTTAGGATACCATAAGGTCACCTGCGCATATGTGCGCTACTCACGTGACTGGCATGCAGAGCAGGCATTCAGATACTTGGTCGGTTCGCCGCTGACCGGCGTGCGTTCCACCAACTCAGGAAGTGATGTCACTGGTTACTGGTTAGCAGGCGTAGGCAGGATGTTACGTCGACGCGTTTTGCCCCTCCCCCAGGGCGTTATCAAAGACTAAAACATCCTGCTCACGTAAGGAGTTATTTATATTACGCTCGGTGAGTGACAGCCATTTACGGCCAATGGGTGAAATGTCACCCATTCCTTCCTCTATCTTCATATCCTGTTGCAATCAAAACTTTAATCAGTGGCCGGAGGCACAAACATCTCCAATAGGCAGATATATACTTATGCCATTTATACAAAAAATCAAGTTTGACGCTAGCCGTCTTAAACAGAAATAAGAAAAATGTTACAACAGGATATCTAGACAAATACAAATTCTTTATAGTATATGTTGAATGTCCAATTCCCTAATTACAATGAAAATCAATACTTTAATGTGATGTAAAATAATAAAAAAATATATATAGTGAAAGATAAAAATATATATATGTAAATAATTACATATACATATGAATAAAAATATAATTAATCGAAAAAAATTATTTTTAAAACATAACAATATACCTTGCTAGTTGCTAAATCTTACAACAAGAAGAGTATGATGTTCATATTGTATATTAATAGACATAGTATGGAAATATCTCAACAACTATTAAAGATAGTTAATAACAATATAGGTAGGTGATAAATAAAATAGAAAATATAAGGATAAGAATAAACAATATAAAATAAGAATAAAAATAAAAATAAAAATGAAAGTAAAAATAAAAATAAAAATAAAAAATAAAAATAAAAATAAAAATAAAATTAAAATGAAAATAAAATAAAAATAAAATTAAAAATAAAAATAAAAATAAAATTAAAATAAAAAATATAAAAAAAAAAAAAAAAAAAAAAAATCTTCGACAATTTTAGTTTGTCCTTTTTTACAGGATTCAATAGACAGTATCGTGACCTAGAGAAAATTGTCAAGAGACATTGGCTCCTCCTTCTTCAGGACAATGATCTCAAGAAGGTGTTGCCAAAACAGCCCAAATTTATTTACACCAAACCACCCACATTAAGGCTTCAGCT
Source organism: Aquarana catesbeiana (assembly GCA_037953035.1). Taxonomy (NCBI): domain Eukaryota; kingdom Metazoa; phylum Chordata; class Amphibia; order Anura; family Ranidae; genus Aquarana; species Aquarana catesbeiana. The sequence goes on along the minus strand of JBBHAA010001355.1, from coordinate 1,491,428 downwards.
GGCACACAATGTCATAGACCCCCCTAGAAAGGTATTCACCTTTCTAGATAGTGTTGGGTTTTACAGCTGTGGCAGGTGTGTAATGTGCAGGACATCTAAATTCCGCAAACGGAAAACCACCCACTTTAGTTCCCTGGTAGATGGTAGATCTTATGAAATTAAAAAATTCATAACCTGTAGCACCACACATGTTACCTATCTTCTGTCTTGTCCTTGTAATCTTCAGTACGTAGGAAGAACCACGAGGCAACTGGGTATAAGACTTAAAGAACATGTAAATAGGATTAAAAAGGGGTATAAGTTTCATGGCCTTTCCAACCATTTCAGGTTATTTCATAATCAAGACCCAAGTCTACTCACCTTTTGTGGGATTGATAGGGTTGAGGAACACTGGCGAGGTTCCAATCTTAGGCAAAATATCTCACAAAATGAAACCCAGTGGATACATAGATTACGTACGTTGAACCCCCTGGGCCTGAATATTGAGTTGGACTTAAACTGTTTTTTATCTAACTGGTAGTTCTATATTTTTTAATTTTTATTTTTCATTTTTAATTATATATATATATATATATATATATATATATATATATATATATTTTTTTTTTTTTTTTTTTATTTATATTTTTTATTTTAATTTTATTTTTATTTTTATTTTAAATTTTATTTTTATTTTTATTTTTATTTTATTTTCATTTTAACTTTATTTTTATTTTTATTTTTTATTTTTATTTTTATTTTTATTTTTATTTTTACTTTCATTTTTATATTTATTTTTATTCTTATTTTATATTTTTTATTCTTATCCTTATATTTTCTATTTTATTTATCACCTACCTATATTGTTATTAACTATCTTTAATAGTTGTTGAGATATTTCCATACTATGTCTATTAATATACAATATGAACATCATACTCTTCTTGTTGTAAGATTTAGCAACTAGCAAGGTATATTGTTATGTTTTAAAAATAATTTTTTTCGATTAATTATATTTTTATTCATATGTATATGTAATTATTTACATATATATATATTTATCTTTCACTATATATATTTTTTTATTATTTTACATCACATTAAAGTATTGATTTTCATTGTAATTAGGGAATTGGACATTCAACATATACTATATAGAATTTGTATTTGTCTAGATATCCTGTTGTAACATTTTTCTTATTTCTGTTTAAGACGGCTAGCGTCAAACTTGATTTTTTGTATAAATGGCATAAGTATATATCTGCCTATTGGAGATGTTTGTGCCTCCGGCCACTGATTAAAGTTTTGATTGCAACAGGATATGAAGATAGAGGAAGGAATGGGTGACATTTCACCCATTGGCCGTAAATGGCTGTCACTCACCGAGCGTAATATAAATAACTCCTTACGTGAGCAGGATGTTTTAGTCTTTGATAACGCTCTGGGGGAGGGGCGAAACGCGTCGACGTAACATCCTGCCTACGCCTGCTAACCAGTAACCAGTGACATTCCTGAGTTGGTGGAACGCACGCCGGTCAGCGGCGAACCGACCAAGTATCTGAATGCCTGCTCTGCATGCCAGTCCCGTGAGTAGCGCACATATGCGCAGGTGACCTTATGGTATCCTAAGGTTTTACGCTATATGTTTTTTCTTTCTCTTTTGGTGGAACGCGAGTTTTGTGGTCCCAAAAGGTTCCTTCTAACCATCTCTAACATCAATATACCGTTTGCCCTGTCTCATCCTATGGATGAATAAGCTGGAAGTCTGCCAATTATCCCTTTTGTGAAGGAGCTTTTTAATTTAATGGATATTCCATCATTTGGAAATTTTGATGCAACTGACTTTTTTGTTTCACTATTTCACTTGGCGTCCATTTCTGTTTAGAGGCTCACTTCATTGCCATTTATGATTGTGAATTTATGAGAGCACATATATTTTATATATTCTTTGTATCAGTTTAATGATATCTTATCACTTCATAGTTGCACTTGTATACCATGTATATTTGTGATTTGTCCCTTATCACATTGTAGGTATTTATCTTATTAGTGCATTTATGCACGATTTCACTCAGCACACGGTGAATTGTGTAAGGTGTACATTTAATTATCTTTTTATTTAATTTTTTCACATTCACTACCATTTGTATAGTGTATTTATGATTTGTTCTCGGTATAGTTTACCAATCATTTTTAGTAAGTTGCCAGCGCAGATTTTTTGTTATATATCACCAAAGTGCAAGCACTTTTATTCTGCAGCTGCAAGAGGAAATTTAAAGATTACCATATTACACAAATTTATTTGCGAGCGCTGTTTTGTATGTATCAATATTAAAGACGGCCCTGCCCAGAATGGCCTTCCTTGAAAAGAAATGGTGTTTTGGAACCTGCCACGAGGTACAGCACCTTCCACAAATTCACAAAAGGGGGCAGAGTCTACCAGCTGAAAAGGCAGCAGTTGCAGTGCTAGCAATTTGGCCAAGCTAGCATTTAGATGCTGAGCATGTGGATGGCTGGGACCGAATTTCTTTTTATGATTCAGCAACTGGGGTAGGGAAATTTGCCTGCTAAAATCAATTGGTGATGTACTGCTAGCAGATTGGCTGCAAGTACACCTATTGCTATACCTTCATTCCTCTCAGTGCAGGTTTTTGAGAGAACTGGAGGTAAAGTAGGGTTGGAGATCCCAGATGAGGAGCAATGAGAAGTCTGCCTTTTTCTATGATGAGGGTCTTTCAAGCGCTGTTGCGGACTGCATGGCAGGTCATCATATGTCTGGTCAAGCATGTGGTGCCCAAGCGGCTGCTGTTCTGGCAATGATTGATCCGCTTCAGACATAGGTTGCAAACAGCAAGGGTGCGATCTGCTGCACACGTGTCGAAAAAATCTCACACCAAGGAACTTTTAAAAGTCAGCGGGAAATCAGCAGCGCCCTGCACCTGCGAAGCTCTGTGATGTGATGCAATAGGGTGGCTGCCCGTAAGCTGCCCCCTAGAGAACATCCTGCCTCGTTGGAGTTGTGCCTTCACCTCCTCCTCCTCTCCTCTTCTCTCAGGCCCCAAGTATAGTCAGTGACCTTATCATCCCCTCTCTCCTCGTCACTGGAGCAAACTGGAGCAAGAAGGGAGGGGATGATGAGGTCACTGACTGTACTTGGGTACCTGAGAAGAGGAGGAGGAGGAGGCACAACTCCAATGAGGCAGGATGTACTCAGGGGGCAGCGTATGGGCAGCCACCCTATTGCATCACACTGCAGAGCTCCGCAGGTGCTCCGCAGGCTGCTGAATCCCCACTGACTTTTAAAAGTTCCTTGGTGTGGGCCTTTTTCGGCACGTGTGCTGCAGATTGCACCATTGCTGTTTGTAACCTATGTCTGAAGCGGATCAAGCATGGCCAGAAGAGCAGCCGTTGGGCACCACATGCTTGACCAGACATATGACGACCTGCCATGCAGTCCATTGGCAACATTTTAGAAATAGGGATGAGCTTTGTGTTCGAGTCGAACGCACATGGAACAATTCAATTTTCATGCTGATAGCTGGTAAGAACATTTTTGGTTCTGGGCACCACCACCAGTGGCCAAGGCCCAATTTTTCTGCCCCTGTTTAACAGGGGCATATAATTACAATTTTTGCTGCAATACTTTGCAGCAGGGCTCATTCCTGCGCTCCAACTATAGTATCTGTGAGGGGTTGCAGTGTTGTGGCACCAGCACCAGTGCCCAAGGCCCAATTTTTGAGTCCCTGTTTAACAGGGGCATGTAATTACAATTTTTGATGCAATACTTTGCAGCAGGGCTCATTCCTGCTCTCCAACTAGAGTATCTGTGAGGGGTTGCAGTGTTGTGGCACCAGCACCAGTGCCCAAGGCCCAAATTTTCAGCCCCTGTTTAACAGGGGCTTATAATTACAATTTTTGATGCAATACTTTACAGCAGGGCTCATTCCTGCGCTCCAACTATAGCAGTGAGGAGTTGCAGTGTTGTGGCACCAGTGCCTAAGGCCCAATTTTTCTGCCCCTGTTCAACAGGGACATGTAATTACAATTCTTAATCTAATATTTCATAGCAGGGCCCATTCTTGTGCCCACCAAGAGTAACGGTGAGGGCTTACAGTGTTGTGGCAACACCACCACCACCACCAAAGGCCCAGTTTTTCTACCACTGTTCAACAATGGCATGTAATTACAATTCTTGATCTAATATTTCACAGCACGGCCCGTTCCTGCACCCACAAAGAGTAACTGTGAGGGCTTACAGTGTTGTGGCAACCTAAGACCCCAATTTCTGCTGAGTATATAGGGCAGGCCCCTACTTTCAAACATCCAACTTACAAACAACTCCTAATGGCAAACGGAAGGAGACAACAGGAAGTGAGAGAAAATCTACCCCTAGGAAGGGAAATTCTCTCCTGTAAGAGTTAATATGGGATAAACATTTCTCCTTTCCACTGATGCTTTATCACCAATCCTTGTTTCACTAAAAACTCAAAATTTTCAAAAAACATTTGTCATTGGGACAGAAAGTGAGGTGAAATCTTCAGAGGAGCACAGACAGCAAAACAAATGTTACAGGGGTGATAACCCTTCCCTATGTTTTCCAAAAAGCTTAAAAATAGATATTTTGGCTGGAGCTACACTTTAAAAATGTACCAGTTCAAAATTACAAACAGATTCTACTTAACAAAAAAACCTACAGTCCCTGTGTTGTTTGCACCTCCTGTATACTGCTGTTCAGAGTATATAGGGCCTGGGGGCCCCACGCCTTTCCGTTTTTAAATTTGGGTGCAGGGTTCCCCTTAATATCCATACAAGCCCAAAGGGCCTGGTAATGGACTGGGGGGTACCCATGCTCTTTGTCTCACTGATTTTTATCCATATTGCCAGGACCCGACATTACATTAAAGCCGCAAGCAGTTTTAAATGACTTTTTTTCCTTTAAAAATGACATTTTGTGCAGGGACCATTCTAAACACGGGAAACACGCGCCACTTTACAGGCATACTATAGATACCCCCCAGGTACGATATTTAAAGGAATATTTCACTTTTTTTTCACTTTAAGCATTATTAAAATCACTGCTCCTGAAAAAACGGCCATTTTTAAAACTTTTTTTTGCATTGATACATGTCCCCTGGGGCAGGACCCGGGTCCCCAAACCCTTTTTAGGACAATACCATGCAAATTAGCCTTTAAAATGAGCAATTTTGATTATGAACGTTCGAGTCCGATAGACGTCAATGGGGTTCTAACGTTCGTGCAAATTTTCAGTCCGTTCACAAGTTCTGGTGCGAACCGAACCGGGGGGTGTTCGGCTCATCCCTAGTCATGAAGAGGGGTAAAGCTACTGGAGTTGAAGTAGTTAATAATGCAATTTCTGCTCTTTTTTATTTATTGCAGGCATAGTCATAGAGATAAAGAATTGATAACAACATTCATTTGCTAATGATTTTCATAGTTTCTTTTTATTTTCTGTTTGTGTACAAAAACCTTTGGAATGATTTACATTGGTAGCCTAGTGATAAGCTGAACTGTCCTGGGTTCAGCTCAGAAGGGGTTCGGTGAAGTTCAAAACAAGTTCAGACGCCAAACCCTTTTTTGTCTTAAAAAGTAAAATGAACCCCGATAAGAAATAATCTATTTCTCCATCCTGAGAACATTTCTCGCAAGTCATTAATCTTTCACTTTCATGCACACTGGGCGTGTTTACATCGGCTGTTTTTGTCTTCAGATTTTTTTTTCACCGCCATTACTAGTAAAAAAAAAATAAAAAATGTCATAAATCAATAACCTATTTTGTAGAAATGATAAATTTTGCACAAACCAATCAAAATATGCTTATTATTTTTTTTTTCTTTTCCAAAAATATTTAGAATACATATCGGCCTAAACTGAGATTTTTTTAATTTATTTATTTGGGATATTTATTATAGCAAAAAGTAAAAAATATTGTGGGTTTTTTTTTCAAAATTTTCAAATTTTTTTGTTTATAGCACAAAAATTAAAAACCTCAGAGGTGATCAAATAACACCAAAAGAAAGCTCTATTTGTGGGGAAAAAAATGATAATCTCATTTGGGTACAGCGTCGCACGACCGCACAATTGTCATTCAAAATGTTACAGCCCTGAAAGCTGGAAATTGGCCTGGGCAGGAAGGGGATGAAAATGCCCGGTATTGAAGGGGTTAATGCATTGAATGCAAACCATGAGGCTTTACAACCCCTTTAAACATTTCAGCCCCAGAAAATTTGGCTGCTCAATGACCAGGCCATTTTTTGCGATACAACACTGTGTTGCTTTAACTGACAATTGCGCGGTCCGTGCAATGTTGAACCCAAACAAAATTCACGTCCTTTTTTCCGCACAAATAGAACTTTCTTTTGGTGGTATTTAATCACCTCTGCGGTTTTTATTTTTTGTGCTATAAACAAAAGAAGAGCGACAATTTTGAAAAAAAAAACACTAACTTTTACTTTTTGCTATAATATCCCAAATTTAAAAAAAAAAATTAAAAATTCCTCAGTTTAGGACAATATGTATTCTTCTACATATCTTTGGTAAAAAAAAATCGCAATAAGCGTATATTGATTGGTTTGCACAAAAGTTATAGCGTCCAGGAATTAGGGGGTAGATTTATGGCATTTTTTTTTTTTTTTTTAGCAGAGACCCTAAAGAAATAGAACACCTTTGGGATGAATTAGAGCGGAGACTGCGTCCCAATACTTTTAGTAATATAGTGTTGTTTTATTACTAGGTGATGCTGCCAGTAAGTCTATTACTTTTCAAATGTGTCAGTTAGAGGGTTGAGAAAAACCACTGACACTGACAGCAGTGCTTACAATGGTCAGCTTTTATCCATATAGTTAGCTGGAGAACCCCACCCCCCATCCCCCCATCATTGCCTCTTATTAGCGTCCACCTGTGTCATAGGTGGAGTCCTTTAGTTCTCCCATATAGAGGAGTGTATGTCTCCCATGGTTTAAAGAAGCAGGATCTCCCATTCTATGGATAGTGTAGGACCCACTAACTATGGGGTACTTTGATGCAGTAAGTGGGCTTAAGGAAATGTAATTACATGTAAATACATGGAAATGCATTACAAAAACCTTTCTCCAGGGCCTTCTGAAGATGTTTCGTCCTCTGCGAAGGCAGGATGAGTTCTGCAACTTTACCCTTGTAACGTGTATCAAGAAGAGTTGCCATCCAGTAATGATCCCTCTCCTTGATACAATAAATACTAGGGTTCTTTTGAAGGGTGACCAAAGATCACATTATCCGTAACTACCTCCTCCCAGCTACGTACAACTCCTTGGGTTTCTGGTGACTGAAAACCATCCCTTGAAGGCTGCTGCTGAGTGTTATCCTGTACATCCATGCTGACACAATCCTCCTCCTCCTTCTCCTCTTCTTCCTGTGTGTTAGGTGGGCCTGCAGGAATGCTATCTGGATAAAGGGGGCCTTGAGAGGAAGGTAAGTCCTCTTCCTCCTGCTGTTCTGCCTCAAGTGCCCTATCCATGATTCCATGAAGCGTGTGATCCAGCAGGAAGACTAAAGGAACAGTGTCACTGATGCATGCAATGCACTGCTCACCATCCTTGTGGCCTCCTCAAATGGTGGCAGGACAGTGCATGCATCCTTGATCAATAGCCACTGGCATGGCAAAAAGAAGCCAAGCTCCCCTGACCCTGTCCTGGTGCCTTACTTGCACAGGTACCCATTGATGGCCCTCTGCTGTGTGTGCAGCCACTGCAGCATTTCCAACATAGAGTTCCACATGGTGGGCATGTCACAAATGAGGCGGTTGGTGGGCAGGTTGCATTCCCTTTGAATGTCAGCCAGCTGAGCACTGGCATTGTATGACCGGCGGAAATGACCACAGACATTTCTGTCCTGCTTCAGGAGATCTTGTAAGCCTGGGTACCTGGTCAAGAAATTCAGGACGTGTGCCAAACATGGAATAGGGGTCGAGTTTCCTTGTCAGAGGGCAGAGAGAAGGTTGGTGCCATTGTCGCATACAACCATTCCTGGCTGAAGCTGGCGTGGCATCAACTACCTCTGAGCCTGCCTCAGTGTGGCTCCTGCCCCTTAGGCAGACCAACTCAAGCACCGCATGGCATCTTTTAGCCAGACTGCTTGCGTAGCCACTTGAATGCTTACAGAGCACTGCTGGTTCAGAGGACAAATCTGCAGAAGAGGCCATAGAGGAAGAAAAGGAGGGGGTGGAGGAGAGATGTGTCAGAATCACTGCTAGCATTTTGGATGTGTGGTGGCAGAACAAGCTCCAACAATACTGAACCCTGTCCTGCATCCTTCCCAGCTGCCAGCAGAGTTATCCAGTGCACCGTGAAGGAAAGGTAACGTCCCTGCTAGGGATGAGCTTCGTGTTCGAGTCGAACCCATGTTCGACTCGAACATCGGCTGTTCGCCCGTTCGCTGAATTGCGAATGATATGGGCCGTTCGCGCTAAATTCGTGTGGCGCGTCACGGCCCATAATTCACTGCGGCATCGCAGTGCATTGCTGGCTGATGATTGGCCAAGCATGCACTATGACCCGCATGCTTGGCCAATCACAGCGCCGTCAGTAGAGAGAGCTGTAATTGGCCAAAGCCAGGGTGGCTTTGGCCAATTATGGCTCAGGGGATTTAGTACACACCCCACACTATATAAGGCCGCCTGCACGGCGGCCCTGTGTAGTGTGTGTTCTGGTGTGCTGAGAGATAGAGAGAGAGAGAGACAGTGTCATTTGATTTGAGTTAGATAGATTAGGCAGAACAGTCAGTCAGTTAGCTGCACTTACAGTGTATTGTGTATATATATGCATCCCAGGTGTTGCATATATATATATACACTGTATTCAGTTTAGCTAGATCCGTTCCTGTTATCTTCTATCTAGACTATTTACATTTAATGCAGTGCGTCCTGCTCACAGTGTTCAGCTAGATCCGTTCCTGCTATTTACATTTAGTGCAGTGCGTCCTGCTCACAGTGTTCAGCTAGATCCGTTCCTGTTATCTTCTAGACTATTTACATTTAGTGCAGTGCGTCCTGCTCACAGTGTTCAGCTAGATCCGTTCCTGCAATGTACATTTAGTGCAGTGCGTCCTGCTCACAATGTTCAGCTAGATCCGTTCCTGCTATTTACATTTAGTGCAGTGCGTCCTGCTCACAGTGTTCAGCTAGATCCGTTCCTGCTATTTACATTTAGTGCAGTGCGTCCTGCTCACAGTGTTCAGCTAGATCCGTTCCTGTTATTTACATTTAGTGCAGTGCGTCCTGCTCACAGTGTTCAGCTAGATCCGTTCCTGCTATTTACATTTAGTGCAGTGCGTCCTGCTCACAGTGTTCAGCTAGATCCATTCCTGCTATTTACATTTAGTGCAGTGAGTCCTGCTCACAGTGTTCAGCTAGATCCGTTCCTGCTATTTACATTTAGTGCAGTGCGTCCTGCTCACAGTGTTCAGCTAGATCCGTTCCTGTTATCTTCTAGACTATTTACATTTAGTGCAGTGCGTCCTGCTCACAGTGTTCAGCTAGATCCGTTCCTGCTATTTACATTTAGTGCAGTGCGTCCTGCTCACAGTGTTCAGCTAGATCCGTTCCTGTTATCTTCTAGACTATTTACATTTAGTGCAGTGCGTCCTGCTCACAGTGTTCAGCTAGATCCGTTCCTGTTATCTTCTAGACTATTTACATTTAGTGCAGTGCGTCCTGCTCACAGTGTTCAGCTAGATCCGTTCCTGTTATCTTCTAGACTATTTACATTTAGTGCAGTGCGTCCTGCTCACAGTGTTCAGCTAGATCCGTTCCTGTTATCTTCTAGACTATTTACATTTAGTGCAGTGCGTCCTGCTCACAGTGTTCAGCTAGATCCGTTCCTGTAATCTTCCTACTGACAGGCAGGCTTGTCTGGTTACAGTATATAAAGCTACCTGAAGAAAATTACAGGTGTTCTATTTGATCCTATTAGTACCACGGTCAGGCAGCTAGACTATTTACATTTAGTACAGTGCGTCCTGCTCACAGTGTTCAGCTAGATCCGTTCCCGTTATCTTCCTACTGACAGGCAGGCTTGTCTGGTTACAGTATATAAAGCTACCTGAAGAAAATTACAGGTGTTCTATTTGATCCTATTAGTACCACGGTCAGGCAGCTAGACTATTTACATTTAGTACAGTGCGTCCTGCTCACAGTGTACAGCTAGATCCGTTCCTGTTATCTTCCTACTGACAGGCAGGCTTGTCTGGTTACAGTATATAAAGCTACCTGAAGAAAATTACAGGTGTTCTATTTGATCCTATTAGTACCACGGTCAGGCAGCTAGACTATTTACATTTAGTACAGTGCGTCCTGCTCACAGTGTTCAGCTAGATCCGTTCCTGTTATCTTCCTACTGACAGGCAGGCTTGTCTGGTTACAGTATATAAAGCTACCTGAAGAAAATTACAGGTGTTCTATCCCAGCTTAGTGCAGCTACAGGCCATTAGTATGTCTGGAAGGCCAAGAAGGAGAGGCAGACAGTCACAAGCCAATAAGAGAGGGCAAGCAGGCTCTGTGTCTAGTGCTGGTCGTGGAGACGGTGCATCCTCATCAGCACGTGGCCATGGGACACGCTTGGCCTTTTTTTCGGCAGCTGGCCGTGTTGAGCCGCAACATGCGGAAGACTTGGTCGAGTGGATGACCAAGCCGTCCTCATCCTCCTCATCCTCTCTCACCCATGCCCAGGGTTAGGGATGAGCTTCGTGTTCGAGTCGAACCCATGTTCGACTCGAACATCGGCTGTTCGATCGTTCGCCGAATTGCGAACGTTATGGGCCGTTCGCCCTAAATTCGTGTGGCGCGTCACGGCCCATAATTCACTGCGGCATCGCAGTGCATTGCTGGCTGATGATTGGCCAAGCATGCACTATGACCCGCATGCTTGGCCAATCACAGCGCCGTCAGTAGAGAGAGCTGTAATTGGCCAAAGCCAGGGTGGCTTTGGCCAATTATGGCTCAGGGGATTTAGTACACACCCCACACTATATAAGGCCGCCTGCACGGCGGCCCTGTGTAGTGTGTGTTCCGGTGTGCTGAGAGATAGAGAGAGAGAGAGACAGTGTCATTTGATTTGAGTTAGATAGATTAGGCAGAACAGTCAGTCAGTTAGCTGCACTTACAGTGTATTGTGTATGTATATGCATCCCAGGTGTTGCATATATATATATACACTGTATTCAGTTTAGCTAGATCCGTTCCTGTTATCTTCTATCTAGACTATTTACATTTAATGCAGTGCGTCCTGCTCACAGTGTTCAGCTAGATCCGTTCCTGCTATTTACATTTAGTGCAGTGCGTCCTGCTCACAGTGTTCAGCTAGATCCGTTCCTGTTATCTTCTAGACTATTTACATTTAGTGCAGTGCGTCCTGCTCACAGTGTTCAGCTAGATCCGTTCCTGCAATTTACATTTAGTGCAGTGCGTCCTGCTCACAGTGTTCAGCTAGATCCGTTCCTGCTATTTACATTTAGTGCAGTGCGTCCTGCTCACAGTGTTCAGCTAGATCCGTTCCTGCTATTTACATTTAGTGCAGTGCGTCCTGCTCACAGTGTTCAGCTAGATCCGTTCCTGCTATTTACATTTAGTGCAGTGCGTCCTGCTCACAGTGTTCAGCTAGATCCGTTCCTGTTATCTTCTAGACTATTTACATTTAGTGCAGTGCGTCCTGCTCACAGTGTTCAGCTAGATCCGTTCCTGCAATTTACATTTAGTGCAGTGCGTCCTGCTCACAGTGTTCAGCTAGATCCGTTCCTGCTATTTACATTTAGTGCAGTGCGTCCTGCTCACAGTGTTCAGCTAGATCCGTTCCTGCTATTTACATTTAGTGCAGTGCGTCCTGCTCACAGTGTTCAGCTAGATCCGTTCCTGCTATTTACATTTAGTGCAGTGCGTCCTGCTCACAGTGTTCAGCTAGATCCGTTCCTGCTATTTACATTTAGTGCAGTGCGTCCTGCGCACAGTGTTCAGCTAGAGCCGTTCCTGCTATTTACATTTAGTGCAGTGCGTCCTGCTCACAGTGTTCAGCTAGATCCGTTCCTGTTATCTTCTAGACTATTTACATTTAGTGCAGTGCGTCCTGCTCACAGTGTTCAGCTAGATCCGTTCCTGCTATTTACATTTAGTGCAGTGCGTCCTGCTCACAGTGTTCAGCTAGATCCGTTCCTGTTATCTTCTAGACTATTTACATTTAGTGCAGTGCGTCCTGCTCACAGTGTTCAGCTAGATCCGTTCCTGTTATCTTCTAGACTATTTACATTTAGTGCAGTGCGTCCTGCTCACAGTGTTCAGCTAGATCCGTTCCTGCTATTTACATTTAGTGCAGTGCGTCCTGCTCACAGTGTTCAGCTAGATCCGTTCCTGTTAAATTCCTACTGACCGGCAGGCTTGTCTGGTTACAGTATATAAAGCTACCTGAAGAAAATTACAGGTGTTCTATTTGATCCTATTAGTACCACGGTCAGGCAGCTAGACTATTTACATTTAGTACAGTGCGTCCTGCTCACAGTGTTCAGCTAGATCCGTTCTTGTTATCTTCCTACTGACAGGCAGGCTTGTCTGGTTACAGTATATAAAGCTACCTGAAGAAAATTACAGGTGTTCTATTTGATCCTATTAGTACCACGGTCAGGCAGCTAGACTATTTACATTTAGTACAGTGCGTCCTGCTCACAGTGTACAGCTAGATCCGTTCCTGTTATCTTCCTACTGACAGGCAGGCTTGTCTGGTTACAGTATATAAAGCTACCTGAAGAAAATTACAGGTGTTCTATTTGATCCTATTAGTACCACGGTCAGGCAGCTAGACTATTTACATTTAGTACAGTGCGTCCTGCTCACAGTGTTCAGCTAGATCCGTTCCTGTTATCTTCCTACTGACAGGCAGGCTTGTCTGGTTACAGTATATAAAGCTACTTGAAGAAAATTACAGGTGTTCTATCCCAGCTTAGTGCAGCTACAGGCCATTAGTATGTCTGGAAGGCCAAGAAGGAGAGGCAGACAGTCACAAGCCAATAAGAGAGGGCAAGCAGGCTCTGTGTCTAGTGCTGGTCGTGGAGACGGTGCATCCTCATCAGCACGTGGCCATGGGACACGCTTGGCCTTTTTTTCGGCAGCTGGCCATGTTGAGCCGCAACATGCGGAAGACTTGGTCGAGTGGATGACCAAGCCGTCCTCATCCTCCTCATCCTCTCTCACCCATGCCCAGGGTGCTTTGTCTGGCAAAGCAGCGGCCTCTTCCCTCAGCTCAATGTCATCAGTGACTCCTTCCCTAGCTCCACCATGTCCTCATGAGGATTCCCTCGAACTGTTTGACCACAGTGTTGGGTACATGCTCCAGGAGGATGCCCAGCGTTTGGAAGGCTCTGATGACGATACTGAGCTCGATGAAGGCAGTAACATGAGCGCGGACAGAGGGGGTGCCCAAGAAGGACAGCAATCTGGCAGTCATGCTCCCCCTGCTGCAGCATACTGCCAGGTTTGCTCCAGTGATGAGGAGGGAGGGGATGATGAGGTCACTGACTCAACGTGGGTGCCTGATAGGAGAGAGGAGGAGGAGGAGGAGGAGGAGGAGGAGGAGGCAGCAGCACATCACCAACGAGGCAGGATGCCCTCCAGGGGCCAGCCTAAGGGCAGCACATTGACTGCATCACACCCCAAAGCTCCACATGTGCAGGGCGCTGCAGTCTCTGCGCGTTATTCAAAAAGTTCTTTGGTGTGGGCCTTTTTTGAGACGAGTGCATCAGATCGCACCGCTGCTATTTGCAACATATGTCTCAAGCGTATCTCGCGTGGCCAAAATATCTCCCGCTTGGGTACCACATGCTTGACCAGACATATGTTGACCTGCCATGCAGTTCGTTGGCAAGCGTATCTAAAAGACCCACACCAAAGAACAAAGAGGATCTCTCCTTGCTCCTCATCAGCTGAGATTTCCAACCCCACTAGACCTTCAGTCCTCTCTGAGACCTGCAGTGAGAGGAATGAAGGTGTAGAATTAGGTGTGTCACAGCCAAGTACTTGTGGGCAATCTGCTTTTGGTACACCGACGTCAGATTGTACCAGGCAAATTTCCCTGCCCCAGCTGCTGCACCGCCGAAAGAAGTTTGCTCCCAGCCATCCACATGCCCAGCGGTTGAATGCTAGCTTGGCAAAATTGCTAGCACTTCAACTGCTGCCTTTTCAGTTGGTAGACTCTGCCCCCTTCCGTGAGTTTGTGGAATGTGCGGTTCCTCAGTGGCAGGTACCCAAACGCCACTTTTTCTCACGGAAGGCGATTCCGGCTCTCTACCGGCATGTGGAAGGCAATGTCCATGCCTCGCTGGACAGGGCGGTCAGCGGTAAGGTGCATATTACCGCTGACTCATGGTCCAGCAGGCATGGACAGGGACGTTACCTAAGTTTCACGGCGCATTGGGTGACTCTGCTGGCAGCTGGGAAGGATGCAGGACAAGGTGCAGTAGTGTTGGAGGTTGTTCCGCCACCACGCCTCCAAAATGCTGATTGTGACACACCTCTCTCCTCCACCCCCTCCTCTTCTTCTTCCTCCATGGCCTCTTCCTCGGAACCAGCGGTGCTCCGTAGGCGTTCAAGGGGCTACGCAAGTACGCAGGCCAAAAGATGCCATGCGGTGCTTGAGCTGGTGTGCTTGGGGGACAGGAGCCACACTGGGGCAGAGGTTCTGTCAGCTCTGCAGGGGCAGGTTCAGAGGTGGTTGACGCCACGCCAACTTAAGGCAGGAATGGTGGTTTGCGACAATGGCACCAACCTCCTCTCTGCCCTCCGACAGGGACAAATGACCCATGTGCCCTGTTTGGCTCACGTCCTTAACTTGGTGGTGCAGCGGTTCTTGGGCAGGTACCCGGGCTTACAGGATGTCCTGAGGCAGGCCAGGAAAGTCTGTGTGCATTTCCGCCGGTCATATAATGCCAGTGCTCGGCTGACGGACCTCCAAAAGGAGTTTAACCTGCCCAAGAACCGCCTAATCTGTGACATGCCCACCAGGTGGAACTCAACGTTGGCCATGCTGCAGCGGCTGCACACGCAGCAGAGGGCCATCAATGAGTACCTGTGCGACTATGGCACCAGGACAGGGTCAGGGGAGCTTGTTTTTTTTTCCCCACGCCAGTGGGCCATGATCAGGGATGCATGCACTGTCCTGTCACCATTCGAGGAGGCCACGAGGATGGTGAGCAGTGACAGTGCATGCATCAGTGACACTGTCCCCCTTGTCCACCTGTTGGAGCACACGCTGCGTGGAATAATGGACAGGGCACTTGAGGCAGAACAGAGGCAGGAAGAGGAGGACTTCCTTAGCTCTCAAGGCCCCCTTTATCCAGACAGTGTTCCTGCGTGCCCGCCGATCACACAGGAAGAGGACGAGGAGGAAGAGGAGGAGGAGGAAGATTGTGTCAGTATGGAGGTGGAGCCTGGCACTCAGCATCAGCAGCAGTCTTTAAGGGATCAGTCCCAAGAAACACATGGACTTGTACGTGGCTGGGAGGAGGTGGCTGCGGACCATGTCGTTCTTAGTGACCCAGAGGACTCCGGACCGAATGCCTCAGCAAACCTACGCTGCATGGCCTCCCTGATCCTGCAAAGCCTGCGTAAGGATCCTCGTATTCGTGGTATCAAGGAGAAGGACCAATACTGGCTGGCAACCCTCCTTGATCCACGTTACAAGGGTAAGGTTGCGGACCTTATCTTGCCATCGCAGAGGGAGCAGAGGATGAAACATCTTCGGGAGGCCTTGCAGAAAGGTCTGTGCAACGCGTTCCCAGAGACTGGGAGGTTACAAACTCCTGTTTCTGGACAACGTGTTGCTGAGGCTTCGGTCAGTCAAAGAAGGAGCGGTGGAGAAGGTGGCCGTCTGACCGATGCGTTCAGACAATTTTTTGGTCCGCAGCCCCAAGGTATGATCGGTTCCAGCAACCATCGCCAGCGTCTGTTTTACATGGTGCAGGAATACCTAGGGGCAAGATCAGACTTGGACACCTTTCCCACCGAAAATCCTCTGGGTTACTGGGTCTTGAGGATGGATCACTGGCCAGAGCTTGCACAGTATGCAATTGAGCTACTGGCCTGTCCTGCATCCAGCGTTCTTTCGGAACGCACATTCAGTGCTGCTGGAGGCGTGGTAACCGATCACAGGGTGCGTCTGTCCACCGACTCGGTCGATCGGCTGACCTTCATAAAAATGAATGAGTCTTGGATCACCACCAGCTACCAAGCACCTGATGCTGATGTAACCGAATAATTTTTTTTGAAATCTCAGATCCCTTCAAAGACTGCCTATGCTGATGCTGAGTGACTATCCCTGAGTAATTATCCTCTTCCTCCTCAATCATCACGCTGATAGCTTGTAAGAACATTTTTGGTTCTGGGCGCCACCACCAGTGCCTAAGGCACAATTTTTCAGCCCCTGTTTAACAGGGGCGTGTAATTACAATTTTTGATGTAATACTTTGCAGCAGGGCTCGTTCCTGCATTCCAACTAGAGTGTCTGTGAGGGGTTGCAGTGTTGTGGCACCAGCACCAGTGCCTAGGGCCCAATTTTTCTGCCCCTGTCTAACAGGGGCGTGTAATTACAATTTTTGATGCAATACTTTGCAGCAGGGCTCGTTCCTGCGTTCCAACTAGAGTGTCTGTGAGGGGTTGCAGTGTTGTGGCACCAGCACCAGTGCCTAAGGCCCAATTTTTCTGCCCCTGTCTAACAGGGGCGTGTAATTACAATTTTTGATGCAATACTTTGCAGCAGGGCTCGTTCCTGCGTTCCAACTAGAGTGTCTGTGAGGGGTTGCAGTGTTGTGGCACCAGCACCAGTGCCTAAGGCCCAATTTTTCTGCCCCTGTCTAACAGGGGCGTGTAATTACAATTTTTGAAGCAATAATTTGCAGCAGGGCTCGTTCCTGCGTTCCAACTAGAGTGTCTGTGAGGGGTTGCAGTGTTGTGGCACCAGCACCAGTGCCTAAGGCCTAATTTTTCAGCTCCTGTTCAACAGGGGCATGTAATTACAATTCTTGATCTAATATTTCACAGCAGGGCCCTGTGAGGGCTTACAGTGTTGTGGCCACAGCAACACCTAAGGCCCAAATTTCTGCTGAGTATATAGGGCAGGACCCTACTTTCAAACATCTAACTTACAAACGACTCCTACTTGCAAACGGAAGGAGACAACAGGAAGTGAGATGAAATCTACCCCTAGGAAGGGAAATTCTCTCCTGTAAGAGTTAATATGGGAAAACAATTTCTCCTTTCCACTGATGCTTTCCAATCCTTGTTCCACAAAAAAACCCAAATTTTCAAAAAACATTTTTCATTGGGACAAAAAAGTGAGGTGAAATCTTCTGAAGAGGAGGAAAGACAGCAAAACAAATGTCACAGGGGTGATAACCCTTCCCTATGTTTTCCAAAAAGCTTAGAAAAGATTTTTTGGCTGGAGCTAAACACGTTAAAAATGTTCAAAATTACAAACAGATTCTACTTAACAACAAACCTACAGTCCCTGTCTTGTTTGCACCGCCTGTATACTGCTGTTCAGAGTATATAGGGCCTGGTGGCCCCACACCTTTCCTTATTTTAATTTGGGTGCGGGGTTCCCCTTAATATCCATACAAGACCCAAAGGGCCTGGTAATGGACTGGGGGGTACCCATGCCGTTTGTCTCACTGATTTTCATCCATATTGCCATGACCCGACATGACATTAAACCCGCAAGCAGTTTTAAATGAGATTTTTTCCTTTAAAAATGACATTTGGTGCAGGGACTGTTCTAAACATGGGAAACACGCGTCACTTTACAGGCATACTATAGACACCCCCCAGGTACGATATTTAAAGGAATATTTCACTTTTTTTTTTTTACTTTAAGCATCATTAAAATCACTGCTCCCGAAAAAACGGCCGTTTTTAAAAGTTTTTTTTGCATTGATACATGTCCCCTGGGGTAGGACCCGGGTCCCCAAACCCTTTTTAGGACAATACCATGCAAATTAGCCTTTAAAATGAGCACTTTTGATTTCGAACGTTCGAGTCCCATAGACGTCAATGGGGTTCTAACGTTCGTGCGAACTTTCGGTCCGTTCGCGGGTTCTGGTGCGAACCGAACCGGGGGGTGTTCGGCTCATCCCTACCCAGGGTGCTTTGTCTGGCAAAGCAGCGGCCTCTTCCCTCAGCTCAATGTCATCAGTGACTCCTTCCCTAGCTCCACCATGTCCTCATGAGGATTCCCTCGAACTGTTTGACCACAGTGTTGGGTACATGCTCCAGGAGGATGCCCAGCGTTTGGAAGGCTCTGATGACGATACTGAGCTCGATGAAGGCAGTAACATGAGCACGGACAGAGGGGGTGCCCAAGAAGGACAGCAATCTGGCAGTCATGCTCCCCCTGCTGCAGCATACTGCCAGGTTTGCTCCAGTGATGAGGAGGGAGGGGATGATGAGGTCACTGACTCAACGTGGGTGCCTGATAGGAGAGAGGAGGAGGAGGAGGAGGAGGAGGAGGAGGCGGCGGCACATCACCAACGAGGCAGGATGCCCTCCAGGGGCCAGCCTAAGGGCAGCACATTGACTGCATCACACCCCAAAGCTCCACATGTGCAGGGCGCTGCAGTCTCTGCGCGTTATTCAAAAAGTTCTTTGGTGTGGGCCTTTTTTGAGACGAGTGCATCAGATCGCACCGCTGCTATTTGCAACATATGTCTCAAGCGTATCTCGCGTGGCCAAAACATCTCCCGCTTGGGTACCACATGCTTGACCAGACATATGTTGACCTGCCATGCAGTTCGTTGGCAAGCGTATCTAAAAGACCCACACCAAAGAACAAAGAGGATCTCTCCTTGCTCCTCATCAGCTGAGATTTCCAACCCCACTAGACCTTCAGTCCTCTCTGAGACCTGCAGTGAGAGGAATGAAGGTGTAGAATTAGGTGTGTCACAGCCAAGTACTTGTGGGCAATCTGCTTTTGGTACACCAACGTCAGATTGTACCAGGCAAATTTCCCTGCCCCAGCTGCTGCACCGCCGAAAGAAGTTTGCTCCCAGCCATCCACATGCCCAGCGGTTGAATGCTAGCTTGGCAAAATTGCTAGCACTTCAACTGCTGCCTTTTCAGTTGGTAGACTCTGCCCCCTTCCGTGAGTTTGTGGAATGTGCGGTTCCTCAGTGGCAGGTACCCAAACGCCACTTTTTCTCACGGAAGGCGATTCCGGCTCTCTACCGGCATGTGGAAGGCAATGTCCATGCCTCGCTGGACAGGGCGGTCAGCGGTAAGGTGCATATTACCGCTGACTCATGGTCCAGCAGGCATGGACAGGGACGTTACCTAAGTTTCACGGCGCATTGGGTGACTCTGCTGGCAGCTGGGAAGGATGCAGGACAAGGTGCAGTAGTGTTGGAGGTTGTTCCGCCACCACGCCTCCAAAATGCTGATTGTGACACACCTCTCTCCTCCACCCCCTCCTCTTCTTCTTCCTCCATGGCCTCTTCCTCGGAACCAGCGGTGCTCCGTAGGCGTTCAAGGGGCTACGCAAGTACGCAGGCCAAAAGATGCCATGCGGTGCTTGAGCTGGTGTGCTTGGGGGACAGGAGCCACACTGGGGCAGAGGTTCTGTCAGCTCTGCAGGGGCAGGTTCAGAGGTGGTTGACGCCACGCCAACTTAAGGCAGGAATGGTGGTTTGCGACAATGGCACCAACCTCCTCTCTGCCCTCCGACAGGGACAAATGACCCATGTGCCCTGTTTGGCTCACGTCCTTAACTTGGTGGTGCAGCGGTTCTTGGGCAGGTACCCGGGCTTACAGGATGTCCTGAGGCAGGCCAGGAAAGTCTGTGTGCATTTCCGCCGGTCATATAATGCCAGTGCTCGGCTGACGGACCTCCAAAAGGAGTTTAACCTGCCCAAGAACCGCCTAATCTGTGACATGCCCACCAGGTGGAACTCAACGTTGGCCATGCTGCAGCGGCTGCACACGCAGCAGAGGGCCATCAATGAGTACCTGTGCGACTATGGCACCAGGACAGGGTCAGGGGAGCTTGGTTTTTTTTCCCCACGCCAGTGGGCCATGATCAGGGATGCATGCACTGTCCTGTCACCATTCGAGGAGGCCACGAGGATGGTGAGCAGTGACAGTGCATGCATCAGTGACACTGTCCCCCTTGTCCACCTGTTGGAGCACACGCTGCGTGGAATAATGGACAGGGCACTTGAGGCAGAACAGAGGCAGGAAGAGGAGGACTTCCTTAGCTCTCAAGGCCCCCTTTATCCAGACAGTGTTCCTGCGTGCCCGCCGATCACACAGGAAGAGGACGAGGAGGAAGAGGAGGTGGAGGAGGAGGAAGATTGTGTTAGTATGGAGGTGGAGCCTGGCACTCAGCATCAGCAGCAGTCTTTAAGGGATCAGTCCCAAGAAACACATGGACTTGTACGTGGCTGGGAGGAGGTGGCTGCAGACCATGTCGTTCTTAGTGACCCAGAGGACTCCGGACCGAATGCCTCAGCAAACCTACGCTGCATGGCCTCCCTGATCCTGCAAAGCCTGCGTAAGGATCCTCGTATTCGTGGTATCAAGGAGAAGGACCAATACTGGCTGGCAACCCTCCTTGATCCACGTTACAAGGGTAAGGTTGCGGACCTTATCTTGCCATCGCAGAGGGAGCAGAGGATGAAACATCTTCGGGAGGCCTTGCAGAAAGGTCTGTGCAACGCGTTTCCAGAGACTGGGAGGTTACAAACTCCTGTTTCTGGACAACGTGTTGCTGAGGCTTTGGTCAGTCAAAGAAGGAGCGGTGGAGAAGGTGGCCGTCTGACCGATGCGTTCAGACAATTTTTTGGTCCGCAGCCCCAAGGTATGATCGGTTCCAGCAACCATCGCCAGCGTCTGTTTTACATGGTGCAGGAATACCTAGGGGCAAGATCAGACTTGGACACCTTTCCCACCGAAAATCCTCTGGGTTACTGGGTCTTGAGGATGGATCACTGGCCAGAGCTTGCACGGTATGCAATTGAGCTACTGGCCTGTCCTGCATCCAGCGTTCTTTCGGAACGCACATTCAGTGCTGCTGGAGGCGTGGTAACCGATCACAGGGTGCGTCTGTCCACCGACTCGGTCGATCGGCTGACCTTCATAAAAATGAATGAGTCTTGGATCACCACCAGCTACCAAGCACCTGATGCTGATGTAACCGAATAATTTTTTTTGAAATCTCAGATCCCTTCAAAGACTGCCTATGCTGATGCTGAGTGACTATCCCTGAGTAATTATCCTCTTCCTCCTCAATCATCACGCTGATAGCTTGTAAGAACATTTTTGGTTCTGGGCACCACCACCAGTGCCTAAGGCACAATTTTTCAGCCCCTGTTTAACAGGGGCGTGTAATTACAATTTTTGATGTAATACTTTGCAGCAGGGCTCGTTCCTGCATTCCAACTAGAGTGTCTGTGAGGGGTTGCAGTGTTGTGGCACCAGCACCAGTGCCTAAGGCCCAATTTTTCTGCCCCTGTCTAACAGGGGCGTGTAATTACAATTTTTGATGCAATACTTTGCAGCAGGGCTCGTTCCTGCGTTCCAACTAGAGTGTCTGTGAGGGGTTGCAGTGTTGTGGCACCAGCACCAGTGCCTAAGGCCCAATTTTTCTGCCCCTGTCTAACAGGGGCGTGTAATTACAATTTTTGATGCAATACTTTGCAGCAGGGCTCGTTCCTGCGTTCCAACTAGAGTGTCTGTGAGGGGTTGCAGTGTTGTGGCACCAGCACCAGTGCCTAAGACCCAGTTTTTCTTCCCCTGTCTAACAGGGGCGTGTAATTACAATTTTTGAAGCAATACTTTGCAGCAGGGCTCGTTCCTGCGTTCCAACTAGAGTGTCTGTGAGGGGTTGCAGTGTTGTGGCACCAGCACCAGTGCCTAAGGCCTAATTTTTCAGCTCCTGTTCAACAGGGGCATGTAATTACAATTCTTGATCTAATATTTCACAGCAGGGCCCTGTGAGGGCTTACAGTGTTGTGGCCACAGCAACACCTAAGGCCCAAATTTCTGCTGAGTATATAGGGCAGGACCCTACTTTCAAACATCTAACTTACAAACGACTCCTACTTGCAAACGGAAGGAGACAACAGGAAGTGAGATGAAATCTACCCCTAGGAAGGGAAATTCTCTCCTGTAAGAGTTAATATGGGAAAACAATTTCTCCTTTCCACTGATGCTTTCCAATCCTTGTTCCACAAAAAAACCCAAATTTTCAAAAAACATTTTTCATTGGGACAAAAAAGTGAGGTGAAATCTTCTGAAGAGGAGGAAAGACAGCAAAACAAATGTCACAGGGGTGATAACCCTTCCCTATGTTTTCCAAAAAGCTTAGAAAAGATTTTTTGGCTGGAGCTAAACACGTTAAAAATGTTCAAAATTACAAACAGATTCTACTTAACAACAAACCTACAGTCCCTGTCTTGTTTGCACCGCCTGTATACTGCTGTTCAGAGTATATAGGGCCTGGTGGCCCCACACCTTTCCTTATTTTAATTTGGGTGCGGGGTTCCCCTTAATATCCATACAAGACCCAAAGGGCCTGGTAATGGACTGGGGGGTACCCATGCCGTTTGTCTCACTGATTTTCATCCATATTGCCATGACCCGACATGACATTAAACCCGCAAGCAGTTTTAAATGAGATTTTTTCCTTTAAAAATGACATTTGGTGCAGGGACTGTTCTAAACACGGGAAACACGCGTCACTTTACAGGCATACTATAGACACCCCCCAGGTACGATATTTAAAGGAATATTTCACTTTTTTTTTTTACTTTAAGCATCATTAAAATCACTGCTCCCGAAAAAACGGCCGTTTTTAAAAGTTTTTTTTGCATTGATACATGTCCCCTGGGGTAGGACCCGGGTCCCCAAACCCTTTTTAGGACAATACCATGCAAATTAGCCTTTAAAATGAGCACTTTTGATTTCGAACGTTCGAGTCCCATAGACGTCAATGGGGTTCTAACGTTCGTGCGAACTTTCGGTCCGTTCGCGGGTTCTGGTGCGAACCGAACCGGTGGGTGTTCGGCTCATCCCTAGTCCCTGCCCATGCATGCTGGACCATGAGTCAGCAGTAATATGAATCTTACTGCTGACCGCCCTGTTCAACGAGGCCTAAACATTGCCTTCCTCATGCCGATAGAGAGCCAGAATCAGGGCTGTCTTTACCGCGGGGCAAATGGGGCATCTGCCCTGGGCCCAGTCATTGTCAAGGGGGCCCAAAAAGCTGCCCGCCGCCGGACGGAGTTTTGCCACCTCCGGCACTGCTCACGCTGGCTGCTCGCTAATGTAACCTGGGAGAGGAGCGCTGCTTCTGTATTTACAAGTGACAGAGCTCCTCTCCCATGCTCCATACATTGTTGTCTGTGAGAGCAGAGGAGGGAGGGGTGGGGCATCTACTGTATACACGCGAAAGCTCCTCCAGAGACCGGCAGCCAGCACGGACATGCTCTTCTGCCGCGCCACTCTGTTGTTTGGGTAAGGAGAGCTCTAAAAACTTTATTCCGAGGGGAGGAGAGTTTTTTTCTTTGGGGGGATTGGGGTTGGACTTGGATGTACAGCACACTCCCTCAACCATGCAATTTGCACATAGTACACCCCTTAATCCTGAACTCTGAACATGTAGCGCACCCCTCAATCCTGCACTCTGCATGTAGCGCACCCTTCAATCCCACACTCTGCATGTAGCACACCCCTCAATCCTGCACTCTGCATATAACTCACCCCTCAATCCAGCACTCTGCACATAGCGCAACTCTGCACTCTGCAGATAACGCACCCCTGAACTTTGCACATAGCACGTCCCTGAACCCTGTACTGTGAACATAGCGTACAACTCAATCCTGCACTCTGCACATAACGCACCCCTCAATCCTGCACTCTGCACATAACGCACCCCTCAATCCTACACTCTGCACATAGCGCACTCCTCAATACTGCACTCTGCACATAGAGCACCTCTCAACCCTGCATGTAGCTCATCTCTCAATTCTGCACTCTGTACATAGCGCACCCCTCAACCCTTAATTCTGTACATAGCACACTCTTCTGTATATAGTTCACTCCTTAACTCCTGGTATGTAACAGGAATCTTTATGTACCTCAACCCTACACTTTGTATATAGCGCACTCTTTAACCTGCATTCTGAACATAGTGCACCCCTCACCCCTGCATATAGCACAAGTCTGAACTCTGCACATAGCACACCCCTCAACCTTGCACTCTATATGTAGAACATTCTTCTGTATATAGTTCACTCCTGAACTCCTAGTATGTAACAATGCCTCAATATTAGTGAAGTTTGGCCACATCCACAATTCGATGCAGAGATAATAAAGTGCAGTAACCTCTAGCAACCAATCCGTGAACATTAATGATCTGCTTTAATCTTTAGCAACCAGTCAGTGACCAAGAATGGTTTGCAGTAACCGCTAGAAACCAATTATCTGTAATAATGTACAGTAACCTCTAGCAACCAATCAGTGGTAATGATGTGCAGTAACCACTAGTAACCAGTGAGCAGTAATGATGTACAGTAACCTCTATCAACCATTTAGCAAGAAGCAATGATGTGTTGTAAACTCTAGCAACTAATCAGTGAGCGGTAATGATAGTCTGTAACATCTCAATCGCTGCCTGATCTGCTGCAGTAAACTGACTTTGAGGGGGGCACAAGAAAGTGCTTGCCCAGGGTACAATCAATATTAAAGACGGCCCTGCCCAGAATGGCCTTCCTTGAAAAGAAATGGTGTTTTGGAACCTGCCACGAGGTACAGCACCTTCCACAAATTCACAAAAGGGGTCAGAGTCTACCAGCTGAAAAGGCAGCATTTGCAGTGCTAGCAATTTGGCCAAGCTAGCATTTAGATGCTGAGCATGTGGATGGCTGGGACCGAATTTCTTTTTACGATTCAGCAACTGGGGTAGGGAAATTTGTATGCTAAAATCAATTGGTGATGTACCGCTAGCAGATTGGCTGCAAGTACACCTATTGCTATACCTTCATTCCACTCAGTGCAGGTTTTTGAGAGGACTGGAGGTAAAGTAGGGTTGGAGATCCCAGATGAGGAGCAATGAGAAGTCTGCCTTTTTCTATGATGAGGGTCTTTCAAGTGCTGTTGCGGACTACATGGCAGGTCATCATATGTCTGGTCAAGCATGTGGTGCCCAAGCGGCTGCTGTTCTGGCAATGATTGATCCGCTTCAGACATAGGTTGCAAACAGCAAGGGTGCGATCTGCTGCACACGTGTCGAAAAAAGCTCACACCAAGGAACTTTTAAAAGTCAGCGGGAAATCAGCAGCGCCCTTCACCTGCGAAGCTCTGTGATGTGATGCAATAGGGTGGCTGCCCTTAAGCTGCCCCCTAGAGGACATCCTGCCTCGTTGGAGTTGTGCCTCCACCTCCTCCTCCTCTCCTCTTCTCTCAGGCCCCAAGTATAGTCAGTGACCTTATCATCCCCTCTCTCCTCGTCACTGGAGCAAACTGGAGCAAGAAGGGAGGGGATGATGAGGTCACTGACTGTACTTGGGTGCCTGAGAAGAGGAGGAGGAGGCACAACTCCAATGAGGCAGGATGTACTCTGGGGGCAGCGTATGGGCAGCCACCCTATTGCATCACACTGCAGAGCTCCGCAGGTGCAGGGCGCTGCTGAATCCCCACTGACTTTTAAAAGTTCCTTGGTGTGGGCTTTTTTCGGCACGTGTGCTGCAGATTGCACCATTGCTGTTTGCAACCTATGTCTGAAGCGGATCAAGCATGGCCAGAAGAGCAGCCGTTGGGCACCACATGCTTGACCAGACATATGATGACCTGCCATGCAGTCCATTGGCAACATTTTAGAAATAGGGATGAGCTTCGTGTTCGAGTCGAACGCACATGGAACAATTCAATTTTCATGCTGATAGCTGGTAAGAACATTTTTGGTTCTGGGCACCACCACCAGTGGCCAAGGCTCAATTTTTCTGCCCCTGTTTAACAGGGGCATATAATTACAATTTTTGCTGCAATACTTTGCAGCAGAGCTCATTCCTGCGCTCCAACTATAGTATCTGTGAGGGGTTGCAGTGTTGTGGCACCAGCACCAGTGCCCAAGGCCCAATTTTTCAGTCCCTGTTTAACAGGGGCATATAATTACAATTTTTGATGCAATACTTTGCAGCAGGGCTCATTCCTGCTCTCCAACTAGAGTATCTGTGAGGGGTTGCAGTGTTGTGGCACCAGCACCAGTGCCCAAGGCCCAAATTTTCAGCCCCTGTTTAACAGGGGCTTATAATTACAATTTTTGATGCAATATTTTACAGCAGGGCTCATTCCTGCGCTCCAACTATAGCAGTGAGGGGTTGCAGTGTTGTGGCACCAGTGCCTAAGGCCCAATTTTTCTGCCCCTGTTCAACAGGGACATGTAATTACAATTCTTAATCTAATATTTCATAGCAGGGCCCATTCTTGTGCCCACCAAGAGTAACTGTGAGGGCTTACAGTGTTGTGGCAACACCACCACCACCAAAGGCCCAATTTTTCTACCACTGTTCAACAATGGCATGTAATTACAATTCTTGATCTAATATTTCACAGCACGGCCCGTTCCTGCGCCCACAAAGAGTAACTGTGAGGGCTTACAGTGTTGTGGCAACCTAAGACCCCAATTTCTGCTGAGTATATAGGGCAGGCCCCTACTTTCAAACATCCAACTTACAAACAACTCCTAATTGCAAACGGAAGGAGACAACAGGAAGTGAGAGAAAATCGACCCCTAGGAAGGGAAATTCTCTCCTGTAAAAGTTAATATGGGAAAAACATTTCTCCTTTCCACTGATGCTTTATCACCAATCATTGTTTTACTAAAAACTCCAAATTTTCAAAAAACATTTGTCATTGGGACAGAAAGTGAGGTGAAATCTTCAGAGGAGCACAGACAGCAAAACAAATGTTACAGGGGTGATAACCCTTCCCTATGTTTTCCAAAAAGCTTAAAAATAGATATTTAGGCTGGAGCTACACTTTAAAAATGTACCAGTTCAAAATTACAAACAGATTCTACTTAACAACAAACCTACAGTCCCTGTGTTGTTTGCACCTCCTGTATACTGCTGTTCAGAGTATATAGGGCCTGGGGGCCCCACGCCTTTCCGTTTTTAAATTTGGGTGCAGGGTTCCCCTTAATATCCATACAAGCCCAAAGGGCCTGGTAATGGACTGGGGGGTACCCATGCTGTTCGTCTCACTGATTTTCATCCATATTGCCAGGACCCGACATTACATTAAAGCCGCAAGCTTTTTTTATCAAACAAGGTTTTATTGAATAATTGGTGCATACATAAAGTGGTTACGGTAGCATGTTAACACTGTAACAATATGACAATTGTTATAACCTGAATAAAAAAAAAACAAAAAAAGGAAATAACATTAAGTGCAAACATATCTGGCGTGTAGTGATATTCACGATACATATATTCGGCTTTAATAGACTATCCATCTGTATTTATAACTATGAAATCACTCTATGATCATATAATTACACTAGACACAGGTAGAAGATTCTTGAAGCCATCTATCCCAGATTTTGTTGTACTTGGCTGGGCAACCTCTGTTAATATATATACATTTCTTGTATGGTAGTGTATTATTTATCTCCACCTTCCATTCCACTACTCTAGGGGACTCCTGTCTCATCCATTTTTTAGCAATAACCTTTCTTGCTGCAAAAAGTGTTTCGTGTAGAAAAGTTTTTGTATATTTGTCAGTTGTGTCTGGAACTATACCCAATAGGCACTGTTTAGGGTCCAGAGCTAAAGGTGAGCCCATTATATCATGTAAAAATGCCACAATTTGTTCCCAGAATCCTTTTATCTTGGGGCATGTCCAGAGTAGATGAAAAAAAGTGCCTGTCTCTCTCCCACACATCTGACATGTGGTGGTTTGTGAACTCTTATATCTTGCCACTCTAAGTGGTGTGAGATATGCCCTGTGGAGAATGTAAAGCTGTGTCAATCGATCTGAAAGTTTAGGAGATACAGTTTTGCAGGCCTCCAATGCCTCCCCCCACTCCTCGTCCTCCATCGGTCCCACCTCTCTCTCCCATCTTGGTTTAAGATCGTATGCTATTTTAGTGGCTACAGGTGTTAAAAGCAAGTTATAAAAAGCCGAGATCAATTTATGAGTGTCTGTGCTCTTGATTATAGCTATAAGAACATTGGGTGAAGGGTTAGGGTAAGAATCAGGGAATTGTGATTGTAGCGCATGTCGAATTTGTAGGAATCTGAAGAACATCTGATCCTGGATTGTAAATTCCTCTTTAAGTAGGTCAAATGTTTTAGCTGTCCATCTTTTAATATATGGTGCAAGTAGAATATTCCCTGTATGGACCATATGAATGAGTCTTGTATTTTATTAAGCTCCTGAAGATTTTTGTTATGCCATAGCGGCGTGTAGTCGTTATACTGTGATATGTCAAGTCTAGAAGCTGCTAAGTTCCATATTTTCCTATAGTGGTATATCATGGTGTGTCTTCTTTCTCCTAGTTCCATCCCACCTAAATCCGCCGCTATTGCGTATATCGGGTCTTTGGTATACTGCGCCCACTTCGGACATAGGAGCATGAGAAATCTATCGCTATCAGTTTTGTCTAAATGAAAAAGCTGAGATAACTGTGCTTCGATATAATATAGGTTAAAGTCGGGCAGAGCAGTGCCCCCCAGATCAGTCGGGTTTTTGAGGGCTTGCCATGCTAATTTGTGCCTATTATTACCCCACACAAATGACTTTAGGAGGGCCTCTAGAGATTTAACATGTTTTAAGGGTAAATAAACGGGGGTGTGCCAAAAACCTTAAAGTATTTTGGGTAATAGAATCATTTTGATTAAATTTATTCGACCCCAAACTCCTAATGGTAATTTGGACCAGACCCGTATTTTATTTTTAACTAGGGAAATGATAGGATCTATATTTAGGGATACATAGTCTGCAGGGGATCTGGTTATGTGTATCCCCAGATATTTAATGATAGCTACTCTCCAGCGGGAGCCTGGTTTGGGATTCTGGGGGTGGGAAGCTGTCAATTGGTAGAATTTGGGATTTGTCCCAATTGATTTTCAGTCCTGAGAATGTTCCAAATTCTTCTATCGTGCGGAGTGCATTGCATAATGATGGGCCCGAGTCTGCCAGGTATAATAGCGTGTCATCTGCATACATGCTAATTTTTTCAGTCAGAGAGCCCATTCTAAGTCCCCTAATCTCTGGATTTGCTCGAATGGACATTGCCAAGGGTTCAGCCGCCAGGGCATACAACAGTGGGGACAAGGGGCAGCCTTGTCTCGTGCCTCTGCTGAGGTCAAACATCTGAGACGACCACCCATTAGCCACCACCTTGGCCCTAGGTGCCTGATATAATAATTGGACCCATTTAATAAATTTTGGGCCAAATCCATATCCCTCTAAGCATCTCCAGAGATATCGCCACTCTACCGAGTCGAAGGCTTTCGCCGTATCTAAGGTCACAACAACCCATGAACCAACTTCCTCATGTGTAGCCTGTAAGTTAATATATAGTTTCCGGATGTTAAACGAGGTGTTGCGCCCAGGCATGAAACCAGCCTGATCTGCGTGTATTAATGTTAATATTACTTGATTGAGCCTAATAGATAATACTTTGGCAAGTATTTTGATATCGACCTGTAGGAGTGATATTGGACGATAAGATTCTGGGAAGCCCAGATCTTTGCCGGGTTTAGGGATGAGAACTATTGTGGCCTCTGTCATAGATGGGGGTAGGGTGATTATATAGTTTTAATAGTCTAGGGGTTAGTATTTCACTGAATTGGGAATAGAACTCAATTGGGAGTCCATCCGAACCGGGAGATTTGGACCGTGCAAAACTAGCTATAGCAGTTAATATTTCGTCTATAGTAAGTGGGGCTTCTAGTAATTCTATCTGTTCTTCTGTTAGCTGTGGGAAAATCACCTTTTCAAGGAAAAGAGACATAGAATGAGTCTCGGCGGGGGCTGTAGTTGTGTACAAGTCAGCAAAGAAATCCCTAAACATTGAGGTTACTGTAGGTGGATCCGTGATTTTTTGTCCTCCGGGACCATGTAATGTAATAACCACCGGGGGTCTATCCTCGCTATGTACCAGGTATGCCAGTAACTTGCCTGCCTTTTCCCCATGTTCAAACATTTTCTGTTTGGAGAAGAACATTTTTTGTCTGGCTTTCTGATACTGTATCTGGTTTGCCGCTCTAGTCTGTATTTTAAGCTTATCTGCATTTATGGATGTCGGGATGTTGGCATACTCTCTCTCAGCAGAGGACAAGTCCTCCAGTGCCTTACCGAGGGCACCGGAGGAGTCCATCTTAATTTTATTGATAGCAGTTATCAATGTATGTCTAGCGAATAATTTGAAAGAATCCCAGGCTGCAGATGGTGATGCTGACTCATCATTTTCCTCAAAGTACATTCTCCATTTATCTATAAGCTCACTATCTTCCGGTAGAAGAGAGAGCCAAAATGGGTTTAATCGCCATGTCCGTGGCGGCTTTGCCACTGGAATACTTAATGTAATCCAATAAGGACTATGATCCGAAAGTACTCTAGGGCAAAACATTACCCCCGATAGCCTTGGTGTCAACCTATGGGAGATAAGTATGAAATCTATACGGGACATGGACCCATGGGAGGGCGAGAAGCATGAATATGATTTAACCCGTGGGAACTTGTATCTCCACGTATCAATTAAATGGAAGGTGGGGATCAGTTTAGAGAATTTAGTTTCAGTGGGAGCATTATGAGTCATTGAATCCGGTTGTAGCCTGTCTAGAGCCGGATTTAAAGTGACATTAAAGTCTCCCATCCAGACCGCTGCTATATTTGGGTGACGGGTCATGAATGATATACCCTCCTTGACTATGGAAATATTAAATGGAGGTGGTACATAAAAAGCCATTATAAGCAAAGGTTCTCCATATACTTTAGCATGGATAAAGACATAGCGGCCTTGCGAATCAGTGGTTAATTCACACAATTCAAAATGTACCGATTTGGCTATTAACACAGAAACTCCCCTAGAATGGGACGTGTGGGTAGAATGATACACCCACCCAACCCAAGGCCTGCGGAGCGCCATTTGAACACTTCCCTCAATATGTGTTTCCACTAGTGCTACTATATCTGCATGTTGCTTCTTTAGGAATGTGAAGACAGCTGCGCGCTTAAATTTTTCATGCAAGCCCCTCACATTCCATGTAAGGAACTTTAAAGATGCCATAGGTACAACTTTTTAATTAGTAATAAAGTATTTATATAAAACAATTTACTCCAAATGTATAAGGCACACAGGTTTCTAACTTTCAGGCATAGCTGTGTCAATCTCGTATCACACGACATATATGTACGTTTCCATAAATCTGGTACATGTAACGTTACCTGCTTTCTATAGTAAATTTGCACATCCAAGTGTAACCGAACCATAAACATTTGAACCCCCACCCCCCTCCCTGCCCTACACTGACCCAAACTTGTGCGGGCATAATCCCCTAACTGGTTGTGAACTGGGAAACATTCTAACTTCTTGGTAATCAATGGAATGTAGAACAATTGGTTGAGTCTCCGAATACCAAATAAGATGAGTGAAGTCTGCCATATCACTTGCAAGAGGTGTAGAATGGTCACCCGATCTTCTTGTTTCCATTTGACAGCAGCGACTGTGTTTCGGAGAATGTTCCAATGTTCATGGTGCTGCTTCCCAGAACTGTGAAGGGCAAAGTCTCGCTGCACAGTGCATGTTAGCTGTAGGACTGTTTCTTCTTTCCGGAGCCCCGGGAGGTACTTGGATTCTTGTACTGTGAATATCCAGGATATGTGCTTTAAACTTGCGCTGGTTGAGAACAGTTTTTGGTCGGAGCCCCTTTAATAGTGGGGCTTAATCAATCAGCTTGTTGAGGATTAGCTCGTCGTTCCAACCAAGAGATCACCTCCTCTGGATCCTCAAAGAAGACCGCAAGGCCTTCATACTCCACCCTAAGGTGGGCTGGGAAAAGCATGGAATACTTGTATTGCTGATTTCTTAGCTTACGCTTGGCCTCCGTAAAGCTTTGTCTGCGACGTTGCACCTCTGCCGGGAAATCTGGGAAAATGGCCACTTTGACGTTCCCCACTGGGATATTACCTTTCTCCCGTGCCATTCTTAAAGCAGTGTCCCGGTCTTTATAATTAAGAAGTTTAGCTATGAACGTGCGAGGAGGAGCACCCTGCGGGGGGGGTCTTGCTGGCATACGATGTGCCCGTTCCACCGCAAACATAGGGGAGAAGGCCTCTCTCCCATAGGCAGTGATCAGGAGTTGTTCCAAAAATGTGGTAGTGTCTTTACCCTCAGACCCCTCTGGAAGGCCTATCAGGCGTATATTACATCTTCTCAGCCTGTTCTCCATGTCGTCTTGCTTTATAAGGAGTTGTTGTATTTGTCTTTGTACGCGATCTGATGATGTTTGTAAGGGTGGAATAGCATCCTCCACGTCACTCAGTCTGGTCTCAGTTTCTTTCACTCTTTCTCTGAGCTTTTGAAAATCCTGTCTGATAAGGGAAATATCCATCTTGACTTCTTCTATTTGTGCTGCGAGAGAGGTTCTACAAAGGGTGATTGCTTCAAGGAGTCTGTCAGTGTCGCCCGCAGTGCGTTCTCCTCCCCCAGCCTTCTCAGTGGACCCATCTTCCTCCATGTCCTCCTTTTCTAGGCGGCGGTATTGATCAAGTTTAGCTGCTGCGGCTTTTTGTGCTTTAGTTGGTGACATACTGTGAATGTCCGGATGACACCCAAACAGTCCCCAAGTTTAAGTTAGCGAGCTGACTTGCCAGTTGAGCAGAGGAAAGTTCTGTCTAGGGTTTTGTATTCACCAGATTGCTTAGAAACGGGAGCTGTTCTTGCAGAGCAGGTGTGTGGGGTGTCACCCCCTTTTCTGGGGTGCTGACAATCTGAGGCTGTATCAGGTATGGTAAAAGAGCCTCTGTAGATACCGTTCATAGGGGGAAAGCAGGGTCACAGTCTATGTGTATAGTACAGGCAGGAGTAGCAGGTGTGCCAAGATGGCCGCCGGTCACCACAGGCAGGTCTAGGCCGTAATCTAGGCTAGGTATGGGCGTCAGCTTTCCCGGGACACTGATGGTCAGGCAGGCTACAGATAGGGGGGTTGATGTGGTCAAGCTCCCCTGGGGGGTCGCCAGGCGGCTAGGTACCTGTTCTGTGCAGCTGTCTCAGGGCCGGCTGGAGTTTAGGAGGACCAAGATGGCCGCGGCCTCCAGTTGTAGGCCGAAGCCGCGGTCTTTCCTAGTTTTGCCCGCCGAGCGGGAGATCGCCGCTCCGTTCGGGCCTCCGTGCGTCCAAACTCTCCAGGAATCAGGCCAAAGTGTTCCAGGCAACCCAGGGAGGTGATCCAGCAAGCAGAGTATTACAAGAATGCAAGGATTAATGTGTAAAAAGGAGTAATGGACGGAGCTCTGAGTACACACGTCCTACTCCATGCTGTGTCAGGCCACGCCCCACGCCGCAAGCAGTTTTAAATGACTTTTTTTCCTTTAAAAATGACATTTTGTGCAGGGACCATTCTAAACACGGGAAACACACGCCACTTTACAGGCATACTATAGACACCCCCCAGGTACGATATTTAAAGGGATATTTCACTTTTTTTTTCACTTTAAGCATCATTAAAATCACTGCTCCTGAAAAAACGGCCATTTTTAAAACTTTTTTTTGCATTGATAGATGTCCCCTGGGGCAGGACCCGGGTCCCCAAACCCTTTTTAGGACAATACCATGCAAATTAGCCTGTAAAATGAGCACTTTTAATTATGAACGTTCGAGTCCGATAGACGTCAATGGGGTTCTAATGTTCGTGCAAATTTTTGGTCCGTTCACAGGTTCTGGTGTGAACCGAACCGGGGGGTGTTCGGCTCATCCCTATTCATGAAGAGGGGTAAAGCTACTGGAGTTGAAGTGGTTAATAATGCAATTTCTGCTCTTTTTAATTTATTACAGGCATAGTCATAGAGATAAAGAATTGATAACAACATTCATTTGCTAATGATTTTCATAGTTTCTTTTTATTTTCTGTTTGTGTACAAAAACCTTTGGAATGATTTACATTGGTAGCCTAGTGATAAGCTGAACTGTCCTGGGTTCAGCTCAGAAGGGGTTCGGTGAAGTTCAAAACAAGTTCAGACGCCAAACCTTTTTTTGTCTTAAAAAGTAAAATGAACCCCGATAAGAAATAATCTATTTCTCCATCCTGAGAACATTTCTCGCAAGTCATTAATCTTTCACTTTCATGCACACTGGGCGTGTTTACATCGGCTGTTTTTGTCTTCAGATGTTTTTTTCACCGCCATTACTAGTAAAAAAAAAATAAAAAATGTCATAAATCAATAACCTATTTTGTAGAAATGATAAATTTTGCACAAACCAATCAAAATATGCTTATTTTTTTTTTTCTTTTCCAAAAATATTTAGAAGAATACATATCGGCCTAAACTGAGATTTTTTTAATTTATTTATTTGGGATATTTATTATAGCAAAAAGTAAAAAATATTGTGGGTTTTTTTTTCAAAATTTTCACATTTTTTTGTTTATAGCACAAAAATTAAAAACCTCAGAGGTGATCAAATACTACCAAAAGAAAGCTCTATTTGTGGGGAAAAAAATGATAATTTCATTTGGGTACAGCGTCGCACGACCGCACAATTGTCATTCAAAATGTTACAGCCCTGAAAGCTGGAAATTGGCCTGGGCAGGAAGGGGATGAAAATGCCCGGTATTGAAGGGGTTAATGCATTGAATGCAAACCATGAGGCCTTACAACCCCTTTAAACATTTCAGCCCCAGAAAATTTGGCTGCTCAATGACCAGGCCATTTTTTGCGATACGACACTGTGTTGCTTTAACTGACAATTGCGCGGTCCGTGCAATGTTGAACCCAAGCAAAATTCACGTCCTTTTTTCCGCACAAATAGAACTTTCTTTTGGTGGTATTTAATCACCTCTGCGGTTTTTATTTTTTGTGCTATAAACAAAAGAAGAGCGACAATTTAGAAAAAAAAAAACACTAACTTTTACTTTTAGCTATAATATCCCAAATTTAAAAAAAAAAATTAAAAATTCCTCAGTTTAGGACAATATGTATTCTTCTACATATCTTTTGTAAAAAAAAATCGCAATAAGCGTATATTGATTGGTTTGCACAAAAGTTATAGCGTCCAGGAATTAGGGGGTAGATTTATGGCATTTTTTTTTTTTTTGCTGCTGAGTGTTATCCTGTACATCCATGCTGACACAATCCTCCTCCTCCTTCTCCTCTTCTTCCTGTGTGTTAGGTGGGCCTGCAGGAATGCTATCTGGATAAAGGGGGCCTTGAGAGGAAGGTAAGTCCTCTTCCTCCTGCTGTTCTGCCTCAAGTGCCCTATCCATGATTCCATGAAGCGTGTGATCCAGCAGGAAGACTAAAGGAACAGTGTCACTGATGCATGCAATGCACTGCTCGCCATCCTTGTGGCCTCCTCAAATGGTGGCAGGACAGTGCATGCATCCTTGATCAATAGCCACTGGCGTGGCAAAAAGAAGCCAAGCTCCCCTGACCCTGTCCTGGTGCCTTACTCGCACAGGTGCCCATTGATGGCCCTCTGCTGTGCGTGCAGCCACTGCAGCATTTCCAACGTAGAGTTCCACATGGTGGGCATGTCACAAATGAGGCGGTTGGTGGGCAGGTTGCATTCCCTTTGAATGTCAGCCAGCTGAGCACTGGCATTGTATGACCGGCGGAAATGACCACAGACATTTCTGTCCTGCTTCAAGAGATCTTGTAAGCCTGGGTACCTGGTCAAGAAATTCAGGACGTGTGCCAAACATGGAATAGGGGTCGAGTTTCCTTGTCAGAGGGCAGAGAGAAGGTTGGTGCCATTGTCGCATACAACCATTCCTGGCTGAAGCTGGCGTGGCATCAACCACCTCTGAGCCTGCCTCAGTGTGGCTCCTGCCCCTTAGGCAGACCAACTCAAGCACCGCATGGCATCTTTTAGCCAGACTGCTTGCGTAGCCACTTGAATGCTTA
Organism: Aquarana catesbeiana; assembly: GCA_037953035.1. Classification (NCBI taxonomy): domain Eukaryota; kingdom Metazoa; phylum Chordata; class Amphibia; order Anura; family Ranidae; genus Aquarana; species Aquarana catesbeiana. Next base: position 1,455,304 of record JBBHAA010001355.1, on the reverse strand, counting down.
CAGAGCATTGCTGGTTCAGAGGACAAATCTGCAGAAGAGGCCATAGAGGAAGAAAAGGAGGGGGTGGAGGAGAGATGTGTCAGAATCACTGCTAGCATTTTGGATGTGTGGTGGCAGAACAAGCTCCAACAATACTGAACCCTGTCCTGCATCCTTCCCAGCTGCCAGCAGAGTTATCCAGTGCACCGTGAAGGAAAGGTAACGTCCCTGCCCATGCATGCTGGACCATGAGTCAGCAGTAATATGAATCTTACTGCTGACCGCCCTGTTCAACGAGGCCTAAACATTGCCTTCCTCGTGCCGATAGAGAGCCAGAATCAGGGCTGTCTTTACCGCGGGGCAAATGGGGCATCTGCCCTGGGCCCAGTCATTGTCAAGGGGGCCCAAGCAGCTGCCCGCCGCCGGACGGAGTTTCGCCACCTCTGGCACTGCTCACGCTGGCTGCTCGCTAATGTAATCTGGGAGAGGAGCACTGCTTCTGTATTTACAAGTGACAGAGCTCCTCTCCCATGCTCCATACATTGTTCTCTGTGAGAGCAGAGGAGGGAGGGGTGGGGCATCTACTGTATACACGCGAAAGCTCCTCCAGAGACCGGCAGCCAGCACGGACATGCTCTTCTGCCGCGCCACTCTGTTGTTTGGGTAAGGAGAGCTCTAAAAACTTTATTCCGAGGGGAGGAGAGTTTTTCTCTTTGGGGGGATTGGGGTTGGACTTGGATGTACAGCACACTCCCTCAACCATGCAATTTGCACATAGTACACCCCTTAATCCTGAACTCTGAACATGTAGCGCACCCCTCAATCCTGCATTCTGCATGTAGCGCACCCTTCAATCCCGCACTCTGCATGTAGCACACCCCTCAAACCTGCACTCTTCATGTAGCGCACCCTTCAATCCTGCACTCTGCATGTAGCGCACCCCTCAATCCTGCACTCTGCATATAACTCACCCCTCAATCCAGCACTCTGCACATAGCGCAACTCTGCACTCTGCAGATAACGCACCCCTGAACTTTGCACATAGCACGCCCCTGGACCCTGTACTGTGAACATAGCGTACAACTCAATCCTGCACTCTGCACATAACGCACCCCTCAATCCTACACTCTGCACATAGCGCACCCCTCAATCCTACACTCTGCACATAGCGCACTCCTCAATACTGCACTCTGCACATAGCGCACCTCTCAACCCTGCATGTAGCTCATCTCTCAATTCTGCACTCTGTACATAGCGCACCCCTCAACCCTACATTCTGTACATAGCACACTCTTCTGTATATAGTTCACTCCTGAACTCCTGGTATGTAAAAGGAATCTTTATGTACCTCAACCCTACACTTTGTATATAGCGCACTCCTTAACCTGCATTCTGAACATAGTGCACCCCTCACCCCTGCATATAGCGCAAGTCTGAACTCTGCACATAGCACACCCCTCAACCCTGCACTCTATATGTAGAACATTCTTCTGTATATAGTTCACTCCTGAACTCCTAGTATGTAACAATGCCTCAATATTAGTGAAGTTTGGCCACATCCACAATTTGATGCAGAGATAATAAAGTGCAGTAACCTCTAGCAACCAATCCGTGAACATTAATGATCTGCTTTAATCTTTAGCAACCAGTCAGTGACCAAGAATGGTTTGCAGTAACCGCTAGAAACCAATTATCTGTAATAATGTACAGTAACCTCTAGCAACCAATCAGTGGTAATGATGTGCAGTAACCACTAGTAACCAGTGAGCAGTAATGATGTACAGTAACCTCTATCAACCATTTAGCAAGCAGCAATGATGTGTTGTAAACTCTAGCAACTAATCAGTGAGCGGTAATGATAGTCTGTAACATTGCAATCGCTGCCTGATCTGCTGCAGTAAACTGACTTTGAGGGGGGCACAAGAAAGTGCTTGCCCAGGGTACAATCAATATTAAAGACGGCCCTGCCCAGAATGGCCTTCCTTGAAAAGAAATGGTGTTTTGGAACCTGCCACGAGGTACAGCACCTTCCACAAATTCACAAAAGGGGTCAGAGTCTACCAGCTGAAAAGGCAGCAGTTGCAGTGCTAGCAATTTGGCCAAGCTAGCATTTAGATGCTGAGCATGTGGATGGCTGGGACCGAATTTCTTTTTACGATTCAGCAACTGGGGTAGGGAAATTTGCCTGCTAAAATCAATTGGTGATGTACTGCTAGCAGATTGGCTGCAAGTACACCTATTGCTATACCTTCATTCCTCTCAGTGCAGGTTTTTGAGAGAACTGGAGGTAAAGTAGGGTTGGAGATCCCAGATGAGGAGCAATGAGAAGTCTGCCTTTTTCTATGATGAGGGTCTTTCAAGTGCTGTTGCGGACTACATGGCAGGTCATCATATGTCTGGTCAAGCATGTGGTGCCCAAGCGGCTGCTGTTCTGGCAATGATTGATCCGCTTCAGACATAGGTTACAAACAGCAAGGGTGCGATCTGCTGCACACGTGTCGAAAAAATCTCACACCAAGGAACTTTTAAAAATTCAGCGGGAAATCAGCAGCGCCCTGCACCTGCGAAGCTCTGTGATGTGATGCAATAGGGTGGCTGCCTTTAAGCTGCCCCCTAGAGAACATCCTGCCTCGTTGGAGTTGTGCCTCCACCTCCTCCTCCTCTCCTCTTCTCTCAGGCCCCAAGTATAGTCAGTGACCTTATCATCCCCTCTCTCCTCGTCACGAGCAAACTGGGGCAAGAAGGGAGGGGATGATGAGGTCACTGACTGTACTTGGGTGCCTGAGAAGAGGAGGAGGAGGCACAACTCCAATGAGGCAGGATGTACTCTGGGGGCAGCGTATGGGCAGCCACCCTATTGCATCACACTGCAGAGCTCCGCAGGTGCAGGGCGCTGCTGAATCCCCACTGACTTTTAAAAGTTCCTTGGTGTGGGCCTTTTTCGGCACATGTGCTGCAGATTGAACCATTGCTGTTTGCAAACTATGTCTGAAGCGGATCAAGCATGGCCAGAAGAGCAGCCGTTGGGCACCACATGCTTGACCAGACATATGACGACCTGCCATGCAGTCCATTGGCAACATTTTAGAAATAGGGATGAGCTTCGTATTCGAGTCGAACGCACATGGAACAATTCAATTTTCATGCTGATAGCTGGTAAGAACATTTTTGGTTCTGGGCACCACCACCAGTGGCCAAGGCCCAATTTTTCTGCCCCTGTTTAACAGGGGCATATAATTACAATTTTTGCTGCAATACTTTGCAGCAGGGCTCATTCCTGCGCTCCAACTATGGTATCTGTGAGGGGTTGCAGTGTTGTGGCACCAGCACCAGTGCCCAAGGCCCAATTTTTCAGTCCCTGTTTAACAGGGGCATATAATTAAAATTTTTGATGCAATACTTTGCAGCAGGGCTCATTCCTGCGCTCCAACTATAGTATCTGTGAGGGGTTGCAGTGTTGTGGCACCAGCACCAGTGCCCAAGGCCCAAATTTTCAGCCCCTGTTTAACAGGGGCTTATAATTACAATTTTTGATGCAATATTTTACAGCAGGGCTCATTCCTGCGCTCCAACTATAGAAGTGAGGGGTTGCAGTGTTGTGGCACCAGTGCCTGTCACAGACCTAGCCGGGACAGAGGCTGTTGGAGAGGACTGTATGCAAGCCTGTTGCCATTTGATTATGGGCCCTGGATTTTCAATGGATTCATTCTGTTGGGACACATCCTGTGAGGAGATGCTGGTGTCATCAACCTGTGTTTATGTTAATTGAATGAGCTAATGACATTGTCCTCTATACAATGTAGGAGACGGGACGACTGCATTCTGTTGATATAACTGTGTGAAACTCGGTGCACACAAGTCTGGGCGAAAGGTCATGTCTCAGTCGCCTAGGCTGTATAAAGGATGAGATAATTAGCTCATGTTAATTAGGTTACGTTTGTATTGTTAGAGTAATCTTCTCCTGTGTATATAAGACTGTATTCTGGTTCTGAATAAAGTGAGTTCATGGTAGCAACAAGCAAGTGTCGCCTTGTCTTGATGCTCAGAGAGGTTGGAATATCTGATATCTGTATACAGACTGGGAGGAAGTGGTATATGATGGAAGCACTCAAGCGTAGTGTGGGACGTTCCGTGACATTGGTGGCAAGCAGCGGGAAAGCTTCCTGCAGTCTGGGACATCCAAACTTCCATCTGGATCCAAGGTCCAGATAGCAGGAGAGGAGAGGTACAGATACCAGCCGCCATGGATGAGGAATTCAGAAGGAGGTTGCGAGAGATGCAGATACAGCACAGAGGACCAGTATCGGAGCAGGTCCTGCTGGGATGGTGTGATTCTATTCGCTGCAAACTCTGGAAGGAAGTGCTAGCCCGTGAGCAGCGACACCAGGGAAAAGTTCTCCCCTCCATCGAGGAAAGGTACTGGTCGCAGTACGGACTGCGGGTGCGGTTTTTGGGAGAAAAACCACACAAGAAGCAGACAGCTGAATTAAGCAGGCTGGTCTGGGCAGAGATAAAGCTGGATGGAAGCTACAGAGCCCTCCGGTGGCATGTATCCCAAGCATGTCCCTGGATAGCGGATGACAGCCCAACGGAAGGCTTAAGCTACGGCAGCTTGGGACTGTTGTTTGTGAAGCTGACAGGGGACCCTAACTTTGGGAGTGATTTGGAGCGGCGGGTGGACGAAATCATGGATTTCAGAGAAGGGCTACTGAACATTTCGGAAGTGCACTGGGCACAGGAAGATTTGGAGTTTCTGGCCGTTCAGGAATGGGAGCTAGAGATCGGCTACAGACGGCTGCTAGACATTGCTCAGTGCCAGGGCTGGGCTCCCTTTGCCTGGGACTATCAGGAAATACCAGCTGACAACCCTGAAATCCTGGCTGAAGAGTCAGCAATGTGGCAGAGCAATAGTGTGCTTTGCCAACCTGCCCCCACAGCTATGGAGGCGGAGGTCTTATGGCGGATGCAGCAAGTGCTGACTGACCTTGATGATCCTGTTTCTGCATGGGATGATCTTGGATGGAGGAATGTGCCTGTCCAGCAGCGTGCCAGAGAATCTGCAGTGGAAAATCTGGAGATTGCCATCCCCAAAGCTGAAGTGCTGACAACAGGGCAGAGCTCTGCTAACCTCTGCCCAGCACTGATAACATCTTCTGGGTTCCATGGACAGGAGATGGTGAACCTCCATCCCCAGACACCAGTTGCAGAGACAGGGGATTTGATAGACTTTTCTGCTGAGGAAGAACCATCGGGTGAGCCCCCAGCAGAAGAGTTGGGATTAGGGCCAAACTTCATTGCGCTCTGATCAGCACTGATGGCATCTTCTGAGTTCCACGGACAGGAGATGGTGAACCTCTATCCACAGACACCAGTTATAGAGGTAGGGGATTTAATAGACTTTTCTGCTGAGGAAGAACAACCTGATGAGCCTCCAGCAGAAGAGCTGCTATTGGGGCCAAACTTCACTGTGTTCTGCCCCGCACCAACAGCAGTATCTGTGGAGTTACAGGGAACTTCCCCAGTTGAAGCCCCGGCAACCGGGCAGAGTGCTACCAACCTCTGGCCATCACCTGCAACAACTACAGAGTTCCAGGGAGGTGGGGCAGTCGGCCTCCCTCCCAAACAGGTAGCCAGAGCAGATGGTGTGGGGTTTCCAGCAGAAGGGCTGGCAACAGGGCCGAGTACTGCTGGACTCTGCCCTCAACTAACAGAGGATGGATTTCCTGTGAAGGTGGATGGGACTTCAGTCTCCACCTGTATATGCCAGGGATGCTGGGCATTGGGCCCCGATCCCCAACAGAATGACAGAGTGAGCCCAGACACCCTGTCTTCTCTCCAGCGGCAGAAAGGATTCCAGGGAGAAGAGCCAGTCCAGGCCTCTCCCCAGCGGCAGATATGTTCTCTGAGAGAGGTAGAGGTTGGCTGGGTGAGTAATACTCTGTTTGTAACAATTTGTTTGGGGTACTGTGTGGGTACAGGCAGTAGAGGACTGGAACTATGGACTAACTTCGGAGTCAACCCGTCTGGGGTCTCCTCCTGTGTTAGTCTCCTGCCGAAAGGGGAGAAATGTCACAGACCTAGCCGGGACAGAGGCTGTTGGAGAGGACTGTATGCAAGCCTGTTGCCATTTGATTATGGGCCCTGGATTTTCAATGGATTCATTCTGTTGGGACACATCCTGTGAGGAGATGCTGGTGTCATCAACCTGTGTTTATGTTAATTGAATGAGCTAATGACATTGTCCTCTATACAATGTAGGAGACGGGACGACTGCATTGTGTTGATATAACTGTGTGAAACTCGGTGCCCACAAGTCTGGGCGAAAGGTCATGTCTCAGTCGCCTAGGCTGTATAAAGGATGAGATAATTAGCTCATGTTAATTAGGTTACGTTTGTATTGTTAGAGTAATCTTCTCCTGTGTATATAAGACTGTATTCTGGTTCTGAATAAAGTGAGTTCATGGTAGCAACAAGCAAGTGTCACCTTGTCTTGATGCTCAGAGAGGTTGGAATATCTGATATCTGTATACAGACTGGGAGGAAGTGGTATATGACGGAAGCACTCAAGCGGAGTGTGGGACGTTCCGTGACAGTACCTAAGGCCCAATTTTTCTGCCCCTGTTCAACAGGGACATATAATTACAATTCTTAATCTAATATTTCATAGCAGGGCCCATTCTTGTGCCCACCAAGAGTAACTGTGAGGGCTTACAGTGTTGTGGCAACACCACCACCACCACCAAAGGCCCAATTTTTCTACCACTGTTCAACAATGGCATGTAATTACAATTCTTGATCTAATATTTCACAGCACGGCCCGTTCCTGCGCCCACAAAGAGTAACTGTGAGGGCTTACAGTGTTGTGGCAACCTAAGACCCCAATTTCTGCTGCGTATATAGGGCAGGCCCCTACTTTCAAACATCCAACTTACAAACAACTCCTAATTGCAAACGGAAGGAGACAACAGGAAGTGAGAGAAAATCTACCCCTAGGAAGGGAAATTCTCTCCTGTAAGAGTTAATATGGGATAAACATTTCTCCTTTCCACTGATGCTTTATCACCAATCATTGTTTTACTAAAAACTCCAGATTTTCAAAAAACATTTGTCATTGGGACAGAAAGTGAGGTGAAATCTTCAGAGGAGCACAGACAGCAAAACAAATGTTACAGGGGTGATAACCCTTCCCTATGTTTTCCAAAAAGCTTAAAAATAGATATTTTGGCTGGAGCTACACTCTAAAAATGTACTAGTTCAAAATTACAAACAGATTCTACTTAACAACAAACCTACAGTCCCTGTGTTGTTTGCACCTCCTGTATACTGCTGTTCAGAGTATATAGGGCCTAGGGGCCCCACGCCTTTCCGTTTTTAAATTTGGGTGCAGGGTTCCCCTTAATATCAATACAAGCCCAAAGGGCCTGGTAATGGACTGGGGGGTACCCATGCTGTTTGTCTCACTGATTTTCATCCATATTGCCAGGACCCAACATTACATTAAAGCCGCAAGCAGTTTTAAATGACTTTTTTTCCTTTAAAAATGACATTTTGTGCAGGGACCGTTCTAAACACGGAAAACACGCGCCACTTTACAGGCATACTATAGACACCCCCCAGGTACGATATTTAAAGGAATATTTCACTTTTTTTTCACTTTAAGCATCATTAAAATCACTGCTCCTGAAAAAACGGCCATTTTTAAAACTTTTTTTTGCATTGATACATGTCCCCTGGGGCAGGACCCGGGTCCCCAAACCCTTTTTAGGACAATACCATGCAAATTAGCCTGTAAAATGAGCACTTTTAATTATGAACGTTCGAGTCCGATAGACGTCAATGGGGTCCTAACGTTCGTGCAAATTTTCGGTCAGTTCACAGGTTCTGGTGCGAACCGAACCGGGGGTGTTCGGCTCATCCCTATTCATGAAGAGGGGTAGAGCTACTGGAGTTGAAGTGGTTAATAATGCAATTTCTGCTCTTTTTAATTTATTACAGGCATAGTCATAGAGATAAAGAATTGATAACAACATTCATTTCATTTCTCCATCCTGAGAACATTTCTCGCAAGTCATTAATCTTTCACTTTTATGCACACTGGGCGTGTTTACATCGGCTGTTTTTGTCTTCAGATGTTTTTTTCATCGCCATTACTAGTAAAAAAAAAATAAAAAATGTCATAAATCAATAACCTATTTTGTAGAAATGATAAATTTTGCACAAACCAATCAAAATATGCTTATTATTTTTTTTTTCTTTTCCAAAAATATTTAGAAGAATACATATCGGCCTAAACTGAGATTTTTTTAATTTATTTATTTGGGATATTTATTATAGCAAAAAGTAAAAAATATTGTGGGTTTTTTTTTCAAAATTTTCAAATTTTTTTGTTTATAGCACAAAAATTAAAAACCTCAGAGGTGATCAAATAACACCAAAAGAAAGCTCTATTTGTGGGGAAAAAAATGATAATTTCATTTGGGTACAGCGTCGCACGACCGCACAATTGTCATTCAAAATGTTACAGCCCTGAAAGCTGGAAATTGGCCTGGGCAGGAAGGGGATGAAAATGCCAGGTATTGAAGGGGTTAATACATTGAATGCAAACCATGAGGCCTTACAACCCCTTTAAACATTTCAGCCCCAGAAAATTTGGCTGCTCAATGACCAGGCCATTTTTTGCGATACGACACTGTGTTGCTTTAACTGACAATTGCGCAGTCCGTGCAATGTTGAACCCAAACAAAATTCACGTCCTTTTTTCCGCACAAATAGAACTTTCTTTTGGTGGTATTTAATCACCTCTGCGGTTTTTATTTTTTGTGCTATAAACAAAAGAAGAGCGACAATTTAGAAAAAAAAAAAACACTAACTTTTACTTTTTGCTATAATATCCCAAATTTAAAAAAAAAAATTAAAAATTCCTCAGTTTAGGACAATATGTATTCTTCTACATATCTTTTGTAAAAAAAAATCGCAATAAGCGTATATTGATTGGTTTGCACAAAAGTTATAGTGTCCAGGAATTAGGGGGTAGATTTATGGCATTTTTTTTTTTTTTTAGCAGAGACCCTAAAGAAATAGAAGACCTTTGGTATGAATTAGAGCGGAGACTGCATCCCAATACTTTTAGTAATATAGTGTTGTTTTATTACTAGGTGATGCTGACAGTAAGTCTATTACTTTTCAAATGTGTCAGTTAGAGGGTTGAGAAAAACCACTGACACTGACAGCAGTGCTTACAATGGTCAGCTTTTATCCATATAGTTAGCTGGAGAACCCCACCCCCCCATCCCCCCATCATTGCCTCTTATTAGCGTCCACCTGTGTCATAGGTGGAGTCCTTTAGTTCTCCCATATAGAGGAGTGTACGTCCCCCATGGTTTAAAGAAGCAGGATCTCCCATTCTATGGATAGTGTAGGACCCACTAACTATGGGGTACTTTGATGCAGTAAGTGGGCTTAAGGAAATGTAATTACATGTAAATACATGGAAATGCATTACAAAAACCTTTCTCCAGGGCCTCCTGAAGATGTTTCGTCCTCTGTGAAGGCAGGATGAGTTCTGCAACTTTACCCTTGTAACGTGTATCAAGAAGGGTTGCCAGCCAGTAATGATCCATCTCCTTGATACAATAAATACTAGGGTTCTTTTGAAGGGTGACCAAAGATCACATTATTATTATTATTACTACCGCCTCCCAGCTACGTACAATCCCTTGAAGGCTGCTGCTGAGTGTTATCCTGTACATCCATGCGGACACAATCCTCCTCCTCCTTCTCCTCTTCTTCCTGTGTGTTAGGTGGGCCTGCAGGAATGCTATCTGGATAAAGGGGGCCTTGAGAGGAAGGTAAGTCCTCTTCCTCCTGCTGTTCTGCCTCAAGTGCCCTATCCATGATTCCATGAAGCGTGTGATCCAGCAGGAAGACTAAAGGGACAGTGTCACTGATGCATGCAATGCACTGCTCACCATCCTTGTGGCCTCCTCAAATGGTGGCAGGACAGTGCATGCATCCTTGATCAATAGCCACTGGCGTGGCAAAAAGAAGCCAAGCTCCCCTGACCCTGTCCTGGTGCCTTACTCGCACAGGTACCCATTGATGGCCCTCTGCTGTGTGTGCAGCCACTGCAGCATTTCCAACGTAGAGTTCCACATGGTGGGCATGTCACAAATGAGGCGGTTGGTGGGCAGTTTGCATTCCCTTTGAATGTCAGCCAGCTGAGCACTGGCATTGTATGACCGGCGGAAATGACCACAGACATTTCTGTCCTGCTTCAGGAGATCTTGTAAGTCTGGGTACCTGGTCAAGAAATTCAGGACGTGTGCCAAACATGGAATAGGGGTCGAGTTTCCTTGTCAGAGGGCAGAGAGAAGGTTGGTGCCATTGTCGCATACAACCATTCCTGGCTGAAGCTGGCGTGGCGTCAACCACCTCTGAGCCTGCCTCAGTGTGGCTCCTGCCCCCTAGGCAGACCAACTCAAGCACCGCGTGGCATCTTTTAGCCAGACTGCTTGCGTAGCCACTTGAACGCTTACAGAGCACTGCTGGTTCAGAGGACAAATCTGCAGAAGAGGCCATAGAGGAAGAAAAGGAGGGGGTGGAGGAGAGATGTGTCAGAATCACTGCTAGCATTTTGGATGTGTGGTGGCAGAACAAGCTCCAACAACACTGAACCCTGTCCTGCATCCTTCCCAGCTGCCAGCAGAGTTATCCAGTGCGCTGTGAAGGAAAGGTAAAAAAAGGAGGTTCTGACCAGAAGTAGCAAACAAAAAAAGGTATGCCACATCCCTTAATAACATGAACAAGAGCAAAATGTTCCCCTGGGGTGGGATTTTGGAGGCATTACCACAAAAAGTATATTGATAGTAAGAAATATTTTATTACAAAAACAGGAATATAACACACAATAATCAAAGTATACCATAGCACATATAAAAATACAAATATAGAATTGCATCGGGAGTGCAGGTAACAACAAGAGGTGGTATATGTCACACACGACAATAAATGAAAACCAGACTGATATTATAAGATGGAGTGGGTCTCACTAAACCAACGCGTTTCGGAAAGTCCTTCGTCAGGGTTTGACGAGTGAGAGTTACCATCTATTAAATATTGTAAAAACAAGAAAGTGTCAAAATAGTTAATGTCAAATACATGCATAAAGTAGTATGTCCCCCACACCCCAAGTGTGAGAGAGTACACGCTTACCCAATGCAGAATAAAAAACGAACAATCAGCGCATAAAATCAGCTCTGCTGTGGTGTCCCAGGCCGCATGCATATGTTAGAAGTCCAAGAGTAGATGGGCAGAATGCTATGAATAGATCCGTATAAGGAGTGCTCTTCCCCTAAATGCTGAGGAGACGCTGCGTCCAAATAGGGCGCAGCGCCTGTGCGCAGGCTGGGGTCCAACTGGATCTTCGGACCTAGAATTGTATGAACCATATCATGAAAGAGGGCCAATAACATATAAGAAAACTAATACTACTAAATATGGTGAAGTCTGAAGAAAACAAAATTCTAAAGAAAGCACCAGAAAAGTATATCTGCATGTATAAAAAATAAAGGCCAGGAGCATACCTGAAATTTGGAACTGGGGGGGACACCTACATTGTGTAATGTAGGGAAGGGAGGAGAGGCTCATAAAACACCGTACCAGTTAATGGGCTGGCCAAAGAGTAAGAACCTATTGTTAAAAGACAAAGGGAGAGAAGGTAAGCTCCAAAGTAAAGTAAATGGACAAGTAAAGATGTATAGAGAACACCATGCAATAAGGTGTTTTCCAAAGTAAAATCTAGTAAATGCCCCCAATCCATCAGAGTATATTACCTATGGCAGCCAAGAGCGCAGCACTGGTGCACCGTCCACCTCCGATCACAAGATCAGAGTGGATGGGCTAAGGTATATATTCACAGTGGAGGCACTCCCAGCTGATTGTGATGACAATCAGCTGGGCGCCGTGTGTTCCCTGAGTTGTCTCCTCCCGTTCACCACAGCTGTCAAGCAGACAGCCTATGAAACGGCATCCCGTCCTCCTCGTCCAATCCTGGACCCCCTGGGAGTGGACCGCGCCGCGCCCCCCCACGCACGCCGGCCCCGGTTCCCCACCGCGCATGTGCGTTAGCCAGGCTGAAACGCACCGTCACGGCTGACGTCACGGGGCCCCGCCCCGGGGACGCGCGCCGCCGTCCAATCCCACCGGCACGGGAAGCCGGGGCTGAGTTCAGCTGACGCTGAGTCAGACCCGGAAGGGAGGAGCCGAAAAACGGCTACCTCTCTAGTGTCCCCAAAGAGGGGAAGCCTTTCCGTGCCGGGTCTGCGCACATCACAGCAGAGGGGGGCAAATATTAAAGGTGTCACCCAAGAAATTGGGCATGCATAACCAAAAAAGTATCTAAAAATATGAAGAGAGAAGCACGTATCTATGGACATAGTGTTCCATGATGAGGGAACATGAACGATGTTAGTTAACTAACAAAGCACCTATGGCGTGAGAGACCACAACACAGCTGTTACATGGGGAGAGAAAATGCTGATAAATACGTAAACAGAGAATTACATAACACTCAGATAAGGGGTCATAACATCTAATTCGCCCCATTGGGACAGGATTAGATCAAACGGGGATAACCTCCTTGTCCTGAAAAACAAGAGCAGGTAGTGTAAAACCCCCAGTATGGCCTGTGAGGCACCAATATCCAACCCCTAGTATAACAAAGGCCCATCCTCCCCATAATGGGGGCATTGTAGAAGCAGAACAGAGGCCAGGTCGGAGGTGGTAGGATAGAAGTTTATTTTTCCATGCCCCCGGAGTCAAAGCCCTCTAAGAAGGGTTTGAAGCATGTGGAATCGTTCAAACCAGGGGGTCTGGTTGCACGTAAGTTATAGATCCACCTAAGCTCGAGCTGGAGGAGGTCCTTGTTCCAGTCTCCTCCCCTCCAGCCCGGGTGGACCCGGTCCAAGATCAAAAATTTGATATTGGGAAACTTTCCCTGGTGAACCAGGGCCGTGTGTCTCCCCAGAGGTAGATCGGGGTCACATGTCTGCATGCTCCTGATGTGGCGGTATGCCCTATGCCAGAATTCCAGTTTGGTTTTCCCGACATAGAAACATCCGCAATCACACCGGAGCATGTAGACCACCCCTTTCGTCTTACAGTTTGCAAAATGCTTGGGCCTGAAGACACTGCCATTAGGTAAAATAGGATTTTTTATAGTGTACATAAATCTACAGTATCCACAGGCCCCACACATAAAAGTACCCCTGTACTTGCAATGCTGGGCAAATTTTTCGTCCCTAAATTCACTTCTGACCAATCTGGAGGAAAGAGAAGAAGCCCTTCTGAAAGTGAAGAGGGGACTCTCAGGGAGGAGTCTCTGTAAGTTGGGGTCCATGGTGAGAATGTGCCAGTATTTGGACACAATTTTCCTGACTTCAAAATGTTGGTTACAGTACTTTGTGATGATACGCAGGGAATTATCCTGAGTCTTGTCTTTTTGCGAGTAAATAAGAGATTGTCTGCTGCGTGTGGTGGCCCGTTTGTAAGCTTTTTTGAGAGAGGTACGAGAGTAACCTCTCTCAAGGAGTCTCTCGCGCAGATTGTTTGCCTCTTTCTTAAAAGTCGCTTCGTCGGTGCAATTTCTACGCACCCTCAAATATTGACTATATGGTATAGATTTGATGAGACTTGCTGGGTGAAAGCTTGAAGCATGAAGGATGGTATTCCCAGCAGTGGCCTTCCGAAAGAGGCCACTGCTGAGTCCACCATTCCAGTCCCTACTAACCATAACGTCCAGAAATGCGATCTCACTGCGACTGAATGCCATAGTGAAATTGAGATTGAAGCAGTTTCTGTTCATGCTCATCAAGCATGATTGTAAGAGTTCTATAGGGCCATCCCAGATGGTGAAAATGTCGTCGATGTATCGGAGCCACAATAAAAAGTGGCTCGTATACATCGACGAGTCCTCATCACTGAGAAAGGTAGTTTCCCACTCCCCCAGGTACAGGTTGGCATAAGACGGGGCACAACAAGTCCCCATTGCCACCCCCTGTACCTGGAGGAAGTGGGAACCATCAAAAGAAAAAACGTTATGGTATAAAATGTATTCCAACAGTTGTAAAATGAAGTCATTATATGTCCAGTCACCATCCTGTCTCTGAAAGATGGCCTTTATTAACAGCCCTAAGTCCACCGGTATGGGGAATGGAGCTATACAGGGCCTCTACGTCGATCGTCACGAGATAAGCATTATCCGGTATGGTGAGATTGTCAATAATTTTAAGGAAGTGGATAGTGTCTTTGACGTATGACCGTAAACTGGTGACATGAGGTTTGAGGTACTCATCAATCAAACGGCTGGCATGTTCGCTGATGGATCCCCTCCCCGAGATGATTGGTCTCCCTGTGGGATTCTGACTGTCTTTATGAATTTTAGGGAGTGAGTAAAAAGTTGGTACTATTGGGAATTTAACTCTAATGTATTCCCATACTGTCTTGTTGATAACTTTGTTGTTGTATGCCGTGTCCACGAGGGAATAATATTCCTGGTAAAATCTGTTAATCAGATCACTAGAAATTTTTTTGTACCAATTTTTGTTCATAAGGATTTTATTGCACATTAGGATGTATTGGGCATTGTCCATCAGGACAATGTTCCCACCCTTATCCGAGGGCTTGATGACTATGGATTTATTGTCACCAAGTTCCTTGAGTGCCTGTCTGTCAGCCAAGTTGGTGTTTGTCTCACTGGGGGTGCGAATACGCATTTTTTCAATTTCTTTATGTACCAATTTAAGGATTGTAGAAATATATGGATTGGAGCTAGGAGGTGGGAATTGGACTGATTTCTTTTTAAGTTTGGACCTCTGATCTGACTCACAGGCCGACACCTCCCTGTTTGACAGGGGAAGAGAAAGCACGGAGGGTAGATCAATGCGATCAATGAGATCAGTTGTGTCGCTTTCCTCCAAAAGCGACACCAGTTGGTCAATGGCTTGATTTTCCTGGGGTGTAAGATCCATGGACCCCTGGGGTTTCTGATACATGTTTTTTAGCATTAGTTTACGTGCAAATAATTCGAGGTCTTTAACAACCTCGAATCTATCCATATTCTCGTTGGGGCAGAACCCCAGTCCCTTTTGGAGCAAGTGTTTTTCCCCCTCTGTGAGGGTGTGGGATGAGAGGTTGACGATGCTGAAGGTCCCGTGGGGGCGTTCAGCAGCATCTATGAAATCCGCCTCTTCACCCCGCTCTAAGTTCGATTTGTAACTCTGTTTAAAAGCGCTTCCGCTAAAGGGACAGCGTCCTGTCTATCGTTGGCCTGATGGGTAGTTTTGGATCTGGTAACTGGAGGTAAGTTTGTGTTATGCACCGGAGGTATAAGGGGGGTATTGGTGGAACCTCCACCGAACCCTCCTGTTTGTCTACCTGTCCCCATCGTTGCACATTGTGTCCCCTCCATTGTGTTCACATTTTGAGTCCTTGTTCCCTGAGATCTGTTTTCACTTTGATGGGAACGGGTTCCCTTTTTGGTTCTAGGGGGAATCAGTGAGGAAGTAGAGGAAATGCTTGAAGAGGAATTGGAGACAGCAGAGTAATGGTCCCTTCTGTTCCTAAATTTGTTAGCATTTTTGAATTGTGGTTGGTTCCACCTATAGGCCCTATTTTCCTCAAATGCGCCACGATCCCTACTTAATTTGGTTTCTTTTTTAATAAGGATGTCCCTATTAAAATCCTCGAGATGTTTTTTGAGTTTGATCTCTCTATCTATGTATGTCTTGTGGGTTTGGAGTGGTTGGAGTTTCAAACAGATAGTTTGAATTTCGCCATCCAGCGCATTCGACCGTTTCTGATATTCGGTGATGAGAAGTTCCATCATGTCTTGGGAACAGGTACGTAAGATTTTTTCCCAGGCATTCTTAAACTCAGTGTCCAGACCCTCCAAATTAGGGAAGATCTGGACCCTGAGTCCTAATGGATTCATGTTGTCATTGATGTAGTCACGAAAGGACCTAATGTGCCAATATAGGGATGATTTTTTCTCAAGAAATTTGGTTAATTTCACAAACAATCCTTTGATTTCAGATTCAATATGTTCATTCTTACCATATTCGTCCAGATAACCCGACATGAGGCTGTCCCAATTACTCCCCACATAGTTAGCCATGATCTGTACGTTTACAACAAAAAAATATACGAAAAAATATGTGTATGAATCACAAAATGAAATTAATAAAGGAAATTCAAAATCAAAAATAGTAAGGTAGATAAAGGGGGCAAAAAAAAAGGCCCAACAAAGAAAAAGTATTGATAGTTTATTACTGCTCGTCAGAAAATGCGGGGATTGGTATCTACTACCATAATAAAGAAAAAAAAGGAGGTTCTGACCAGAAGTAGCAAACAAAAAAAGGTATGCCACATCCCTTAATAACATGAACAAGAGCAAAATGTTCCCCTGGGGTGGGATTTTGGAGGCATTACCACAAAAAGTATATTGATAGTAAGAAATATTTTATTACAAAAACAGGAATATAACACACAATAATCAAAGTATACCATAGCACATATAAAAATACAAATATAGAATTGCATCGGGAGTGCAGGTAACAACAAGAGGTGGTATATGTCACACACGACAATAAATGAAAACCAGACTGATATTATAAGATGGAGTGGGTCTCACTAAACCAACGCGTTTCGGAAAGTCCTTCGTCAGGGTTTGACGAGTGAGAGTTACCATCTATTAAATATTGCAAAAACAAGAAAGTGTCAAAATAGTTAATGTCAAATACATGCATAAAGTAGTATGTCCCCCACACCCCAAGTGTGAGAGAGTACACGCTTACCCAATGCAGAATAAAAAACGAACAATCAGCGCATAAAATCAGCTCTGCTGTGGTGTCCCAGGCCGCATGCATATGTTAGAAGTCCAAGAGTAGATGGGCAGAATGCTATGAATAGATCCGTATAAGGAGTGCTCTTCCCCTAAATGCTGAGGAGACGCTGCGTCCAAATAGGGCGCAGCGCCTGTGCGCAGGCTGGGGTCCAACTGGATCTTCGGACCTAGAATTGTATGAACCATATCATGAAAGAGGGCCAATAACATATAAGAAAACTAATACTACTAAATATGGTGAAGTCTGAAGAAAACAAAATTCTAAAGAAAGCACCAGAAAAGTATATCTGCATGTATAAAAAATAAAGGCCAGGAGCATACCTGAAATTTGGAACTGGGGGGGACACCTACATTGTGTAATGTAGGGAAGGGAGGAGAGGCTCATAAAACACCGTACCAGTTAATGGGCTGGCCAAAGAGTAAGAACCTATTGTTAAAAGACAAAGGGAGAGAAGGTAAGCTCCAAAGTAAAGTAAATGGACAAGTAAAGATGTATAGAGAACACCATGCAATAAGGTGTTTTCCAAAGTAAAATCTAGTAAATGCCCCCAATCCATCAGAGTATATTACCTATGGCAGCCAAGAGCGCAGCACTGGTGCACCGTCCACCTCCGATCACAAGATCAGAGTGGATGGGCTAAGGTATATATTCACAGTGGAGGCACTCCCAGCTGATTGTGATGACAATCAGCTGGGCGCCGTGTGTTCCCTGAGTTGTCTCCTCCCGTTCACCACAGCTGTCAAGCAGACAGCCTATGAAACGGCATCCCGTCCTCCTCGTCCAATCCTGGACCCCCTGGGAGTGGACCGCGCCGCGCCCCCCCACGCACGCCGGCCCCGGTTCCCCACCGCGCATGTGCGTTAGCCAGGCTGAAACGCACCGTCACGGCTGACGTCACGGGGCCCCGCCCCGGGGACGCGCGCCGCCGTCCAATCCCACCGGCACGGGAAGCCGGGGCTGAGTTCAGCTGACGCTGAGTCAGACCCGGAAGGGAGGAGCCGAAAAACGGCTACCTCTCTAGTGTCCCCAAAGAGGGGAAGCCTTTCCGTGCCGGGTCTGCGCACATCACAGCAGAGGGGGGCAAATATTAAAGGTGTCACCCAAGAAATTGGGCATGCATAACCAAAAAAGTATCTAAAAATATGAAGAGAGAAGCACGTATCTATGGACATAGTGTTCCATGATGAGGGAACATGAACGATGTTAGTTAACTAACAAAGCACCTATGGCGTGAGAGACCACAACACAGCTGTTACATGGGGAGAGAAAATGCTGATAAATACGTAAACAGAGAATTACATAACACTCAGATAAGGGGTCATAACATCTAATTCGCCCCATTGGGACAGGATTAGATCAAACGGGGATAACCTCCTTGTCCTGAAAAACAAGAGCAGGTAGTGTAAAACCCCCAGTATGGCCTGTGAGGCACCAATATCCAACCCCTAGTATAACAAAGGCCCATCCTCCCCATAATGGGGGCATTGTAGAAGCAGAACAGAGGCCAGGTCGGAGGTGGTAGGATAGAAGTTTATTTTTCCATGCCCCCGGAGTCAAAGCCCTCTAAGAAGGGTTTGAAGCATGTGGAATCGTTCAAACCAGGGGGTCTGGTTGCACGTAAGTTATAGATCCACCTAAGCTCGAGCTGGAGGAGGTCCTTGTTCCAGTCTCCTCCCCTCCAGCCCGGGTGGACCCGGTCCAAGATCAAAAATTTGATATTGGGAAACTTTCCCTGGTGAACCAGGGCCGTGTGTCTCCCCAGAGGTAGATCGGGGTCACATGTCTGCATGCTCCTGATGTGGCGGTATGCCCTATGCCAGAATTCCAGTTTGGTTTTCCCGACATAGAAACATCCGCAATCACACCGGAGCATGTAGACCACCCCTTTCGTCTTACAGTTTGCAAAATGCTTGGGCCTGAAGACACTGCCATTAGGTAAAATAGGATTTTTTATAGTGTACATAAATCTACAGTATCCACAGGCCCCACACATAAAAGTACCCCTGTACTTGCAATGCTGGGCAAATTTTTCGTCCCTAAATTCACTTCTGACCAATCTGGAGGAAAGAGAAGAAGCCCTTCTGAAAGTGAAGAGGGGACTCTCAGGGAGGAGTCTCTGTAAGTTGGGGTCCATGGTGAGAATGTGCCAGTATTTGGACACAATTTTCCTGACTTCAAAATGTTGGTTACAGTACTTTGTGATGATACGCAGGGAATTATCCTGAGTCTTGTCTTTTTGCGAGTAAATAAGAGATTGTCTGCTGCGTGTGGTGGCCCGTTTGTAAGCTTTTTTGAGAGAGGTACGAGAGTAACCTCTCTCAAGGAGTCTCTCGCGCAGATTGTTTGCCTCTTTCTTAAAAGTCGCTTCGTCGGTGCAATTTCTACGCACCCTCAAATATTGACTATATGGTATAGATTTGATGAGACTTGCTGGGTGAAAGCTTGAAGCATGAAGGATGGTATTCCCAGCAGTGGCCTTCCGAAAGAGGCCACTGCTGAGTCCACCATTCCAGTCCCTACTAACCATAACGTCCAGAAATGCGATCTCACTGCGACTGAATGCCATAGTGAAATTGAGATTGAAGCAGTTTCTGTTCATGCTCATCAAGCATGATTGTAAGAGTTCTATAGGGCCATCCCAGATGGTGAAAATGTCGTCGATGTATCGGAGCCACAATAAAAAGTGGCTCGTATACATCGACGAGTCCTCATCACTGAGAAAGGTAGTTTCCCACTCCCCCAGGTACAGGTTGGCATAAGACGGGGCACAACAAGTCCCCATTGCCACCCCCTGTACCTGGAGGAAGTGGGAACCATCAAAAGAAAAAACGTTATGGTATAAAATGTATTCCAACAGTTGTAAAATGAAGTCATTATATGTCCAGTCACCATCCTGTCTCTGAAAGATGGCCTTTATTAACAGCCCTAAGTCCACCGGTATGGGGAATGGAGCTATACAGGGCCTCTACGTCGATCGTCACGAGATAAGCATTATCCGGTATGGTGAGATTGTCAATAATTTTAAGGAAGTGGATAGTGTCTTTGACGTATGACCGTAAACTGGTGACATGAGGTTTGAGGTACTCATCAATCAAACGGCTGGCATGTTCGCTGATGGATCCCCTCCCCGAGATGATTGGTCTCCCTGTGGGATTCTGACTGTCTTTATGAATTTTAGGGAGTGAGTAAAAAGTTGGTACTATTGGGAATTTAACTCTAATGTATTCCCATACTGTCTTGTTGATAACTTTGTTGTTGTATGCCGTGTCCACGAGGGAATAATATTCCTGGTAAAATCTGTTAATCAGATCACTAGAAATTTTTTTGTACCAATTTTTGTTCATAAGGATTTTATTGCACATTAGGATGTATTGGGCATTGTCCATCAGGACAATGTTCCCACCCTTATCCGAGGGCTTGATGACTATGGATTTATTGTCACCAAGTTCCTTGAGTGCCTGTCTGTCAGCCAAGTTGGTGTTTGTCTCACTGGGGGTGCGAATACGCATTTTTTCAATTTCTTTATGTACCAATTTAAGGAATGTAGAAATATATGGATTGGAGCTAGGAGGTGGGAATTGGACTGATTTCTTTTTAAGTTTGGACCTCTGATCTGACTCACAGGCCGACACCTCCCTGTTTGACAGGGGAAGAGAAAGCACGGAGGGTAGATCAATGCGATCAATGAGATCAGTTGTGTCGCTTTCCTCCAAAAGCGACACCAGTTGGTCAATGGCTTGATTTTCCTGGGGTGTAAGATCCATGGACCCCTGGGGTTTCTGATACATGTTTTTTAGCATTAGTTTACGTGCAAATAATTCGAGGTCTTTAACAACCTCGAATCTATCCATATTCTCGTTGGGGCAGAACCCCAGTCCCTTTTGGAGCAAGTGTTTTTCCCCCTCTGTGAGGGTGTGGGATGAGAGGTTGACGATGCTGAAGGTCCCGTGGGGGCGTTCAGCAGCATCTATGAAATCCGCCTCTTCACCCCGCTCTAAGTTCGATTTGTAACTCTGTTTAAAAGCGCTTCCGCTAAAGGGACAGCGTCCTGTCTATCGTTGGCCTGATGGGTAGTTTTGGATCTGGTAACTGGAGGTAAGTTTGTGTTATGCACCGGAGGTATAAGGGGGGTATTGGTGGAACCTCCACCGAACCCTCCTGTTTGTCTACCTGTCCCCATCGTTGCACATTGTGTCCCCTCCATTGTGTTCACATTTTGAGTCCTTGTTCCCTGAGATCTGTTTTCACTTTGATGGGAACGGGTTCCCTTTTTGGTTCTAGGGGGAATCAGTGAGGAAGTAGAGGAAATGCTTGAAGAGGAATTGGAGACAGCAGAGTAATGGTCCCTTCTGTTCCTAAATTTGTTAGCATTTTTGAATTGTGGTTGGTTCCACCTATAGGCCCTATTTTCCTCAAATGCGCCACGATCCCTACTTAATTTGGTTTCTTTTTTAATAAGGATGTCCCTATTAAAATCCTCGAGATGTTTTTTGAGTTTGATCTCTCTATCTATGTATGTCTTGTGGGTTTGGAGTGGTTGGAGTTTCAAACAGATAGTTTGAATTTCGCCATCCAGCGCATTCGACCGTTTCTGATATTCGGTGATGAGAAGTTCCATCATGTCTTGGGAACAGGTACGTAAGATTTTTTCCCAGGCATTCTTAAACTCAGTGTCCAGACCCTCCAAATTAGGGAAGATCTGGACCCTGAGTCCTAATGGATTCATGTTGTCATTGATGTAGTCACGAAAGGACCTAATGTGCCAATATAGGGATGATTTTTTCTCAAGAAATTTGGTTAATTTCACAAACAATCCTTTGATTTCAGATTCAATATGTTCATTCTTACCATATTCGTCCAGATAACCCGACATGAGGCTGTCCCAATTACTCCCCACATAGTTAGCCATGATCTGTACGTTTACAACAAAAAAATATACGAAAAAATATGTGTATGAATCACAAAATGAAATTAATAAAGGAAATTCAAAATCAAAAATAGTAAGGTAGATAAAGGGGGCAAAAAAAAAGGCCCAACAAAGAAAAAGTATTGATAGTTTATTACTGCTCGTCAGAAAATGCGGGGATTGGTATCTACTACCATAATAAAGAAAAAAAAGGAGGTTCTGACCAGAAGTAGCAAACAAAAAAAGGTATGCCACATCCCTTAATAACATGAACAAGAGCAAAATGTTCCCCTGGGGTGGGATTTTGGAGGCATTACCACAAAAAGTATATTGATAGTAAGAAATATTTTATTACAAAAACAGGAATATAACACACAATAATCAAAGTATACCATAGCACATATAAAAATACAAATATAGAATTGCATCGGGAGTGCAGGTAACAACAAGAGGTGGTATATGTCACACACGACAATAAATGAAAACCAGACTGATATTATAAGATGGAGTGGGTCTCACTAAACCAACGCGTTTCGGAAAGTCCTTCGTCAGGGTTTGACGAGTGAGAGTTACCATCTATTAAATATTGCAAAAACAAGAAAGTGTCAAAATAGTTAATGTCAAATACATGCATAAAGTAGTATGTCCCCCACACCCCAAGTGTGAGAGAGTACACGCTTACCCAATGCAGAATAAAAAACGAACAATCAGCGCATAAAATCAGCTCTGCTGTGGTGTCCCAGGCCGCATGCATATGTTAGAAGTCCAAGAGTAGATGGGCAGAATGCTATGAATAGATCCGTATAAGGAGTGCTCTTCCCCTAAATGCTGAGGAGACGCTGCGTCCAAATAGGGCGCAGCGCCTGTGCGCAGGCTGGGGTCCAACTGGATCTTCGGACCTAGAATTGTATGAACCATATCATGAAAGAGGGCCAATAACATATAAGAAAACTAATACTACTAAATATGGTGAAGTCTGAAGAAAACAAAATTCTAAAGAAAGCACCAGAAAAGTATATCTGCATGTATAAAAAATAAAGGCCAGGAGCATACCTGAAATTTGGAACTGGGGGGGACACCTACATTGTGTAATGTAGGGAAGGGAGGAGAGGCTCATAAAACACCGTACCAGTTAATGGGCTGGCCAAAGAGTAAGAACCTATTGTTAAAAGACAAAGGGAGAGAAGGTAAGCTCCAAAGTAAAGTAAATGGACAAGTAAAGATGTATAGAGAACACCATGCAATAAGGTGTTTTCCAAAGTAAAATCTAGTAAATGCCCCCAATCCATCAGAGTATATTACCTATGGCAGCCAAGAGCGCAGCACTGGTGCACCGTCCACCTCCGATCACAAGATCAGAGTGGATGGGCTAAGGTATATATTCACAGTGGAGGCACTCCCAGCTGATTGTGATGACAATCAGCTGGGCGCCGTGTGTTCCCTGAGTTGTCTCCTCCCGTTCACCACAGCTGTCAAGCAGACAGCCTATGAAACGGCATCCCGTCCTCCTCGTCCAATCCTGGACCCCCTGGGAGTGGACCGCGCCGCGCCCCCCCACGCACGCCGGCCCCGGTTCCCCACCGCGCATGTGCGTTAGCCAGGCTGAAACGCACCGTCACGGCTGACGTCACGGGGCCCCGCCCCGGGGACGCGCGCCGCCGTCCAATCCCACCGGCACGGGAAGCCGGGGCTGAGTTCAGCTGACGCTGAGTCAGACCCGGAAGGGAGGAGCCGAAAAACGGCTACCTCTCTAGTGTCCCCAAAGAGGGGAAGCCTTTCCGTGCCGGGTCTGCGCACATCACAGCAGAGGGGGGCAAATATTAAAGGTGTCACCCAAGAAATTGGGCATGCATAACCAAAAAAGTATCTAAAAATATGAAGAGAGAAGCACGTATCTATGGACATAGTGTTCCATGATGAGGGAACATGAACGATGTTAGTTAACTAACAAAGCACCTATGGCGTGAGAGACCACAACACAGCTGTTACATGGGGAGAGAAAATGCTGATAAATACGTAAACAGAGAATTACATAACACTCAGATAAGGGGTCATAACATCTAATTCGCCCCATTGGGACAGGATTAGATCAAACGGGGATAACCTCCTTGTCCTGAAAAACAAGAGCAGGTAGTGTAAAACCCCCAGTATGGCCTGTGAGGCACCAATATCCAACCCCTAGTATAACAAAGGCCCATCCTCCCCATAATGGGGGCATTGTAGAAGCAGAACAGAGGCCAGGTCGGAGGTGGTAGGATAGAAGTTTATTTTTCCATGCCCCCGGAGTCAAAGCCCTCTAAGAAGGGTTTGAAGCATGTGGAATCGTTCAAACCAGGGGGTCTGGTTGCACGTAAGTTATAGATCCACCTAAGCTCGAGCTGGAGGAGGTCCTTGTTCCAGTCTCCTCCCCTCCAGCCCGGGTGGACCCGGTCCAAGATCAAAAATTTGATATTGGGAAACTTTCCCTGGTGAACCAGGGCCGTGTGTCTCCCCAGAGGTAGATCGGGGTCACATGTCTGCATGCTCCTGATGTGGCGGTATGCCCTATGCCAGAATTCCAGTTTGGTTTTCCCGACATAGAAACATCCGCAATCACACCGGAGCATGTAGACCACCCCTTTCGTCTTACAGTTTGCAAAATGCTTGGGCCTGAAGACACTGCCATTAGGTAAAATAGGATTTTTTATAGTGTACATAAATCTACAGTATCCACAGGCCCCACACATAAAAGTACCCCTGTACTTGCAATGCTGGGCAAATTTTTCGTCCCTAAATTCACTTCTGACCAATCTGGAGGAAAGAGAAGAAGCCCTTCTGAAAGTGAAGAGGGGACTCTCAGGGAGGAGTCTCTGTAAGTTGGGGTCCATGGTGAGAATGTGCCAGTATTTGGACACAATTTTCCTGACTTCAAAATGTTGGTTACAGTACTTTGTGATGATACGCAGGGAATTATCCTGAGTCTTGTCTTTTTGCGAGTAAATAAGAGATTGTCTGCTGCGTGTGGTGGCCCGTTTGTAAGCTTTTTTGAGAGAGGTACGAGAGTAACCTCTCTCAAGGAGTCTCTCGCGCAGATTGTTTGCCTCTTTCTTAAAAGTCGCTTCGTCGGTGCAATTTCTACGCACCCTCAAATATTGACTATATGGTATAGATTTGATGAGACTTGCTGGGTGAAAGCTTGAAGCATGAAGGATGGTATTCCCAGCAGTGGCCTTCCGAAAGAGGCCACTGCTGAGTCCACCATTCCAGTCCCTACTAACCATAACGTCCAGAAATGCGATCTCACTGCGACTGAATGCCATAGTGAAATTGAGATTGAAGCAGTTTCTGTTCATGCTCATCAAGCATGATTGTAAGAGTTCTATAGGGCCATCCCAGATGGTGAAAATGTCGTCGATGTATCGGAGCCACAATAAAAAGTGGCTCGTATACATCGACGAGTCCTCATCACTGAGAAAGGTAGTTTCCCACTCCCCCAGGTACAGGTTGGCATAAGACGGGGCACAACAAGTCCCCATTGCCACCCCCTGTACCTGGAGGAAGTGGGAACCATCAAAAGAAAAAACATTATGGTATAAAATGTATTCCAACAGTTGTAAAATGAAGTCATTATATGTCCAGTCACCATCCTGTCTCTGAAAGATGGCCTTTATTAACAGCCCTAAGTCCACCGGTATGGGGAATGGAGCTATACAGGGCCTCTACGTCGATCGTCACGAGATAAGCATTATCCGGTATGGTGAGATTGTCAATAATTTTAAGGAAGTGGATAGTGTCTTTGACGTATGACCGTAAACTGGTGACATGAGGTTTGAGGTACTCATCAATCAAACGGCTGGCATGTTCGCTGATGGATCCCCTCCCCGAGATGATTGGTCTCCCTGTGGGATTCTGACTGTCTTTATGAATTTTAGGGAGTGAGTAAAAAGTTGGTACTATTGGGAATTTAACTCTAATGTATTCCCATACTGTCTTGTTGATAACTTTGTTGTTGTATGCCGTGTCCACGAGGGAATAATATTCCTGGTAAAATCTGTTAATCAGATCACTAGAAATTTTTTTGTACCAATTTTTGTTCATAAGGATTTTATTGCACATTAGGATGTATTGGGCATTGTCCATCAGGACAATGTTCCCACCCTTATCCGAGGGCTTGATGACTATGGATTTATTGTCACCAAGTTCCTTGAGTGCCTGTCTGTCAGCCAAGTTGGTGTTTGTCTCACTGGGGGTGCGAATACGCATTTTTTCAATTTCTTTATGTACCAATTTAAGGATTGTAGAAATATATGGATTGGAGCTAGGAGGTGGGAATTGGACTGATTTCTTTTTAAGTTTGGACCTCTGATCTGACTCACAGGCCGACACCTCCCTGTTTGACAGGGGAAGAGAAAGCACGGAGGGTAGATCAATGCGATCAATGAGATCAGTTGTGTCGCTTTCCTCCAAAAGCGACACCAGTTGGTCAATGGCTTGATTTTCCTGGGGTGTAAGATCCATGGACCCCTGGGGTTTCTGATACATGTTTTTTAGCATTAGTTTACGTGCAAATAATTCGAGGTCTTTAACAACCTCGAATCTATCCATATTCTCGTTGGGGCAGAACCCCAGTCCCTTTTGGAGCAAGTGTTTTTCCCCCTCTGTGAGGGTGTGGGATGAGAGGTTGACGATGCTGAAGGTCCCGTGGGGGCGTTCAGCAGCATCTATGAAATCCGCCTCTTCACCCCGCTCTAAGTTCGATTTGTAACTCTGTTTAAAAGCGCTTCCGCTAAAGGGACAGCGTCCTGTCTATCGTTGGCCTGATGGGTAGTTTTGGATCTGGTAACTGGAGGTAAGTTTGTGTTATGCACCGGAGGTATAAGGGGGGTATTGGTGGAACCTCCACCGAACCCTCCTGTTTGTCTACCTGTCCCCATCGTTGCACATTGTGTCCCCTCCATTGTGTTCACATTTTGAGTCCTTGTTCCCTGAGATCTGTTTTCACTTTGATGGGAACGGGTTCCCTTTTTGGTTCTAGGGGGAATCAGTGAGGAAGTAGAGGAAATGCTTGAAGAGGAATTGGAGACAGCAGAGTAATGGTCCCTTCTGTTCCTAAATTTGTTAGCATTTTTGAATTGTGGTTGGTTCCACCTATAGGCCCTATTTTCCTCAAATGCGCCACGATCCCTACTTAATTTGGTTTCTTTTTTAATAAGGATGTCCCTATTAAAATCCTCGAGATGTTTTTTGAGTTTGATCTCTCTATCTATGTATGTCTTGTGGGTTTGGAGTGGTTGGAGTTTCAAACAGATAGTTTGAATTTCGCCATCCAGCGCATTCGACCGTTTCTGATATTCGGTGATGAGAAGTTCCATCATGTCTTGGGAACAGGTACGTAAGATTTTTTCCCAGGCATTCTTAAACTCAGTGTCCAGACCCTCCAAATTAGGGAAGATCTGGACCCTGAGTCCTAATGGATTCATGTTGTCATTGATGTAGTCACGAAAGGACCTAATGTGCCAATATAGGGATGATTTTTTCTCAAGAAATTTGGTTAATTTCACAAACAATCCTTTGATTTCAGATTCAATATGTTCATTCTTACCATATTCGTCCAGATAACCCGACATGAGGCTGTCCCAATTACTCCCCACATAGTTAGCCATGATCTGTACGTTTACAACAAAAAAATATACGAAAAAATATGTGTATGAATCACAAAATGAAATTAATAAAGGAAATTCAAAATCAAAAATAGTAAGGTAGATAAAGGGGGCAAAAAAAAAGGCCCAACAAAGAAAAAGTATTGATAGTTTATTACTGCTCGTCAGAAAATGCGGGGATTGGTATCTACTACCATAATAAAGAAAAAAAAGGAGGTTCTGACCAGAAGTAGCAAACAAAAAAAGGTATGCCACATCCCTTAATAACATGAACAAGAGCAAAATGTTCCCCTGGGGTGGGATTTTGGAGGCATTACCACAAAAAGTATATTGATAGTAAGAAATATTTTATTACAAAAACAGGAATATAACACACAATAATCAAAGTATACCATAGCACATATAAAAATACAAATATAGAATTGCATCGGGAGTGCAGGTAACAACAAGAGGTGGTATATGTCACACACGACAATAAATGAAAACCAGACTGATATTATAAGATGGAGTGGGTCTCACTAAACCAACGCGTTTCGGAAAGTCCTTCGTCAGGGTTTGACGAGTGAGAGTTACCATCTATTAAATATTGCAAAAACAAGAAAGTGTCAAAATAGTTAATGTCAAATACATGCATAAAGTAGTATGTCCCCCACACCCCAAGTGTGAGAGAGTACACGCTTACCCAATGCAGAATAAAAAACGAACAATCAGCGCATAAAATCAGCTCTGCTGTGGTGTCCCAGGCCGCATGCATATGTTAGAAGTCCAAGAGTAGATGGGCAGAATGCTATGAATAGATCCGTATAAGGAGTGCTCTTCCCCTAAATGCTGAGGAGACGCTGCGTCCAAATAGGGCGCAGCGCCTGTGCGCAGGCTGGGGTCCAACTGGATCTTCGGACCTAGAATTGTATGAACCATATCATGAAAGAGGGCCAATAACATATAAGAAAACTAATACTACTAAATATGGTGAAGTCTGAAGAAAACAAAATTCTAAAGAAAGCACCAGAAAAGTATATCTGCATGTATAAAAAATAAAGGCCAGGAGCATACCTGAAATTTGGAACTGGGGGGGACACCTACATTGTGTAATGTAGGGAAGGGAGGAGAGGCTCATAAAACACCGTACCAGTTAATGGGCTGGCCAAAGAGTAAGAACCTATTGTTAAAAGACAAAGGGAGAGAAGGTAAGCTCCAAAGTAAAGTAAATGGACAAGTAAAGATGTATAGAGAACACCATGCAATAAGGTGTTTTCCAAAGTAAAATCTAGTAAATGCCCCCAATCCATCAGAGTATATTACCTATGGCAGCCAAGAGCGCAGCACTGGTGCACCGTCCACCTCCGATCACAAGATCAGAGTGGATGGGCTAAGGTATATATTCACAGTGGAGGCACTCCCAGCTGATTGTGATGACAATCAGCTGGGCGCCGTGTGTTCCCTGAGTTGTCTCCTCCCGTTCACCACAGCTGTCAAGCAGACAGCCTATGAAACGGCATCCCGTCCTCCTCGTCCAATCCTGGACCCCCTGGGAGTGGACCGCGCCGCGCCCCCCCACGCACGCCGGCCCCGGTTCCCCACCGCGCATGTGCGTTAGCCAGGCTGAAACGCACCGTCACGGCTGACGTCACGGGGCCCCGCCCCGGGGACGCGCGCCGCCGTCCAATCCCACCGGCACGGGAAGCCGGGGCTGAGTTCAGCTGACGCTGAGTCAGACCCGGAAGGGAGGAGCCGAAAAACGGCTACCTCTCTAGTGTCCCCAAAGAGGGGAAGCCTTTCCGTGCCGGGTCTGCGCACATCACAGCAGAGGGGGGCAAATATTAAAGGTGTCACCCAAGAAATTGGGCATGCATAACCAAAAAAGTATCTAAAAATATGAAGAGAGAAGCACGTATCTATGGACATAGTGTTCCATGATGAGGGAACATGAACGATGTTAGTTAACTAACAAAGCACCTATGGCGTGAGAGACCACAACACAGCTGTTACATGGGGAGAGAAAATGCTGATAAATACGTAAACAGAGAATTACATAACACTCAGATAAGGGGTCATAACATCTAATTCGCCCCATTGGGACAGGATTAGATCAAACGGGGATAACCTCCTTGTCCTGAAAAACAAGAGCAGGTAGTGTAAAACCCCCAGTATGGCCTGTGAGGCACCAATATCCAACCCCTAGTATAACAAAGGCCCATCCTCCCCATAATGGGGGCATTGTAGAAGCAGAACAGAGGCCAGGTCGGAGGTGGTAGGATAGAAGTTTATTTTTCCATGCCCCCGGAGTCAAAGCCCTCTAAGAAGGGTTTGAAGCATGTGGAATCGTTCAAACCAGGGGGTCTGGTTGCACGTAAGTTATAGATCCACCTAAGCTTGAGCTGGAGGAGGTCCTTGTTCCAGTCTCCTCCCCTCCAGCCCGGGTGGACCCGGTCCAAGATCAAAAATTTGATATTGGGAAACTTTCCCTGGTGAACCAGGGCCGTGTGTCTCCCCAGAGGTAGATCGGGGTCACATGTCTGCATGCTCCTGATGTGGCGGTATGCCCTATGCCAGAATTCCAGTTTGGTTTTCCCGACATAGAAACATCCGCAATCACACCGGAGCATGTAGACCACCCCTTTCGTCTTACAGTTTGCAAAATGCTTGGGCCTGAAGACACTGCCATTAGGTAAAATAGGATTTTTTATAGTGTACATAAATCTACAGTATCCACAGGCCCCACACATAAAAGTACCCCTGTACTTGCAATGCTGGGCAAATTTTTCGTCCCTAAATTCACTTCTGACCAATCTGGAGGAAAGAGAAGAAGCCCTTCTGAAAGTGAAGAGGGGACTCTCAGGGAGGAGTCTCTGTAAGTTGGGGTCCATGGTGAGAATGTGCCAGTATTTGGACACAATTTTCCTGACTTCAAAATGTTGGTTACAGTACTTTGTGATGATACGCAGGGAATTATCCTGAGTCTTGTCTTTTTGCGAGTAAATAAGAGATTGTCTGCTGCGTGTGGTGGCCCGTTTGTAAGCTTTTTTGAGAGAGGTACGAGAGTAACCTCTCTCAAGGAGTCTCTCGCGCAGATTGTTTGCCTCTTTCTTAAAAGTCGCTTCGTCGGTGCAATTTCTACGCACCCTCAAATATTGACTATATGGTATAGATTTGATGAGACTTGCTGGGTGAAAGCTTGAAGCATGAAGGATGGTATTCCCAGCAGTGGCCTTCCGAAAGAGGCCACTGCTGAGTCCACCATTCCAGTCCCTACTAACCATAACGTCCAGAAATGCGATCTCACTGCGACTGAATGCCATAGTGAAATTGAGATTGAAGCAGTTTCTGTTCATGCTCATCAAGCATGATTGTAAGAGTTCTATAGGGCCATCCCAGATGGTGAAAATGTCGTCGATGTATCGGAGCCACAATAAAAAGTGGCTCGTATACATCGACGAGTCCTCATCACTGAGAAAGGTAGTTTCCCACTCCCCCAGGTACAGGTTGGCATAAGACGGGGCACAACAAGTCCCCATTGCCACCCCCTGTACCTGGAGGAAGTGGGAACCATCAAAAGAAAAAACGTTATGGTATAAAATGTATTCCAACAGTTGTAAAATGAAGTCATTATATGTCCAGTCACCATCCTGTCTCTGAAAGATGGCCTTTATTAACAGCCCTAAGTCCACCGGTATGGGGAATGGAGCTATACAGGGCCTCTACGTCGATCGTCACGAGATAAGCATTATCCGGTATGGTGAGATTGTCAATAATTTTAAGGAAGTGGATAGTGTCTTTGACGTATGACCGTAAACTGGTGACATGAGGTTTGAGGTACTCATCAATCAAACGGCTGGCATGTTCGCTGATGGATCCCCTCCCCGAGATG
This sequence comes from Aquarana catesbeiana, assembly GCA_037953035.1. Lineage (NCBI taxonomy): Eukaryota > Metazoa > Chordata > Amphibia > Anura > Ranidae > Aquarana > Aquarana catesbeiana. The sequence goes on along the minus strand of JBBHAA010001355.1, from coordinate 1,424,011 downwards.
ATTGGTCTCCCTGTGGGATTCTGACTGTCTTTATGAATTTTAGGGAGTGAGTAAAAAGTTGGTACTATTGGGAATTTAACTCTAATGTATTCCCATACTGTCTTGTTGATAACTTTGTTGTTGTATGCCGTGTCCACGAGGGAATAATATTCCTGGTAAAATCTGTTAATCAGATCACTAGAAATTTTTTTGTACCAATTTTTGTTCATAAGGATTTTATTGCACATTAGGATGTATTGGGCATTGTCCATCAGGACAATGTTCCCACCCTTATCCGAGGGCTTGATGACTATGGATTTATTGTCACCAAGTTCCTTGAGTGCCTGTCTGTCAGCCAAGTTGGTGTTTGTCTCACTGGGGGTGCGAATACGCATTTTTTCAATTTCTTTATGTACCAATTTAAGGAATGTAGAAATATATGGATTGGAGCTAGGAGGTGGGAATTGGACTGATTTCTTTTTAAGTTTGGACCTCTGATCTGACTCACAGGCCATCTTTCAGAGACAGGATGGTGACTGGACATATAATGACTTCATTTTACAACTGTTGGAATACATTTTATACCATAACGTTTTTTCTTTTGATGGTTCCCACTTCCTCCAGGTACAGGGGGTGGCAATGGGGACTTGTTGTGCCCCGTCTTATGCCAACCTGTACCTGGGGGAGTGGGAAACTACCTTTCTCAGTGATGAGGACTCGTCGATGTATACGAGCCACTTTTTATTGTGGCTCCGATACATCGACGACATTTTCACCATCTGGGATGGCCCTATAGAACTCTTACAATCATGCTTGATGAGCATGAACAGAAACTGCTTCAATCTCAATTTCACTATGGCATTCAGTCGCAGTGAGATCGCATTTCTGGACGTTATGGTTAGTAGGGACTGGAATGGTGGACTCAGCAGTGGCCTCTTTCGGAAGGCCACTGCTGGGAATACCATCCTTCATGCTTCAAGCTTTCACCCAGCAAGTCTCATCAAATCTATACCATATAGTCAATATTTGAGGGTGCGTAGAAATTGCACCGACGAAGCGACTTTTAAGAAAGAGGCAAACAATCTGCGCGAGAGACTCCTTGAGAGAGGTTACTCTCGTACCTCTCTCAAAAAAGCTTACAAACGGGCCACCACACGCAGCAGACAATCTCTTATTTACTCGCAAAAAGACAAGACTCAGGATAATTCCCTGCGTATCATCACAAAGTACTGTAACCAACATTTTGAAGTCAGGAAAATTGTGTCCAAATACTGGCACATTCTCACCATGGACCCCAACTTACAGAGACTCCTCCCTGAGAGTCCCCTCTTCACTTTCAGAAGGGCTTCTTCTCTTTCCTCCAGATTGGTCAGAAGTGAATTTAGGGACGAAAAATTTGCCCAGCATTGCAAGTACAGGGGTACTTTTATGTGTGGGGCCTGTGGATACTGTAGATTTATGTACACTATAAAAAATCCTATTTTACCTAATGGCAGTGTCTTCAGGCCCAAGCATTTTGCAAACTGTAAGACGAAAGGGGTGGTCTACATGCTCCGGTGTGATTGCGGATGTTTCTATGTCGGGAAAACCAAACTGGAATTCTGGCATAGGGCATACCGCCACATCAGGAGCATGCAGACATGTGACCCCGATCTACCTCTGGGGAGACACACGGCCCTGGTTCACCAGGGAAAGTTTCCCAATATCAAATTTTTGATCTTGGACCGGGTCCACCCGGGCTGGAGGGGAGGAGACTGGAACAAGGACCTCCTCCAGCTCGAGCTTAGGTGGATCTATAACTTACGTGCAACCAGACCCCCTGGTTTGAACGATTCCACATGCTTCAAACCCTTCTTAGAGGGCTTTGACTCCGGGGGCATGGAAAAATAAACTTCTATCCTACCACCTCCGACCTGGCCTCTGTTCTGCTTCTACAATGCCCCCATTATGGGGAGGATGGGCCTTTGTTATACTAGGGGTTGGATATTGGTGCCTCACAGGCCATACTGGGGGTTTTACACTACCTGCTCTTGTTTTTCAGGACAAGGAGGTTATCCCCGTTTGATCTAATCCTGTCCCAATGGGGCGAATTAGATGTTATGACCCCTTATCTGAGTGTTATGTAATTCTCTGTTTACGTATTTATCAGCATTTTCTCTCCCCATGTAACAGCTGTGTTGTGGTCTCTCACGCCATAGGTGCTTTGTTAGTTAACTAACATCGTTCATGTTCCCTCATCATGGAACACTATGTCCATAGATACGTGCTTCTCTCTTCATATTTTTAGATACTTTTTTGGTTATGCATGCCCAATTTCTTGGGTGACACCTTTAATATTTGCCCCCCTCTGCTGTGATGTGCGCAGACCCGGCACGGAAAGGCTTCCCCTCTTTGGGGACACTAGAGAGGTAGCCGTTTTTCGGCTCCTCCCTTCCGGGTCTGACTCAGCGTCAGCTGAACTCAGCCCCGGCTTCCCGTGCCGGTGGGATTGGACGGCGGCGCGCGTCCCCGGGGCGGGGCCCCGTGACGTCAGCCGTGACGGTGCGTTTCAGCCTGGCTAACGCACATGCGCGGTGGGGAACCGGGGCCGGCGTGCGTGGGGGGGCGCGGCGCGGTCCACTCCCAGGGGGTCCAGGATTGGACGAGGAGGACGGGATGCCGTTTCATAGGCTGTCTGCTTGACAGCTGTGGTGAACGGGAGGAGACAACTCAGGGAACACACGGCGCCCAGCTGATTGTCATCACAATCAGCTGGGAGTGCCTCCACTGTGAATATATACCTTAGCCCATCCACTCTGATCTTGTGATCGGAGGTGGACGGTGCACCAGTGCTGCGCTCTTGGCTGCCATAGGTAATATACTCTGATGGATTGGGGGCATTTACTAGATTTTACTTTGGAAAACACCTTATTGCATGGTGTTCTCTATACATCTTTACTTGTCCATTTACTTTACTTTGGAGCTTACCTTCTCTCCCTTTGTCTTTTAACAATAGGTTCTTACTCTTTGGCCAGCCCATTAACTGGTACGGTGTTTTATGAGCCTCTCCTCCCTTCCCTACATTACACAATGTAGGTGTCCCCCCCAGTTCCAAATTTCAGGTATGCTCCTGGCCTTTATTTTTTATACATGCAGATATACTTTTCTGGTGCTTTCTTTAGAATTTTGTTTTCTTCAGACTTCACCATATTTAGTAGTATTAGTTTTCTTATATGTTATTGGCCCTCTTTCATGATATGGTTCATACAATTCTAGGTCCGAAGATCCAGTTGGACCCCAGCCTGCGCACAGGCGCTGCGCCCTATTTGGACGCAGCGTCTCCTCAGCATTTAGGGGAAGAGCACTCCTTATACGGATCTATTCATAGCATTCTGCCCATCTACTCTTGGACTTCTAACATATGCATGCGGCCTGGGACACCACAGCAGAGCTGATTTTATGCGCTGATTGTTCGTTTTTTATTCTGCATTGGGTAAGCGTGTACTCTCTCACACTTGGGGTGTGGGGGACATACTACTTTATGCATGTATTTGACATTAACTATTTTGACACTTTCTTGTTTTTACAATATTTAATAGATGGTAACTCTCACTCGTCAAACCCTGACGAAGGACTTTCCGAAACGCGTTGGTTTAGTGAGACCCACTCCATCTTATAATATCAGTCTGGTTTTCATTTATTGTCGTGTGTGACATATACCACCTCTTGTTGTTACCTGCACTCCCGATGCAATTCTATATTTGTATTTTTATATGTGCTATGGTATACTTTGATTATTGTGTGTTATATTCCTGTTTTTGTAATAAAATATTTCTTACTATCAATATACTTTTTGTGGTAATGCCTCCAAAATCCCACCCCAGGGGAACATTTTGCTCTTGTTCATGAAGGAAAGGTAACGTCCCTGCCCATGCATGCTGGACCATGAGTCAGCAGTAATATGAATCTTACTGCTGACCGCCCTGTTCAACGAGGCATGGACATTGCCTTCCACATGCCGATAGAGAGCCAGAATCAGGGCTGTCTTTACCACGGGGCAAATGGGGCATCTGCCCTGGGCCCAGTCATTGTCAGGGGGGCCCAAGCAGCTGCCCGCCGCCGGACGGAGTTTCGCCACCTCCAGCACTGCTCATGCTGGCTGCTCGCTAATGTAATCTGGGAGAGGAGCGCTGCTTCTGTATTTACAAGTGACAGAGCTCCTCTCCCATGCTCCATACATTGTTGTCTGTGAGAGCAGAGGAGGGAGGGGTGGGGCATCTACTGTATACACGCGAAAGCTCCTCCAGAGACCGGCAGCCAGCACGGACATGCTCTTCTGCCGCGCCACTCTGTTGTTTGGGTAAGGAGAGCTCTAAAAACTTTATTCCGAGGGGAGGAGAGTTTTTTTTCTTTGGGGGGTATAGGGTTGGACTTGGATGTACAGCATACTCCCTCAACCATGCAATTTGCACATAGTACACCCCTTAATCCTGAACTCTGAACATGTAGCGCACCCCTCAATCCTGCACTCTGCATGTAGCGCACCCTTCAATCCTGCACTCTGCATGTAGCACACCCCTCAATCCTGCACTCTGCATATAACTCACCCCTCAATCCAGCACTCTGCACATAGCGCAACTCTGCACTCTGCAGATAACACACCCCTGAACTTTGCACATAGCACGCTCCTGAACCCTGTACTGTGAACATAGCGTACAACTCAATCCTGCACTCTGCACATAACGCACCCCTCAATCCTACACTCTGCACATAGCGCACCCCTCAATCCTACACTCTGCACATAGCGCACTCCTCAATACTGCACTCTGCACATAGCGCACCTCTCAACCCTGCATGTAGCTCATCTCTCAATTCTGCACTCTGTACATAGCGCACCCCTCAACCCTACATTCTGTACATAGCACACTCTCCTGTATATAGTTCACTCCTGAACTCCTGGTATGTAACAGGAATCTTTATGTACCTCAACCCTACACTTTGTATATAGCGCACTCCTTAACCTGCATTCTGAACATAGTGCACCCCTCACCCCTGCATATAGCGCAAGTCTGAACTCTGCACATAGCACACCCCTCAACCCTGCACTCTATATGTAGAACATTCTTCTGTATATAGTTCACTCCTGAACTCCTAGTATGTAACAATGCCTCAATATTAGTGAAGTTTGGCCACATCCACAATTCGATGCAGAGATAATAAAGTGCAGTAACCTCTAGCAACCAATCCGTGAACATTAATGATCTGCTTTAATCTTTAGCAAACAGTCAGTGACCAAGAATGGTTTGCAGTAACCGCTAGAAACCAATTATCTGTAATAATGTACAGTAACCTCTAGCAACCAATCAGTGGTAATGATGTGCAGTAACCACTAGTAACCAGTGAGCAGTAATGATGTACAGTAACCTCTATCAACCATTTAGCAAGCAGCAATGATGTGTTGTAAACTCTAGCAACTAATCAGTGAGCGGTAATGATAGTCTGTAACATCGCAATCGCTGCCTGATCTGCTGCAGTAAACTGACTTTGAGGGGGGCACAAGAAAATGCTTGCCCAGGGTACAATCAATATTAAAGACGGCCCTGCCCAGAATGGCCTTCCTTGAAAAGAAATGGTGTTTTGGAACCTGCCACGAGGTACAGCACCTTCCACAAATTCACAAAAGGGGTCAGAGTCTACCAGCTGAAAAGGCAGCAGTTGCAGTGCTAGCAATTTGGCCAAGCTAGCATTTAGATGCTGAGCATGTGGATGGCTGGGACCGAATTTCTTTTTACGATTCAGCAACTGGGGTAGGGAAATTTGCCTGCTAAAATCAATTGGTGATGTACTGCTAGCAGATTGGCTGCAAGTACACCTATTGCTATACCTTCATTCCTCTCAGTGCAGGTTTTTGAGAGAACTGGAGATAAAGTAGGGTTGGAGATCCCAGATGAGGAGCAATGAGAAGTCTGCCTTTTTCTATGATGAGGGTCTTTCAAGTGCTTTTGCGGACTACATGGCAGGTCATCATATGTCTGGTCAAGCATGTGGTGCCCAAGCGGCTGCTGTTCTGGCAATGATTGATCCGCTTCAGACATAGGTTGCAAACAGCAAGGGTGCGATCTGCTGCACACGTGTCGAAAAAATCTCACACCAAGGAACTTTTAAAAGTCAGCGGGAAATCAGCAGCGCCCTGCACCTGCGAAGCTCTGTGATGTGATGCAATAGGGTGGCTGCCCTTAAGCTGCCCCCTAGAGGACATCCTGCCTCGTTGGAGTTGTGCCTCCACCTTCTCCTCCTCTCCTCTTCTCTCAGGCCCCAAGTATAGTCAGTGACCTTATCATCCCCTCTCTCCTCGTCACTGGAGCAAACTGGAGCAAGAAGGGAGGGGATGATGAGGTCACTGACTGTACTTGGGTGCCTGAGAAGAGGAGGAGGAGGCACAACTCCAATGAGGCAGGATGTACTCTGGGGGCAGTGTATGGGCAGCCACCCTATTGCATCACACTGCAGAGCTCCGCAGGTGCAGGGCGCTGCTGAATCCCCACTGACTTTTAAAAGTTCCTTGGTGTGGGCCTTTTTCGGCACGTGTGCTGCAGATTGCACCATTGCTGTTTGCAACCTATGTCTGAAGCGGATCAAGCATGGCCAGAAGAGCAGCCGTTGGGCACCACATGCTTGACCAGACATATGACGACCTGCCATGCAGTCCATTAGCAACATTTTAGAAATAGGGATGAGCTTCGTGTTCAAGTCGAACGCACATGGAACAATTCAATTTTCATGCTGATAGCTGGTAAGAACATTTTTGGTTCTGGGCACCACCACCAGTGGCCAAGGCCCAATTTTTCTGCCCCTGTTCAACAGGGGCATATAATTACAATTTTTGCTGCAATACTTTGCAGCAGGGCTCATTCCTGCGCTCCAACTATAGTATCTGTGAGGGGTTGCAGTGTTGTGGCACCAGCACCAGTGCCCAAGGCCCAATTTTTCAGTCCCTGTTTAACAGGGGCATATAAATTACAATTTTTGATGCAATACTTTGCAGCAGGGCTCATTCCTGCTCTCCAACTAGAGTATCTGTGAGGGGTTGCAGTGTTGGGGCACCAGCACCAGTGCCCAAGGCCCAAATTTTCAGCCACTGTTTAACAGGGGCGTATAATTACAATTTTTGATGCAATATTTTACAGCAGGGCTCATTCCTGCGCTCCAACTATAGCAGTGAGGGGTTGCAGTGTTGTGGCACCAGTGCCTAAGGCCCAATTTTTCTGCCCCTGTTCAACAGGGACATGTAATTACAATTCTTAATCTAATATTTCATAGCAGGGCCCATTCTTGTGCCCACCAAGAGTAACTGTGAGGGCTTACAGTGTTGTGGCAACACCACCACCACCACCAAAGGCCCAATTTTTCTACCACTGTTCAACAATGGCATGTAATTACAATTCTTGATCTAATATTTCACAGCACGGCCCGTTCCTGCGCCCACAAAGAGTAACTGTGAGGGCTTACAGTGTTGTGGCAACCTAAGACCCCAATTTCTGCTGAGTATATAGGGCAGGCCCCTACTTTCAAACATCCAACTTACAAACAACTCCTAATTGCAAAGAGAAGGAGACAACAGGAAGTGAGAGAAAATCTACCCCTAGGAAGGGAAATTCTCTCCTGTAAGAGTTAATATGGGAGAAACATTTCTCCTTTCCACTGATGCTTTATCACCAATCTTTGTTTCACTAAAAACTCCAAATTTTCAAAAAACATTTGTCATTGGGACAGAAAGTGAGGTGAAATCTTCAGAGGAGCACAGACAGCAAAACAAATGTTACAGGGGTGATAACCCTTCCCTATGTTTTCCAAAAAGCTTAAAAATAGATATTTTGGCTGGAGCTACACTTTAAAAATGTACCAGTTCAAAATTACAAACAGATTCTACTTAACAACAAACTTCCAGTCCCTGTGTTGTTTGCACCTCCTGTATACTGCTGTTCAGAGTATATAGGGCCTGGGGGCCCCACGCCTTTCCTTTTTTAAATTTGGGTGCAGGGTTCCCCTTAATATCCATACAAGCCCAAAGGGCCTGGTAATGGACTGGGGGGTACCCATGCTGTTTGTCTCACTGATTTTCATCCATATTGCCAGGACCCGACATTACATTAAAGCCGCAAGCAGTTTTAAATGACTTTTTTTCCTTTAAAAATGACATTTTGTGCAGGGACCGTTCTAAACACGGGAAACACGCGCCACTTTACAGGCATACTATAGACACCCCCCAGGTACGATATTTAAAGGAATATTTCACTTTTTTTTCACTTTAAGCATCATTAAAATCACTGCTCCTGAAAAAACGGCCATTTTTAAAACTTTGCATTGATACATGTCCCCTGGGGCAGGACCCGGGTCCCCAAACCCTTTTTAGGACAATACCATGCAAATTAGCCTGTAAAATGAGCACTTTTAATTATGAACGTTCGAGTCCGATAGACGTCAATGGGGTTCTAACGTTTGTGCAAATTTTCGGTCCGTTCACAGGTTCTGGTGTTTGGCTCATCCCTAGTCATGAAGAGGGGTAAAGCTACTGGAGTTGAAGTGGTTAATAATGCAATTTCTGCTCTTTTTAATTTATTACAGGCATAGTCATAGAGATAAAGAATTGATAACAACATTCATTTGCTAATGATTTTCATAGTTTCTTTTTATTTTCTGTTTGTGTACAAAAACCTTTGGAATGATTTACATTGGTAGCCTAGTGATAAGCTGAACTGTCCTGGGTTCAGCTCAGAATGGGTTCGGTGAAGTTCAAAACAAGTTCAGACGCCAAACCCTTTTTTGTCTTAAAAAGTAAAATGAACCCCGATAAGAAATAATCTATTTCTCCATCCTGAGAACATTTCTCACAAGTCATTAATCTTTCAATTTCATGCACACTGGGCGTGTTTACATCGGCTGTTTTTGTCTTCAGATGTTTTTTTTCACCACCATTACTAGTAAAAAATATAATAAAAAATTTCATAAATCAACAACCTATTTTGTAGACACGATAAGTTTTGTGCAAACCAATCAAAATACGCTTATTGCAATTTTTTTTCTTTACCAAAAATATGTAGAAGAATGCATAACGGCCTAAAGTGAGAATTTTTTTTTTTATTTGGGAAATTTATTATAGCAAAAAGTAAAAAATATTGTGTTTTTTTTTCAAAATTGTCACCTTTTTTTGTTGATAGCACAAAAATTAAAAACCTCAGAGGTGATCAAATACCACCAAAAGAAAGCTCTATTTGTGGGGAAAAAAATGATAATTTCATTTGAGTACAGCGTCGCACGACTGCGCAATTGTTATTCAAAATATTACAGCCCTGAAAGCTGAAAATTGGCCTGGGCAGGAAGGGGATGAAAATGCCCGGTATTGAAGGGGTTAATGCAATGAATGCAAACCATGAGGCTTTACATCCCCTTTAACCATTTCAGCCCCGGAAGATTTGGCTGCTCAATGACCAGGCCATTTTTTGCGATACGGTACTGCGTTGCTTTAACTGACAATTGCGCGGTCGTGCGATGCTGTACCCAAACAAAATTGACGTCCTTTTTTCGCACAAATATAGCTTTCTTTCGGTGGTATTTGATCACCTCTGCGTTTTTTATTTTTTGCGCTATAAACAAAAGAAGAGCGACAATTTTGAAAAAAAACTCTATATTTTACTTTTTACTATAATATCCCAAATTTAAAAAAAAAACAACAATTTTTTCCACAGTTAAGTCTGATATGTATTCTTCTACATATTTTTTGGGGAAATAAAACCTGCAATAAGCATATATTGATTGGTTTGTGCAAAAGTTATAGAGTCTACAAACTAGGGGATAGATTTATGGCATTTTTATTATTATTATTATTTTTTTTTTTAGCAGAGATCCTAAAGAATGAAGTGGAGATCATTGCAATATTTTATGTCACACAGTATTTGTGCAGCGGTCTTTCAAATGCAATTTTTTGGGAAAAAAAAAACATTTTAATGAATTAAAAAAAAGAAAACACAATAGTTACCCCAATCGCATGGATGAGAGAGTTTGAGGTGGAAAAACTTGCCTGGTCTGCACAGAGTCCTGACCTCAACCCAATAGAACACCTTTGGGATGAATTAGAGCAAAGACTGTGTCCCAATACTTTTGGCAATATAGTGTAGTTTTATTACTAGGTGATCCTGCCAGTAAGTCTATTATTTTACAAAAGTGTCAGTTAGAGGGTTGAGAAAAAACATTTAACACTGACAGCAGTGCTTACAATGGTCAGCTTTTATCCATATAGTTAGCTGGAGCAATGTTTCTCAACTCCAGTCCTCAAGGCGCCCCAACAGGTCATGTTTTCAGGATTTCCCTCAGATAAAAGGGCTGTGGTAATTACTAAGGCAGTGAAACTGATCAAATCACCAGTGCAAAACAATGGAAAGCCTGAAAACATGACCTGTTGGGGCGCCTTGAGGACTGGAGTTGAGAAACACTGAGCTGGAGAACCCCACCCCCCATCATTGCCTCTTATTAGTGTCCACCTGTGTCATAGGTGGAGTCCTTTAGTTCTCCCATATAGAGGAGTATATTTCTTCGATGGTTTAGAGAAGCAGGATCTCCCATTTTATGGATAGTGTAGGACCCACTAACTATGGGGTACTTTGTTCCGGTAAGTGGGCTTATCAATATGGTGTGACCAAATCTCCATATTATTTTTAAATGTTCAGGTGTTTTAAATATCCTTGCAGGAGGTAAATGTCATTTTTGCATGTGTGCCCTGTAATATTTTGTTCTGTTTATATGGTCTTATGGCTGCACCATCTTTAATGCATCTTTTAGGGTGTGCCCCCCAAATCTTTGTTGGTGATTTTTTTTAATGTCACATTTTATGTCGTATTTGCACAGCGGTTTTTCAAACACAATTTTTTTAGAAAAAGTACACTTTATTGAATTTAATGCACAAAAATACAATATACAGTGGAGGAAATAATGATTTGATCCCCTAAAGATTTTGTAAGTTTGCCCCCCTACAAAGAAATGATCAGTCAATTAAATACATACATTTATATTTTTGACACAGCAGTCTGGGATTGATAGAACATTAACTAAATTCAAACAATTATTAATAGAAGAACAAAAACCGACCCATAATCTATGTAAAATGTATAAACTTCTACTTCCTGTGGGACCCCTTAATGAAATAGCAAATATTAGAAAATGGGAAAGTGAAATAGAGAGTCGGATATCACTAGTAGAATGGGATAAAGCATTTTTACTAACACATAATCCGTGGCAGTCAAGCATCAAGAACGCAATCATAAAATTTTGATGAGATTGTACTGGAGCCCAGGATATTTGAATAAGGTGAATAAAGATAATATAGAGAAATGTTGGAGATGCCTAAGGGATAAAGGAACAATGACACATATTTGGTACGAATGTCATGTGGTGAAGGAATTCTGGTATAAAATATTCAAAATATACAAATTGGTGTCTGGAAAAGAGATGCAACCAAGTGTAAAGGTCTCGATATTGTCTATAATACCGGGATCATTGAAATCTATAAAGACGGATATCCTTCACCATATGATAAATGCAGCTAGGACAATAATAGCTCGAAAATGGAGAAAAAAAAATGGCTCTACAATAACGGAATGGATAAGTGAAATGAACGAAATACAATATATGGAAGAACAGATGAAGAGAGAAGGGTTGGAAAAAAATCAAAAGCCCATAATGTGGAATCAATGGGATAAGTTTTGGACCTCGATAAAAATGATATAATTTTTGTGAATGGGAACAAAACACCCCGTAGAGAGAGGGAGAGATTTTCTTTTTTTTATGAATGGAAAATAAGATAGTGGAAAATGATATGGATGGAAATAAACGTAAGAGTAATTGTATAGAATGTATATAAAATAAGATTGGGATGAATGGAGAATGGACATAGTAAAGAAACATATCAGATGGTTCAGTTTAGAATAGGTCATTAGAAAGTAGGACAGAAAGATGATATTTTAAGGAAAGGATCCTATATAATAATATAAAGTTCAACTTGATGATGAAAGATATTTATATGTATTTGTATAATTGTTTTAAAAAATAATAAAGGAAGATTGAAAACAGAAATGATCAGTCTAATTTTTATCATAGGTGTATTTTATATGATGGAGACTGAATATCAACCAAAAATTGAGAAAAAACACATGATACAAATGTAAATAAACATAAATTGAAATGCAGTTCAGTGAGTAAAATAAGTATTTGATCCCCAAGCAAAACATGACATATGCCCCGTACACACAGAAATTCCACCAGCAAAAGTCGGATGGTCGGAAATTCCAACCGTGTGTATGATCCATCGGACTTTTGCTGGTGGAATTTCCGCCAGCAAAAGATTGAGAGCAGGTTCTCTATTTTTGCGACGGAAAAAGCTCCTATCGGAAATTCCGATCATCTGTAGCAATTCCGACGTGCAAAATTCCTACGCATGCTCAGAATCATTTTCTCAGCTCGTCGTAGTTTTGTACGTTCTTGACTTTCGACAGTTCAGAGAACTTGTGTGACCGTGTGTATGCAAGGCAAGCTTGAGTGGAATTCCGTCAGAAAAAACATCCAAGGTTTTTCCGACGGAAATTCCGATCGTGTGTACGATGCATTAGTAGTTGGTGAAGAAACCCTTGTTTGCAAGCACAGAGGTGAGACATTTCTTGCCTCTGGTTGGAGACCAGTAGGGATGAGCCGAACAACCCCCGGTTTGGTTAGCAGCAGAACATGCGAACAGGCAAAACATTTGTGTGAACACCATTAAAGTCTATGGGACACGAATGTGAAAAATTAAAAGTGCTAATTTTAAAGGCTTATATGCAAGTTCTTGCCATAAAAAGTGATTGGGGACCCGGGTCCTGCTCCAAGGGACATAGATCAATGCAAAAAAAGTTTTAAAAATGGACGTTTTTTTCAGGAGCAGTGATTTAAATAATGCTTAAAGTGAAACAATAAAAATGAAATGTTCCTTTAAATATAATGCCTGGGGGGTCTCCTTAGTCTGCCCGTAAAGTAGCGCATCTTTTCCATGTTTATAACAGTACCGCAGCAAAATGACATTTCTAAAGGAAAAAATGTCATTTACAATTGCTTGTGGCTGTAATGTGTTGTCAGATCCTGACAATATAGATAAAAATCATTGATAAAAACAGCACGGGTCCCCCCCCAGTCCATTACCAGACCTTTGGGGTCTGGTATGTATATTAAGAGGAATCCCACAACAAAAATACAAAAAAAAAAATGGCGTGGATGTCCCCCCCAAAATTCATACCAGGCCCTTCAGGTCTGATATGCATATTAAGGGGAACCCCATTGTTAGGTACCTGGTAGTAGAGCCTGACTTGTAGGAGAAGACCTCTCATACAGCGCTGGTTCAGGAGCCACTGGAATGGGAACAGTGGTCTCCGGAGCACAGTGGGGTAGGAGTGCCTGTTTGAGGTAAGTCTCTGATGCTGAGATGAGGGAGAGATCCCACCGGGATGGCTGGACTGCAGATCTTGTGAAGACTTGAAGACAGCAGGCTGGGTGCTGGAGATGCAGGAAGCACTGGAGCTGAAGCTGAAGGTGCAACAGCAAGGAACAACAGCAGGCACAAGCAAGGTCAAACAGTCCGGGTCAGCAGGCAGATAAACACAGGCAATATCGGCAGGCAGAGGCAGAGTCAGTAGGCAGGCAGAGGTCGGCAATGGTATCAGGCAGGAGCAGTAGGATAGTCAGGCAGGCCAGGTCGGATAGGAGCAGGACGGATGGTCAGACAAGCCGGGTCAATCAGGAAACAATCAGTCAATCAGATGCAGGTTACAGAGATCACAGAGCTGAGACAAAGCAGCAGTGTGCCAGAGGCACAGGGGAACCTTTATGCATCCTTTGGCACCAAACGGCACTAACGCGAACGCGCGCCCGCGCATTCATGTGTGCGCACAAGCGCCGCATAACCGCACGCGCCCGAGCGCCGCGCTGATGCCTGGGAACATCAGGATTCTGCTAAGGAGCTTGCACAGGAGCGCGCCGGTGCATAGGCACATGCCAACGCCCAGGTCTGGTGCCGACGGCTCCCTGACATTGCCCCCCCCAAGGGGCAGCCTCCGGATGCCCACAAGCCTTCTCTTCTCAGGGCGGGAAGAGAAATAGGCACGAACTAACCGCCTAGCGTGCACATTCTCATCCGGTTCCCAGGAGTTACTTTCTGGGCCGTAGCCTTTCCATTTGATTAAAAATTGGGTTTGTCCCTGTCTTCTCCTGCAATCAAGAATAGTCTCAACTTCAAATTCCTCGCTGACGTCAATCAAAACAGGTTCAGGAGGTCTAGTTCCTCTACCAGGGAAGGGATCAGGTACAGCAGGTTTGAGCAATGAGACGTGGAACACTGGATGAATTTTAAGGGAATCAGGCAACGTCAGTTCGTAAGACACTTCGTTAATTTTCCTCTTAACCGGAAAAGGACCCATAAATCTAGGTGCCAACTTCTTAGAGGGACATGCTAGTTTGATATTAGTTGTAGAAAGCCATACCTGGTCACCAAGCTGTAGCTTCAATTCCCCTCTTCTTTTCCGATCGAAGATTCTCTTACCATCTGCCTGAGCCTTGGACACTGCTTCCTGCAACATCTGGTTGTTGCGACTGAGAAAATCCACCGCACTCTGTACTGCCGGAACTGAAGACTCTGGAAGGAAATCAGGTAGAAAGGTTAGATGGAAGCCATAATTGGCGAAAAAAGGGGATTGACCGGTGGCAGAATGTTTAGCATTATTGTAGGCAAATTCTGCCAAAGGTAGCAGGGCCACCCAATCATCCTGTGAGAAGGATGTAAAGCATCTAATGTACTGCTCAAGAGTTTGATTGGTCCTCTCCGTCTGTCCGTTAGTCTGAGGATGATAGGCCGAGGACAAGGCCAGTTTGATTTTTAAAATTTCACACAGGGCTTTCCAAAAACGTGAGGTGAATTGCACCCCTCTATCGGAGATTATGTTTACAGGGACTCCATGCAGTCTGATGATCTCTTTAATGAATATACGAGCTGTTTCAATAGCCGATGGGGTACCTCTTAACGGAAGAAAATGGGCCATCTTGGTTAAACGGTCCACCACCACAAAGTTGGCAGAACACCCCTCAGAACATGGCAGCTCTACAATAAAGTCCATGGAAATCATCTTCCAGGGTCTGTCGGGTACCGGTAGAGGTTTTAACAAGCCCCAAGCTCGATTCCTGGATGTCTTATTCTGGGTACAGATAGGGCAGGAGCTGACATATTTCTTGCAAAAGTCTTTTAGATTGGGCCACCAGAAGGTACGCTGTACTAATTCCAGGGTCTTGCGAACCCCAAAGTGACCTGCCAGTGGGTGATCGTGAAGCAACGTCAAGACCTTGACCCGAACCTCCTCAGAGACAAAAATTTGACTTCCTCTCCAGAACAACCCGTCTCTGTTAGTCAAGTTCATCCCTGTAGGCCTGGTTGATTCAAAGGATGCTTCCTTAATCTGGGAGAGAAGATCTGTTTGCAGGAGAAGGAAATTGTTTGCAGGCAGAATGGTGTCAGGGTTAGATAAGTCCTTAGGGTTGTCATGCATTCGTGACAATGCGTCAGGTTTAACATTTTTTGAGCCTGGCCGATACGTAATGTGGAAGGAAAAACGTGAGAAAAACAGGGCCCAGCGGGCTTGTCGAGGCTTTAGACGTTTGGCAGATCGCAGATATTCCAGGTTTTTATGGTCAGTATATATTAACACTGGATGCATAGCCCCTTCCAGCAGATACCTCCACTCTTCTAATGCAGTTTTAATAGCGAGAAGTTCTCGGTCGCCGACATCATAGTTTTTCTCCGCAGGAGAGAGTTTTCGGGAGAAGAACCCCACAGGATGCATTACATCTTCACTGCCTCTGCGTTGCGAAAGTATTGCACCTACCGCTATCTCAGAAGCGTCTACTTCCAAAATGAATGGTAGGGATGGTTCAGGATGGCTGAGGATAGGTGCCGAGGTGAATAACCTCTTGAGGTTTTCAAAAGCATCTTGGGCTAGTTGATTCCAGGAGAAACGGGTATTCTGTTTGGTCAGCTGTGTGATGGGTGCAATTATGGCTGAGAAACCCTTGATAAACTTCCTGTAAAAGTTTGCAAATCCGATGAATCGTTGGACCCCCTTTTTGTCTAGAGGTACCGGCCAGTCCAGAACAGCGGAAACCTTCTGTGGGTCCATCTTGATACCAGTTGATGAAATTATCAGCCCCAGGAATTGAATGCTCTGTTGCTCAAATTCACATTTTTCCGCTTTTGCATAAAGTCTGTGTAAGCGGAGGCGACCCAACACCCGACGAACATGTTCTCGATGTAAGTCCAGAGATTCCGAAAAAATCAAGATATCGTCCAGATATGCGATCACAAACACATCTAGGAAGTCTCTGAGAATATCATTTATCAGGTGTTGGAAGGTCGCAGGGGCATTGCAGAGTCCGAAGGGCATGACTAAGTATTCATAATGCCCGAATCGGGTCCGAAAGGCTGTTTTCCATTCGTGCCCTGCCCGGATACGGATCAAATTATAGGCCCCTCTTAGATCAAGCTTTGTAAAAATGACGGCAGTCCTCAATTTCTGAAATAATTCAGGTATCAGGGGTAGGGGATACCGATTCTTGACCGTGATTTTATTCAGTTCCCTGTAGTCTATACATGGGCGGAGAGACTTGTCTTTTTTGGCAACAAAGAATATCCCGGCACCGGCTGGGGAGGTAGAGTGGCGAATGAACCCCTTGGCCAGGTTTTCATCTATGTATGCCTTTAGCACTTCTTGTTCCTTTTCTGACAGAGGAAAAATGCGTCCAAAAGGGATTTCGGAACCTGGTAATAGCTCGATGGGGCAATCGTAGGGGCGATGAGGTGGAAGGGAATCTGCCCCCTTTTTGCTGAAAACATTGATATATTCATGATAATGATTAGGTATGGCCTGACAATTTTTCTGGTCGATGTCCAGACAAAGCAGAGTGGCAGGGGACTCCGGATCTTTCATCAAGCAGTGTTCTTGACAGTAAGCTGACAGAAATTTTACCTCTCCGGATGCCCAATGGATGTGCGGATTGTGTGCTTGCAGCCAGGGGATCCCCAGAATGATGGGAAACATAGGAGAGGTGATGGCATCAAGGACCAGCAGTTCCTTATGTTGGGAAGAAGTGGTAGCAGGTAATGGCAGGGTCTCTTGCGTTACTTGTCCGGATTTGATGCGGGAGCCATCAGCCAGAAATACAGAGAGTCCATGGGTTTTGGTCCATAACGGAATGTTATGTAGGCTGGCAAAAGTTAGATCAATAAAGCAGCTGCATGCCCCGGAGTCAATAATGGCATTGACTGGAATTATCTCTTCTTGGAGCTGTAATGAGAGAGGAATGGCAAGGTGGGTTGAATTCGAAGATAAAGCAGAGAGACTGGCATACATAGGAGATGGACACTTACTGATTTTAAATGGACAGTTATGGACATAGTGCCCGGTTCCTCAGCAATAGAGGCACAGATTAAATTGCCGACGTCGGACACATTCTTCAGAAGACAGGGCAGGTCGCATCAGTCCCAACTGCATTGGTTCGGAGGTGTCAGGCGTGGCCGGGACAGTGCTCATACTGGGTGAGGGAAAATAGTGTGTTGCAGGCACCGGAGCTCATGCTGTGATCCAGGTCGGGCGGTTTTGTTGAACAGAACGTTCAGATCGACGCTCTCGGAGGCGACGGTCGATCTGAATGGTTAAGGAGATCAGGGCCTCAAGAGTATTTGGAACACCAACTCGAGCGAGCTCATCTTTTAGTCCTTCGGATAGACCCATGCGAAATTGGTGGCGCAGGGCCACATCATTCCACTGTGTGTCCGCACTCCAACGCCGGAAGTCAGTAACATAGTCCTCAGCGAGTCTGCGGCCTTGTTGGAGTGCGAACAGAGCTGATTCAGCTGTAGCAGTCTGCTGGGGATTTTCATATAGCTGTGCCATGGCATCAAAGAAAGATGACAAAGCTTGGGTTAGTACAGAGTCTCCTTCAAGTAGCCGATGGGCCCAAGTTTGAGGTTCACCTTGTAGAAGGGAGATTACAAATCCCACCTTGGTGACCTCTAATGAGAAAGTCCGGGGTTGCAGTGCAAAAAAGAGCTGGCAGGCATTGCGGAAAGCCCGGAATTTAGCCCGGTCTCCGGAGAATCTTTCAGGGGTAGGAACCCTTGGTTCGGGTGGAAGCATCACAACTGCAGGAGCTGAAACAGTCTGTGTTGGGGCTGCAGCTGAAGAGGAAGCTGCAGGGTTGGATCCGGTAAGATTCTGAACTTGTCCTTCCAGTCTGTTGTAGTTATCCTGAAGGGATTGCACTGCTTGTGTGAGGGCCGCCAGGTGTGTACATATCTCCTTCATTGGAGAGGTATCTCCTGCAGGCTCAGTCATGGCTGCTTCGTACTGTTAGGTACCTGGTAGTAGAGCCTGACTTGTAGGAGAAGACCTCTCATACAGCGCTGGTTCAGGAGCCACTGGAATGGGAACAGTGGTCTCCGGAGCAAAGTGAGGTAGGAGTGCCTGTTTGAGGTAAGTCTCTGATGCTGAGATGAGGGAGAGATCCCACCGGGATGGCTGGACTGCAGATCTTGTGAAGACTTGAAGACAGCAGGCTGGGTGCTGGAGATGCAGGAAGCACTGGAGCTGAAGCTGAAGGTGCAACAGCAAGGAACAACAGCAGGCACAAGCAAGGTCAAACAGTCCGGGTCAGCAGGCAGATAAACACAGGCAATATCGGCAGGCAGAGGCAGAGTCAGTAGGCAGGCAGAGGTCTGCAATGGAATCAGGCAGGAGCAGTAGGATAGTCAGGCAGGCCGGGTCGGATAGGAGCAGGACGGATGGTCAGACAAGCCGGGTCAATCAGGAAACAATCAGTCAATCAGATGCAGGTTACAGAGATCACAGAGCTGAGACGAAGCAGCAGTGTGCCAGAGGCACAGGGGAACCTTTATGCGTCCTTTGGCGCCAAACGGCGCTAACGCGAACGTGCGCCCGTGCGCACGTGCATTCGCGTGTGCGCACAAGCGCCGCGTACCCGCGTGCGCCCGAGCGCCGCATTGATGCCTGGGAACATCAGGATTCTGCTGAGGAGCTTGCACAGGAGCGCGCCGGCGCATGGGCGCATGCCAACGCCCAGGTCTGGCACCGACGGCTCCCTGACACCCATGCCAAAAATACAAAAAAAAATGGCATGAATGTCCCCCCCAAAATCCATACCAGGCCCTTCAGGTCTGGTATGAATATTAAGGGGAAACTCGCACCAAAATTAAAAAAAAAATGGTGTGGGGGTCCCCCAGGCACTATATACTCTGAACAGCAGTATTTATACTATACGGCCTGCCCTATATACTCTGCAGAAAATTGGGCCTTAAGTGTTGGTGGTACCAGAACACACTGTAAGCACTCAGTTACTCTTGTAGGGCGCAGGACTGGGCCCTGCTGTGAAATATTATATAAAAAATTGTAATTACATGGCCCTGTTTAACAGGGGAAGAACAATTAGGCCTTGGGTGGTGTTGGTGGTGCCCTAAACCAAAAATATTGTTGAAAGTAGGGATGAGCTTCGTGTTCGACTCGAACATTGTGTGTTCGGCCGTTTGCCGAATTACAAACATTATGGGCCATTTTTGCCAAATTTGAGTGGCACTTCACGGCCCATAATTCACTGTGGCATCGCAGTGCATTGCTGGCTGATGATTGGCCAAGCATGCACTATGACCTGCATGCTTGGCCAATCACAGCGCTGTGTGTACAGAGAGCCGTAATTGGCCAAAGCCAAGGAGGCTTTGGCCAATTATGGCTCAGGGGGTTTAGTACATGCCCCACACTATATAAGGCCGCCTCCGTGGCGGCCTTGTGTAGTGTGTTGCGGTGGAGACAGAGAGATAGACAGAGAGACAGTGTCATTTGATTTAAGTTAGAGTAGGCAGGTCAAGTCAGTTAGCTGCACTTACAGTGTATTGTGTGTATATATGCATCCCAGGTTATCTATCTATCTATCTATCTATCTATCTATCTATCTATCTATCTATCTATCTATCTATCTATCTATCTATCTATCTCTCTCTAGATCTGTTCCTGTCATTCTCTTTCTAATATACTTACAGGCAGGCAGTTGATTTTACAGTTAGTGTACTGTGTACCCTGCACAGTTGCACCTACAGTATAGCTACCTGAAGCCAGGTGCTTGTGTAGGCTCTTGAAGTATTTACAGTTAGTGTACTGTGTACCCTGCACAGTTGCACCTACAGTATAGCTACCTGAAGACCAGTGCAGGTGTTCTCATACTAATAATAATACAGGTAGGCAGTCGATTCTGCTAGCTGCAGTATAATCGGTCTATATACATCCCAGTTTTGTGCAGCTACATCTCACTGCAGGCCTATTGTATGTCTGGAAGGCCAACAAGGAGAGGCAGACAGTCACAAGCCAATAAATGAGGGCAAGCAGGCACTATGTCTAGAGGCAACAGTGCTGGTCTTGGACACGGTGCATCCTCATCAGCACATGGCCGTGGGACACCATTGTCCTTTTTTTGGCAGCTGCAACATGCCGAAGACTTGGTCGAGTGGATGACCAAGCCGTCCTCATCCTCCTCATCCTCCCTCACCCAGGCTCAGGGTACTTTGTCTGACAAAGCAGTTGCCAATGCGGCCTCTTCCCTCAGCTCAATGGCATCAGTCACTCCTTCCCTAGCCCCACCATGTCCTCCTGAGGAGTCCCCCAAACTGTTTGACCACAGTGTTGGGTACATGCTATAGGAGGATGCCCAGCGTTTTGAAGGCTCCGATGATGGTACTCAACTAGAGGAAGGCAGGAACCTGAGCCAGACAGAGGGGGTGCCCAAGAAGGACAGCAATCTGGCAGTCATGTTCCCCCTGCTGCAGCATACTGCCAGGTTTGCTCCAGTGATGAGAGAGGGGATGATGAGGTCACTGACTCCACGTGGGTGCCTGATAGGAGAGAGGAGGAGAAATAGGAGGAGGAGGCACATCCCCAACGAGGCAGGATGCCCTCCAGGGGCCAGCCTAAGCACAGCACATTGACTGCATCACACCGCAGAGCTCCGCATGTGCAGGGCGCTGCTGTCTCTGCGTGTTATTCCAAAAGTTCTTTGATGTGGGCCTTTTTTGAGACAAGTGCATTAGATCGCACCTCTGCTCTTTGCAACATGTCTCAAGCATATCTCGCATGGCCAAAACATCTCTTGCTTGCGCACCACATGCTTGACCAGACATATGTTGACCTGCCATGCAGTTCATTGGCAAGCATACCTAAAAGACCTACACCAAAGAACAAAGAGGACCTCTCCTTGCTCCTCATCAGATCTCCAACCCCACTATACCTTCAGTCCTCACTGAGACCTGCACTGAGAGGAATGAAGGTGTAGAATTAGGAGTGTCACAGCCAAGTACTTGCAGGCAATCTGCTATCGGTACACCGAAGTCAGATTTTACCAGGCAAATTTCCCTGCCCCAGATGCCGCACCGCAGAAAGAAGTTCACTCCCAGCCATCCACATGCCCAGCAGTTGAATGCTAGCTTGGCAAAATTGCTAGCACTTCAACTGCTACCTTTTCAATTGGTAGACTCTGCCCCCTTCTGTGAGTTTGTGGAATGTGCGGTTCCTCAGTGGCAGGTTCCCAAACGCCACTTTTTCTCATTTAAAGCAATTCCGGCTCTCTACTGGCATGTGGAAGGCAATGTCTTGGCCTCACTGGACAGGGCGGTCAGCAGTAAGGTGCATATTACCGCTGACTCATGGTCCAGCAGGCATGGACAGGGACATTACCTAAGTTTCACGGTACATTGGGTGACTCTGTGGGCAGCTGGGAAGGATGCAGGACAAGGTGCAGTAGTGTTGGAGGTTGTTCCGCCACCACGCCTCCAAAATGCCACTACTGGTGATTCTGACACACCTCTCTCCTCCACCCCCTCCTCTTCTTCTTCTTCCATGGTCTCTTCCTGTGCTTTGTCCTCGGAACCAGCGGTGCTCAGTAGGCGTTCAAGGTGCTACGCAAGTACGCAGGCCAAAAGATGCCATGCGGTGCTTGAGCTGGTGTGCTTGGGGGACAGGAGCCACACTGGGGCAGAGATTCTGTCAGCTCTGCAGGGGCAGGTTCAGAGGTGGTTGACACCACGGCAACTTAAGCCAGGAATGGTGGTTTGCAAAAATGGCACCAACCTCCTCTCTGCCCTCTGACAGGGACAACTGACCCATGTGCCCTGTTTGGCTCACATCCTTAACTTAGTGGTGCAGTGGTTCTTGGGCAGGTACCCAGGCTAACAGGATGTCCTGAAGCAGGCCAGGAAAGTCTGTGTGCATTTCCGCTGGTCATATAATGCCAGTGCTCGGCTGGCTGACCTCCAAAAGGAATTTAACCTGCCCAAGAACCGCCTAATCTGTGACATGCCCACCAGGTGGAACTCAACGTTGGCCATGCTGCAGCGGCTGCACACGCAGCAGAGGGCCATCAATGAGTACCTGTGAGACTATGGCACCAGGACACAGTCAAGGGAGCTTGTTTTTTTTTCCCCACGCCAGTGGGCCATGATCAGGGATGCATGCACTGTCCTGTCACCATTTGAGGAAGCCAGGAGGATGGTGAGTAGGGATGAGCCGAACACCCCCCTGTTCGGTTCGCACCAGAACATGCAAACAGGAAAAACATTTGTTCGAACACGCGAACACTGTTAAAGTCTATGGGACACGAACCTGAATAATCAAAAGTGCTAATTTTAAAGGCTTATATGCAAGTTATTGTCATAAAAAATGTTTGGGGACCCAGGTCCTGCCCCAAGGGACATGGATCAATGCAAAAAAAGTTTTAAAAACTGCCGTTTTTTTGGGAGCAGTGATTTTAATAATGATTAAAGTGAAACAATAAAAGTGTAATATTCCTTTACATTTTGTACCTGGGGGTGTCTATAGTATGTCTGTAAAGGGGCGCATGTTTCCCGTGTTTAGAATAGTCTGACAGCAAAATGACATTTCAAAGGAAAAAAAGTAATTTAAAACTACTCACGGCTATTAATGAATTGCCGGTCCGACAATACAAATAAAAGTTCAATGATAAAAACGGCATGGGAATTCCCCACTAGGGAACGCTGAACCAAAATTTAAAAAAAAAAATGACCTGGGGGTCCCCCTAAATTCCATACCAGGCCCTTCAGGTCTGGCATAGATATTAAGGGGAACCCCGGCCAAAATTTTTTAAAAAATGGCATGGGGTCCCCCCAAAAATCAATACCAGACCCTTATCCGAGCACGCAACCTGGCAGGGTGCAGGAAAGAGGGGGGACGAGAGAGTACCAGGCCACATGCCCTCAACATTGGGAGGGTGCTTTGAGATAGCCCCCCAAAACAACTTGTCCCAATGTTGATGGGGACAAGGGCCTCATCCCCACAACCCTTGCCCGGTGGTTGTGGGGGTCTGCGGGCGGGGGGCTTATCGGAATCTGGAAGCCCCCTTTAACAAGGGGACCCCCAGATCCCAGTCCCTCCTGTGTGAAATGGTAAGGGGGTACAAAATTACCCCTACCATTTCACAAAATAATGACAAGAGACAGTGTTTGACAATTCCTTTATTTAAATGCTTCTTCTTTCTTCTATCTTCTATCTTCCTTCGGTTTCTTACTCCATCTCCTTCTTTTGGTTCTTCTGGTTCCTTCTCTGGTGTTCTTGTCCGGCATCTTCCTCCGCGGCGCTGGCGTCTTCTTCCCTTTGTCTTCTCAGGCTGCTCCGCATCCACCATGATGGGAGGCTCGCACTGTGTGATGCTTCTCCTCTTCTGACGGTTCTTAAATAATGGAGGGCGGGGCCACCCGGTGACCTCTCCCCCCTCTGACGCACAGGGACTTCCCTGTCCGCCCCCCTCTGACGTCACAGGGAATGCCACAGGGAAGTCCCTGTCAAGTCCCCGTGCGTCAGAGGGAGGTGGAGGTCACCGGGTGGCCCCGCCTTCCATTATTTAAGATCCGTCAGAAGAGGAGAAGCGTCACACAGCGGGAGCCTCCCATCATGGTGAATGCATAGCTGCCCGAGAAGACGAAGTAAAGAAGATGCCGACCCCGCGGAGGAAGATGCTGGACGAGAACACTGGAAGAAGAACCAGAAGAAGAAGAAGATGGAGGAAGATAGAGGAAGATAGAAGAAAGAAGAAAGAAAAAAGAAGAAGCATTTAAATAAAGGAATTGTCAAAAACTGTCTCTTGTCATTTTTAACATTTTTGACACTTTTTTTGTGAAATGGTACCCCTTACCATTTCACACAGGGGGGAGAGCTGGGATCTGGGGGTCCCCTTGTTAAAGGGGGCTTCAAGATTCCGATAAGCTCCCCGCCCGCAGACCCCCACAACCACCGGGCAAGAGTTGTGGGGATGAGGCCCTTGTCCCCATCAACATGGGGACAAGGTGTTTTGGGGGGCTACCCCAAAGCACCCTCCCAATGTTGAGGGCATGTGGCCTGGTATGGTTCAGGAGGGGGGGCGCTCTCGTCCCCCCCTATTTTCCTGTGGCCTGCCAGGTTGCATGCTTGGATAAGGGTCTGGTATGGATTGTTTTTTTTTATTAGGGGGACCCCACGCCATTTTTTTAAAAAAATTGGTGCGGGGTTCCCCTTAAAATCCATACCAGACCTGAAGGGCCTAGTATGAAATTTAGGGGGACCCCCACGTCATTTTTTTTTTTAAATTTTGGTTCGGTGTTCCCCTGTGGGGAATTCCCATGCTATTTTTATCAATTAAATTTCACCTACGCTGAATGACCTCCCTAATTCTGCAAAGCCTGCAGAAGGATCCTCGTATTTGTGGTATCAAGGAGAAGGATCGTTACTGGCTGGCAATCCTCCTTGATCCACGTTACAAGAGTAAGGTTGTGGACCTTATCTTGCCGTTGCAATGGGAGCAAAGGATGAAACATCTTCAGGAGGCCTTGCAGAAAGGTCTGTGCAACACGTTCCCAGAGACTGGGAGGTTACAAGCTCCTGTTCCTGGAGGACGTGTTGCCGAGGCTTCGGTCAGTCAAAGAAGGAGCGGTGAAGAAGGTGGTCGTCTGACCGCTGGGCACCAGCACCAGTGCCTAAAGCCCAATTTTTCTGCCCCTGTTTGCCTTTTTTCTGCCCCCTGGGCCTTAGGCACTGGTGCTGGTGCCACAACACTACAACTCCTCAAAGATACTCTAGTTGAGTGCAGGAACGAGCCCTGCTTCAAAATATTACATCAAAAATTGTAATTTCACGCCCCTGTTAAACAGGGGCAGAAAAATTGGGCTTTAGGCACTGGTGCTGGTGCCCAGAACCAAAAATGTTCTTAGAAGCTATCAACATGAACATTGAGGAGGAATAGGATAGTCACTCAGCATAACAGGATAGTCACTCAGCATCAGCATAGGCAGTCTTCAAGGGATCTCACATTCATAAAAATATTAATCGGTTACATCAGCATAAGGTGCTTGGTAGCTGGTGATCCAAGACTAATTCATTTTTATGAAAGTGAGCCGATCAACCGAGTCTGTGGACAGGTGCACTCTGATCAGTTACAAAGCCTCCAGCAGCACTGAATGTGCATTCAGATAGAACGCTGGATGCAGGACAGGCCAGGAGCTCAATTGCATACTGTGCAAGCTCTGGCCAGTGATCCATCCTCAAGACCCAGTAACCCAGTGGATTTTCGGTTGGAAAGGTCTCCAAGTCTGATCTTCCCCAAGGTATTCCTGCACCATGTAAATCAGACACTGGCGATGGTTGCTGGAACCGATCAGACCTCGGGGCTGCGGACTAAAAAATTGTCTGAACGCATCGGTCAGACGGCCACCTTCTCCACCGCTCCTTCTGTGACTGACTGAAGCCTCAGCAACACGTTGTCCAGGAGGACCAGGAAATTGTAACCCCCAGGCTCTGGAAACGCATTGGACAAACCTTTCTGCAAGGCCTCCTGAAGATGTTTCATCCTCTGCTCCCTCTGAGAAGGCTGGATAAGTTCTGCAACCTTTGCCTTGTAACGTGGATCAAGAAGGGTTGCCAGCCAGTACTGATCACTCTCCTTGATACCACAAATCCGAGGGTCCTTTCGCAGGCTTTGCAGGATCAGGGAGGCCATGCAGCATAGGTTTGCTGAGGCATTCAGTCCTCTGGGTCACTAAGGATGACATGATCTGCAGCCACCTCCTCCCAGCCATGTACAAGTCCATGGGTTTCTGGGGACTGAAAACGATCCCTTGAAGACTGCTGCTGATGCTGAGTGCCAGGCTCCACCTCCATGCTGACACAATCCTGACACAATCCTCCTCCTCCTCTTCCTGTGTGATAGACTAGCCTGCAGGAATACTCTCTGGATAAAGAGGACCTTGAGAGGAAAGGAAGTCCTACTCTTTCTCCCTCTGTTCTGCCTCAAGTGCCCTGTTTATTATTCCATGCAGCGTGTGCTCCAGCAGGAAGACAAGAGGGACAGTATCACTGATGCATGCACTGTCACTGCTCACCATCCTCGTGGCCTCCTCAAATGGTGACAGGACAGTGCATGCATCCTTGATCATTAGCCACTAGTGTGGCGAAAAAAAGCCAAGCTCCCCTGACCCTGTCCTGGTGCTATACTACTCATTGACGGCCCTCTGCTGCATGTGCAACTGCTGCAGCATTGCCAACGTTGAGTTCCACCAGGTGGGCATGTCACAAATGAGGCGGTTCTTGGGCAGGTTGCATTCCTTTTGAAGATAAGCCAGCCGAGCACTGGCATTATATGACTGGCGGAAATGCCCACAGACTTATCTGGCCTGCCTCAGGACATCCTGTAAGCCCGGTTACCTGCACAAGAAGCGCTGCACCACCAAATTAAGAACGTGAGCCAAACAGGGAACATGGGTGAAGTGTCCCTGTCAGAGGGCAGAGAGGAGGTTGGAGCCATTGTCACAAACCACCATTCCTGGCTGAAGCTGGCATGGCGTCAACCACCTCTGAGCCTGTCCCTGCAGAGCTGCCAGAATCTCTCCCCCAGTGTGGCTCTTGTCCCCTAAGCAGACCAACTCAAGCACTGCATGGCATCTTTTTGCCTGAGTGCTTGCGTAGCCCCTAGAATGCCTACGGAGCACCGCTGGTTCTGAGGACAAATCTGCACAGGAAGAGGCCATAGAGGAAGAAGAAGAGGAGGGGGTGGAGTAGAGAGGTGTGGCAGAATCACCACTACCAGCATTTTGGAGGCATGGTGGTGGAACAAGCTCCAACATTACTGCACCCTGTCCTGCATCCTTCACAGCTGCCAGCAGGGTTACACAGTGCACCGTGAAAGAAAGATAATGTCCGTGTACATGCCTGCTGGGCCATGAGTCAGCGGTAATATGCACCTTTCCGCTGACCGCCCTGTCCAATGAGGCCAAGACATTGCCTTCCACATGCCAGTAGAGAGCTGGAATGGCCTTCCAAGAAAAAAAATGGTGTTTGGGAACCTTCCACTGAGGTACTGCACATTCCACAAATTCTCGAAAGGGGGCAGAGTCTACCAGCTGAAAAGGCACCAGTTGGAGTTCTAGCAATTTAGCCAAACTAGCATTCAGCCGCTGAGCATGTGGACTGAATTTCTTGTGACGGTTTAGCAACTGGGGTAGGGAAAGTTGCCTGCTACAATCGGATTTAGGTGTACAGCTAGCAGATTGCCCGCAAGAGCTTGGGACACCTAATTCTACACCTTCATTCCTCTCAGTGCAGGTCTCTAAGCGGACTGAAGGTATAGTGGGGTTGGAGATCCAAGCTGATGAGGAGCAAGGAGAGGTCCGCCTTGTTATTTGGTGTGGGTCTTTTAAGTACTGTTGCCAACGGACTGCATGGGAGCTCGACATATGTTTGGTCAAGCATGTGGTGCCCAAGCAGTTGCTGTTTTGGCCACGCTTGATAATCTTCAGACATATGTTGCAAACAGCAATGATGCGATCTGCTGCACACATCTCAAAAAAGGCCCACACCAAAGAACTTTTAAAAAAATGCACGTCAGCAGCGCCCTGCACATGCGGTTGGTTGACTGTCCTTAGGCTGGCCCCTGGGGGGCATCATGCCTCGTTGGAGATGTGCCTCCTCCTCCTCTCTTCTATCAGGCACCCATGTAGAGTCAGTGACCTGGCAGTATGCTGCAGCTGGGGGAACATGACTGACAGTTTCTTATCCTTCTTGGGCACCCCCTCTCTCTGGGCTCACGTTACTGCCTTCATCCTCAACCTGGGTACCATCATCGTAGCCTTCAAAATGCTGCGCATCCTCCTGCAGCATGTACCCGACACTGTGGTCGAACAGTTTGGGGGACTCCTCAGGACATGATGGTGGGGCTAGGGAAGGAGTGACTGATGCCAATGAGCCGATGGAATAGGCCGCATTGGCAGCCAAACTTCTCTTAGCCCAGGTGACAGAGGATGAGGACGGCTTTGTAATTCACTCTACCAACTCTTCTGCATGTTGTGGCTCTGAATGGCCAGCTGCCGAAAAAAAGGATAAGCTAGCCCCACAGCCACATGCTGAGGTTGCACCGTGTCCATGACCGGCACTGTTGGCTGTAGACACAGAGACTGCTTGCCCTCTTTTAGTGGCCTGTGAGCATCTGCCTTTCCTTGGTGGCCTTCCAGACATGCTGTAAAATTGGATTAGCAAAACACGGCCTGAAGTTTACTAGAAAAATTACACCAGGAATGGCCTGCAGTCAGGTATATGCTTGGCTAGACTAGAATGCAGTGGATATATATGTAAGAAACTGTGTGTGTGTATATACATATATATATATATATATATATATCTTTATGCATTGCAGATCACTGAATCACCTGCCTGCCTGCCTGAAAGTGTCCATGAAAACGTACACCAGGAATGGCCTGTAGTCAGGTATAGGCTTGGCTAGACTAGAATGCAGTGGATATATATGTTGGAGACTGTATATATATATTTAATGCACTGCAGATCACTGAATCACTTGCCTGCCTGCCTGAAAGTGTATTTAAAAATGTACACCAGCAATGGCCTGCAGTCAGATATAGGCTTGGCTAGACTAGAATGCAGTGGATATATATGTTGGAGACTGTATATATATTTAATGCACTGCGGATCCCTGAATCACTTGCCTGCCTGCCTGAAAGTGTATTTGAAAACGTACAACAGGAATGGCCAGCAGTGAGATCTAGCTACACAGGATACAGTATATATAGATAGATAGATATACAAAGCCGGAATACAGTGCAGCTAACTGAATCAACTGCCTACCTGAAGTATATTCCAAACAGTACACCAGGGACGGTCTGCAGAGAGATCTAAGTGAAGTGAGAAAGTTCCTGGATAGCCGCACTCTGAAGAAAAAACATCTTTATTGAAGAATAAAATTTCCAAAATACAGTCACATGGAAAGAGATACAGGGTCAAAAATAAGCTAACGCGTTTCGCATTGTGAGATACTTACTCATAGCTGAGAGAGACCTAGCTAAATTGGATACAGTGGATATATATATATATATACACACACACACCAGTCTGACTGTGTGTGTGTGTGTGTGTGTGTGTGTGTGTGTGTATATATATATATATATATATATATATATATATATATATATATTGCAGCTAATTGAATCAACTGCCTGCCTGAATTAGAAACAGTACAGCAGGAATGGTCTGCAGTGAGATCTAGCTAACTGAATAAACTGCCTGCTCAAAGTAAATAAAATGACATACTCTCTCTCTATCTCTCTCTCTGCCAGCAACACACTGCACAAGGCCGACGTGCAGGTGGCCTTATATAGTGTGGGCCGTGGATTTAACCCCCTGAGCCATAATTGGCCAAAGGCACCATGCCTTTGGCCAGTTATGGTTCTCTTTGCTTACGGCGCTATGATTGGCCAAAGCATGCGAGTCATAGTGCATGCTTGGCCAATCATCAGCCAGTAATGTGTATTATGGGGCGTGACTCGCCGCTCGAATTTGGTGCGAACGCCCCATAATGTTCGATCTTCGAACGATTGAACAGCCGATGTTCGAGTCAAACTCATGTTCGACACAAACTCGAAGCTCATCCCTAATCCTCTGCTTCCTCTGCAAAGGCAGGATGAGTTCTTAATACAGGTTACAAGGGTAAAGTTGCAGAAGGGTTGCCAGCCAGTAATAAACCCTCTCTTTGACACAATGAATCCTAGGTTCTTTTGCAGTGTGACCAAGGATCACATCATCCATAACTACCTCCTCCCAGCCACGTACAACTCCTTGGGTTTCTGGGGACTGAAAACCATCCGTTAAAGGCTGCTGCTGAGTGTTATCCTCTACATCCATGCTGACACAATCCTCCTCCTTCTCCTACTCTTCCTTTGTGTTTGGGCCTGCAGGAATGCTATCTGGATAAAGGGGGCCTTGAGAGGCAAGGAAGTCCTCCTCTGCATCAAGTGCCCTGTCCATGATTCCATGAAGCGTGTGCTCCAGCAGGAAGACTAAAGGGACAGTGTCACTGATGCATGCATTGACACTGCTTACCATCCTTGTGGTCTCCTCAAATGGTGACAGGAGAGTGCATAAATCCTTGATCAGTAGCCAATGGCATGGCAAAAAGAAGCCAAGCTCCCCTGACCCTGTCCTGGTGCCATACTCGCACAGGTACTCATTGATGGCCCTCTGCTGTGTGTGTAGCCGCTGCAGAATTTCCAATGTAAAGTTCCACATGGTGGGCATGTCACAAATGAGGTGGTTGGTGGGCAGGTTGCATTCCCTTTCAATGTCAGCCAGCCGAGCACTGGCATTGAATGACCGGTGGAAATGACCACAGACTTTTCTGGCCTGCCTCAGGAGATCTTGTAAACCTGGGTACCTGGTCAAGAACTGCTGCACCACCAAATTCAGGACGTGTGCCAAACATGGAACAGGGGTCGAGTTTCCTTGTAGGAGGGTGGAGAAAAGGTTGGTACCATTGTTGCATACAACCATTCCTGGCTGAAGCTGGCGTGGTGTCAACCACCTCTGAGCCTGCCCCAGTATGGCTCCTGTCTCCTAGGCAGACCAACTCAAGCACCGCATGGCATCTTTTAGCCAGACTGCGTGCGTAGCAA
Source organism: Aquarana catesbeiana (assembly GCA_037953035.1). NCBI lineage: Eukaryota > Metazoa > Chordata > Amphibia > Anura > Ranidae > Aquarana > Aquarana catesbeiana. The sequence goes on along the minus strand of JBBHAA010001355.1, from coordinate 1,392,942 downwards.
CACTGAACCCTGTCCTGCATCCTTCCCAGCTGCCAGCAGAGTTACCCAGTGCGCTGTGAAGGAAAGGTAATGTCCCTGCCCATGCCTGCTGGACCATGAGTCAGCGGTAATATGAATCTTACTGCTGACCGCCCTGTCCAACGAGGCCAAAACATTGCCTTCCACATGTCGGTAGAGAGCCAGAATCATGCCGCTTTTGCCATGGGGCAAACGGGGCAGCTGCCCTGGGCCCAGTCATTATTGAGGTGCCCAAAATAGCTGCCCGCTGGAGTTCCGCCACCTCCGGCGTTGGTCACGCTGGCTGCTCACTACTGTAATCCGGGAGAGGAGCGCTGCTTCAGTATTTACAAGTGACAGCGCTCCTCTCTGTGTGGCCGTTCAGACCCCTTCCTGCTCCACACATCGATGTCTGTGAGAGCAGAGGAGGGAGGGGCAGGGCATCTACTGTATACATGCGGAGGCTCTTCCAGAGACCGGCAGCCTGCATGGACATGCTTGGCTCTTCTGGCGCATCACTCTGTTATTTGGGTGAGGTAAGCTCTAAAAACTTTAATCCGAGGGGAGGAGAGCTTTTTTTCTCTGGGGGGATTGGGGTTGGACTTGGATGTACAGCACACTTCTTCAACCAGGCATTATGTACATAGTACGCCTCTTAATCCTGCATTCTGAACATGTAGTGCACCCCTCAATCCTGCACTCTGCATGTAGCGCACTCTTCAATCCCGCACTCTGCATGTAGCGCACCCCTCAATCCTGCACTCTTCATGTAGTGCACCCTTCAATCCTGCACCCTGCATGTAGTGCACCCCTCAATCCTGCACTCTGCATATAATGCAGCCCTCAATCCAGCACTCTACATAGCGCAACCCTGCACTCTGCAGATAATGCACACCTGAACCTTGCACATAGTACGCCACTGAACCCTGTACTGTGAACATAGCGCACCCCTCAATCCTGCACTCTGCACATAATGCAACCCTCAATACTGCACTCTGCACATAACTCACCTCTGAACCCAGCACTCTACAAATAGCGCACCTCTCAATCCTGCACTCTGCACATAGCACACCCCTCAATCCTGCACATAGCGCACCCCTCAATACTGCACATAGCACACCTCTCAACCCTAAATGTAGCTAATCCCTCAACCCTGCACTCTGTACATAGCACACCCCTCAACCCTGCAGTCTGTACATAGCGCACTCTTCTGTATATAGTTCACTCCTGAACTCCTGGTATGTAACAGGAATCTTTATGTGGTGCACACGTCTCAACCCTGCACTCTGTATATAGCGCACTCCTTAACCTGCACTCTGCACAGTGCACCCCTCACCCCTGCATATAGCGCAATTGTCAACTCTGCCCGTAGCGCACCCCTCAACCCTGCACTCTGTATGTAGAACACTCTTCTGTATATAATTCACTCCTGAACTCCTAATATGTAACAATGCCTCAATATTAGTGAAGTTTGGCCACACCCACAATTCGATGCAGAGATAATAAAGTGCAGTAACCTCTAGCAACCAATCCGTGAACATTAATGATCTGCTTTAATCTTTAGCAACCAATCAATGACCAAGAATGGTTTGCAGTAACCGCTAGAAACCATTTATCAGTAATGATGCACAGTAACCTCTAGCAACCAGTCAGCGGTAATGATGTGCAGTAACCACTAGACCCCAGTGAGCAGTAATGATGTACAGTAACCTCTATCAACCATTTAGCAAGCACAAATGATGTGCTGTAAGCTCTAGCAACTAATCAGTGAGCGGTAATGATATTCTGTAACCTCTGGCAACCAATTGCAATCACTGCCTGATCTGCTGTAGTAAACGGATTTTGGGGGGGGCACAAGAAAATGTTTGCCCAGGGTCCAATCAATATTAAAGATGGCCCTGGCCAGAATAGCCTTCCTTGAAAAGAAATGGCATTTTGGAACCTGCCATGAGGTACAGCACATTCCACAAATTCACGGAAGGGGGAAGAGTCTACCAGCTGAAAAGGCAGCAGTTGCAGTGCTAGTAATTTGGCCAAGCTAGCATTTAGACGCTGAGCATGTGGATGGCTGGGACCAAATTTCTTTTTACAGTTCAGCAACTGGGGTAGGGAAATTTGCCTGCTAAAATCAATTGGTGATGCACTGCTAGCAGATTGGCTGCAAGTACACCTACTGCTATACCTTTTCTCTCAGTGTAGGTTTTTAAGAGGACTGGCAATATAGCAGGGTTGGAGATCCCAGATGAGGAGCAAGGAGAAGTCTGCCTTTTTCTATGATGTGGGTCTTTCAAGTGCTGGTGCCAACAAACTGCATGGCAGGTCGTCATATGTCTGGTGAAGCATGTGGTGCCCAAGCGGCTGCTGTTCTGGCCATGCTTGATCCGCTTCAGAAATAGGGTGCAAGGGTGCAATATGCTGCACACATGTTGAAAAAAGGCTCACACCAAAGAACTTTTAAAAGTCAGTGGCAAATCAGCAGCGCCCTGGACCTGCGGAGCTCTGTAATGTGATGCAATAAGGTGGCTGCCCTTAAGCTGCTCCCTAGAGGACATCCTGCCTCATTTGAGTTGTGCCTCCACCTCCTCCTCCTCCTCCTCCTCCTCTCCTCTTCTCTCAGGTACCCAAGTACAGTCAGTGACCTTATCATCCCCTCCCTCCTCATCACTAGAGCAAACTGGAGCAAGGAGGGAGGGGATGATGAGGTCACTGACTGTACTTAGGTGCCTGAGAAGAGGAGGAGGCACAACTCCAACGAGGAAGAATGTCCTCTAGGGGGCAGCTTAAGGGCAACCACCCTATTGCATGGCACCGCAGAACTCAGCAGGTGCAGGACGCTGCTGAATCCCCGCTGACTTTTAAAAGTTCCTTGGTGTGGGCCTTTTTTGACACGTGTGCAGCAGATCGCACAGTTGCTGTTTGCAACCTATGTCTGAAGTGGATCAAGTGTGGCCAGAACAGCAGCTGCTTGGGCACCACATGCTTGACCAAACATATGCCATGCCATGCAGTCCATTGTCAACATGTCAGAAACCATGAATCAGACCGAGACAGAAGTGGAGTTAAAAATCACACTTGTTTAATAATAATCATAATAGTAAAAGGTAAACAGAGCAACATAATCAAATAATAAGCAGAGTTTGGTAACCGGAATGGATAGTCAGACAAGCCAGGACATCAGGGAGCCATAGATCAGTGTTCTTCAGGACAGACCAGGAAATCAGGAAACCAGAGAATCAGCGCAGTGGAACAGCAAGCAAGTGGATGTCAGCCAAGCAAGTTTTCAACAGATACACAGAAGAGTCTCTTGATGTGTTGACCAAGGCAAAGGCAGAGAGGGACTGACCTGAACAGCTTAAATAACCAGCAGGAACTGACAAACAGGATATCATCATCAGGTGAGTCACTGTGGAAAAGATTGGAGCTGGCAATTAACCGACAGCTGAGTGGCCTGCTCTGAGAAGGAAGGGCTCAGCCCAGCCCTGACACAACAGCACCTGAAAGACCCACGTCATAGAAAAAAGCAGACTTCTCCTTGCTCCTCATCTGGAAGCTCCAACCCTACTATACCTCCAGTCTTCTGAAAAACATGCACTGAGAGGAATGAAGGTATAGCAATGGGTGTCCCAAGTACTTGCAGCCAATCTGCTAGCAGTACACCACCAATTGTTTTTAGCAGGCAAATTTCCCTACCCCAGTTGCTGAACCGTAAAAAGAAATTCGGTCCCAGCCATCCACATGCTCAGCATTTAAATGCTAGCTTGGCCAAATTGCTAGCACTGCAACTGCTGCCTTTTCAGCTGGTAGACTCTGCCCCCTTTTGTGAATTTGTGGAATGTGCTCCAAAACGCCATTTCTTTTCATGGAAGGCCATTCCGGCTCTCTACCGGCATGTGGAAGGAAATGTTTTGGCCTCATTGGACAGGGCGGTCAGCAGTAAAGTTCATATTACTGCTGACTCATGGTCCAGCAGGCATGGGCAGGGACGTTGTCTTTCCTTCACGGTGCACTGGGTAACTCTGCTGGTAGCTGGGAAGGATGCAGGACATCGTTCAGTGTTGGAGCTTGTTCCACCACCACGGCTCCAAAATGCTAGTAGTGATTCTGCCACATCTGCGCTCTCTTCCACCCCCTCCTCTTCTTCTTTCTATATGGCCTCATCTGCAGATTAGTCCTATGAACCAGCAGTGCTCCGTAAGCATTCAAGGGCAAGCAGTCATGCTAAAAGATGCCATGCATTGCTTGAGTTGGTCTGCCTAGGAGACAGTGGGGAAGAGATTCTGTCAGCTCTGCGGGGGCAGGCTCAGAAGTGGTTGACTCCATGCCAGCTTCAGCCAGGAATGATTGTATGCGACAATGGCACCAACCTTCTCTCCACCCTCTGACAGGGACACTTGACCCATGTTCCATGTTTGGCACACATCCTGAATTTGGTGGTGCAGCGGTTCTTGACCAGGTACCCAGGCTTACAAAATCTCCTGAGGCAGGCCAGAAAAGTATGTGGTCATTTCCACCAGTCATACAATGCCGGTTTTCGGCTGGCTGACATTCAAAGGGAATGCAACCTGCCCACCAACCGCCTCATTTGTGACATGCCCACCAGGTGGAACTCAACGTTGCCAATGCTGCAGTGGCTGCACACAGCAGAGGGCCATCAATGAGTACCTGTGTGAGTATGGCACCAGGACAGGGTCAGGGGAGCTTGGCTTCTTTTTGCCACACCAGTGGCTACTGATCAAGGTTGCATGCACTGTTCTGTCACCATTTGAGGAGGAAACGAGGATGGGGAGCAGCAACAATGCATGCATCGGTGACATTGTCGCTCTAGTCTTCCTGTTGGAGCACACGCTTTGTGGAATCATGGACAGGGCACGTGTCAGCATGGATGTAGGGGATAACATGCAGCAGCAGTCTTCAAGGGATGGTTTTCACTCCCCAGAAACCCAAGGAGTTGTACGTGGCTGGGAGGAGGTAGTTACCCTTAGTTACCCTGAGGACTCAGAATCGAATGCCTCTACAAACTTACGTTGCATGGCCTCCCTGATTCTGCAAAGTCTGCGAAAGGACTCTAGGATTCGTGGTATCAAGGAAAGGGATCATTACTGGCTTGCAGTCCTTCTTTATCCACGTTACAAGGGTAAAGTTGCAGAGCTCATCCTGTCTTCGCAGAAGGAGCAGAGGATGAAACATCTTCAGGAGGCCTTGAAGAAAGATTTGTGTAACACATTTCCAGACCCAGGAAGGTTACCATTTCCTGGTGCTGGACAATGTGTTGCTGAGGCTTTGTTCAGTCAGAGGAAGAGCGGTGGAAAAGGTGGCCGGCTGGTCGATGCCTTTAAACAATTTTTCAGTCCTTAGCGCCAAGGTCTCATCGGTTCAAGCAACTGTCTCCAGTGTCTGCATTATATGGTGCAGGAATATCTAGGGGCAAGAGCAGACTTGGAGACCTTTCCAAAAGAGCATCCACTGGGTTACTGGTTCTTGAGGATGGACCACTGGCCAGAACTTGCTCAATATGCAATTGAGCTACCGGCCTGTCCTGCGCTGAACGCACAGTCAGTGTTGTCCACAGACTCCATTAATAGGCTGACATTCTTAAAAATGAATCAGTCTTGGATCAGCAGTAGGGATGAGCTTCGTGTTCGAGTCGAACCCATGTTCGACTCGAACATCGGCTGTTCGATCGTTCGCCGAATTGCGAACGATATGGGCCGTTCACGCCAAATTCGTGTGGCGCGTCACGGCCCATAATTCACTGCGGCATCGCAGTGCATTGCTTGCTGATGATTGGCCAAGCATGCACTATGACCCGCATGCTTGGCCAATCACAGCGCCGCCTTAACAGAGAGCCATAATTGGCCAAAGCCAAGGAGGCATTGGCCAATTATGGCTCAGGGGATTTAGTACACGCCCCACACTATATAAGGCCGCCTGCACGGCGGCCCTGTGCAGTGTGTTCCGGTGTGCTTAGAGAGAGAGAGAGACAGTGTCATTTCATTTGAGTTAGCTAGATTAGGCAGGACAGTCAGTCAGTTAGCTGCACTTAAAGTGTATTGTGTGTATATATATGCATCCCAGGTGTTGCGCACATATATATATATATATATATATATATATATATATATATATATATATATACACTGTATTCAGTTTAGCTAGATCCGTTCCTGTTATCTTCTAGACTATTTACATTTAGTGCAGTGCGTCCTGCTCACAGTGTTCAGCTAGATCCGTTCCTGTTATATTCCTACTGACAGGCAGGCTTGTCTTGTTACAGTATTTTGAAGAAAATTACTGGTGTTCTTTTGATCCTATTAGTACCACAGTCAGGCAGCTAGACTATTTACATTTAGTGCAGTGCGTCCTGCTCACAGTGTTCAGCTAGATCCGTTCCTGTTATCTTCTTACTGACAGGCAGGCTTGTCTTGTTACAGTATTTTAAAGAAAATTGCTGGTGTTCTTTTGATCCTATTAGTACCACAGTCAGGCAGCTAGACTATTTACAGTTAGTGCAGTGCGTCCTGCTCACAGTGTTCTGCTAAACCTACAAGTTAGTGGGGTGCGTCCTGCTCACAGTGTTCAGCTAAACCTACAAGTTAGTGGGGTGCGTCCACCTCAGTGTTCAGCTAAACCTACAAGCTAGTGGGGTGCGTCCTGCTCACAGTGTTCAGCTAGATCCATTTCTGTTATCTTCTTACTGACAGGCAGGCTTGTCTTGTTACAGTAAATACAGCTACCTGAAGAAAATTGCTGGTGTTCTTTTGATCCTATTAGTACCACAGTCAGGCAGCTAGACTATTTACAGTTAGTGCAGTGCGTCCTGCTCACAGTGTTCTGCTAAACCTACAAGTTAGTGGGGTGCGATCTGCTCACAGTGTTCAGCTAAACCTACAAGTTAGCGGGGTGCGTCCACCTCACAGTGTTCAGCTAAACCTACAAGCTAGCGGGGTGCGTCCTGCTCACAGTTTTCAGCTAGATCCGTTCCTGTTATCTTCTTACTGACAGGCAGGTTGTCTTGTTACAGTAAATACAGCTACCTGAAGAAAATTGCTGGTGTTCTTTTGATCCTATTAGTACCACAGTCAGGCAGCTAGACTATTTACAGTTAGTGCAGTGCGTCCTGCTCACAGTGTTCTGCTAAACCTACAAGTTAGTGGGGTGCGTCCTGCTCACAGTGTTCAGCTAAACCTACAAGTTAGTGGGGTGCGTCCACCTCACAGTGTTCAGCTAAACCTACAAGCTAGTGGGGTGCGTCCTGCTCACAGTGTTCAGCTAGATCCGTTCCTGTTATCTTCTTACTGACAGGCAGGCTTGTCTTGTTACAGTATTTTAAAGAAAATTGCTGGTGTTCTTTTGATCCTATTAGTACCACAGTCAGGCAGCTAGACTATTTACAGTTAGTGCAGTGCGTCCTGCTCACAGTGTTCTGCTAAACCTACAAGTTAGTGGGGTGCGTCCTGCTCACAGTGTTCAGCTAAACCTACAAGTTAGTGGGGTGCGTCCACCTCAGTGTTCAGCTAAACCTACAAGCTAGTGGGGTGCGTCCTGCTCACAGTGTTCAGCTAGATCCGTTTCTGTTATCTTCTTACTGACAGGCAGGCTTGTCTTGTTACAGTAAATACAGCTACCTGAAGAAAATTGCTGGTGTTCTTTTGATCCTATTAGTACCACAGTCAGGCAGCTAGACTATTTACAGTTAGTGCAGTGCGTCCTGCTCACAGTGTTCTGCTAAACCTACAAGTTAGTGGGGTGCGTCCTGCTCACAGTGTTCAGCTAAACCTACAAGTTAGTGGGGTGCGTCCACCTCACAGTGTTCAGCTAAACCTACAAGCTAGTGGGGTGCGTCCTGCTCACAGTGTTCAGCTAGATCCGTTTCTGTTATCTTCTTACTGACAGGCAGGCTTGTCTTGTTACAGTAAATACAGCTACCTGAAGAAAATTGCTGGTGTTCTTTTGATCCTATTAGTACCACAGTCAGGCAGCTAGACTATTTACAGTTAGTGCAGTGCGTCCTGCTCACAGTGTTCTGCTAAACCTACAAGTTAGTGGGGTGCGTCCACCTCACAGTGTTCAGCTAAAGCTACCTGTAGAAGGTTGGTGGTGTTCTCATACTACAGGCAGGCAGTTGATTTTGCTAGCTGCAGTATCAGTACATATATATATATATATATATATATATATATATATATATATCATATATATATCCCAGCTTAGTGCAGCTACAGGCCATTAGTATGTATGGAAGGCCAAGAAGGAGAGGCAGACAGTCACAAGCCAATAAGAGAGGGCAAGCAGGCTCTGTGTCTAGTGCTGGTCGTGGAGACGGTGCATCCTCATCAGCACGTGGCCATGGGACACGCTTGGCCTTTTTTTCGGCAGCTGGCCATGTTGAGCCGCAACATGCGGAAGACTTGGTCGAGTGGATGACCAAGCCGTCCTCATCCTCCTCATCCTCTCTCACCCATGCCCAGGGTACTTTGTCTGGCAAAGCAGCGGCCTCTTCCCTCGGCTCAATGTCATCAGTGACTCCTTCCCTAGCCCCACCATGTCCTCCTGAGGAGTCCCTCGAACTGTTTGACCACAGTGTTGGGTACATGCTCCAGGAGGATGCCCAGCGTTTGGAAGGCTCTGATGATGATACTGAGCTCGATGAAGGCAGTAACACGAGCACGGACAGAGGGGGTGCCCAAGAAGGACAGCAATCTGGCAGTCATGCTCCCCCTGCTGCAGCATACTGCCAGGTTTGCTCCAGTGATGAGGAGGGAGGGGATGATGAGGTCACTGACTCAACGTGGGTGCCTGATAGGAGAGAGGAGGAGGAGGAGGAGGCGGCACATCACCAACGAGGCAGGATGCCCTCCAGGGGCCAGCCTAAGGGCAGCACATTGACTGCATCACACCCCAAAGCTCCACATGTGCAGGGCGCTGCAGTCTCTGCGCGTTATTCAAAAAGTTCTTTGGTGTGGGCCTTTTTTGAGACGAGTGCATCAGATCGCACCGCTGCTATTTGCAACATATGTCTCAAGCGTATCTCGCGTGGCCAAAACATCTCCCGCTTGGGTACCACATGCTTGACCAGACATATGTTGACCTGCCATGCAGTTCGTTGGCAAGCGTATCTAAAAGACCCACACCAAAGAACAAAGAGGACCTCTGCTTGCTCCTCATCAGCTGAGATTTCCAACCCCACTAGACCTTCAGTCCTCTCTGAGACCTGCACTGAGAGGAATGAAGGTGTAGAATTAGGTGTGTCACAGCCACGTACTTGTGGGCAATCTGATTTCGGTACACCGACGTCAGATTGTACCAGGCAAATTTCCCTGCCCCAGCTGCTGCACCGCCAAAAGAAGTTTGCTCCCAGCCATCCACATGCCCAACGGTTGAATGCTAGCTTGGCAAAATTGCTAGCACTTCAACTGCTGCCTTTTCAGTTGGTAGACTCTGCCCCCTTCCGTGAGTTTGTGGAATGTGCGGTTCCTCAGTGGCAGGTACCCAAACGCCACTTTTTCTCACGGAAGGCGATTCCGGCTCTCTACCAGCATGTGGAAGGCAATGTCCATGCCTCGCTGGACAGGGCGGTCAGCGGTAAGGTGCATATTACCGCTGACTCATGGTCCAGCAGGCATGGACAGGGACGTTACCTAAGTTTCACGGCGCATTGGGTGACTCTGCTGGCAGCTGGGAAGGATGCAGGACAAGGTGCAGTAGTGTTGGAGGTTGTTCCGCCACCACGCCTCCAAAATGCTAATGATTGTGACACACCTCTCTCCTCCACCCCCTCCTCTTCTTCTTCCTCCATGGCCTCTTCCTCGGAACCAGCGGTGCTCCGTAGTCGTTCAAGGGGCTACGCAAGTACACAGGCCAAAAGATGTCATGCGGTGCTTGAGCTGGTGTGCTTGGGGGAAAGGAGCCACACTGGGGCAGAGGTTCTGTCAGCTCTGCAGGGGCAGGTTCAGAGGTGGTTGACGCCACGCCAACTTAAGGCAGGAATGGTGGTTTGCGACAATGGCACCAACCTCCTCTCTGCCCTCCGACAGGGACAAATGACCCATGTGCCCTGTTTGGCTCACGTCCTTAACTTGGTGGTGCAGCGGTTCTTGGGCAGGTACCCGGGCTTACAGGATGTCCTGAGGCAGGCAAGGAAAGTCTGTGTGCATTTCCGCCAGTCATATAATGCCAGTGCTCGGCTGACGGACCTCCAAAAGGAGTTTAACCTGCCCAAGAACCGCCTAATCTGTGACATGCCCACCAGGTGGAACTCAACGTTGGCCATGCTGCAGCGGCTGCACACGCAGCAGAGGGCCATCAATGAGTACCTGTGCGACTATGGCACCAGGACAGGGTCAGGGGAGCTTGTTTTTTTCCCCACGCCAGTGGGCCATGATCAGGGATGCATGCACTGTCCTGTCACCATTTGAGGAGGCCACGAGGATGGTGAGCAGTGACAGTGCATGCATCAGTGACACTGTCCCCCTTGTCCACCTGTTGGAGCACACGCTGCGTGGAATAATGGACAGGGCACTTGAGGCAGAACAGAGGCAGGAAGAGGAGGACTTCCTTAGCTCTCAAGGCCCCCTTTATCCAGACAGTGTTCCTGCGTGCCCGCCGATCACACAGGAAGAGGACGAGGAGGAAGAGGAGGAGGAGGAAGATTGTGTCAGTATGGAGGTGGAGCCTGGCACTCAGCATCAGCAGCAGTCTTTAAGGGATCAGTCCCAAGAAACACATGGACTTGTACGTGGCTGGGAGGAGGTGGCTGCGGACCATGTCGTCCTTAGTGACCCAGAGGACTCCGGACCGAATGCCTCAGCAAACCTACGCTGCATGGCCTCCCTGATCCTGCAAAGCCTGCGTAAGGATCCTCGTATTCGTGGTATCAAGGAGAAGGACCAATACTGGCTGGCAACCCTCCTTGATCCACGTTACAAGGGTAAGGTTGCGGACCTTATCTTGCCATCGCAGAGGGAGCAGAGGATGAAACATCTTCGGGAGGCCTTGCAGAAAGGTCTGCGCAACGCGTTCCCAGAGACTGGGAGGTTACAAACTCCTGTTTCTGGACAACGTGTTGCTGAGGCTTCGGTCAGTCAAAGAAGGAGCGGTGGAGAAGGTGGCCGTCTGACCGATGCGTTCAGACAATTTTTTGGTCCGCAGCCCCAAGGTATGATCGGTTCCAGCAACCATCGCCAGCGTCTGTTTTACATGGTGCAGGAATACCTAGGGGCAAGATCAGACTTGGACACCTTTCCCACCGAAAATCCTCTGGGTTACTGGGTCTTGAGGATGGATCACTGGCCAGAGCTTGCACAGTATTCAATTGAGCTACTGGCCTGTCCTGCATCCAGCGTTCTTTCGGAACGCACATTCAGTGCTGCTGGAGGCGTGGTAACCGATCACAGGGTGCGTCTGTCCACTGACTCGGTCGATCGACTGACCTTCATAAAAATGAATGAGTCTTGGATCACCACCAGCTACCAAGCACCTGATGCTGATGTAACCGAATAATTTTTTTTGAAATCTCAGATCCCTTCAAAGACTGCCTATGCTGATGCTGAGTGACTATCCCTGAGTAATTATCCTCTTCCTCCTCAATCATCATGCTGATAGCTTGTAAGAACATTTTTGGTTCTGGGTGCCACCACCAGTGCCTAAGGCACAATTTTTCAGCCCCTGTTTAACAGGGGCGTGTAATTACGATTTTTGATGTAATACTTTGCAGCAGGGCTCATTCCTGCATTCCAACTAGAGTGTCTGTGAGGGGTTGCAGTGTTGTGGCACCAGCACCAGTGCCTAAGGCCCAATTTTTCAGCCCTTGTTTAACAGGGGCGTGTAATTACAATTTTTGATGCAATACTTTGCAGCAGGGCTCGTTCCTGCATTCCAAATAGAGTGTCTGTGAGGGGTTGCAGTGTTGTGGCACCAGCACCAGTGCCTAAGGCCTAATTTTTCAGCTTCTGTTCAACAGGGGCGTGTAATTACAATTCTTGATCTAATATTTCACAGCAGAGCCCTGTGAGGGCTTACAGTGTTGTGGCCACAGCAGCACCTAAGGCCCAAATTTCTGCTGAGTATATAGGGCAGGACCCTACTTTCAAACAACTAACTTACAAACGACTCCTACTTGCAAACGGAAGGAGACAACAGGAAGTGAGAATAAATCTACCCCTAGAAAGGGAAATTCTCTCCTGTAAGAGTTTATATGGGAAAAACATTTCTCCTTTCCACTGATGCTTTCCAATCCATTGGGACAAAAAGTGAGGTGAAATCTTCTGAAGAGGAGGAAAGACAGCAAAACAAATGTCACAGGGGTGATAACCCTTCCCTATGTTTTCCAAAAAGCTTAAAAAAGATTTTTTGGCTGGAGCTAAACACGTTAAAAATGTACCCGTTCAAAATTACAAAGAGATTCTACTTAACAACAAACCTACAGCCTGTATACTGCTGTTCAGAGTATATAGGGCCTGGTGGCCCCACACCTTTCCTTATTTTAATTTGGGTGCGGGGTTCCCCTTAATATCCATGCAAGACCCAAAGGGCCTGGTAATGGACTGGGGGGTACCCATGCCGTTTGTCTCACTTATTTTCATCCATATTGCCAGAACCCGACATTACATTAAACCCGCAAGCAGTTTTAAATGAGATTTTTTCCTTTAAAAATGACATTTGGTGCAGGGACTGTTCTAAACACAGGAAACACGCGTCACTTTACAGGCATACTATAGACACCCCTCAGGTACGATATTTAAAGGAATTTTTCACTTTTTTTTTTTTTTTACTTTAAGCATCATTAAAATCACTGCTCCTGAAAAAACGGCCGTTTTTAAAAGTTTTTTTTTGCATTGATACATGTCCCCTGGGGTAGGACCCGGGTCCCCAAACCCTTTTTAGGACAATACCATGCAAATTAGCCTTTAAAATGAGCACTTTTGATTTCGAACGTTCGAGTCCCATAGACGTCAATGGGGTTCTAACGTTCGTGCAAACTTTCGGTCCGTTCGCAGGTTCTGGTGCGAACCGAACCGGGGGGTGTTCGGCTCATCCCTAATCAGCACCTATCAAGCACCTGATGCTGATGTAACTGATTTAATTTGCTATGGATCTGGGATCCCTTGAAGACTGCCTATGCTGACTATCCAATTCCCCCTCAATCTTGATGATGCTAGCTTTCAACAATATTTTCAGTTTAGGACACCACCACCACCAAAACCCAAGTTTATCAGGGGCATGTTAGTACAATTTTTGATATAATATTTAACCACTTGACAACTGGGTACTTAAACCCCCTTCCTGCCCAGACCAATTTTCAGCTTTCAGCACTCTCATAGTTTAAATGACAATTACTCAGTCATGTAAGGAATTTTTTGTCCTTTTTTCAAACAAATAGAGCTTTCTTTTGGTGGTATTTGATCACCTCTGGGTTTTTTATTTTTTGTGCTATATATGAAAAAAGACCAAAAATTAAAAAAAAAACACACACATTTTTCTTCGTTTCTGTGATAAAATTTTGCAAATTATTCATTTTTCTTCATAAATTTTGGCCACAATTTATACTGCTACATATCTTTGTTAAAAATAACCCAAATTAGTGGATATTATTTGGTCTTTGTGAAAGTTAGAGAGTCTACAAGCTGTGGTGCAAATCATAAAAAAATTGATCACACTTGATCTACTGACGGCCTATCTCATTTCTTGCGACCCGAACAAGTCAGGAAAGTACAAATACCCCCCAAATGACCCCTTTTTTGAAAGTAGACATTCCAAGAAATTTAGTAAATGGATGGATGGTGAGCTTTTTGATGTCATTTTTTCCCACAATTCTTTGCAAAATGAAGATTTTATTTCCCCCCACAAAATTGTCATTGTGATAGGTTATTTCTCTCACATGGCATGTGTATACCACAAATTACACTGCAAAATACATTCTGCTACTCCTCCTGAGTATTACAATGGGACGGTGGGACTTTTTCACAGCCTAGCCACATAGAGAGGCCCAACATTCAGGGAGCACCATCAGGTGTTCAAGGAGCATAAATTACACATCTAACTTGTTGACTACCTATTACACTTTTGAAGGCCCTGGAGCACCAGGACAATAACATGTGACACTGACGTGACACTGATGACAGATGGCACTGATACATAGCACTGATGACACGTGACACTGATAACAGATGGCACATGACACTGACAGGTGGCACTGATGACAGATGGTACTGATACGTGGCATTGATTACAGATGGCACTTATACGTGGCACTGGGGACAGATGGCACTGACAGGTGACACTGGGGACAGATGGCACTGGGGACAGATGACAATGACAGATGGCAGTGGGGACAGATGGCAGTGGGGACAGATGGCACTGACATCTCTTCCATTTTTTTCTGAGACTCCCACTGCAGCCATTAGCTCTCCCTCCTCACACGTTGTCTCTGTGTGAGGAGGGAGACCTGGCGATGAGAGATGATCTCATATGAGATCATCTCTCATTGGAAGCTGCAATCGCGCTGTAAACGGCCACTGTGATTGGCCATTTACAGCGATCTGTGACTAGCTGTGTCCAAGGGACACGGCCAGCACAGAATTTCTCCGATGCGTGCCCGCAGGAGTGCGCATCACAGAAGTAAACAGGAGGACGTTTAGGGACGCCCTCCCGGCAATTGGCATCCATGCTGTAGCCATCTTTCGGCTATAGCACGGGCACAAAGTGGATAAGAGCAAGGCCCATTCCTGCACCCAACAAGAGTAACTGAGGGGTTACAGTGTTCTGGCACCACAAACACCTAAGGCTCAATTTTTCTGCATGGTATATAAGGCAGGCCATATAGTGTATATATACTGCTGTTCAGAGTATATAGTGCCTGGGGGACCCCCACACCATTTTTTTTTATTTTGGTGCAGGGTTCCCCTTAATATCTGAAGAGCCTGGCATGGATTTTGAGGGGGACATCCGCGCCATTTTTCTTTTGGCTCGGGGTTCCCCTTAATATTAATGCCAGACCCAAATGGCCTGGTAATGGACTGGGGGGGAACCCACACAGTTTTTTTCAATGATTTTTATCTATATTGCCGGGATCTGACAATACATTACAACCGTGAGCAGTTTAAAAGACATTTTCTTTACTTTAGAAATGTAATCTTGATGTGGTACTGTTATAAACATGGGAAAGATATTCTACTTTACAGGAAGACTAAGGAGACCCCCCAGGCATGATATTTAAAGGGATATTTCATTTTTATTGTTTCACTTTAAGCATTATTAAAATCACTGCGCCCAAAAAAATGTCAGTTTTTAAAACTTTTTTTGCAATGATACATGTCCCCTGGGGCAGGACCCAGATCCCCAAACACTTTTTACTGCAATACCCTGCATAGAAGCCTTTAAAATTAGCAGATTTTTCACATTCACATCCCATAGACTTTAACAGTGTTTGCACAAATTTTTTGCCTGTTCGCATGTTCTGCTGCGAACCGAACTGGGGGTTGTTCGGCTCATCCCTACTCAGGAGGGATTTAAGTCCACTCTTCTTTACAGATGATCTTCTAAATCCTTAAAGTTTCTTGGCAAAGCTAAGTTACAGCTCCCTCCCTAAATTTTCTATAAGATTAAGGTCTGGAGACTGGCTAGGCCACTCCAAGACCTTTAATGTGCTTCTTCTTGAACCACTCCTTTGTTGTCTTGGCAGTATGTTTGGTTCATTGTCATGCTGTAAGACCCATCCACGACCCATCTTCAGTGTTCTGGCTAAAGGAAGAAGTTCCTCATCCAAGATTTTACATTGATCGCATTGAGGGCCCCGTCCATTGGGCCCTCAATGTGGCAAAGTCGGCCTGTACCTTTACCAGAGAAACAGCCCCAAAGCATCATGTTTTCATCTCCATGCTTGACAGTAGGGATGGTGTTCTTTGGGTCACTGTGTCAGCATTGTTCTTCCTGCAAACACGGCAAGTCGTACCAGAAAGCCGACAGGAAGACTCAATGCACTTCCACAGTGCTCACAGCGCTGTGGTAGTTCATTGAAAACTACAAGCCTCGAAGGTGGGACACACCCACTTTCTCCTGGTTTGGCCGAGCAGACACTCTAAAGATGAATGTTTTACCTCCTACAAAGGTATCCCCATAAGACTACCTCTTGCATTCTTTTGTTCATATAGGCAACTCTATGTGACCTTTTTATGGCACGGTAAGTGGCCCAGAATCAGCTATGATCAACTAGTCCTTCCCAAAAAAAAGGTGTGATAGGTCTCCCGGACTTACGTAATTTTTATTGGGACTGTTACCCATCGACTATCCTGGATTAGAATGCCCATCGACGAGCTAAAGAATGGGTAACATTCATTTTCATCTCTCTCCCTGGTGACTACTCCTGAGCTGTTAATTCCTCATATCCCTCCTTTTCTAAAAGACCATACACTTATTGGTCCCACGCTAGCATGCTTTCGGGAGGTCAGTGTGAAGCATTGCTTGTCCTCGACCATTGGACCCCTAACACCGGTTCGTTCTAACCCAGAATTCCCACCCAGCATGCCTAACAAGTTTCTCTTGGGTGTGCACCCCAACCCCTTTCTTAGCACCCAATACTTCTTCCGGAATGGTAATCTAATGGATAGAACTGAACCAAGCTCACAATGGCCAGATGCCTATATACCAATGTGGGCCTATCTGCAGCTACACAACTTTCTCCATTCCATGGCTTGTCTTGAGTTTCTCTGCCTCTTACTCCTTTTGAGAGCTTATGTGCCAAGATCGCACCCCAACATGTAATTTCCTTGGTTGATGCCTTTCTCTTCTCAAATAAGCCCTCTAATGCTGGGAAGGCCTGGGAATGAGATCTCGATACAATCCTTTCCTGAAGAACATTTTCATTAACGCCCACAAAGGGTCTGTAATGTTATCATGCAGGAAAGTTGTTGCAATCTCATTTTGAGATGGTATCGAACTCCCGCTCTACTACAAAAAAATTAACTCAAACCTTCCTAAGTATTGTTGGCGATGCTGCCAAGGAGATGGAAATTAACTTAACTTAGATGGAGATGCCGCTTATCTGGTGGGATTGCCCTCAGATACAACCCTTCTGGTCTGAAGTCCACCCTGTAATTTCACAAGTGACAACATACACTTTAGACTACTCCTCTGCGCAATTCCTCTTTCACGACACTTCTCTCTCCCACAGAGCCTATTATAAATCGCATGTCATGCATATGGTAAATTCAGTTAAAATGTGTATATCGATCCACTGGGGTACGACCCACATCCCCTCCCTGTTAGAAAGGTTTACACACCTTTGGAAAATTGACGATATGTAAGAATTCATTCACCTGACAAAAGATTCCCCTTCCAAATTCACATCCACCTGACTTTTAAACCACTGACCAATATAAGCAACTCATAGATAATACTGTTTGACTCTCACTTAGGCCAATTTCCTTTTCACCTGAAGCAGATTTAACTGGAGGAGCTTCTTAGTGACATTTTTACATGACTAACGAGCCTCACCCCTCTAGTTAGGGTTGCCACCTGTCTGGGATTAACCTGGACAGTTGGACAGGTTTTGAATCATGATTTGGAGTTTGTCTGCCTGAAACCCAGACACAATGGGGTTTATTTACAATCCTATAGTGTATGCTAAAAATTTTCTTTTGCTGTTTGCCACTAAAGTGTTGTAGTGTGGCTTGAAGAAAAAGTGTCAACCCTACCTCTAGTAGATGAGAAGAGAACAGACGGATCATTGCTGGAGGGACCTCGCAATGGCTCACCAGTCCTCCCCCTCCCTTTTTTTTTCTCTTCTCTCTCTCTCATTCTTTCTCATTCTCCCATTCTTTTTCTTCCCGCCTTCTGTTCATCCACCGCAGAGGGGGGCGGGGTCACCCGGTTACACAAACCACAGGGAAGTCCCCGTGAAATCCCTGTGCGTCAGAAGAGGGCAGGGTCACCGGGTTGCCCCGCCCTCCTTTACATAAGAAGTGTCAGAAGAACCGAAGCGTCACGCGGCGGAAGACTCCCACTGAGGCGTGCAGACAGAGCGGAAAAGAAGCCGGAGGAAGATGCTGGACGAGAAGAGCGGAGGAAGAAGATGGAGAAGAAGAAAATGGAGAAGAAGAAGAACACCGAAGGAAGACCAGAAGAAAGAAGGTGGAAGAAGAAAAAATTAATAAAGGACTTGTCAAAAACCGTCTCTTGTGTTTTTTAATCTTTTTGACACTTTTTTGTGAAATGGTAGGGGTACATTTGTACCCCATTACCAATTCACACAGGGGGGGCCTGGATCTGGGGGTCCCCTTGTTAAAGGGGGCTTCCAGATTCCGATAAGCCCCCCACCCATAGACCCCCACAACCACCGGCCAAGGGTTGCGGGGATGAGGCCCTTGTCCTCATCAACATGGGAACAAGGTGCTTTGGGGGCTACCCCAAAGCACCCTCCCAATGTTGAGGGCATGTGGCCTTGTATGGTTCAGAAGGGGGGGCCCCCCTCTCGCCCCCCTCTTTTCCTGCGGCCTGCCAGGTTGCGTGCTCAGATAAGGGTCTGGTATGGATTTTTGGGGGGACCACACGCCATTTTTAAAAAAATTTTGGCGCAGGGTTCCCCTTAAAATCCATACCAGACCTGAAGGGCCTGGTATGGAATTTAGGTGGACCCCCACGCATTTTTTTTTTTTATTTTGGTCAGACTGTTCTAAACATGGGAAACATGCGCCCCTTTACAGGCATACTATAGACACCCCCCAGGTATGAAATTTAAAGGGATATTACACTTTTATTGTTTCACTTTAAGCATTATTAAAATCACTACTCTCGAAAAAACGTCCGTTTTTAAAACTTCTTTTTGCATTGATCCATGTCCCCTGGGGCAGGACCCGGGTCCCCAGACACTTTTTATTACAATAACTTGCATGTAAACCTTTAAAATGAGCACTTTTGATTATTCATGTTCGTGTCCCATAGACTTTATTGGTGTTCGCGTGTTCAAACAAATTTTTTGCCTGTTCGCATATTCTGCTGCGAACCAAACCGGGGGGTGTTCGGCTCATCCCTACTGGTAAGTAGATGATCAATATTTACTGTTTCATATTTTAATCATTTCATTGCATTAACGGTTCTTCACTCCGTATCCTGTTGTATCTGCACTGGTTCTCATGCTGATCCTTGTACAATATCAGTCCTACGTCTGAGATGTTTTTGCACTGCATGTAAACTCTGGAAGAATGAAAACTACAAGCCGACAGCCGCAAAGGCTGCTGGACCTATTCGTTTTCCATTCACAGAGGACTGTGAAGGAGCGACGTGGCCAGGTGGGAGGAGCCCGTGTCTTTTTTGAATTGTTGCACCGGGAGAAGATCCCCGGTCTGATGTCACAGCGGGGATCGGTAAGGGGGGTGTAGCATGTTATGAAAGGTGGACGTATCCATTAACTACTCCCGGCCATGTAAGTGAATGGGGCTGTTGATTACACTGATAGGTGCTCGGTGGTGCCTGCGCTCGCTGGCATTCCTAATAATCATTGAAAGCAGGAAGCTGTATAATGACCGTAGCATTATTGCCATTATACTTGATGTTCAGCCTCTGTCAAATGGGTAAATGTTCGGGTGTTTGTCTGAATTCCTGAACAGCTAAGGTTTGGTCTGAACTTGTGTTCGGAATGAAAGTTCATCCATAGTTATCCTTGGTTTAGAAATAGAGGGGGATCTTCCAATGGGCACACCAGTTCTGGGAGACAACCAGGGATTCTCTTCCTTTTTAAGTGATTTCCTCTTACTTCCTGTTTTGATTTTGGGACAGGAAGCAAAAGGAAATCTCCCCAATGGGACGCAGATTGAAAAAAAAAAATACTCACAGGGGTCATTACCCTAGCTTATGCTAACCAAAATGAAAAAAAAAAGTTTTGCCTTTATTTCTACTTTAACCTCTTTACAACTTTTTGACTGCCCAGTTTTACTGCTACATGGTGGCTGCTCTGTGCACAACCACATACAGTATATAGACATGATTCTGCACTTCCAGGCCCGAAAGAACGCTGCCGGCGGCTCACTCCATTTGATCACCTCACTCGCCTCCCTCACTCCCTTTGATCACCCCTGATGTTAACCCCTTCCCAGCCAGTGTCATTTGTACAGTGACAGTGCATATTTGTTAGGATTGATCACTGTATTAGTGTCACTGGTCCCCAAAAAAGTGTCCTATTTGTCACTTAGTGTCCGATTTGTCTGCCGCAATATTGCAGTCCCGCTATAAGTCGCTGATCACCACCATTACTAGTAAAAAAATTAATAATAAATAAAAATAAATATATCCCATAGTTTGTAGACATGATAACTTTTGTGCAAACCAATCAATGTACACTTATATAATTTACCAAAAATATGTTGCAGAATACATATTTGCCTAAATCTTAAAGAAATTTGATTTTTTACATTTTTTATTGGATATATTTTGTAGCAGAAAGTAAAAAATGTTTTACATTGGTAGTCTAGTGATAAGCTGAACTGTCCTGGGTTCAGCTCAGAAGGGGTTCGGTGAAGTTCAGACGCCAAACCCTTTTTTGTCCTAGAAAGTAAAATGAAGCCTGATAAGAATTAATCTATTTCTCCATCCTGAGAACATTTCTCACAAGTCATTAATCTTTCACTTTCCTGCACACTGGGCGTGTTTACAGCGTCTGTTTTTGTCTTCAGACATTTTTTTTCTATAGTCAATAAACTCCCCAGAATATTATCCTATATGTCCATGCCCACATAGGTTGTTATCAACTGTTTTTGGCTTTAAAAAAAACTAAAACTAAAACTAGTGGGTCTTTATTCCCAAAATAGTGTCAAAAGTGTCCGTTCACCGCTATTTCTAGTAAAAAAAAATAATAATAAAAAATGTCATAAATCAATAACCTATTTTGTAGACGTGATAACTTTTGCACAAACCAAATCAACATACACTTTTGTAAAAGTAAAGAATATTGTGTTTTTTTTTCAAAATTGTCACCTTTTTTTGTTTATAGCACAGAAATTAAAAACCACAGAGGTGATCAAATACCACCAAAAGAAAGTTCTATTTGTGGGGGAAATGATAATTTCATTTGGGTACAGCGCCAAATGACCGCGCAATTGTCATTCAAAATGTTACAGCCCTGAAAGCTGAAAATTGGCCTGGGCAGGAAGGGGATGAAAATGCCCGGTATTGAAGGGGTTAATGCATTGAATGTAAACCATGAGGCTTTACATCCCCTTTAACCTCCCTGACGGTATTCCCGAGTGTGGCTCGGGGTGGATTTTCAGTACCAAAAGCGGTAACCCCGAGCCACACTCGGGATCGCAGTATCCTGGTACATGTGACTTACCTTGTCCCCAGGATCCTGCGGTGGCTGTGTCTCCACTCAATTCATCACAGAGCCGGGCTCCATTCCCCGTGTGCGTTGCGACACATGGCGCCAAATTCAAAAAGTGAAACACACGCTATACATACAGTACAATGTATTCTTATAGATTACATTACTCTATCAAATAAATTCACATCCCTTTTGTCCCTAGTGGTCTGTCCAATGTCCTGCATGTAGTTTTATATTATAAATACTGTTCTTTCTGCCTGGAAACTGGAGATTGTCCATAGCAACCAAAACCGTCCTTTTACATCAAAAGCGGTTTTAGACCAGCTAGAAAACAGCGATAATAAATTAGAATCACTTGCAGAATTGAGAGATAGTGATTGGTGGGGAAATTTCTCATCAAACACTGAAAGTAATGAGAGCGACAATTCTGCAAGTGAGCAAATTTCAGTGTTTTTGATTTGATTAGATTATTGAATAATTTTTATTATTATTATTTCTTATAATTATTTATAGTTATTTATTATATTATAATTTATGATTTCTTGTTTCAAACTTTCATACCCGGGATGTGTACTAGACTCTTGTTTGGACAGATTTAAGTGTGTTATTCCTAAGAATTACAGGCCTACAATATAAAACGCCAAATTTTCATGCAAAAGAATTGTACCGCTTTGAGCATCAAAACTCTGAAATAATCATACCGCCAGGGAGGTTAAGCACTTCAGCCCCGGAAGATTTGGCTGCTCAATGACCAGGGCATTTTTTGCGATTCGACACTGCATCGCTTTAACTGACAATTGCGCGGTCGTGCGACGCTGCACCCAAACAAAATTGACGTCCTTTTTCCCCCACAAATAGACCTTTCTTTTGTTGGTTGCCTCTGCGGTTTTTCTTTTTTGCGCTATAAACAAAAAAATGCGACAATTTTGAAAAAAAAACACTCTTTTACTTTTTGCTATAATAAATATCCCCAGTTTTTATTAAAATTTTTTTTTCCTCAGTTTAAGCCCATATGTATTCTTCTACTTATTTTTGGTAAAAAAAAATCACAATGAGTGTATATTGATTGGTTTGTGCAAAAGTTATAGCGTCTAAAAAATGGGGGATAGATTTATAGCATTTTTATTATTAATTAAAATGCCATGCCGGGCATTCGCATTGGCTCCGGGCACACGCTGCGGGAGAGCGCCTAGTGGCCAAAAGGCAAAGCGACGTAAAGTAACGTTGTTTCGCCCAGCCGTGCCATTCTGCTGCAGTAAAACTACAACAGCTGGTCGGCAAGTGGTTAACCACCACTGGGGTTTTTATTTTCTGTGCTATAAATAACAATAGACCAAAAATGTTGAAAAAAAAAATTCTGTTATAAAATTTAGCAAATTAGTAATTTTTCTTCATGACCAACATTTATACTGCTACATTTCTTTGGTTAAAAATAAAACAAATAAGTGTATACATTTTTTGCAATCATTGATTGACCAATCCTGATGTACTGCTGCCCAATCTCTTTTCTTGAGGCCCGAAAATGTCAGGACAATAAAAACAGCCCCCCAAATGACCCCTTTTTTGAAAGTAGACAGTTTAAGGTATTTAGTGAGAGGCATGGTGAGTTTTTTGAAGTTTTGTAATTTGATAACTGTAAATAATTACAAATGAATTGCAATTATTTGGAAAATGAACTAAACAAGTTATTTCTCACACATGACATAGGCATATTTGCAAACATTACATATATATTTTTAGCAGAGGCCCTAGAGAATAACTTGGTGGGTAATGTCACACGGTATTTGCGCAGCAGTTTTTCAAAGGCAATTTTTTTTTCAAAATACACTTTCATTAATTTTACTGCACACAAACATAAATATAATACCCTTTTTTTTGGGTAAAATATGGTGTGGTGCCGAGTAAATAAATACTAAACATGTCACTCTTTAAAATTGTGCACGCTTTTGGAATGGCGCCAAACTTCGGTATTTAAATACCTCTATAGGTGACACTTTTTTTTAGGCATGTACAGGCTACCAGTAATGGTATGTGTGGTACAATCACCACTTCCATATGCATACGGGACCAATGCAGACATTTGAGTTTGCACGCAAACACGGGGGGACGGGCGCGCTTTAAATTTATTTTTTTACATATCTTTTAAAAGAAACACATTTTATCATTTTTGTATTTATTAGCCTTTAATATATAAACTTTTTTTTGTTATATTTGTTTGGTTCATTCATTTTTAGTGTCAAAATATTTTTATAAATAATTTATAAATAAGTTTTTTGTAATGCTTTTTTACCAGAAATATAATTTTAATGTCATTTTAAACAAATTACAAAAATATATACTTTAATGTACAGTAACGCAGTTTTTTTAAAGTATAACTAAAAGCAAAACTTTTTTTTAGCTTTGGACAGAGTGGAGAGGGATTGGAGCCCCTGTCAGTTTTTATTGCTGTCTGTGCCCCTGTTAAGGAGATTCGCACACTCTATTGTTCCTGTTTACCATTATCATTGACAGTGAAAGTAAAAAGTAAACCCCAATTTTTGGGGTTGTCCCCAGAAAAGTAATAAGTGGTAAATCTTCCAATGGGGACACTAGTTCTGTTGAGCTGGGGGTCCCTCAAAAAAAATCCTTTCATTTGCAGAGATATACTCTCACTTCCTGTTCGGCTTTGGGACAGGAAGTGAAGGGAAATCTCTGCAATGGGACACAGATGGTGAAAAAAAAAAAATCTGACAGGGGTTATTACCGTCCCTTACTCTATCCAAAATAGTTATATAAGTATAGTTCTAATAGTTCTACTTTAACTAACACTGGTCAAAAAAGAATACATGCAACTTTTTATAAAAATAAAATAACATCAAAAATAACATTATCTTGTCCTTAAACAAAAAACAATATAAGCGTTTCTTTGTTATCTTGTAATGGTAAAGTTATTACTAAATAAACTAGTCCACAGCAGAAATGTAAAACCTGCCCTGGTCTATAAGGGGTGTACAGAGGGGAAGGGGGTTAACAAAGCTTCCATTGACAATTCTGGGTTTTCTAGTGATCACAGTTTTACAAGCGCACAACAACATTCTGAGGTTTAGATTTTATATTTATTAACTCAACACTGCCAAAAAGTTTTGTTTTTTTTTATTTTTTCTCCACAGAGGGTCATTCAGTAACTTATTTAGAAATTTTATTACAGAATACAGACAAATTCTGGATGCATTTTGATTGGCTGCTATGAGCTCATTGCTCTGCTTGTATGAAATGATTTGGTATCACACTGGTAACAATGAATAGAAAGTCACTCACCTTATTGGCCGCCATTGGAGATGAAGGTAGGTCACCACTTATCTCCCAACCTGTAAATCTGGTAAAACAGAATGCAGTAGTAAGACTTCTGAAGAGGTTTAGCCCAGATATACAGAAGACGGGATGGAGATGGTTGTACCAGTAGTCAGATGATGCTAGAAGTGTGGTTGGCAAAGTTTACTGGAGGGTGTGTGAGTTTTCAGGATTTCATAATTCTGGCCTCGCATCATATAATTGGATGGGTTCCCGGACACCATTGCATCATATAATTGGACGGGTTCCCAGACATCTTTAACCACAATACCGGGCCTATTCTGGCACTTCTCTCCTACATGTAAAAAGCATCATTTTTTTGCTAGAAAATTACTCAGAACCCCCAAACATTATATAATTTTTTAGCAGATACCCTAGGGAATAAAATGGCGGTCATTGCAACTTTTTATCCTGCACGGTATTTGTGCAATAATTTTTCAAACGCCTTTTTTTTGGAAAAAAAAAAAACGGTTTCATCAATTAAAAAATAACAAAACAGTAAAGTTAGCCCAGTTTTTTTTAATGTGAAAGATGATGTTACGCTGAGTAAATAGATACCTAACAAGTCACGCTTTAAAATTGCGCACACTCATGGAATGGCGCCAAACTTCGGTACTTAAAAATCTCCATAGGTGACATTTTGAAAATTTTTACAGGTTATGAGTTTAGAGTTATAGAGGAGGTCTAGTGCTATGATTGTTGCACATGCTCTAACGCATGCTGCGATACCTCACATGTGTGGGTTGAATGGTGTTTACATATGTGGGTGGGACTTACATGTGCGTTCGCCTCTGAACACGAGCTACCGGGGACAGGGGCGTTTTAATTTTTTTTTTTAATTTTACTTAATTTTTTTTAATTTTACACTTTTTTTTACATTTTTTATCACTTTTTTTTTTCCTATTACAAGGAATGTAAACATCCCTTGTAATAGGAATCTATTGTGACAGGTCCTCTTAATAGAGAAGCAAAAAATGGGGGGTAAAAGGTCCTTGAATCCACACTCACCAAAGTAGCAAACAGCAAATAGAGTACCAGCCGATTCGTCAATATGTGACGGGATACCTGCCCTAAAAGCAATGGCACTATATCAACAACAGAAAGAGGAGACAAGGGAGTCCCCAGAAAGCAAAAAAGGGGAATGGTCAACTACGGCTTATGGTACAAAAATGCAAAAAGGCTTTATTAAGGGTAGGGGGGGTGGGGGTATTTACATATACAAAAAATTCCAAATATATGTAAGATAAACAATGTATCTAAATAACACAGTCCGTCTCACTACACTAAACCAAAATTAAAAACCATGCTGCAACATTGATGAATAAAACTGCAGAGCGTGCCTGCAGGCCAAAAACGCATGCAGTGTCCATTTGAATTCAAAGAAAAAAGTATTGCACCAAACATTACATGGAGTAAGCTACTGATGGGATATCAAGTCTTATGTGGTCTAGTATTAACTGTGCATCAGATTGAGCAGTACTGAGAAAAAAAAAAAAAAAAAAAAAAAACACATATATCCACATAGACAGGACCTTACATAGCTGAATTAGGTGGGGTTTTTTAAAAAAAACTCTGTTAGAAGGAAATCCTCCACAAGCAGCTTCCAACCTCAGTGCACTAAATGTGTGTTTACACCAGTTGTTTTGGAAATGGAAAGACCAGCGTTCCTGTTACTAGGTATGTCCAGTGCACAAACACTATTTCCTCAATGCAGCATAAAAGGAGCAAAGGACAAACCACTCCAAAGAAAGGGCTTAGTCTCTTTTCCAATCTAGACCAGGATGATATTTTCACAGTTCATCAGTTTCAAGTGTGTCAATCCATGCAGGAGGGTGAATGGCAAACAGATGCAAAGACTATTGATAAGACCCCACATCTCTCCTCCAGGATGGAAAGCATGAGATTGAGAAAAAAAATTCACCGATCTCATGCTGACAGACGCAATCGCGGCTTTGTTTACATCCGGGAACTCGACCCGTCATAACGTCGCGCCAGGTCCTTCGACGGTCATAGAGATGACTGGTGACCTTTTGGTCACCAGAAATCTCTATTGTCATCATCCGGTGCCGTCTTAATCTTTCTCCAAGTCCCCAATGGCACGGGAGAGTCCAGAGAAGCACCAGATGGCGGTGGGAGGGGGGTTGTCCCCTCCCGTCACCTATAAGAACGATCAAGCGTTGGAACTGCCACTATGGTCATTCTTATCGTGCACAGAATCGCGGGCTGAAAAGAATGATATCTGAATGATGCTTGTAGCTGCAGGCATCATTCAGATATCTCCTCACAAAGTCAAGGACGTCATATGACGCCCTAAGGTATTGAAGTGGTTAATGGTGTTCCAGTTTTACCAGTTTGGTTTTGTAACAGTAGACCTCATCAGAACATACTGGATCCTGCTGGTAAGGCCCTGGGGCTGATCAGCAAAAAAAAAAGCTCCTCCATGGAACTGCGGACCGCAATGTAATTAAGATTATAAGCTTACCTGGGGAAAAAGCATATATACTGTATATATTCCATTGCCACAAAAGCCTCATCCTGCCATGCAGGTTTTATTCTACCTCATTTCCATGTTGGATTAGTAGAGCTCCTGCTGTACAGACCCACCTCAGATGTAAGCTCTGCAGGTCTCATAGACCCCAATACTGAGGTGGTGCCCCTACTTCCCTCTCCTTCACACCATTCACAGACAATAATGTCCCAGGCTTTATTTTGTGAATGGGGAAGACTTCATCCCCTAGCTTCCTCTTATTCTTTTCTGTATTATTATTGTGTTTTCACACAGGATATTAATGTATCCTTGTTATATATCTTTTGTTTTCACTTAAAGCAGGGTTTTTTTTTTTCTGGCAGAACGTGCTGGCATGGCTTTCCAGCACCTCCACCAGAGATCAAAGCCCGCTGCCATGCCAGAGTGATCATACAGCGTAGCAGGTGAGCAGGAGATACAGCCCAACTCCAGCTGCAGCCTGAGAGAGCAGAAGGCAGAGTGTTTTGCACTCCGCTTCACCTCTTCCTGCAGCCCCCCTGCTGATAAGACTGATTCATACTGTTAGGACACATACTGTGAGGAGATGCTGGTGTCATCAAGTCCAACTACCTGTCTTATTGTCTGCTATAATGTGTTTAATGTAAATGAGTCTAGTCTGGCTTACCACAGGCTCTAAGGGTATTCCACACATTGTTGTTTGTTCTAATTAACCCTGTGTTGATGTTTATGGTATTGTGTATTGAATAGTCACCTAGTCTGGGTAAATGATTTAGTAAACTAGCTCATGTTAATTTGGTTACAGTTGTATTGTTAGAGGAGGTTCCAACGGCATATAAAGTCTTGTAATTTTGATTCTAAAATAAATTAAAAATAAATTAGTTCATGTTAGCATTGAAACAAGTGCCGCCTTGTTTTGAGCTTAGGAGTGGTTGGAATATCGGATATCTGAGTCCAGACTGGGAGGAAGTGGTATACTGACAGAAACACTCAAGCGGAGTGTGGGACGCGCTATGCCTTAAAATAAAACACAGCAGCTGACACGGCACACAGACAATTGCAATAATGGTAATAAAGGTGCAGCACTAAAGCTTCAAGTGAACAAAGACCATTGGATGAATCTCACAATGATCAATACAAACAATGTGGAACTCTAATTGAATAGATACACAGTGATTTTGCATGAAAAAGAATCAAAGAGAAAAAAAAAAAATAAACATAAAGTCCAAAAAATGAAAAAACAAAAACTTGGTGAAAGCAAATGACCCTTGAAGGGACATACGCCAAGTGTTCATAACATCATTTTGACCTCAAAATAGTGGATAGATGATGAGACAATATGTGAAGCTGAGTAATCCGCGGATAGGATGAGGGCTTACCAGATGGTTTGAACTCAAAAGAATGTACATCCTATGAGTCAAACAAGCTTGTGTTGGCAAACGCCAAAGTTGGAAACATCAGATCCGGAGACCTTTGACGAATGAGCCAGGTCTTCAAGCGGTCATTAGGGTAGTAGTCTCCATGGAAGGTATTTTCGTAAAGGAAAATGGATAGGTTCTCCCATATGTTCACATGTATAGTTAAAGAGAGGAGAACAAAAAGGGCCACATAGCGTGATTCCGTATAAAAAGTGATAATGTCTGTGTAGACAAAACACGCCGGGACGGGCTCCACTGTCGCCATACACATTACCAAAAGCGCTGTTTGTGAGTTTTTTTTAACTGCATTAAATTTTACACTTTTTATATGGAATCTATTTGATTAGAGTTCCACATTGTTTGTATTAATCATTGTCACGTACCTGATGGTAGAGCCTGATATGCAGGGGACGGCATCTCTTACCCCTCTGACTCGGTGCCCCCTGGTAGGGCAGACAGGAGGCACAGGAGTACAGAGTCGCACGAGTGCCTGATGGGTCCCAGACCATGGAATTGGAAGCAGCTGCAAGTGGAATGGTAGTTCAGCAGGATTCTCCAGATAGCAGAGAAGGCAGGTACAAGCAGGCCAGGTCATACACTGGCGGGCACGTCAGGCGCAGGTGCGGAGGCAAAAGCGTAGTCAGGACACAGGCCGGGTCGGTGATGGGCTGGCAGCGAGGTAGTAGAAGGAGCAGGCAGATGCGGTGGTCAGAACAAGCCGGGTCAGATGCAGGCAGCAAACAGCAGAGTTGGAGGCAAGCCGAGTCAGATAACAGGTACAGGTATCAGATGCAGGCAAACAGGAACACACAGGAACACTGTAAACGTTTAAATAGCCTGTTGGGCGCCAAAAGCTGTCACAGGGTGCGCACACACATACACGTGCTAGCGTGCCCCGGCGCACTGGCATTCTGTCTGAGCAAACAGATTGTCTTGGATTCCGATCTTGAGTACTGGCATGCCCTTCTTGGCAATGCATGTGTGCGCATGCACCGGAGGTGTTCTGACAGAGGCTGAGGTCACAGGTCATCTTCTTCAGCCACCACCTTGGGTACTGGCTAGCCCTTCCTCACAATCATTATGAGATCCATCCAATTGTCTTTGTTCACTTGAAGTATTAGGAATACAGGTCAGGAGTATGGAACGCACAGTACAGAGATCACAAAGGCCTCTCTGCTGAATGGATGGGGCCCAGGGTACTTTAGTTTACTTGCTAGCAAAGCTGGAAGCTGTCGTCAGTCAAATTAAAGCTGCTTACACCCAATTAAAAAATAAAAAATAGGTCTGCTCTCTCTCAGGCCCCCCAACAGTTCAATGGGGGGGTATGTCTACGCCCTTATCAGAGGCCCTGTTGCCAGGAGTTACATTTTGTTTAGTGGTCCATGTTCTCAAGTGGGTTTTAGGTTGGACACTTATAGGGCGTACACACTGTCGGACTTTGTTCGGACATTCCGACAACAAAATCCATGGATTTTTTCCGACGGATGTTGGCTCAAACTTGTCTTGCATACACACGGTCACACAAAGTTGTCGGATCCGATCGTTCTAAACGCGGTGACGTAAAACACGTACGTCAGGACTATAAACGGGGCAGTGGCCAATAGCTTTCATCTCTTTATTTATTCTGAGCATGCGTGGCACTTTGTCCGTCGGATTTGTGTACACACGATCGGAATTTCCGACAACGGATTTTGTTGTCGGAAAATTTTATCTCCTGCTCTCCAACTTTGTGTGTCGGAAAATCCGATGGAAAATGTCGGATGGAGCCCACACACGGTCGGAATTTCCGACAACACGCTCCGATCGGACATTTTCCATCGGAAAATCTGACCATGTGTACGGGGCATTAGGGGAACATTAACCTCCACCCCCTTGTTTTCAAGTGGAACTATACTGCATCTGAGCACCACAAACCAAAAACGCTATTTCATTTATTTTATTTTTTTAACAGTGTAAGTTTTTATAAAAGTCTGCAGGATAGACAGGCAAGTATAAAAGAACAAATGAACGTACAAAAAATACGTAGGGCATTAAATAATACACCAACAGAGGTATCTCAACTTCACAAAAGAAAGAGGGAAAGGGAATAATGAGTACAATCTGCAGTATAACAGCAAAGTGAGGTACAATCACAAAACAGTAATAATATAACCAATGGGGGTTAGTGAAAATGTTCATGTCACGGAACGCCCCACACTCCGCTTGAGTGCTTCCGTCATATACCGCTTCCTAAGTTCTGGAACACGAGTCCAATGGATCTGGCCATAGGAACCCCAAGAACTAGACAACACCAGTCTTGGAGTACATCAGAACTACCTTTATTTTGAGATCTCACAGACCTTTATACAGCAGGGATGACTCAAAGCTAACCTAATTAACATGACCTAATTTACTACAAAATGTACCCAGACCAGATGACAGTCTTGTGGGCACCGAGCTTCACACATTAATACAATTAACAATACAAACAACAATCTCCCCCCTCCTCAGCCTAGACCATTCGTCTATTAGCCAGGGCTGGTGGCTAATGTGATCAGCTCTCTCAATTAACATAAACACATGTTGATAACACCAGCATCTCCTCACAGGATGTGTCCCAGCAGAATGAATCAGTCTTATCAGCAGGGGGCTGCTGGAGGAATCCCCCCTCCCTCTTCAGGGACACAAATATACAGTAAGGAGTCCCCATACAATAAATACATGACTGAGTCCGATTAATACAGTTCAGACTGGATTTCTCATTCACCTCAAATGCTAGGGCCCATAATCGGTGGGCAACAGGCTTGCACACAGTCCTCTCCAACAGCCTCCGCTCTGGCCATGCCCGTGACATTTCTCCCCTTTCGGCAGGAGACTAACACAGGAGGAGACCCCAGACGGGTTGACTCCGAAGTTAGTCCACAGCTCCAGTCCTCTACTGCCTGTACCCACACAGTACCCCAAACAAATCATCCCAAACAGTGCATTACTCACCCAGCCATCCTCTGCCTCTCTCAGAGAACATATCTGCCGCTGGGGAGAGGCCCGGACTGGCCCTTCTCCCTGGAATCCTTTCTGCCGCTGGAGAGAAGACAGGGGGACTGGGCTCACTCCATCCTGCTGTTGGGGATCTGGGCCGACTGCCCAGCATCCCTGGGGTATACAGGTGGAGACTGAAGCCCCATCAACCGACACCAGATCAAGCTGCAGTTGTGAGGTGATGACTGCATTCTCTCCTTGGATCCTGATCTGCAGCTCGCGATAGACTGCCACCTCCTCACCTTGGGCCTCCACAATTGCTGCAGGTGTGGGGCAGAGGTCTTGGACCCTCTGTCCGGTTGCCAGCACTTCTGCTGGGGGTTTGCCAGGTGGTTCCTCCTCTACAGAAACGTCTATTAAATCCCCAGTCTCTGGAATTGGTAAAAGTGTGGGACAGAGGTCTTGGACCCTCTGTTCAGTTACCAGATCTTCAGCTGGAGAAGTTTGTTTTAACTCCATAGATGCTGCTGGCAGAAAATCACATGTCCCTGTCATTGTTGTGGGAGAAAGGCTGACTACCTCTTCTCTCAGGAAGGCTGAAGCCACTGTTGGTGCTGGGCAGAACACAGTGAACTTTGGCCCTGATAGCAGCTCTTCTGCTGGAGGCTCATCAGGTTGTTCTTCCTCAGCAGAAAAGTCTATTAAATCCTCTACCTCTATAACTGGTGTCTGTGGATAGAGGTTCACCATCTCCTGTCCGTGGAACTCAGAAGATGCCATCAGTGCTGGGCAGAGGTTAGCAGAGCTCTGCCCTGTTGTCAGCACTTCAGTTTTGGGGATGGCAATCTCCAGATTTTCCACTGCAGATTCTCTGGCATGCTGCTGGACAGGCACATTCCTCCATCCAAGATCATCCCATGCAGAAACAGGATCATCAAGGTCAGTCAGCACTTGCTGCATCCGCCATAAGACCTCCGCCTCCATAGCTGTGGGGGCAGGTTGGCAAAGCACACTATCGCTCTGCCACATTGCCGACTCTTCAGCCAGGATTTCAGGGTTGTCAGCTGGTATTTCCTGATAGTCCCAGGCAAAGGGAGCCCAGCCCTGGCACTGAGCAATGTCTAGCAGCCGTCTGTAGGCGATCTCTAGCTCCCATTCCTGAACGGCCAGAAACTCCAAATCTTCCTGTGCCCAGTGCACTTCCGAAATGTTCAGTAGCCCTTCTCTGAAATCCATGATTTCGTCCACCCGCCGCTCCAAATCACTCCCAAAGTTAGGGTCCCCTGTCAGCTTCACAAACAACAGTCCCAAGCCGCCGTAGCTTAAGCCTTCCGTTGGGCTGTCATCCGCTATCCAGGGACATGCTTGGGATACATGCCACCGGAGGGCTCTGTAGCTCTCATCCAGCTTCATCTCTGCCCAGACCAGCCTGCTTAATTCAGCTGTCTGCTTCTTGTGTGGTTTTTCTCCCAAAAACCGCACCCGCAGTCCGTACTGCAACCAGTACCTTTCCTCGATGGAGGGGAGAACTTTTCCCTGGTGTCGCTGCTCACGGGCTAGCGCTTCCTTCCAGAGTTTGCAGCGAATAGAATCACACCATCCCAGCAGGACCTGCTCCGATACTGGTCCTCTGTGCTGTATCTGCATCTCTCGCAACCTCCTTCTGAATTCCTCATCCATGGCGGCTGGTATCTGTACCTCTCCTCTTCTGCTATCTGGACCCTGGATCCAGATGGAAGTTTGGATGTCCCAGACTTCAGGAAGCTTTCCCGCTGCTTGCCACCAATGTCACGGAACGCCCCACACTCCGCTTGAGTGCTTCCGTCATATACCGCTTCCTAAGTTCTGGAACACGAGTCCAATGGATCTGGCCATAGGAACCCCAAGAACTAGACAACACCAGTCTTGGAGTACATCAGAACTACCTTTATTTTGAGATCTCACAGACCTTTATACAGCAGGGATGACTCAAAGCTAACCTAATTAACATGACCTAATTTACTACAAAATGTACCCAGACCAGATGACAGTCTTGTGGGCACCGAGCTTCACACATTAATACAATTAACAATACAAACAACAATCTCCCCCCTCCTCAGCCTAGACCATTCGTCTATTAGCCAGGGCTGGTGGCTAATGTGATCAGCTCTCTCAATTAACATAAACACATGTTGATAACACCAGCATCTCCTCACAGGATGTGTCCCAGCAGAATGAATCAGTCTTATCAGCAGGGGGCTGCTGGAGGAATCCCCCCTCCCTCTTCAGGGACACAAATATACAGTAAGGAGTCCCCATACAATATATACATGACTGAGTCTGATTAATACAGTTCAGACTGGATTTCTCATTCACCTCAAATGCTAGGGCCCATAATCGGTGGGCAACAGGCTTGCACACAGTCCTCTCCAACAGCCTCCGCTCTGGCCATGCCCGTGACAGTTCAGTCACCAGCAAGGAAGGGGAAAGGCTACAATGGACTTTACTGGTACCATAAAACTTGGAATACAAAAAAATATAGATAAAAAAGTTCAATTCTTTTTAATTCAAAACAACATGTTAAAAAAAACATACAAAGACTGATATTACCAGTTCACCCTGTAACAATTATATTGGCATGCTTATTTTGATTGTTACAGGGTGAATCAGTCTTTTCAGTCACACCCTATATGTTTGAATTTACAGAACTTTATTTTATGAGGCGCTGGACCTTACCCCTAGAAGCCTAACGGTGACCTCCAGGGAGAGCTGACATCCTTCCTAGTAGAGAGGGTTACTAGGCATGGTGGATGTAATGCAAGATGGAATAATTGGGCACCAGCAGTGGCGTCACTAGGGCTGGTGTCACCCCCCCTCCACTAACAGACCCCCTAAACTAACTACAGACCCCCCTCCCGCAGTATAGATCCTCTCCCTCAGTACAGATCACCTCACCAAGTACAGACCCCCCTCCATCAGTGCAGACCCCCTCAGTGTAGAGCCCCCTCCATCAGTGCAGACCCCTCTCAGTGCAGACCACCAACCTCCAGCAGTGCAGATCCTCCTCAGTGCAGACCCCCCATGCATCAGTGCAAACCACCCCCCATCAGTGCAGACCCCCCTCAGTGAAGACCACCCCCTCCATCAGTGCAGGCAACCCCCTTCATCAGTGCAGGCCATCCCCCTCAATCAGTACAGACCCCTCTCAGTGCAGACCACCACCCTCCATCAGTGCAGACCCCCCTCCATCAGTGTAGACCCCCTCCATCAGTGCAGACCCCCCTCAGTGCAGACCACCACCCTCCAGCAGTGCATACCCACCTCAGTGCAGACCACCCCCTCCATCAGTGCAGACCATCCCCTCCATCAGTGCAGACAACCCCCTCAGTCAGTGCAGACTCCCCTTAGTGCAGCCACCCCCTCCATCAGTGCAGACAACCCCCCTCAATCAGTGCAGACCACCAATCCATCAGTGCAGACCCCCCCTCAGTGAAGACCCACATCCATCAGTGCAGACCACCCCCCATGAGCGTAGACCCCCCCCTCAGTGCAGACCACCACCTCCATCAGTGCAGACCACCCCTCTCAGTGCAGACCCCCCTCCATCAGTGCAGACCCTCCATCAGTGCAGACCACTTCCCTCAATCAGTGCAGACCACCCCATCCATCAGTGCAGACCACCCTCAGTGCAGACCCCCATCTATCAGTGCAGACCACCCCCCATCAGTGCAGACCCCTCAGTGCAGACCACCCCCTCCATCAGTGCAGACCACAACCCCTACATCAGTGCAGTCCCCTCTCAGTGCAGACCCCCCTCAGTGCAGACCACCCCTTCCATAAGTGCAGACAACCACCCTCAATCAGTGCAGACCCCTCTCAGTGCAGACCCCAATCCATCATTGCAGATCCCCTTCAGTGCAGACCCCCATTCATCAGTGCAAACTACCCCCCATCAGTGCAGACCCCCTCAGTGCAGACCACACCCTCCATCATGCAGGCCACCCTCTCCATCAGTGCAGGCCACCCCCCTCCATAGATCCAGACCCCTCTCATTGCAGACCATCCCCTTCCATCAGTGCAGACACCTCTCAGTGCAGACCCCCTACATCAGTGCAGACCCCCCTCAGTTCAGACCCCCCTCTACTAGTGCAGACCCCTCTCAGTGCAGATGCCTCTCCATCAGTGCAGACCCCCTTCAGTGCAGTCCACCACCCTCCAGCAGTGCAGACCCCCCTCAGTGCAGACCCCCCATCAGTGCAGACACCCCTCAGTGCAGACCACCCCCTCCATCAGTGCAGGCCACCTCCCTCCATCAGTGCAGTCCTCTCTCAGCGCAGACCACCCCCCAATCAGTGTGGACCCCCCTCAGTGCAGATCACCCCCCTAAATCAGTGCAGACCACTCCCCTCCATCAGTGCAGACCCCCTCAATGCAGATTACCCCCTCCATCAGTGCAGACCCCTCTCAGTGTAGACCCCCCTCCATCAGTGCAGATCCCTCTCAGTGCAGACCACCCCATCCATCAGTGCACAGATCCCCCTCAGTGCAGACCCCCATCGATCAGTGCAGACCCCCCTCAGGGCAGACCACCCCATCCATCAGTGCAGACCACCCCCCATCAGTGCAGAGCCCCCTCAGTGCAGACAACCCCCTCCACCATGCATGCCACCCCCTCCATCAGTGCAGGCCACCCCCTCCATCAGTACAGACCCCTCTCAGTGCAGACCACCCCCTTCCATCAGTGCAGAACCCCCTCAGTGCAGACCCCTCTCAGTTCAGACCCCCCTCCATTAGTGCAGACCCTCTTCAGTGCAGACCACCACCCTCCAGCAGTGCAGCCCCCCTTAGTGCAGACCCCCCCATCAGTGCAGACCCACCTCAGTGCAGACCACCCCCCTCTATCAGTGCAGACCACCCCCCTCAATCAGTGCAGACCACCCCCTCAATCAGTGCAGACCACCCCTCAATCAGTGCAGACCCCCCTCAGTGCAGACCACCCCCTTCATCAGTGCAGACCCCCTTCAGTGAAGACCACCCCCTCCATAAGTGCAGACATCCACCCTCAATCAGTGCAAACCCCTCTCAGTGCAGACCCCCCTCCATCATTGCAGATCCCCTTCAGTGCAGACCCCCCCATCTATCAGAGCAGACCACCCCCCATCAGTGCAGACAACCCTCAGTGCAGACCACCCCCATCCATCAGTGCAGACCATCCCCCATCAGTGCAGACCCCCTTCAGTGCAAACTGCCCCCCCATCATGCAGGCCACCCGCTCCATCAGTGCAGGCCAACCCCTTTATCGATCAAGACCCCTCTCAGTGTAGACCACCACCCTCCATCAGTGCAGACCCCCCTCAGTACAGACCACCCCCCTCCATCAGTGCAGACCACCCCCTCCATCAGTGCAGACCCCCTTCAGTGTAGACCCCCCTCCATTGGTGCAGACCCCTCTCAGTGCAGACCGCCCCATCCATCAGTGCAGATCCCCCTCAGTGCAGACCCCCATCGATCAGTGCAGACCACCCCTCATCAGTGCAGACCTCCCTCAGTGCAGACCACCCCATCCATCAGTGCAGACCACCCCCCATCAGTGCAGAGCCCCCTCAGTGCAGACAACCCCCTCCACCATGAATGCCACCCCCTCCATCAGTGCAGACCACCCCCTTCCGTTAGTGCAGAACCCCCTCAGTGCAGACCCCTGTCAGTTCAGACCCCCCTCCATCAGTGCAGACCCCCTTCAGTGCAGACCACCACCCTCCAGCAGTGCAGCCCCCCTTAGTGCAGACCCCCCCATCAGTGCAGACCCACCTCAGTGCAGACCACCCCCCTCCATCAGTGCAGACCACCTCCCTCCATCAGTGCAGATCACCCCCCTCCATCAGTGCAGACCACCCCCTCAAATAGTGCAGACCACCCCTCAATCAGTGCAGACCCCCCTCAGCGCAGACCACCCCCTTCATCAGTGCAGGATACCCCCGTCCATAGGTGCAGACCCCTCTCAGTGCAGACCACTACCTCATTCAGTGCAGACCCCCCTCAGTGCAGACCCCCTCCATCAGTGCAGATCCCTCTCAGTGCAGACCACCCCCTCCATCAGTGCAGACCACCCCCCTCAATCAGTGCAGACCACCCCCTCCATCAGTGCAGACCACCCCCATCAGTGCAGACCCCCCATCCATCAGTGCAGACCCACCTCAGTGCAGACCACCCCCTCTATCAGTGCAGGCCATCCCCCTCCAGTGCAGATCCCTCTCAGTGTAGACCACACCCTCCATCAGTGCAGACCCCCTCAGTGCAGACCACCCTCCTCCATCATTGCAGACCACCCCCCTCCATCAATTCAGACCACCCCCCTCCATCAGTGCAAACCCCCCCTCCATCAGTGCAGAACAAGCCGCTCAATCAGTGCAGACCACCCCCATCAGTGCAGACCCCCATCAGTGCAGACCACTCCCTCCACCAGTGCAAGCCACCCCCTCCATCAGTGCCGACCCCTCCCCGTGCAGACCACCACCCTCCATCATTGCAGACCCCCCAGTGCATACCACCCCCTCCATTAGTGCAGACCCCTCTCAGTGCAGACCCCCATCTATCAGTGCAGACCCCTCTCAGTGTAGAACACCCCCATCAGTGCAGACTCCCCTCCATCAGTGCAGACCCCTCTCAGTGCAGACCCCCCTCCATCAGTGTAGACCCCCTTCAGTGCAGACCACCACCCTCCAGCAGTGCAGACCCCACTCAGTGCAGACCCCCCATCAGTGCAGACCCCCTCAGTGCAGACCACCCCTCCATCAGTACAGACCACCCCCTCCTTCAGTGCAGAACACCCCCTCCATCAGTGCAGACCAAGCAGCTCAATCAGTGCAGACCACCCCCATCAGTGCAGACCCCCATCAGTGCAGACCACTCCCTCCATCAGTGCAGGCGACACCTCTCCATCAGTACAGACCCCACCCTGTGCAGACCACCACCCTCTATCATTGCAGACCCCCCAGTGCAGACCACCCCCCTCCATTAGTACAGACCCCCATCTATCAGTGCAGACCCCTCTCAGTGTAGACCACCCCCCATCAGTGCAGACCTCCCTCCATCAGTGCAGACCCCTCTCAGTGCAGACCACCCCCTCCATCTGTGCAGACCCCCTTAGTGCAGACCACCCCCTCCATCAGTGCAGACCAAGCCACTCAATCAGTGCAGACCACCCCCATCAGTGCAGACCACTTCCTCCATTAGTGCAGGCCACCCCCATTCATCAGTGCAGACCCCGCCCCGTGCAGACCACCACCCTCCATCATTGCAGACCCCCAAGTGCAGACCACCCCCCTCCATTAGTGCAGAACCCTCTCAATGCAGACTCCCCATCAGTGCAGACCCTCTCCTTCAGTGCAGACCACCCTCTCCTTCAGTGCAGACCACCCCCTCCATCATTGCAGACCACCCCCTTCATCAGTGTAGACCCCCTTCAGTGCAGACCACCACCCTCCAGCAGTGCAGACACCCCTCAGTGCAGACCCCCTCAGTGCAGACCACCCCTCCATCAGTGCAGACCACCCCCTCCTTCAGTGCAGACCACCCCCTCCATCATTGCAGACCACACCCATCAGTGCAGTCCCCACTCAGTGCAGAACACTCCCTCCATCAGTGAAGACCACAACCCCTCCATCAGTGCAGACCCCTCTCAGTGCAGACCACCCCCTCCATCAGTGCAGACCAAGCAGCTCAATCAGTGCAGACCACCCCCATCAGTGCAGACCACTCCCTCCATCAGTGCAGGCCACCTCTCTCCATCAGTGCAGACCCCCCAGTGCAGACCACCCCCCTCCATTAGTGCAGACCCCTCTCAGTGCAGACCCCCATCTATCAGTGCAGACCCCTCTCAGTGTAGACCACCCCCATCAGTGCAGACCTCCCTCCATCAGTGCAGACCCCTCTCAGTGCAGACCACCCCTTCCATCTGTGCAGACCCCCTTAGTGCAGACCACCCCCTCCATCAGTGCAGACCAAGCCACTCAATCAGTGCAGACCACCCGCATCAGTGCAGACACCCATCAGTGCAGACCATTTCCTCCATCAGTGCAGGCCACCCCCCTTCATCAATGCAGACCCCACCCCGTGCAGACCACCACCCTCCATCATTGCCGACCCCCAAGTGCAGACCACCCCCTCCATTAGTGCAGACCCCTCTCAGTGCAGACCCCCCTCAGTGCAGACCATCCCTCCATCAGTGCAGACCACCCCCTCCATCAGTGCAGACCAAGCAGCTCAATCAGTGCAGACCACCCCCATCAGTGCAGACCACTCCCTCCATCAGTGCAGGCCACCCCTCTCCATCAGTGCAGACCACCACCCTCCATCATTGCAGACCCCCCAGTGCAGACCACCCCCCTCCATTAGTGCAGACCCCTCTCAGTGCAGACCCCCATCTATCAGTGCAGACCCCTCTCAGTGTAGACCACCCCCATCAGTGCAGACCTCCCTCCATCAGTGCAGACCCCTCTCAGTGCAGACCACCACTTCCATCTGTGCAGACCCCGTTAGTGCAGACCACCCCCTCCATCAGTGCAGATCAAGCCACTCAATCAGTGCAGACCACCCGCATCAGTGCAGACACCCAGCAGTGCAGACCATTTCCTCCATCAGTGCAGGCCACCCCCCTTCATCAATGCAGACCCCGCCCCGTGCAAACCACCACCCTCCATCATTGCAGACCCCCAAGTGCAGACCACCCCCTCCATTAGTGCAGACCCCTCTCAGTGCAGACCCCCATCAGTGCAGACCCCCCTCAGTGCAGACCACCCCCTCCTTCAGTGCAGACCACCCTCTCCTTCAGTGAAGACCACCCCCTCCATCAGTGCAGACCACCCCTTCATCAGTGCAGACCCCCCTCAGTGCAGACCACCCCCGCTCCATCAGTGCAGACCATCCCCTCAATCAGTGCAGACCACCCCCTCCATCAGTGCAGACCCCCCTCAGTGCAGACCCCCATCCATCAGTGCAGACCACTCCCCATCAGTGCAGACCCCCCTCAGTGAAGACCACCCCCTCCATCAGTGCAGACCACCACCCTCAATCAGTGCAGACCCTTCTCAGTGCAGACCACCCACCTCCATCAGTGCAGATCCCCTCAGTGCAGACCACCACCTCCATCAGTCCACCCCCTTCATCAGTGCAGACCACCCCCTCAATCTGTGCAGAACAGCCCCTCTATCACTGCAGACCACCCACAGTGCAGACCCCCCATCCATCAGTGCAGACCACCCCCCATCAGTGCAGAGCCCCCTCAGTGCAGACCACCCCCTCCATCAGTGCAGGCACCCCCTCCAACAGTGCAGACCCTTCTCAGTGCAGACCACCCCCCTCTATCAGTGCAGACCCCCCTCAGTGCAGACCCCCCTCCATCAGTGCAGATCCCTCTCAGTACAGTCCACCCCCTCCATCATGCAGGACACCCCCTATATCAGTGCAGGCCATCCCCCCCATCAATACAGACTCCTCTCAGTGCAGACCACCCTCTTCCATCAGTGCAGACCCCTCTCAGTGCAGACCCCCTCCATCAGTGCAGACCCCTCTCAGTGCAGACCCCCCCTCTATCAGTGCAGACCCCTCTCAGTGCAAACCACCCCATCCATCAGTGCAGACCCCTCTCAGTGCAGACCACCCCATCCATCAGTGCAGATCCCCCTCAGTACAGACCACCCCCTCCATCAGTGCAGACCACCCCCTCCATCAGCGCAGACCACCCCCTCCATCAGTGCAGACCACCCCCCTTAATCAGTGCAGACCCTTCTCAGTGCAGACCACCCCCCATCAGTGCAGATCCCCTGAGTGCACCCCATCCATCAGTACAGACCAACCTCTCAATCTGTGCAGACCACCCCCTCCATCAGTGCAGACCACCCACAGTGCAGACCCCCCATCCATCAGTGCAGACCACCCCCTCCATCAGTGCAGGCCACCCATCTCCATCAGTGCAGATCCCTCTCAGTGCAGACCACCCCCTCCATCAGAGCACCCCCCTCCATCTGTGCAGACCACCCCCCTCAATCAGTGCAGACCACCCCCTCCATCAGTGCAGACCACCCACAGTGCAGACTCCCTCATCCATCAGTGCAGACCACAACCATCAGTGCAGACCCCCCTTAGTGCAGTCCACCCCCTCCATCAGTGCAGACCACAACCCCTCCATCAGTGCAGACCCCTCTCAGTGCAGACCACCCCCTCCATCAGTGCAGACCCCCCTCAGTGCAGACCACCCCCTCCATCACTGCAGACCCCCCTCAGTGCAGACCACCTCCATCCATCAGTGCAGACCATCCCCCATCAGTGCAGACCCCCCTCAGTGCAGACCGCCCCCTCCACCATGCAGGCCACCCCCTCCATCAGTGCAGGCCACCCCCCTCCATCGATCCAGACCCCTCTCAGTGCAGACCACCCCCTTCCATCAGTGCAGACCCCTCTCAGTGCAGACCCCCCTCTATCAGTGTAGACCCCTCTCAGTGCAGACCCCTCTCCATCAGTGCAGACCCCTTCAGTGCAGTCCAACACCCTCCAGCAGTGCAGACCCCCCTCAGTGCAGACCCCCTATCAGTGCAGACACCCTTCAGTGAAGACCACCCCCTCCATCAGTGCAGGCCACCCCCCTACATCAGTGCAGTCCTCTCTCAGCACAGAACACCCCCTCCATCAGTGCAGACCCCCCTGAGTGCAGACCCCCCCTCCATCAGTGCAGACCACCCCCCTCCATCAGTGCAGACCCCCTCAGTGCAGACCACCCCATCCATCAGTGCAGATCCCCTTCAGTGCAGACCCCCATCGATCAGTGCAGACCACCCCCCACCAGTGCAGACCTCCCTCAGTGCAGACCACCCCATCCATCAGTGCAGACCACCCCCCATTAGTGCAGAGCCCCCTCAGTGCAGACAACCCCCTCCACCATGCATGCCACCCCCTCCATCAGTGCAGGTCACCCCCTCCATCAGTACAGACCCCTCTCAGTGCAGACCACCCCTTCCATCAGTGCAGAACCCCCTCAGTGCAGACCCCTCTCAGTTCAGACCCCCCTCCATTAGTGCAGACCCCCTTCAGTGCAGACCACCACCCTCCAGCAGTGCAGCTCCACTTAGTGCAGATCCCCCCATCAGTGCAGACCCAACTCAGTGCAGAACACCCCCCTCCATCAGTGCAGACCACCCCCTCTATCTTTGCAGACCCCCCTAAGTGAAGACCATCCCCCTCCATCAGTGCAGACCACCCCCCTCAATTAGTGCAGACCACCCCTCTATCAGTGCAGACCCCCCTCCATCAGTGCAGACCTCCCCCTTTATCAGTGCAGGCCACCCCTGTCCATCAGTGTAGACCCCTCTCAGTGCAGACCATTACCTCAATCAGTGCAGATCCCCCTTAGTGCAGACCACCCCATCCATCATT
Organism: Aquarana catesbeiana; assembly: GCA_037953035.1. Lineage (NCBI taxonomy): Eukaryota > Metazoa > Chordata > Amphibia > Anura > Ranidae > Aquarana > Aquarana catesbeiana. The sequence continues at coordinate 1,350,041 of JBBHAA010001355.1, read as the reverse complement.
GCAGACCACCCCCCATCAGTGCACAGCCCCCTAAGTGCAGACAACCCCCTCCACCATGAATGCCACCCCCTCAATCAGTGCAGGCCACTCCCACCATCAGTGCAGAGCCCCCTCAGTGCAGACAACCCCCTCCACAATGAATGCTACCCCCTCCATCAGTGCAGGCCACTCCCTCCATCAGTACAGAATGCTCTCAGTGCAGACCACCCCCTCCATCAGTGCACCCCCTCCATCAGTGCAGACCACCCCCTTCAATCAGTGCAGACCCCCCATCCATCAGTGCAGACCAACCCCCATCAGTGCAGACCACCCCCTCTAACAGTGCAGGCCACCCCCTCCATCAGTGCAGACCCCTTGTCACAGAACGTCCCACACTCCACTTGAGTGCTTCCGTCATATACCACTTCCTCCCAGTCTGTATACAGATATCCCAACCTCTCTGAGCACAAAAAAGGCGACACTTGCTTGTTGCTACCAAGAACTGACTTTATTTAGAATCACAATTACAAGACTTTATATGCTGTTGGAACCTCCTCTAACAATACAACTGTAACTTAATTAATATGACCTAATTATCTAATCCTTTATACAGCCTAGGTGACTGAGACATGACCTTTCGCCCAGACTTGTGGTCACCGAGCTTCACACAGTTATATCAACACAATAGCTGGAGCTAATTACAATTAACAATACAAACAAAACCTAATTAACATGAGCTCCAATAGGAGTCGTCCCGTCTCCTACATTGTATAGAGGACAATGTGATCAGCTCATTCAATTAACATACATCCTGGGAGATATTGTGGACAAATATTACTGTCCCATTTTAAGTAGTCCAAGATATATTTTTTCCCTCACCCAGGATGTCACAGGGTGCCTTAGACATAAGATGTATTCTGAGTTCCACGGGCCCCCCGTCACATCTCTCCCCTTTCGGCAGAAGACTAACACAGGAGGAGACCCCAGACGGGTTGACTCCGAAGTTAGTAAACAGCTCCAGTCCTCTACTGCCTGTACCCACACAGTACCCCAAACAAATTGTTCCAAACAAAGCATTACTCACCTAGCCAACCTCTGCCTCTCTCTGAGAACATATCTGCCACTGGGGAGAGGCCTGGACTGGCTCTTCTCCCTGGAATCCTTTCTGCCGCTGGAGAGAAGACAGGGTGTCTGGGCTCACTCTGTCATGCTGTTGGGGATCTGGGCCCACTGCCCAGCATCCCTGGGGTATACAGGTGGAGACTGAAGTCCCATCCACCTTCACAGGAAATCCATCCTCTGTTAGTTGAGGGCAGAGTCCAGCAGTCCTCGGCCCTGTTGCCAGCCCTTCTGCTGGAAACCCCACACCATCTGTTCCGGCTAACTGTTGGAGAGGGAGGCCGACTGCCCTGCCTCCCTGGAACTCTGTAGTTGTTGCCGGTGCTGGGCAGAGGTTGGTAGCACTCTGCCCTGTTGGAAGCACTTCTGCTGGGGACTCCGCATCTTCCGCTCCGGCTAACCGTTGGGGCAGGAGGCTGGCTTCCTCCACTCCCAAACTGTGTAGCTGCCACTGGGGAGGTAAGCCGGCTGCTTCCTTTTCCATTCCCTCATCTGGCTGCTGGGACGACATGTCGATGGTATTGTCTCCCAGGTGCACGGATCTTTGCTGGGGAGGAAAGCCCGCTTCCTCCACCCTGGCCAACTGTTGGGGAGGGACAACACACACCTCCTCTCCCTTCTCCCCCTGTATCTGCTGCTGGGAAGTGATTGCCATCTTCTCACCCTGAGCCTCCACAATTGCTGCAGGTGTGGGGCAGAGGTCTTGGACCCTCTGTCCGGTTGCCAGCACTTCTGCTGGGGGTTGGAGCTAATAGCTGGAGCTAATTACAATTAACAATACAAACAAAACCTAATTAACATGAGCTCCAATAGGAGTCGTCCCCTCTCCTACATTGTATAGAGGACAGTGTGATCAGCTCATTCAATTAACATACATCCTGGGAGATATTGTGGACAAATATTACTGTCCCATTTTAAGTAGTCCAAGATATATTTTCTCCCTCACCCTGTGCCAGGATGGTACAGGGTGCCTTAGACATAAGATGTATTCTGAGTTCCACGGGCCCCCCGTCACACCCCTCTCAGTGCAGACCACCCCCTCCATCATTGCAGACCCTCTCAGTGCAGACCACCCCCCTCTATCAATGCAGACCACCCCCCTCCATCAGTGCAGACCCCTCTCAGTGCAGTCCCCCCTCCATCAGTGCAGATCACCCCCTCCATCTGTGCAGACCCCCTCAATGCAGACCACCTCCTCCATCAATGCAGACCAAGCCACTCAATCAGTGCAGACCACCCCCATCAGTGCAGACCCCCATCAGTGCAGACCACTTCCTCCATCAGTGCAGGCCATCCCCCTTCATCAGTGCAGACCCCGCCCCGTGCAGACCACCACCCTCCATCATTGCAGACCCCCAAGTGCAGACTACCCCCTCCATTAGTGCAGACCCCTCTCAGTGCAGACCCCCCATCAGTGCAGACCCCCCTCAGTGCAGACCACCCCTCCATCAGTGCAGACCACCCCCTCCTTCAGTGCAGACCACCCCCTCCATCAGCGCAGACCACCCCTTCATCAGTGCAGACCCCCCTCAGTGCAGACCACCCCCGCTCCATTAGTGCAGACCATCCCCTCAATCAGTGCAGACCACCCCCTCCATCAGTGCAGACCCCCCTCAGTGCAGACCCCCATCCATCAGTGCAGACCACTCCCCATCAGTGCAGACCCCCCTCAGTGAAGACCACCCCCTCCATCAGTGCAGACCACGACCCTCAATCAGTGCAGACCACCCCTTCATCAGTGCAGACCCCCCTCAGTGCAGACCACCCCTGCTCCATAAGTGCAGACCACCCCCTCCATCAGTGCAGACCCCCATCCATCAGTGCAGACCACCCCCATCAGTGCAGACCTCCCTCAGTGAAAACCACCTCCTCCATCAGTGCAGACCAAGCCACTCAATCAGTGCAGACCACCCCCATCAGTGCAGACCCCATTAGTGCAGACCACTTCCTCCATCAGTGCAGGCCACCCCCCTTCATCAGTGCAGACCCCGCCCCGTGCAGACCACCACCCTCCATCATTGCAGACCCCCAAGTGCAGACCCCTCTCAGTGCAGACCCCCCTCAGTGCAGACCACCACCTCCTTCAGTGCAGACCACCCCCTCCATCATTGCAGACCACCCCCTCCATCAGTGCAGACCACCCCCTCCATCAGTGCAGACCACCCCCTCCATCAGTGCAGACCACCCCCTCCTTCAGTGCAGACCACCCCCTCCATCATTGCAGACCACCCCCTTCATCAGTGCAGACCCCCCTCAGTGCAGACCACCCCCGCTCCATCAGTGCAGACCTCCCCCTCCATCAGTGCAGACCCCCATCCATCAGTGCAGACCACCCCCCATCAGTGCAGAGCCCCCTCAGTGAAGACCACTGCCACCATCAGTGCAGACCACCACCACCATCAGAGCAGACCACCCCCTCCATCGGTGCAGACCACCGTGCAGATCCCCTCAGTGCAGACCACCTCCTCCATCAGTGCAGGCACCCCCCCTCTATCAGTGCAGACCCCCCTCAGTGCAGACCCCCCTTCATCAGTGCAGATCCCTCTCAGTGCAGACCACCCCCTCCATCATGCAGGACACCCCCTCCATCAGTGCAGGCCACCCCCCTCCATCAAAACAGACCCCTATCAGTGCAGACCCCCTCCATCAGTGCAGACCCCCCTCAGTGCAGACCCCCCCTCTATCAGTGCAGACCCCTCTCAGTGCAGACCACCCCCTTCCATCAGTGCAGACCCCTCTCAGTGCAGTCCCCCCTCCATCAGTGCAGACCCCTCTCAGTGCAGACCACCCCCTCCATCTGTGCAGACCCCCTCAGTGCAGACCACCTCCTCCATCAATGCAGACCAAGCCACTCAATCAGTGCAGACCACCCCCATCAGTGCAGACCCCCATCAGTGCAGACCACTTCCTCCATCAGTGCAGGCCACCCCCCTTCATCAGTGCAGACTAGGGCTGCTGAAATTAATCGCAGCATCGATGCATCGCGATTCGGGTGTCCCCGATGCGGCATCGATGCATGCGACCCGAAAAATCGATGTCTGGCCCCGCCCCCTCCCGGGAGAGCGCTCCGTACGTAAAGCTGTTACTAGTGTGTGTATTTTCCGCTCATGTGACTCTCGGCCGCGCCTCCCTCCTCTGAGTCCCCTTATTTCAGCCCCGCCCACTGACTGGAGCTATCAGGTCAGAAGAGAGGCGGGCGGGGCTGACATCAGGAGAGACGTGAGAGGAGGGAGGCGCGGCCGAGAGTCACATGAGCGGAAAATACACACACTAGTAAAAGCTTTACGTATGGAGCGCTCTCCCGGGAGAATTCCCTGCTCAGGAAAAATGTGACAACCGGCGGAACACCGGCGGCTGGAGTGGAGATCGGGGGGAGATGGTGAGCAGGCAGATCGCCCTGCTCATTACAGGTTGCCACCAGCACCGGCGGAGCAGCATGTAAGTACAGAGGGGGAGGGGGGGCGCTGTGACACAAGTCCATATCATACAATTGTCTTCTATGTGCATTCATCACACCACAACTCTGCATTATTGTCCCCAGTCTGTGACCATCTCCTGTGCCATGTCCCCAGTCTGTGACCATCTCCTGTGCCATGTCCCCAGTCTGTGACCATCTCCTGTGCCATGTCCCCAGTCTGTGACCATCTCCTGTGCCATGTCCCCAGTCTGTGACCATCTCCTGTAGCATGTCCGCAGTCTCTGATCATCTCCTGTAGCATGTCCGCAGTCTCTGATCATCTCCTGTAGCATGTCCGCAGTCTCTGACCATCTCCTGTAGCATGTCCGCAGTCTCTGATCATCTCCTGTAGCATGTCCGCAGTCTCTGATCATCTCCTGTAGCATGTCCGCAGTCTCTGATCATCTCCTGTAGCATGTCCGCAGTCTCTGATCATCTCCTGTAGCATGTCCGCAGTCTCTGACCATCTCCTGTAGCATGTCCGCAGTCTCTGATCATCTCCTGTAGCATGTCCGCAGTCTCTGATCATCTCCTGTAGCATGTCTGCAGTCTCTGATCATCTCCTGTAGCATGTCTGCAGTCTCTGATCATCTCCTGTAGTCATTTGGGGGCAGTCTGGAGCTCCTCTTTAAGTTGTCTGCACTGTTTACACTTTGCTACATGCAAGGAGTGTTGTCTTTTTTTTAAGAACAGATAAAATTTAAAAAATGGAGTTCTTCTGACTACTTAAATTTTTTGGATGAAAACCGCGCGCAGTAATCGTGATGCATCGTTAATCGTGGACCTGATAATCGTAATCGAATCGTGAGGCCAGTGAAGATGCGCACCCCTAGTGCAGACCCCGCCCTGTGCAGGCCACCACCCTCCATCATTGCAGACCCCCAAGTGCAGACTACCCCCTCCATTAGTGCAGACCCCTCTCAGTGCAGACCCCCCATCAGTGCAGACCCCCCTCAGTGCAGACCACCCCTCCATCAGTGCAGACCACCACCTCCTTCAGTGCAGACCACCCCCTCCATCATTGCAGACCACCCCCTCCATCATTGCAGATCACCCCCTTCATCAGTGCAGACCACCCCTTCATCAGTGCAGACCACCACCTCCTTCAGTGCAGACCACCCCCTTCATCAGTGCAGACCCCCCTCAGTGCAGACCACCCCCGCTCAATCAGTGCAGGCCATCCCCTCCATCAGTGCAGACCACCCCCATCAGTGCAGACCCCCCTCAGTGCAGACCACCCCCACCATCAGTGCAGACCACCCCCACCATCAGTGCAGACCACCCCCTCCATCAGTGCAGACCACTGTGCAGATCCCCTCAGTGCAGACCACCTCCTCCATCAGTGCAGGCACCCCCCTCTATCAGTGCAGACCCCCCTCAGTGCAGACCCCCCTCCATCAGTGCAGATCCCTCTCAGTGCAGACCACCCCCTCCATCATGCAGGACACCCCCTCCATCAGTGCAGGCCATCCCCCTCCATCAAAACAGACTCCTCTCAGTGCAGACCACCCCCTTCCATCAGTGCAGACCCCTATCAGTGCAGACCCCTCTCGGTGCAGACCACCCCCTTCCATCAGTGCAGACCCCCTCCATCAGTGCAGACCCCCTCCATCAGTGCAGACCCCCTCAGTGTAGACCCCCCTCTATCAGTGCAGACCCCTCTCAGTGCAGACCACTCCCCATCAGTGCAGACCCCCCTCAGTGCAGACCACCCCATCCATCATTGCAGACCACCCCCATCAGTGCAGAGCCCCCTCAGTGCAGACCACCCCCTCCACCATGCATGCCACCCCCTCCATCAGTGTAGGCCACTCCCTCCATCAGTACAGACTGCTCTCAGTGCAGACCACCCCCTCCATCAGTGCACCCCCTCCATCAGTGCAGACCACCCCCCTCAAGCGGTGCAGACCATTCCCTCTAACAGTGCAGGCCACCCCCTCCATCAGTGCAGACCCCTCTCAGTGCAGACCACCCCCTCCATCAATGCAGACCACCCCCCTCCATCAGTGCAGACCCCCTCCATCAGTGCCGACCCCTCTCAGTGCAGACCACCCCCTCCATCAGTGCAGACCCACTCAGTGCAGACCACCCCTCCATCAGTGCAGACCAAGCCACTCAATCAGTGCAGACCACCCCCATCAGTGCAGACCCCCATCAGTGCAGACCACTTCCTCCATTAGTGCAGGCCACCCCCCTTCATCAGTGCAGACCCCTCCCTGTGCAGACCACCACCCTCCATCATTGCAGACCCCCAGTGCAGACCACCACCCTCCATCATTGCAGACCCCCAGTGCAGACCACCCCCTCCATTAGATCAGACCTCTCTCAGTGCAGATCCCCCTCCATCAGTGTAGACCCCTTCAGTGCAGACCACCACCCTCCAGCAGTGCAGACCCCCCTCAGTGCAGACCCCCCTCCATCAGTGCAGACAACCCCTCCTTCAGTGCAGACCATCCCTCCATCAGTTCAGACCCCCCTTGGTGCAGACCATCCCCCTCTATCAGTGCAGACCACCCCCCTCAATCAGTGCAGACCACCCCCTCCATCAATGCAGACCCCCCCAGTGCAGACCCCCCATCCATCAGTGCAGACCACCCCTATCAGTGCAGACCCCCTCAGTTAAGACCACCCCCTCCATCAGTGCAGGCCACAACCCCTCCATCAGTGCAGACCCCTCTCAGTGCAGACCACCCTCTCCATCAGTTCAGACCACCCCCTCCATCAGTGCAGACCACCACCCTCAATCGGTGCAGACCCTTCTCAGTGCAGATCACCCCCATCCATCAGTGCAGATTCCCTCAGTGCAGACCACCCCCTCCATCAGTGCACCACCTCCATCAGTACAGACCACCCCCTCAATCTGTGCAGACCACCCCCTCCATCAGTGCAGACCACCCACAGTGCAGACCCCCCATCCATCAGTGCAGACCACCCCCCATTCAGTGCAGAGCCCCCCTCCATCATTGCAGACCACCCCCTTCATCAGTGCAGACCACCCCTCCATCAGTGCAGACCACCCCCTCCATCATTGCAGACCACCCCCTTCATCAGTGCAGACCCCCCTCAGTGCAGACCACCCCCGCTCAATCAGTGCAGGCCACCCCCTTCATCAGTGCAGACCACCCCCCATCAGTGCAGACCCCCCTCAGTGAAGACCACCCCCACCATCCGTGCAGACCACCCCCACCATCAGTGCAGACCACCCCCTCCATCAGTGCAGACCACCATGCAGATCTCCTCAGTGCAGACCACCTCCTCCATCAGTGCAGGCACCCCCTCTCTATCAGTGCAGACCCCCCTCAGTGCAGACCTCCACTCCATCAGTGCAGATCCCTCTCAGTGCAGACCACCCCCTCCATCATGCAGGACACCCCCTCCATCAGTGCAGGCCATCCCCCTCCATCAAAACAGACTCCTCTCAGTGCAGACCACCCCCTTCCATCAGTGCAGACCCCTCTCGGTGCAGACCACCCCCTTCCATCAGTGCAGACCCCTCTCAGTGCAGACCCCCTCCATCAGTGCAGACCCCCTCCATCAGTGCAGACCCCCTCAGTGTAGACCCCCCTCTATCAGTGCAGACCCCTCTCAGTGCAGACCACCCCCCATCAGTGCAGATCCCCCTCAGTGCAGACCACCCCATCCATCATTGCAGACCACCCCCATCAGTGCAGAACCCCCTCAGTGCAGACCACCCCCTCCACCATGCATGCCACCCCCTCCATCAGTGCAGGCCACTCCCTCCATCAGTACAGACTGCTCTCAGTGCAGACCACCCCCTCCATCAGTGCACCCCCTCCATCAGTGCAGACCACCCCCTCCATCAATGCAGACCATCCCCCTCCATCAGTGCAGACCCCCTCCATCAGTGCTGACCCCTCTCAGTACAGACCACCCCCTCCATCAGTGCAGACCCACTCAGTGCAGACCACCCCTCCATCAGTGCAGACCAAGCCACTCAATCAGTGCAGACCACCCCCATCAGTGCAGACCCCCATCAGTGCAGACCACTTCCTCCATCAGTGCAGGCCACCCCCCCTTCATCAGTGCAGACCCCTCCCTGTGCAGACCACCACCCTCCATCATTGCAGACCCCCAGTGCAGACCACCACCCTCCATCATTGCAGACCCCCAGTGCAGACCACCCCCTCCATTAGATCAAACCTCTCTCAGTGCAGATCCCCCTCCATCAGTGTAGACCCCTTCAGTGCAGACCACCACCCTCCAGCAGTGCAGACCCCCCTCAGTGCAGACCCCCCATCAGTGCAGACCCCCTCAGTGCAGACCCCCCTCCATCAGTGCAGACAACCCCTCCTTCAGTGCAGACCACCCCTCCATCAGTTCAGACCCCCCTTGGTGCAGACCACCCCCCTCCATCAGTGCAGACCACCCCCCTCAATCAGTGCAGACCACCCCCTCCATCAATGCAGACCCCCCCAGTGCAGACCCCCCCATCCATCAGTGCAGACCACCCCCATCAGTGCAGACCCCCCTGAGTTAAGACCACCCCCTCCATCAGTGCAGGCCACAACCCCTCCATCAGTGCAGACCCCTCTCAGTGCAGACCACCCTCTCCATCAGTGCAGACCACCCCCTCCATCAGTGCAGACCACCACCCTCAATCGGTGCAGACCCTTCTCAGTGCAGACCACCCCCATCCATCAGTGCAGATTCCCTCAGTGCAGACCACCCCCTCCATCAGTGCACCACCTCCATCAGTACAGACCACCCCCTCAATCTGTGCAGACCACCCCCTCCATCAGTGCAGACCACCCACAGTGCAGACCCCCCATCCATCAGTGCAGACAACCCCCATTCAGTGCAGAGCCCCCTCAGTGCAGACCACCCCCTCCATCAGTGCAGGCCACCCATCTCCATCAGTGCAGACCCCTCTCAGTGCAGACCACCCCCTCCATCAGTGCAGACCCCCCTCAGTGCAGACCACCCCCTCCATCATGCAGACCACCCCCTCCATCAGTGCAGACCCCCCATCAGTGCAGGCCACGCCCTCCATCGATCCAGACCCCTCTCAGTGCACACCACCCCCATCCATCAGTGCAGACCCCTCTCAGTGCAGACCCCCTTTATCAGTGCAAACCCCCCTCAGTACAGACCCCCTCTATCAGTGTAGACCCCTCTTAGTGCAGACCCCTCTCCATCAGTGCAGACCCCTTCAGTGCAGTCCACCACCCTCCAGCAGTGCAGACCCCCCTCAGTGAAGGCCCCCATCAGTGCAGACCCCCCTCAGTGCAAACCACTCCCTCCATCAGTGCAGGCCCCACCTTCATCAGTGCAGTCCTCTCTCAGCGCAGACCACCCCCTCCATCAGTGCAGACCCCACTCAGTGCAGACCACCCCCTCCATCAGTGCAGACCACCCCCTCCATCAGTGCAGACCCCCTCAGTGCAGATCACCCCCCTCCATCAGTGCAGACCCCTCTCAGTGTAGACCCCCCTCCATCAGTGCAGACCTCTCTCAGTGCAGACCACCCCATCCATCAGTGCAGATCCCCCTCAGTGCAGACCCCCATCGATCAGTGCAGACCTCCCTCAGTGCAGACCACCCCATCCATCAGTGCAGACCACCCCCCATTAGTGCTGACCCCCCTCAGTGCAGACCACCCCGTCCATCAGTGCAGACCCCTCTCAGTGCAGACCACTACCTCAATCAGCACAGATCCCCCTCAGTGTAGACCCCCATCCATCAGTGCAGACCACCCCCATCAGTGCAGACCCCCCTCAGTGCAGACCACCCCATCCATCATTGCAGACCACCCCCCATCAGTGCAGACAACCCCCTCCACCATGCATGCCACCCCCTCCATCAGTGCAGGCCACTCCCTACATCAGTGCAGATCCCTCTCAGTGCAGACCACCCCCTCCATCAGTGAACCCCCTCCATCAGTGCAGACCACCCCCCTTAATCAGTGCAGACCACCCACAGTGCAGACTCCCCCATCCATCAGTGCTGACCACACCCATCAGTGCAGTCCCCCCTCAGTGCAGACCACAACCCCTCCATCAGTGCAGACCCCCCTCAGTGCAGACCACGCCCATCCATCAGTGCAGACCACCCCCCATCAGTGCAGACCCCCCTCAGTGCAGACCACCCCCTCCATCATGCAGGACACCCCCTCCATCAGTGCAGGCCATCCCCCTCCATCAATACAGACTCCTCTGAGAGCAGACCACCCCCTTCCATCAGTGCAGACCCCTCTCAGTGCAGACCCCCTCCATTAGTGCAGACCTCCCTCAGTGCAGACCCCTCTCAGTGCAGACCACCCCATCCATCAGTGCAGACCACCCCCCATCAGTGCAGACCCCCCTAAGTGAAGACCGCCCCCTCAGTGCAGACCACCCCCTCCATCAGTGCAGGCCACCCATCTACTTCAGTGCAGACCCCTCTCAGTGCAGACCACCCCCCTCCATCAGTGCAGACCCCCCTCAGTGCAGACCACCCCCTCCATCATGCAGGCCACCACCTCCATCAGTGCAGACCCCCCTCAGTGCAGACCACTACCTCCATCCATCAAGGCCACCCCCTCCATTAGTGAAGGCCACCCCCCTCCATCGATCCAGACCCCTCTCAGTGCACACCACCCCCATCCATCAGTGCAGACCCCTCTCAGTGCAGACCCCCTCCATCAGTGCAAACCCCCCTCAGTGCAGACCCCCCTCTATCAGTGTAGACCCCTCTTAGTGCAGACCCCTCTCCATCAGTGCAGACCCCTTCAGTGCAGTCCACCACCCTCCAGCAGTGCAGACCCCCCTCAGTGAAGGCCCCCATCAGTGCAGACCCCCCTCAGTGCAAACCACTCCCTCCATCAGTGCAGGCCCCCCCCTTCATCAGTGCAGTCCTCTCTCAGTGCAGACCACCCCCTCCATCAGTGGAGACCACCCCCTCCATCAGTGCAGACCACCCCCTCCATCAGTGCAGACCCCCTCAGTGCAGATCACCCCCCTCCATCAGTGCAGACCCCTCTCAGTGTAGACCCCCCTCCATCAGTGCAGACCTCTCTCAGTGCAGACCACCCCATCCATCAGTGCAGATCCCCCTCAGTGCAGACCCCCATCGATCAGTGCAGACCACCCCCCATCAGTGCAGACCTCCCTCAGTGCAGACCACCCCATCCATCATTGCAGACCACCCCTCCATCAGTGCAGACCCCTCTCAGTGCAGACCACCCTCTCCATCAGTTCAGACCACCCCCTCCATCAGTGCAGACCACCACCCTCAATCGGTGCAGACCCTTCTCAGTGCAGATCACCCCCATCCATCAGTGCAGATTCCCTCAGTGCAGACCACCCCCTCCATCAGTGCACCACCTCCATCAGTACAGACCACCCCCTCAATCTGTGCAGACCACCCCCTCCATCAGTGCAGACCACCCACAGTGCAGACCCCCCATCCATCAGTGCAGACCACCCCCCATTCAGTGCAGAGCCCCCCTCCATCATTGCAGACCACCCCCTTCATCAGTGCAGACCACCCCTCCATCAGTGCAGACCACCCCCTCCATCATTGCAGACCACCCCCTTCATCAGTGCAGACCCCCCTCAGTGCAGACCACCCCCGCTCAATCAGTGCAGGCCACCCCCTTCATCAGTGCAGACCACCCCCCATCAGTGCAGACCCCCCTCAGTGAAGACCACCCCCACCATCCGTGCAGACCACCCCCACCATCAGTGCAGACCACCCCCTCCATCAGTGCAGACCACCATGCAGATCTCCTCAGTGCAGACCACCTCCTCCATCAGTGCAGGCACCCCCTCTCTATCAGTGCAGACCCCCCTCAGTGCAGACCTCCACTCCATCAGTGCAGATCCCTCTCAGTGCAGACCACCCCCTCCATCATGCAGGACACCCCCTCCATCAGTGCAGGCCATCCCCCTCCATCAAAACAGACTCCTCTCAGTGCAGACCACCCCCTTCCATCAGTGCAGACCCCTATCAGTGCAGACCCCCTCCATCAGTGCAGACCCCTCTCGGTGCAGACCACCCCCTTCCATCAGTGCAGACCCCTCTCAGTGCAGACCCCCTCCATCAGTGCAGACCCCCTCCATCAGTGCAGACCCCCCTCTATCAGTGCAGACCCCTCTCAGTGCAGACCACCCCCCATCAGTGCAGATCCCCCTCAGTGCAGACCACCCCATCCATCATTGCAGACCACCCCCATCAGTGCAGAACCCCCTCAGTGCAGACCACCCCCTCCACCATGCATGCCACCCCCTCCATCAGTGCAGGCCACTCCCTCCATCAGTACAGACTGCTCTCAGTGCAGACCACCCCCTCCATCAGTGCACCCCCTCCATCAGTGCAGACCACCCCCCTCAAGCGGTGCAGACCATTCCCTCTAACAGTGCAGGCCACCCCCTCCATCAGTGCAGACCCCTCTCAGTGCAGACCACCCCCTCCATCAATGCAGACCACCCCCCTCCATCAGTGCAGACCCCCTCCATCAGTGCTGACCCCTCTCAGTACAGACCACCCCCTCCATCAGTGCAGACCCACTCAGTGCAGACCACCCCTCCATCAGTGCAGACCAAGCCACTCAATCAGTGCAGACCACCCCCATCAGTGCAGACCCCCATCAGTGCAGACCACTTCCTCCATCAGTGCAGGCCACCCCCCCTTCATCAGTGCAGACCCCTCCCTGTGCAGACCACCACCCTCCATCATTGCAGACCCCCAGTGCAGACCACCACCCTCCATCATTGCAGACCCCCAGTGCAGACCACCCCCTCCATTAGATCAGACCTCTCTCAGTGCAGATCCCCCTCCATCAGTGTAGACCCCTTCAGTGCAGACCACCACCCTCCAGCAGTGCAGACCCCCCTCAGTGCAGACCCCCCATCAGTGCAGACCCCCTCAGTGCAGACCCCCCTCCATCAGTGCAGACAACTCCTCCTTCAGTGCAGACCACCCCTCCATCAGTTCAGACCCCCCTTGGTGCAGACCACCCCCCTCCATCAGTGCAGAAAACCCCCCTCAATCAGTGCAGACCACCCCCTCCATCAGTGCAGACCCCACTCAGTGCAGACCACCCCCTCCATCAGTGCAGACCACCCCCTCCATCAGTGCAGACCCCCTCAGTGCAGATCACCCCCCTCCATCAGTGCAGACCCCTCTCAGTGTAGACCCCCCTCCATCAGTGCAGACCTTTCTCAGTGCAGACCACCCCATCCATCAGTGCAGATCCCCCTCAGTGCAGACCCCCATCGATCAGTGCAGACCTCCCTCAGTGCAGATCACCCCATCCATCAGTGCAGACCACCCCCCATTAGTGCTGACCCCCCTCAGTGCAGACCATCCCGTCCATCAGTGCAGACCCCTCTCAGTGCAGACCACTACCTCAATCAGCACAGATCCCCCTCAGTGTAGACCCCCATCCATCAGTGCAGACCACCCCCATCGGTGCAGACCCCCCTCAGTGCAGACCACCCCATCCATCATTGCAGACCACCCCCCATCAGTGCAGACAACCCCCTCCACCATGCATGCCACCCCCTCCATCAGTGCAGGCCACTCCCTACATCAGTGCAGATCCCTCTCAGTGCAGACCACCCCCTCCATCAGTGAACCCCCTCCATCAGTGCAGACCACCCCCCTTAATCAGTGCAGACCACCCACAGTGCAGACTCCCCCATCCATCAGTGCTGACCACACCCATCAGTGCAGTCCCCCCTCAGTGCAGACCACCCCCTCCATCAGTGAAGACCACAACCCCTCCATCAGTGCAGACCCCCCTCAGTGCAGACCACGCCCATCCATCAGTGCAGACCACCCCCATCAGTGCAGACCCCCCTCAGTGCAGACCACCCCCTCCATCATGCAGGACACCCCCTCCATCAGTGCAGGCCATCCCCCTCCATCAATACAGACTCCTCTGAGAGCAGACCACCCCCTTCCATCAGTGCAGACCCCTCTCAGTGCAGACCCCCTCCATTAGTGCAGACCTCACTCAGTGCAGACCCCTCTCAGTGCAGACCACCCCATCCATCAGTGCAGACCACCCCCCATCAGTGCAGACCCCCCCTAAGTGAAGACCACCCCATCCATCAGTGCAGACCACCCCCCATTCAGTGCAGAGCCCCCTCAGTGCAGACCACCCCCTCCATCAGTGCAGGCCACCCATCTACTTCAGTGCAGACCCCTCTCAGTGCAGACCACCCCCCTCCATCAGTGCAGACCCCCCTCAGTGCAGACCACCCCCTCCATCATGCAGGCCACCCCCTCCATCAGTGCAGACCCCCCTCAGTGCAGACCACTACCTCCATCCATCAAGGCCACCCCCTCCATTAGTGAAGGCCACCCCCCTCCATCGATCCAGACCCCTCTCAGTGCACACCACCCCCATCCATCAGTGCAGACCTCTCTCAGTGCAGACCCCCTCCATCAGTGCAAACCCCCCTCAGTGCAGACCGCCCTCTATCAGTGTAGACCCCTCTTAGTGCAGACCCCTCTCCATCAGTGCAGACCCCTTCAGTGCAGTCCACCACCCTCCAGCAGTGCAGACCCCCCTCAGTGAAGGCCCCCATCAGTGCAGACCCCCCTCAGTGCAAACCACTCCCTCCATCAGTGCAGGCCCCCCCTTCATCAGTGCAGTCCTCTCTCAGTGCAGACCACCCCCTCCATCAGTGGAGACCACCCCCTCCATCAGTGCAGACCACCCCCTCCATCAGTGCAGACCCCCTCAGTGCAGATCACCCCCCTCCATCAGTGCAGACCCCTCTCAGTGTAGACCCCCCTCCATCAGTGCAGACCTCTCTCAGTGCAGACCACCCCATCCATCAGTGCAGATCCCCCTCAGTGCAGACCCCCATCGATCAGTGCAGACCACCCCCCATCAGTGCAGACCTCCCTCAGTGCAGACCACCCCATCCATCATTGCAGACCACCCCCCATTAGTGCAGAGCCCCCTCAGTGCAGACAACCCACTCCACCATGCATGCCACCCCCTCCATCAGTGCAGTTCACCCCCTCCATCAGTACAGACCCCTCTCAGTGCAGACCACCCCCTTCCATCAGTATAGAACCCCCTCAGTGCAGACCTCTCTCAGTTCAGACCCCCCTCCATCAGTGCAGACCACCTTCAGTGCAGACCACCACCCTCCAGCAGTGCAGAACACCCCCCTCTATCAGTGCAGACCCCCCTCAGTGTAGACCACCTCCTACATCAGTGCAGACCACCCCCTCAATCAGTGCAGATCCCCCTCAGTGTAGACCCCCATCCATCAGTGCAGACCACTACCTCCAATCAGTGCAGATCCCCCTCAGTGTAGACCCCCATCCATCAGTGCAGACCACCCCATCCATCATTGCAGACCACCCCACATCAGTGCAGACAACCCCCTCCACCATGCATGCCACCCCCTCCATCAGTGCAGGCCACTCCCTACATCAGTGCAGATCCCTCTCAGTGCAGACCACCCCCTCCATCAGTGAACCCCCTCCATCAGTGCAGACCACCCCCCTTAATCAGTGCAGACCACCCACAGTGCAGACTCCCCCATCCATCAGTGCTGACCACACCCATCAGTGCAGTCCCCCCTCAGTGCAGACCACCCTCTCCATCAGTGAAGACCACAACCCCTCCATCAGTGCAGACCCCCCTCAGTGCAGACCACCCCCATCAGTGCAGACCCCCCTCAGTGCAGACCACCCCCTCCATCATGCAGGACACCCCCTCCATCAGTGCAGGCCATCCCCCTCCATCAATACAGACTCCTCTCAGTGCAGACCACCCCCTTCCATCAGTGCAGACCCCTCTCAGTGCAGACCCCCTCCATTAGTGCAGACCTCCCTCAGTGTAGACCCCCCTCTATCAGTGCAGACCCCTCTCAGTGCAGACCATCCCATCCATCAGTGAAGACCACCCCCCATCAGTGCAGAGCCCCCTCAGTGCAGACAACCCCCTCCACCATGCATGCCACCCCCTCCATCAGTGCAGGCCACTCCCTCCATCAGTACAGACCACTCTCAGTGCAGACCACCCCCTCCATCAGTGCACCCCCTCTATCAGTGCAGACCACCCCCCTCAATCAGTGCAGACCACCACCTCCATCAGTGCAGACCACCCACAGTGCAGACCCCCCCCATCCATCAGTGCAGACCACCCCCTATCAGTGCAGACAACCCCCTCTAACAGTGCAGGCCTTCCCCCTCCATCAGTGCAGACCCCTCTCAGTGCAGACCACCCCTCCATCAGTGCAGACCACCTCCCTCCATCAATGCAGACCACCCCCCTCCATCAGTGCAGACCCCCTCCATCAGTGTAGACCTCTCTCAGTGCAGACCACCCCCTCCATCAGTGCAGATCCCCTCAGTGCAGACCACCCCTCCATCAGTGCAGACCACCCCCTCAATCTGTGCAGACCACCCCCATCAGTGCAGACCCCCATCAATGCAGACCACTCCCTCTAACAGTGCAGGCCACCCCCTTCATCAGTCCAGACCACCCCCTCCCTGTGCAGACCACCCCCTCCATCAGTGCAGGACACCCCCCTCCATCAGTGCAGACCACCCCCTCCATCAGTGCAGACCCCCCTCCATCAGTGCATATCCCTCTAAGTGCAGACCACCCCCCTATCAGTGCACCCCCTCCATCAGTGCAGACAACCCCCCTTAATCAGTGCAGAGCACAACCTCCATCAGTTCAGACCACCCACTGTGCAGACTCCCCCATCCATCAGTGCAGACCACCCCCATCAGTGCAGCCCCCCCCTCAGTGCAGGCCACTTCCCTCCATCAGTACAGACACCTCTCAGTTCAGACCACACCCTCCATCAGTGCAGACCCCCTCAGTGCAGACCACCTCCCTCCATCAATGCAGACCACCCCCCTCCATCAGTGCAGACCCCCTCCATCAGTGCAGACCTCTCTCAGTGCAGACCACCCCCTCCATCAGTGCAGATCCCCTCAGTGCAGACCACCCCCTCCATCAGTGCAGACCACCCCCTCCATCAGTGCAGACCACCCCCATCAGTGCAGACCCCCATCAGTGCAGACCACTCTCTCTATCAGTGCAGGCCACCCCCTTCATCAGTGCAGACCCCTCCCTGTGCAGACCACCCCCGCTCCATCAATGCAGACCACCCCCCTTTATCAGTGCAGACCCCTCTCAGTGCAGAACCCCCTCCATCAGTGCAGACCCCTCTCAGTGCAGACCACCCCCTCCATCAGTGCAGACCAACCCGCTCAATCAGTTCAGACCAACCCATCAGTGCAGACCCCTATCAGTGTAGACCACCGCCTCCATCAGTGCAGACCAACCCACTCAATCAGTTCAGACCACCCCCCATCAGTGCAGACCCCCCTCAATGCAGACCACCTCCTCCATCAGTGCAGACCCCCTCAATGCAGACCACCCCCCTCCATCAGTGCAGACCCACCTCAGTACAGACCCTCCTCCATCAGTGCAGATCCCTCTCAGTGCAGACCACTCCTCCATCGGTGCACCCCCCTCTACCAGTGCAGACCACCCCCTCTACCAGTGCAGACCACCCCCCTCTACCAGTGCAGACCACCCCCCTCCATCACTGCAGACCACCCACCTCCATCAGTGCAGACCCCCTCCATCAGTGCAGACCCCTCTCAGTACAGACTACCCCCTCCATCACTGCAGACCCCCGTCAGTGCAGAACACTCCCTCCATCAGTGCAGGCCACCCCCCTCCATCAGTGCAGACCATTCCCCGTGAAGACCACCACCCTCCATTGCAGACCCCCAGTGCAGACCACCCCCCTCCATTAGTGCAGACCTCTCTCAGTGTAGACCCCCATCTATCAGTGCAGACCCCTCTCAGTGTAGACCACCCCCCATCAGTGCAGACCCCTCTCAGTGCAGACCACCCCCCCATCATTGCAGACCACCCCCTCCATCAGTGCAGACCCCTCTCAGTGCAGACCCCGTCCATCAGTGTAGACCCCTTCAGTGCAATACCACCACCCTCCAGCAGTGCAGACCCCCCTCAGTGCAGACCACCACCCTCCAGCAGTGCAGACCCCCCTCAGTGCAGACCCCCATCAGTGCCGACCCCCCTCAGTGCAGACCACCCCTTCCCTCAGTGCAGACCACCCCCTCCATCATTGCAGACCACCCCCTCCATCATTGCAGACCACCCCCTCCATCAGTGCAGACCACCCCCTTAATTGGTGCAGACCACCCCTCCATCAGTGCCGACCCCCAGTGCAGACCCCCATCTATCAGTGCAGGCCACCCCCTCAGTGAAGACCACCCCCTCCATTAGTGCAGGCCACCCCCCTCCATCAGTGCAGACCCCCCTCAGTGCAGATCACTCCCCTCCATCAGTGCAGACCTCTCTCAGTGCAGACTCCCCTCCTACAGTGCAGACCCCTCTCAGTATTGACCACCCCCTTTATCAGTGCAGACCCCCTCAGTGCAGACCACCCTCCTCTATCAGTGCAGACCCCCATCAGTGCAGACCTCCCCCTCCATAAGTGCAGACAACCCCCTTCAATCATTTCAGACCACCCTCAGTGCAGACCACCCCCCTCCATCAGTGCAGACCCCCCTCAGTGCAGACCACCCCCTCCATCAGTGCAGGCCACCCCCTACATTAGTGCAGACCCCCTCAGTGCAGACCACCCCTTCCATCTGTACAATCCCCGTCTCAGTGCAGACCCTCCTATCCATCAGTGCAGAACCCCCTAAATGCAGAACCCCCTAAATGCAGACCCCCCTCCATCAGTGCACACCCTCCATCAGTGCAGACCACACCCTCCATCAGTGCAGACCACCCCCTCCATACGTGCAGACCCACCTCAGTGCAGTCCACCCCCCTCCATCAGTGCAGAATACCCCTCAGTGCAGACCACCCCCTCCATCAGTGCAGGCCATCCCCCTCAGTGCAGACCACCCACTCCATCAGTGCAGGCCACCCCCCTCAATCAGTGCAGACCCCCCTCAGTATAGACCACCCCCTCCATCAGTGCAGACCCCCCTCAGTGCAGACCCTCCTATCCATCAGTGCAGACCACACCCCTCCATCGATGCATACCCCCTCAGTGCAGACCCCCCTCCATCGGTGCAGACCTCCTTCAGTGCAGACCACCCCCCTCCATCAGTGCAGACCATCCTCAGTGCAGACCCCACAATCCATCAGTGCAGACCCCCTCAGTGCAGACCAGCCCCTCCATCAGTGCAGGCCCCTCCCCTCCATCAGTGCAGACCCCTTTCCATGCAGACCATCCCCTCCAACAGTCCAGACCCCCCTCAGTGCAGACCACCCCCTCCATCAGTGCAGCCCCCTCAATCAGTGCAGACCACCCCCCTCCATCAGTGCAGACCACCCTCAGTGCAGACTCCTCATCCATCAGTGCAGACCACCCCCCATAAGTGCAGACCCCCTCAGTGCAAACCTCCCCCTCCATCAGTGCAGGCCCCCCTCCATCAGTGCAGACCCCCTCAATGCAGACCACCCCCCTCCATCAGTGCAGACTCTAAGTGCAGACCCCCTCCATCACTGAAGACCCCTCTCAGTGCAGACTACCCCCTCTATCAGTGCAAACCCCCTCAGTGCAGACCACCCCCCACCCATCAGTGCAGACCACCCCCCTCAATCAGTGCAGACCACCCCATCAGTGCAGACATCCCTCAGTGCAGACCACCCCCTCCATCAGTGCAGGACACCCCCCTCTATCAGTGCATACCCCTCCCAGTGCAGACCACCATCCTCCATCAGTGCAGACCCCTTTCAGTGCAGACCCCCATCCATCAGTGCAGACCTCCCTCAGTGCAGACCACCCCCCTCCATCAGCGCAGACCCCCTCAGTGCAGACCACCCCCCTCCATCAGTGTAGATCCCCTCAGTGCAGACCACTCCCTCCATCAGTGCATACCCCTCTCAGTGCAGACCACCCTCCATCAGCGCAGGCCTCCTCCCTCCATCCCTGCCTACCCCCTCAGTGCAGACCACCCCCTCCATCAGTGCAGACCCCCCTCAGGGCACACCTTCCTATCCATCAGTTCAGACCCCCCTAAGTGCAGACCACCCCCTCCATTGATGCAGACCCCCTTAGTGCAGACCACCCTCCATCGGTGCAGACCTCCCTCAGTGCAGACCAACCCCCTCCATCAGTGCAGACCACCCTCAGTGCAGATTCCCCATCCATCAGTGCAGACCACCCCCATCAGTGAAGATGACCCTCAGTGCAGACCACCCCCTCCATCAGTGCAGCCCCCCTCCATCAGTGCAGACCCCTCTCAGTGCAGACCACCCCCTCCAACAGTTCAGACCCCCCTCCATCAATGCAGATGCCTCTTAGTGCAGACCCCTTCAGTGCAGACCACCACCCTCCATCAGTGCAGACCACCCCCTCCATCAGTGCAGGACACCCCTCCTCCATCAGTGCAGACCCCTCCCTGATCAGACCACCCCCCTAAATCATTGCAGACCCCCAGTGCAGACCACCACCCTCCATCAGTGCAGACCCCTCTCAGGCAGACCCCCATCCATCAGTGCAGACCCCTCTCAGTGCAGACCACCCCCTCCATCAGTGCAGACCCCCAGTGCAGACCACCCCCTCAATCAGTGCAGACCACCCCCCTCAATGAGTGCAGACCACCCCCTTCATCAGTGCAGACCCCCTCAGTGCAGACCACCCCCTCCATCAGTGCAGACCACCCCTATCAGTGCAGACCCCCCTCAGTGCAGACTACCCTTGCATTAGTGCAGGCCACCCCCCCTCCATCAGTGCAGACCCCTCCCAGTGCAGACCACGCCCTCCATCATTGCAGATCCCCCCAGTGCAGACCACCCCCTCCATTAGTGCAGACCCCTCTCAGTGCACACCCTCCATCCATCAGTGCAGACCCCTCTCAGGCAGACCCCCATCCATCAGTGCAGACCCCTCTCAGTGCAGACCACCCCCCTCCATCAGTGCAGACCCCTCTCAGTGCAGACCACCCCCTCCATCAGTGCAGACCCCCAGTGCAGACCACCCCCCTCCATCAGTGCAGACCACCCCCCTCCATCAGTGCAGACCACCCCCTCCATCAGTGCAGACCCCCAGTGCAGACCACCCCCCTCCATCAGTGCAGACCACCCCCCTCAATCAGTGCAGACCACCCCCTTCATCAGTGCAGACCCCCTCAGTGCAGACCACCCCCTCCATCAGTGCAGACCACCCCTATCAGTGCAGACCCCCCTCAGTGCAGACTACCCCTGCATTAGTGCAGGCCACCCCCCTCCATCAGTGCAGACCCCTCCCAGTGCAGACCACTCTCTCCATCATTGCAGATCCCCCAGTGCAGACCACCTCCTCCATTAGTGCAGACCCCTCTCAGTGCACACCCTCCATCCATCAGTGCAGACCCCTCTCAGTGCAGACCACCCCCTCCATCAGTGCAGACCCCCCTCTGTGCAGACCACCCCCTCCATCAGTGCAGACCACCCCCTCCTTCAGTGCAGACCCCCCTCAGTGCTGAACCCCCATCCATCAGTGCAGACCACCCCATCAGTGCAGACTCCCTCAGTGCATACCCCTCTCAATGCACACCACCCCCCTCCATCATTGCAGACCCCCTCAGTTCAGACCACCCCCTCCATCATTGCTGACCCCTCAGTGCAGACCACCCCCCTCCATCATTGCAGACCCCCTCAGTGCAGACCACCCCCTTCATCAGTGCAGACTACCCCCTCCATCAGTGCAGACCCCCTCAGTGCAAACCACCCCCTTCATCAGTGCAGACCCCCCTCAGTGCAGACCACCCCCCTCCATCAGTGTAAACCCCTCTCAGTGCAGACCCCCTCCATCAGTGCAGACCCCTCTCAGTGCAAACCACCCCCTCTATCAGTGCAGACCCCCCTCAATGCAGATCACCCCCTTCATCATTGCAGGTCACCCCCCTCCATCAGTGCAGACCCCCCTCAGTGCAGACCACCCTCTCCATTGGTGCAGACCCCCTCAGTGCAGACCACCCTTCATCGGTGCAGACCTCCCTCAGTGCACACCACCCCCCCTCCATCAGTGAAGACCCCCCTCAGTGCAGACCCTCCTATCCATCAGTGCAGACCCCTTTCAGTGCAGACCACCCCCCTCTATCAGTGCAGACCCCCCTCAGTGCAGACCACCCCCTCCATCAGTTAAGACCACCCCCTCTATCAGTACAGACCCCCCTCAGTGCAGAACCCCCATGCATCAGTGCAGGCCACCCTCCTACATCAGTGCAGACCCCCCTCAGTGCAGACCAACCCTTCCATCAGTACAGACCCCCCTCAGTGCAGACCCTCCTATCCATCAGTGCAGACCCCCCTAAGTGCAGACCACTCCCCTCCATCAGTGCAGACTTCCATCAGTGCAGACCATCCCCTCCATCAGTGCAGACCACCCCCTCAATCAGTGAAGACCACCCCCTACCTCTGTGCAGACTCCCCTCAGTGCAGACCACCACTCTCCATCATTGCAGACCACCCCCTCCATCAGTGCAGACCCCCCTCAGTGCAGACCACCCCCTCCATAAGTGCAGACCCCCCTTTATCAGTGCAGTCCCCCCTCAGTGCAGACCACCCCCTTCATCAGTGCAGGCTACCCCCCTCCATCAGTGCAGACCCCCCTCAGTGCAGACCACCCCCCTCTATCAGTGCAGACCCCCCTCAATGCAGACCTTCCTATCCATCAGTGCAGACCCCCCTAAGTGCAGACCACCCCCTCCATCAGTGCAGACCCCCCAGTGCAGACCACCCTCCATCGGTGCAGACCTCCCTCAGTGCACACCACCCCCCCTCCATCAGTGCAGACCCCCACCCCCATCTGTGCAGACCCCCTCCATCAGTGCAGACCCCCGTCAGTGCAGAAACCCCCCTCCATCAGTGCAGACCACCCCCCTCAATCAATGCAGAACACCCCCTCCATCAGTGCAGGCCACCCCCCTCCATCAGTGCAGACCCCCCTCAGTGCAGACCACCCCCCTCTATCAGTGCAGACCCCCCTCAATGCAGACCTTCCTATCCATCAGTGCAGACCCCCCTAAGTGCAGACCACCCCCTCCATCAGTGCAGACCCCCCAGTGCAGACCACCCTCCATCGGTGCAGACCTCCCTCAGTGCACACCACCCCCCCTCCATCAGTGCAGACCCCCACCCCCATCTGTGCAGACCCCCTCCATCAGTGCAGACCCCCGTCAGTGCAGAAACCCCCCTCCATCAGTGCAGACCACCCCCCTCAATCAATGCAGAACACCCCCTCCATCAGTGCAGGCCACCCCCCTCCATCAGTGCAGACCCCTCTCAGTACAGACCCTCCTCCATCAGTCCAGGCCCCTCTCAGTGCAGACCACCCCCTCCATTAGTGCAGGCCACCCCCTCCATCAGTGCAGACCCCCCTCAGTGCAGACCACCCCCCCTCCATCAGTGAAGACCCCCCTCAGTGCAGACCCTCCTATCCATCAGTGCAGACCCCTTTCAGTGCAGACCACCCCCCTCTATCAGTGTAGACCCCCCTCAGTGCAGACCACCCCCTCCATCAGTTAAGACCACCCCCTCTATCAGTACAGACCCCCCTCAGTGCAGAACCCCCATGCATCAGTGCAGGCCACCCTCCTACATCAGTGCAGACCCCCCTCAGTGCAGACCAACCCTTCCATCAGTACAGACCCCCCTCAGTGCAGACCCTCCTATCCATCAGTGCAGACCCCCCTAAGTGCAGACCACTCCCCTCCATCAGTGCAGACTTCCATCAGTGCAGACCATCCCCTCCATCAGTGCAGACCACCCCCTCAATCAGTGAAGACCACCCC
This sequence comes from Aquarana catesbeiana, assembly GCA_037953035.1. Classification (NCBI taxonomy): domain Eukaryota; kingdom Metazoa; phylum Chordata; class Amphibia; order Anura; family Ranidae; genus Aquarana; species Aquarana catesbeiana. The sequence goes on along the minus strand of JBBHAA010001355.1, from coordinate 1,325,731 downwards.
CTACCTCTGTGCAGACTCCCCTCAGTGCAGACCACCACTCTCCATCATTGCAGACCACCCCCTCCATCAGTGCAGACCCCCCTCAGTGCAGACCACCCCCTCCATCAGTGCAGACCCTCCTCCATCAGTCCAGGCCCCTCTCAGTGCAGACCACCCCCTCCATTAGTGCAGGCCACCCCCTCCATCAGTGCAGACCCCCCTCAGTGCAGACCACCCCACCTCCATCAGTGCAGACCCCCCTCAGTGCAGACCCTCCTATCCATCAGTGCAGACCCCCTAAGTGCAGACCACCCCCCTGCTTTCATGCAGACCCCCCTTACTGCAGACCCCCCTCCATCGGTGAAGACCCACCTTAGTGCAGACCACCCCCTTCTATCAGTGCAGACCACCCATCCCCCATTTGTGCAGAACCCCCTCCATCAGTGCATACCCCCCTCAGTGCAGATACCCCCTACATCAGTGCATACCCCCTCATCAAAAAATTGACCAGCTATTTTGGAAGCTATTTGTTAGATCCGGTAATATGAAGAGGTTTTAACGTTAGATCTCACATAATTAGAGTCTTATTAAGTGATTATTGAGGGGGGATGGCCCCCTCTTATCAAATTTTCTGATCAAAAATCATCCAGGCTAAGAGATATTCGTTAGATTCGGTAAGATAAAGTGGTTTTAACGTTAGATCTCACATAATTAGAGACTTATTAAGTGACTAATGAGGGGGGCTGCCCCCTTATCAAATTTTCTGGCCAATAATCATCCAGGCTAAGAGATATTCCTTAGATCCACTAAGATCTTGTGGTTTTAACGTTAGATCTCACATCACTTCAGAGATATTCCACATAAAAAGAGAGATATTAGGTGGTACATAAGGATGGGCAGCCCCCCACTTTCAATTTTCTGGGCAAAAATCATTCAGGCTAATAGATATATTTGTGTAGCGCTACCTGTGTTCAGTCCATTATTTTGCCCTCCAACTCCAAGAATTGTCCCGCCCCTACTGGCATACCTAGAAATAAGTTGAGTTTAATAGCACATTAAATGACACACAGACACAGTTCAAACTGTTTTAGCTCTCTCAGGTTTACTTAAAGTGATTGTAAAGGTAAAAAAAAAATAACAAACATATCATACTTACCTCCACTGTGCAGCTCGTTTTGCACAGAGTGGCCCCGAACATCATCTTCTGGGGTCCCCCGGTGGTTCTTGTGGCTCCTCCCCACATCAGATAACCCCCTAGGAGAAGTGCTTCCCCGAGGGGGTTACCTTGAGGAGGCACTCCCGAGTCCATTATTCGGCGTCCATAGAGGCCGAATAAAGGACTCAGCCATGCCCCTGGCACTCGTGTCATTGGATTTTATTGACAGCAGCCGGAGCCAATGGCTGCACTGCTATCAATCTATCCAATCAAGAGCCGAGAACCCCGGGCAAAGAGACAGGGTGTCCCCGCCGGGTCAAGTTCCAGGGCTCAGGTAAGAAAACAACGGCAAGGCAACAACGGGGGCCCTCTGCATGGGTTTGGACTTCTGCTGCTGTCTCTTCGCATCATTGGTTTTAGAGTCAGCAACTGTAGATGGGCACCCAGTTGGCTCCTTCACTGGGGCACTCTGAAGTCTCCTGCTGGCTTTTGACACTGTGCTTCAAGCTTCACTGGGCTTGGACACACCCATTGATAATGTCCCACATAATTTCACCATACCTTGTGTGCTCAATGGCACTCCTCACTGGTATACGTGAAAATGCTCGTTGTTGGCTCCGATATAGACAGTAGTATGGGTATCCGTGCATCCCTTCCAAATATACCCAATATCCCTGTAATTAATCAAACGTTAAAACCACTTGATCTTACCGGATCTGATGAATATCCATTATTCTTGATGATTTTTGGCCAAATTGCATGTGGGGGGGCCAACCCGTCCTTATGTACCACCTAATATCTCTATTTTTACGTCGAATATCTCTGAAATTGTGTGAGATCTAATGTTACAACCACTTGATATTACCAGATCTAATGAATATCTCTTAGCCTGGATGATTTTTGGCCAGAAAATTTGATAAGGGGGGCCAGCCCCCCTCATTAATCACTTAATAATTCTCTAATTATGTGAGATCTAACGTTAAAACCACTTGATTTTACCGGATCTAACAAATAGCTTCCAAAATATCAAACTGTTTGGTCAATTTTTTGATAAGGGGGGCTGATGATGGGTTGGCCCCCCCAAATAACTGTTAATATTGCTTCTTCTGTGTGAGATCTAACGCAAACAACGGTTGATCTAACAAAGATTTGACAAACTGCATAAGATTTTTTTTTTTAAATTTGACTTGGGGGGGCTAAGCCGGCAGAGGTGCTGTTGTGGCCATTTCCCATCCACTCACAGTGGGAGGTGTTGGAGACTTCAGCGTAGAAGAATTTCTCTACATGCATAGTATGCAAAGTAAAACACAAAAGTCGTGTATATCTGGCATCTCTGATGAAGACTGTGATTGGCTACCGTGTACAGCTTTACCAAATTTTTCACTCTCCATTTTTAGTCAATTGGCCCCAAAGTGTGCTGAGCTACATCTAAGAGCCCTTTCACACTGTGCCACCCCCCGGGCATCAGCGGTAAAGTGTTTTTTTTATTTTTAGCACCGCTTTGCCGTCATTTTATCTGCGCTATTCGGCCACTAGTGGGGCAGTTTTAACCCCCACTAGCAGCTGAAAAGGGGTTAAATCCGCCCGCAAAACGCAGCTGCAGCGGTGTTTTGCAGGTGGTGAAGCAGCGCTGCCCCATTGTTTATTTTCAATGGGCAGAGGCGCTTTATGAACGGTGAGTTCACCGCTCCTAATGTGCTGCAAAGAAGCTGCGTGTGAAAGGGGTCTAAATGTAATAAATGGTAAATGTACACGGTGACAGGTATTATAGGAATACATTCCGGAGAACTCACCATTTACAGAGTAGGCACATTCCTTAACACCACACCTGGTTGATATTGGTAAGACAAGCCAGGACTCTGTGCTAAGTTCTAGATCGGAATTGTATGCCAACTGCAATACGACTTGAGGCAGATGTGGTGGTGGGGGGAGGGGGGTTTAACCTAGGCGTATCAAAAAATGAAGAAAGTGCAGACAGAGAGTCACCACCACCTCAGTGTGAACTGCCTGCTCACCTTCCAGGAGTTTTCAGACACAAAATCCTTATGATGGTCAGCCTCTATATGTTCCGATCCTGGATCACACTGGGCACATTCCTCCCAGACCTTTCCAAAAGCAATCCAACCTCTCAAGGATAAGTTGATTCTCAAAACAATTAACATATCATCATTACGTAAAATTGCAAAATTGCTAATACACTGATTTCTTCCTCTAATTATAAAGTAAACACTCACATTTGCCTCAATGTATCGCATATAATGAACGGTCAGCGTAAGAATGTAGCTTTCCTCCTCACTGCACATCCAGCATGTTCAGCATAACAAACACCCAGAAGTGTCATCACAGGCTACTCCCGACGCGTTGCGTCACAGGTCACGTGACTTTCTCAAGGGAAATGAAGCCTTGTGATGAACGTAATGGGTGATAAGCCACAATTTGTGTATGGGTTGCCATGGTGACGTGGGAATCATTAGCTCGTCATACCATCAATCACATTTGATATCTTTTACAATAGTATATGTAGCACTTACCCCCGAAGGAGCTGATGGTTTAAATTGGGCTTACCGTTACCTCACTGTTCCACCATATCCGTCACAGGGGTCCCATTAGATGAATGTTCAATGATGTCTACACCAAACACTCAGTTCCTTTTTATCCAATTCTTTTATTGAACAAAGTCAGATAGAGGGATGGAGGGTTAAGGGAGATTCAGGTACCTGGTATTGCGGATCAGGGTATTTCTTCTATCCAGAGGACAAACGGTTTCCTTCAACTGGATATAGCAATCACCAGATAGGCCTCTCTCACTGCCCTAGCAGCTGGTGCAATGCTCGGACACAGACTTGAAAAATCACGTTACGGTCATTACACAATTCTATGCCACAGGATGGTATAACCAAACTTTTGCAAGATTAAAGCATAACTGCACAGTACCAGTTTCTTTCAGCTGATCCGGCGATACTGTGAGGTAGGTGATCCGGGTTGCATCCTTCAATTGAGTTTCCAGGCTTCCCCTGAGATACCAGCATACTTTGCTCCGTCACCTCCAGGAAAGTCCTGCCCTGGTCCCCTTCAATCGATCAGCTTCTCCCCGCAGGCAAGACAGCACAGGACCACCCTCTGGATCAGCAAGCCCCAGAACTCCTGGGCCTACTTCTGTAGTAACAAAGCCCCGGGTCAGCCGTCCCTGAGACAGCAGAGCTGCCACGGCACACCTTGGGCCAGGAGGGCCTTCAGGTTGGGAACAACGAACCCCGACAAATTGGCACCTGTACCCTAAGTACACAGTGGTGTAGTGGTTAGCACTTTCACCTAACAGCAACAGGGTCGCTGGTTCAAATCCCAACCATGACACCATCTACCTGGAGTTTGCATGTTCTCCCTGTGCCTGCATGGGTTTCCTCCCACACTCCAAAGACATGCTGGTAGGTTCATTAGATCCTGTTGAAAAAATTGGGCGTGTATGTGTTTGTGAGCGAGTCGGGACCACATGGGGTAGAGGACTGTGCTATACCACAGATGGACGCCGACGGCAAAGCGCCCTGAGGCGATTCAGTTTGCATAGGTAGCGCTATACAAGTCACTCATTCATTCATAAGTACCCTTACTCAGAATGCACGGCGAGTGAACCACTCCCACTGGGCTATTTTTGAGTAAAAGGGGTACCCAATGCATCCAGCATGTTGAATTTCCAACACTTACCGGTGGCTACAGCGACACCCGTGGCCAAGTGGAAACTGACACAACCCAGCTGAACTGGTACAGAAACCAACTAATTTACCATAATTAGTCTGAGCTAAACTACAGCTTCAGACAAACTTAAGTTTACATAGATAGCACCTGCCCATCAGGAGCAGGGCGCTACATATACATAAAATCTTTATAATGATTTATTAACATAATCATTTTTTAAAACTTGCTGCAAGGGCCAATTTTAAACACAACACTTAATACTAAAAAAGCAGATATAAAATACAATTAAGCAGACTCCATCTAGTGGTCAATATTAAAAATGACAGAGTTTTTTTGGCAGTAATTAGATGTGTATGGGCAATTCATTATATGTGGTTGTTTTTTATTTATATACCACTGTGGAACAGGTTTTTAGATTCTAGCGCACTATTAATCAAGTATTTATCTATATTATAAAGAAAATATAAATAAAACTGCGCTAACCCAATGTGAAAAAGCAGCTACATAAAATATGACCAATATTGTAAACAGAAGTAAAAGTGAAATGCAGCGCTAAAAATGATAACCAATGGTAAAAGGCACATCAGACATGGTGACCATTACCAATATATACATAGCTGAAACACATGAAGCATAATACCAAAAAATTGAATATTAGACGGGATATAGTAAAGTCCCAATGTATGGCTATGAATCTGATACAAGAGTGTCCCAAACATAGGCTAAATATGAATGTTGGACTGATGTAGAAATCTTCTCTTGTATATCATGAGTTGCATGATCATAGGAAGTGAATAGATGGAATACGCTTACCAGCAGGAGTGGATTCGGATGCCGGTGACACCGAATCAAACAGGCTCTGAGATCCTTAATGGACGATGGTTGGACGATGGTTGGTCCTGGAAATCCCGGATCTCGAGGGGGATCTATCCTCTATGGTTAACATCATGACTGTCCGTTCAGAAGCCCGAGAGGGAATTCTCCGCCAGAAACAAGTCTCCAGAGCATGGATGGTTCCCAAAAAGATAGATAGGATGCCAATAGTGCAGATCAAATGACGTATTTTATTGGATATAACCAATAATCAACAAACTATATAAAAACGTGATCATGTGCATAGGCGTGCGCACAGGGTGTGCCGGGTGTGCCCAGGCACACCCTAATCACCCCGTGCACATTAGTGTTATCGCTCTGTGTAGCAGCAGAAACAGGGGAAAGATCTCCCTCTTATCGGCTCTGCCATAAGAGAAGTGTTTATGGTCTTCTCTTTCACTGTCCTGGCAGGGAGATCAATGTGCCAGGGTCATATATATGTAGACACCCGCACACACATGTGTGTTTGACCTTAAGGGTGCACACTCTAATGCAATAGGCTGCGCACACCTATGATCATGTGTAAAACAATAAAATCAAGTGTAGGAAAGAGTAAGGCCCACTAATTCGGGGTACTTTGTCGCAGTAAGGATCTCAAGAATCATAAGGATCTTAAGGATCTCAGAGCCTGTTTGATTCGGTGTCACCGGCATCCGAATCCACTCCTGCTGGTAAGCGTATTCCATCTATTCACTTCCCATGATCGTACAACTCATGATATACAAGAGAAGATTTCTACATCAGTCCAACATTCATATTTAGCCTATGTTTGGGACTCTCTTGTATCAGATTCATAGCCATACATTGGGACTTTACTATATCCTGTCTAATATTCAATTTTTTGGTATTATGCTTCATGTGTTTCAGCTATGTATATATTGGTAATGATCACCATGTCTGATGTGCCTTTTACCATTGGTTATCATTTTTAGCGCTGCATTTCACTTAAATTCATCTATATTATATGTGGGAGTAGAGCACATTAGAATAGTTGCAGCTGAATTTTGTTTTTGGTGTTCACTATTATTTATGAGTTTCCCATTTATATTTAACCTTGGCGCATCTGCGTCATGCTAGCACGATGCACGTACGGTGTCTATTGATGCCGAAGTGTGTGATTGTGCTCACTCCACCTCAGATGGCGTAAGGGGATGGTCTGACTCCAGCTGAGGTCTCTGTACCGTAAGTGGAAGTTCCCCTCGTCCCGCACACTGCCGTTACGTTGACGCATGACGTTGGCGGGGACCTGCCCCAGACCATGGGTACTTTAGTCGGGGCGGACCGGCGGCTCACTTCACACAGTTCCATCCCGTGGAGAGGTTACATGGGTCCCAATACACATTTAAGGTAACTGGGGGGGTTTCACAGGACTACACTTACACACACACACGCACACACACACACACACATACTCTTACATGGGCACACACACACATACATACACATATACATACACCATTGTATTGGTAATATATTGGCACCCCATTCTTGGAAGTGTCCACATTATTAAATTACCTCTAGTAAATTACAAGTGCAATTACTGGTGTAGATATACACATATCATGTAACGCATACACATATTCACTGTGGGTACACAGAGTTGTTTCAATCATCATCCTACACCATCCATCCTCTATCCATTTTCACATTTTTCACTTATTTTTGATCACTTTTTTACTTATTTTATTTTCATTTTTTCACATTTTTTTACAGAACTGGGCATGTGTCCCATGTGTGCTCACCTTATATTTTGGAGCTGCGTCATGGGTGTCCGGCCGGCTCCATGGCTGCTGTTCCCCATGGCCCCCTCTCTGGTCTCCATTGATTGTTGGGGAGGGGGGTTGTCCCCACCTCAACCCTGGGGAAGACAGCTCATTCAGGGCCACCGTCCTACTCAATCATGGAAACTGCTGGGTCATACCTATGGGCTGTTCCATAGGTAATGTATAAATCACTAGCTCCTGCTCTCTTTCAGAAAGCATGGTACATCATCTGTATCTACTGTATTTACCCATTTATCTATTTATTCAATTTTGTAGCCAAAATTCATGCATCCTACTCCTGATGATTGGCTGTAAATGCCATGAAGCGCGTTGAATCTTCACTCAAGGGTGCCAAGTCAAGCTTGCTCAAAATCATTAATTCTGTCAATAGCATTTATTGTTTGCATTTATCATGATTATTATGTCTATCTGATTTGTATGTTTATTTAATTCACGAATTGTTATTGTTTGTACCAATTGTGTCCATCTATCATCGATATTAATTATGTCAATATGATTATTATTATATTTATTATGTCTTTTCTCACTTACATCATGTATTATATATTATTTATATTATACATTATATATCATATTCATTATTGTATTTATCAATTTAATTTAATTTATTGGATTTATCAATCTATTAATTCATTATGGTTATATGGACCTCCCTACAGGGATTGGGACATCCATTTTATTTACAATTAGGTATTTTATACAACATCATTCACATATACATGCCTCATGTAAAGTCCCAAAATTCATTCTTTCTTTTTTCTACATACATCTAAATTCAACAAATGGTAAATGTACACGATGACAGGTATTATAGGAATACAATCTGGAGAACTCACTGTTTACAGAGTAGGCACATTCCTTAACACCACACCCAGGTGATATTGGTAAGACATGCCAGGACTCTGTGCTAAGTTGTAGACCGGAATTGTATGTTAACTGCAATACGACTTGACAGAGGCACATGTGGTGGTGGGGGAAGGGGGATTCAAACACAGGCAGGGGTGGCGGGGTGTTTAGACACAGGCAGGGGTGGCAGGGGGTTTAAACCCAGGCAGGGGGGTTTAGACACAGGCAGGGGTAGTGGGGGGTTAGACACAGGTGGGGGGTGGCAGGGGGGTTTAGACACAGACAGGGGTGGTGTGGGGGTTAGACACAGGCAGGGGTAGCAGGGGGGTAGACACAGTCAGGGGTGGTGGGGGGTTAGACACAGGCAGGGGAGGGGGTTCAGACACAGACATGGGTGGCGGGGGGGTTTAGACACAGCAGGGGTGGCAGGGTGTTTAGACACAGGGAGGGGTGGCCAGGGGTTAGACACAGGCAGGGGTGGTGGGGGCTTAGACACAGGCAGGGGTGACGGAGGGGGGTTTAGACACAGACAGCAGTGGTGGGGGGTTTAGACACAGGCAGGAGTGGCAGGGGGGTTTAGACACAGGCAGGGGTGGTGGGGGGTTTAGACACAGGGAGGGGTGGCAGGGCGTTTAGACACAGGCAGGGGTGGCGGGGAAGTTAGACACAGGCATGGGTGGTGGGGGAGGGGTTAGACACAGGCAGGGGTGGCGGTGGGGTTAGACACAGTCAGGGGTGGTGGGGGGGTTAGACACAGGCAGGGGTGACGGGGATGGGATCAATGGCGCTGGCATTTATTTGCTCTCAGTGTCAGCTGTGCCTTCAGCGATCCCTCTACTTACATGGGGTTTCTGTGCGCAACAGAAAGATCCTCCCCTTTACGCTGTTGGCCATCAGCTGACTTTCTCTTGTCCCAACATGGCATCAGTCAGCAGCAATGGGGGGAGAGGATGGCCGGGCGGTCTGCTGTGCAGGTATGGCAGCGAGTGCTCTGCCATTACCTCTAACAGCAGCGTCACCAGGCCACCCTCACAGTGGGATAAGCGGTGGCCACCCCCACAGTGGGATAAGCACTAGCTAAGTGGGTCTTCTTGGTTGTAAATGTGCCACCCCTCTGAAACTGCCGCCCAGGTCCAATGGACCCATCTGGACCCATAGTAGGGCGGCCCTGGGTGCCTGGCTCACTGAGGGATAAGGACTTTGTGATAAAGGACCCACCTAGGGGTTTGCCAGACACTCTGCCCATCGGACTGTTTGTCAGACCCTTAGATGGGCCCTTCATCTAGTTGTCCTTTTCCCTCAGTGAGCCAGGTGCTATTTAGTGTCAGGATAGAGAATAAAAGATAATAATGAGAGAAGAGAGGATATAGATGGAAATGGAGGATAATGATGAAAGACAAGAGAATACATTGGTCAGTGTACAGTGCGTGAAACAATGAGATGATGCTACACAGCATTATATGCAGATGATCGAGGTCTTATAGGGGACAATAGAACAAACTGATGACAAATGAGCTTTGTTTCTGTCTCCTACTGGAAGGACAGATCATTCCAACCAGGGGACTTTGGTCAAAATAATGGAATGAAAGGGTGACAAAAACATAGAGTAAGTCCATGTCTTTCTGGATAGAGTGAGTCCCTGTCCTCCTAGTAGGGATGGGCTGGCTGTTCGAGTTGAACATGAGTTTGACTCGAACATCGGCTGTTCAATCATTTGGCGAAGATTGAACATTATGGGCCGTTCGTGCCAAATTCGAGCAGCGCGTCACGGCCCATAATGTACTGCATCATCGCAGTGCATTGCTGGCTGATGATTGGCCAAGCATGCACTATGACCTGCATGCTTTGGCCAATCACAGTGCCGTCAGTGAAGAGAGCCATAATTGGCCAAAGACAGGGTGCCTTTGGCCAATTATGGCTCAGATTTGTCCTCGGAACCAGCGGTGCTCCGTAGGCGTTCTAGGGGCTACGCAAGTACTCAGGCAAAAAGATGACATGCGGTGCTTGAGTTGGTCTGCTTAGGGGACAGGAGCCACACTGGGGTAGAGATTCTGTCAGCTCTGCAGGGGCAGGCTCAGAGGTGGTTGATGCCAATCCAGCTTCAGCCAGGAATGGTGGTTTGCGACAATGGTACCAATCTCCTCTCTGCCCTCGGACAGGGACACTTCACCCATGTTCCCTGTTTGGCTCACATCCTTAATTTGGTGGTGCAGCGGTTCTTGTGCAGGTACCCGGCTTACAGGATCTCCTGAGGCAGGCCAGGAAAGTCTGTGGGCATTTCCGTCGGTCATATAATGCCAGTGCTTGGCTGGCTGACCTCCAAAAGGAATGCAACTTGCCCAAGAACCTCCTCCTCTGTGACATGCCCACCAGGTGGAACTCAACGTTGGTAATGCTGCAGCAGCTGCACACGCAGCTGAGGGCCATCAATGACTACCTGTGCAAGTATGGCTCCAGGACAGGGTCAGGGGAGCTTGGCTTTTTTTCGCTACGCCAGTGGCTCATGATCAAGGATGCATGCACTTTCCTGTCACCATTTGAGGAGGCCACGAGGATGGTGAGCAGTGACAGTGCATGCATCAGTGATACTCAGCAAACCTATGCTGCATGGCCTCCCTGATCCTGCAAAGCCTGCGAAAGGACCCTCTGGTTTGTGGTATCAAGGAGAGGGATCAGTATTGGCTGGCAATCCTTCTTGATCCACGTTACAAGGGTAAGGTAGCGGAACTTATCCAGCCATCGCAGAGGATGAAACATCTTCGGCAGGCCTTGTAGAAAGGCTTGTGCAATGTGTTTCCAGAGCTTGGGAGGTTACAATTTCCTGGTCCTCCTGGACAACGTGTTGCTAAGGCTTCGGTCAGTCACAGAAGGAGTGGTGGAGAAGGTGGATGTCTGACCGATGCGTTCAGACATTTTTTTAGTCTGCAGCCCCAAGGTCTGATCAGTTCCAGCAAACATCGCCAGCGTCTGTTGTACATGGTGCAGGAATAACTAGGGGCAAGATCAGACTTGGATACCTTTCCAACCGAAAATCCACTGGGTTACTGGGTCTTGAGGATGGATCACTGGCCAGAGCTTGCACAGTATGCAATTGAGCTACTGGCCTGTCCTGCATCCAGCGTTCTTTCGGAACGCACATTCAGTGCTGCTGGAGGCTTTGTAACTGATCACAGAGTGCGCCTGTCCACCGACTCGGCTGATCGGCTCACCTTCTTAAAAATTAATCAGTCTTGGATCACCAGCTACCAAGCACCTGATCCCAAGACTGCCTATGCTGATGCTGAGTGACTATCCTGTTATGCTTAGTGACTATCCTATTCCTCCTCAATGTTCATGTTGATAGCTTCTAAGAACATTTTTGGTTCTGGGCACCACCACCAGTGGCTAAGGCCCAATTTTTATGCCCCTGTTTAACAGGGGCATGTAATTAAAATTTTTGCTGTAATATTTTGCAGCAGGGGTCATTCCTACGCTCAACAAGAGTATCTGTGAGGGGTTGCATTGTTGTGGAACCACCACCACCGCTGCATAAGGCCCAATTTTTCTGCCCCTGTTTAACAGGAGCAAGTAATTACAATTTTTGACCTAATATTTCACAGCAGGGCTCATTCCTGCGCTCAACAACAGAATCTGTGAGCAGGGATGAGCCAAACACCCCCCCCCGGTTCAGTTTGCACCAAAATCTGTGAACGGACCGAAAATTTGCACGAACGTTAGAACCCTATTGACGTCTATGGAACTCGAACGTTCAAAATCAAAGGTGCTCATTTTAAAGGCTAATTTGCATGGTATTGTCCTAAAAAGGGTTTGGGGACCTGGGTCCTGCCCCAGGGAACATGTATCAATGCAAAAAAAAGTTTTTAAAACGTCCGTTTTTTCGGTGAAAAAACGGCCTTTAAATATCCTTCCTTTAAATATCGTACCTGGGGTGTGTCTATAGTATGCCTGTAAAGTGGCGCATGTTTCCCGTGCTTAGAACAGTCCCTGCACAAAATGACATTTTTAAACGAATAAAAGTCATTTAAAACTGCTTGCGGCTTTAATGTAATGTCGGGTCCTGGCAATATGGATGAAAATCAGTGAGACAAACGGCATGGGTACCCCCCAGTCCATTACCAGGCCCTTTGGGTCTTGTATGGATATTAAGGGGAACCCCGCACCCAAATTAAAAAAAGAAAGGTGTGGGGCCCCCAGGCCCTATATACTCTGAACAGCAGTATACAGGCGGTGCAAACAAGACAGGGACTGTAGGTTTGTTGTTAAGTAGAATCTGTTTGTAATTTTGAACGGGTACATTTTTAACGTGTTTAGCTCCAGCCAAAAAATCTATTTTAAGCTTTTTGGAAAACATAGGGAAGGGTTATCACCCCTGTGACATTTGCTTTGCTGTCTGTGCTCCTCTTCAGAAGATTTCACCTCACTTTTTGTCCCAATGACAAATGTTTTTTGAAAATTTGGGGTTTTTAGTAAAACAAGGATTGGTGATAAAGCATCAGTGTAAAGGAGAAAAGTTTTTCCCATATTAACTCTTATGCCCCGTACACACGATCGGACATTGATCGGACATTCCGACAACAAAATCCATGGATTTTTTCCGACGGATGCTGGCTCAAACTTGTTTTGTGTACACGCGGTTGCACAAAGTTGTCGCAATTTCCGCTCGCCAAGAACGTGGTGACGTACAGCACGTACGGCAAGACTAGAAAAGGCCATTTCAGAACCAAGCGCTGCACCCTTTGGGCTCCTTTTGCTAATCTCGTGTTAGTAAAAGTTTGGTGAGAGACGATTCACGCTTTTTCAGACTCGTGGTTTTCAGATCGTTTTCTGCTGTTCAGTTTGTGCTTGTGGGTTTGTATATGCTCTTCAGTGCGTGCAGCGAGTGACCCTTGACTTGTCATTGTGTTCTTGTTTGTTCGTTACTGATTTTCAGGTCGCTCTTCACAGGCCTTGCTTTTCTTTAGTGCGTTTTGTTACTTTGTTCTGAGCAGCCTATCGTTTTCTAGCCATGTTGCGTATACTTACTCCTCGTAGAGTTCATGCTGTGCGGGGGTTTGGTGTTGGGGTCCTGACCTTGACACAAGCCCAGTCCATGAACAGGGTGGGGAGGAGTTCATGGACCAAGAATTGGTTGCTCCAGCGTGACCAGTTCTGTCATATGCCTTTGCTCCGTGAGATCCGTGAGAATAATCCTGATGATTTCAGGAACTTTCTCCGGATGACGGACCCCGTATTTCACCGTTTGTTGGCTTTGCTGACCCCCTATATCAGCAGGCAGGATACCTGCATGAGGCAAGCCATCACTCCGGAGCAGAGGCTAGTCACCACCCTGTGGTACTTGGCAACGGGGAGAAGCCTGCAGGACTTGAAGTTATCGACAGGCATCTCCCCCCAGGCTCTGGGTATCATTATCCCGGAGACCTGTTCTGCCATCATACAGGTTCTGCAGAAGGAGTATATTAAGGTAAGATTTTTATCCTTTAACATCACATTTTATTGTATATAATGTTTGTTAATATATTTTATTTCTTTCCTCATTCCCTAATTACCATGATTGTAATATGCTGTGAATGTCCCCTTTGTTCTCATGCATGCTGGATTTTTATGTAATTATTTTTTTTGTCCTTCATACATATTTGCCTTCACTTACCTCCCCAGCATGGTCTCCTGGGCCTATATTCACCTCATGTAGTCACTTAACAATGTATTTTATCAGCTCCATAGTAGTGCTTTATCCCAAACACCCCCTCAAATTTTTTGAAATGTGATTGGTGCTTCAAATTTATGCAGAGTTCCAGAGGCTTTTTTTGGGGGGCCCCAAATCATTTGGAACCCTCCCTCCCCCCAACTGCTATGTCAGCTGATACCAATTCTCTATCTATCCTCAATCCTCTATCTGCTGACTTTGCCAAACCCATACACACTATACCCACCTCTTTAGTGGTCAAGTAATACCCATTATGTAGGCATTCATCTCTCAATGAAGTGGAGAGGGTTACCTGTCCAAGAGTCCCCCCCCATAATGTTAGAAATGGCCCATGAGAGGGGGGGGGGAATCTGATAGGTGTACCTTATACTTTGGTCATTAAAAATTGACTCTAATAAATTTTATCTTGATGTTGGCCAACAATGTTTGTGTCTAATCTGCTTTCCCTGTTTATGTGCACAAAGACTATTTTTTTTTTGTTTTGACTCCACAGTTTCCTTCCACGCCACAGGAATGGCAGACTGTGGCCTCCCACTTTTCCCAGCGGTGGGACTTTCCTAACTGCGGAGGGGCAATTGATGGGAAACACGTCCACATTGTCCCACCACCCAACTCGGGGTCGTAATATTATAATTACAAGGGGTTCAATAGTATTGTGATGTTGGCGGTGGTGTCGGCTACTTACGAGTTCCTGTATGTGGATGTGGGGAAGAATGGCCGGATGTCCGATGGTGGAGTCATCACCCAGGCTGAGTTCTACAGGTGTCTCCAGAATGGCAGCTTGGACTTGCCACCTCCAGAAAACAATGTGGAAGAACTCCCATTCGTTGCTCATGAAGCGTTTGCGCTGGGGGACCATCTTATGCAGCCATTCCCAATGAGGAACCTCACCCCGGACCAGAGGGTTTTTAATTACTGGCTGGCCAGAGCCAGAAGAGTGGTGGAGAACATGTTTGGAATCATGGCCAGCCGGTTCCGCCTATTTCTTACACTCATACATATGGCGGAGTATAAACTGAATCACATTGTCCTGGCGTGCTGTGTTCTACACAACTTTTTACATAAACATTCTTCCAACTATGCTGGCTCAGTTGGGCCTGAGGCCGGAATTCAACATGAATCAACCCTGACGGCGCTTGAAAGTGGCCATCCTGGCTTGCCCCCCCTGAGTGCCTGTGATGTCCGGCTAAGATACCTTGAATTCTTTGTGCGTAGGGGGGCTATCAATATGCCAGACAATGTCTAAAAGCTTTTTAAAATAAAAAAAATAACAAATCTAATCTTTGGTGACATTTACTGCTTGTGTTTCTTTTAGCTGACCCTGACAGAAATGTGGTGAGTCCTGAAAATGGCGTGATTGTGTAACCTTACAAAGCACTGTTGGGTGTTATTTACTAAAGGCAAAGACACTTTGCACTACAAGTGCACTTGAAACTGCACTGAAACTGCACTTGTAGTGCAAAGTGGATTTTCCCTTAGGAAATAACCATCATTTTCACATAAAACACCAATTAGAGCACCACAAAATTGTTGGAGCGTTGAGACAATAATCCACACAATCTTCATTAACAATCTTTTTAATACCAGCACAATCACATGTGCATTTCCAAAAGGTTTTTAAAACAAACCAACATGTTTGTTGTATAACAATTTTTGGGGTCACCTTAGAAAAAGTAGAAATGTCCATTTAAGATAAAACAGGCATGTGTAAAACCAACAAGAAATACACAAATTTAGAACTTACAAAGTTAAACTTTTAAAGAAATTGAAGGCAATATCAGACATGAGTATTTACAAACTGTGTTTGATATTGCGTTCAGATGGGGTGAAGTCACCCCTCGAAAAGCCAAATTTGGAAGATGCACACACATTTCTGAATGTCAACATGTGCTAGCTGCCATCATGGGGGATCAAGGGACGTGTTTTGGGGGTGCAACCCCTTCCTCACAGCTACTTTATTATTGAGGAAGGGGTTGCACCCACAAAACGCCTACATTGATCTCCC
This sequence comes from Aquarana catesbeiana, assembly GCA_037953035.1. Lineage (NCBI taxonomy): Eukaryota > Metazoa > Chordata > Amphibia > Anura > Ranidae > Aquarana > Aquarana catesbeiana. The sequence goes on along the minus strand of JBBHAA010001355.1, from coordinate 1,309,691 downwards.
ATGATGGCAGATAGCACATGTTGACACACTGTGTGCCTCTTCCAAATTTGGCTTAGCCCAAAATTTAGATAAAAATGTTAAATATTTTGTGCACAACAAAAAACAAAGGGATTTTGAGGGGTTTTAAACTCTCCCTAAAACATCAATGATGTTCTTCATTTTTTGCTGAACATCATTGATGCTTTTCACAATGTTTTCCAAGTCCCTATTACACCCCATGATCTCCCCAATCAGGATCTGTGCACTTTCACTGGTGAAAGGATCTGGATCCACAACATCACGATCCCCTAAAAAGATAGAAACAAAAAAACAACATGTATTATAAATATGCCGGCATCCATCTCTTACCTGAGCCTGTGGTCGCAGACACTCACCTGTTGTGGTGACAATTTCTACCACATCTTCCTCCTCCTGCTCTGCTGGTCTTAGGTGGATTTCCCCTTCTTCCAGAGGTGGGGGGTCTGTGGTCTCCTCTGAAGAGGGGTGTCCTCCGAGTCTTTTATCCCCTATGTACAAAAAAATAGGTATACTTAGCACACAGATATTTGATGGCAGAAATAGGAATATGAAACATTGCTTGGAAGTGGGGTACAATTGTCTGTTTTGGCAGAGTTCCAAGATGTAGAATTTTTAGTGTCCTTTGTCAAGCTTGAATACTTACCTGTCTTGTACAAGCTTCACAGATGGAGACACCCCTATAGTATACACTGGAGCACCTGTGTGGCCCCCCTAATAAAAAGGGTGTTCTTGTGTCCCACACTAGTGCTCCAACGTCCAGATATGTAAACTGCTGCTGAGTGTCCTCTCCTTACACAGAATCTAGTTTGCATTTCATTCTAGTAACAAACGCATCTACACAACCAAAATATTTTCAGACAAGTAGGCCCTAAAAAATGTGGAGAAATGCATATGGCCAAAATAATGGTGTTTTCTAGGCCGAACGAACAATGTTTGATACGAACGAATAATGTGCCCATGAACATGAAAGTTCACATTTTAAACTGGATAACAGTTAATAAAAGCACATGGTGCAGCACGAATGTAATAAACATAAAAAGAATCAGAACACAGCACAACTACTTTTTTGCATCACTCTCCGGATCTTTCTGTACTGCTCATGCTCTCTTAATTTGAGGTCCGACCACCGTTTCCTGAGCTGATCTTTCGATCGTCGTACCCCAAAATTCCGGTGCAGACTTTTGACCACTTTCGCCATGATCTTGGCCTTTTTGACATTGGGGTTGGGGTAAGGTCCATACTTTCCATTATAGTCGGCCTTCTTCAGAATGTTCACCATCTTCAACATCTCCCCAAAGGACATATTTGATGCCTTATATCGTCTCCTTCTGGATCGGGACATTTCTGCCTCCGGGCTTTCCTCCTCCTCGTTGCTGTAATTATCTGACACCTGCTGTGTCTCCGCCATGTGCTCTTCCCCCACTGCGATGAACGTGAAGGGGCGGCAAATAGACTAGAAAGAACATTAGGGGCGGGCGGAGTTTCACGCATGCGCAGTGTCTATAAAGCATAACACGCGTACATAGTACGTACGATCTGTGAGCAGAGGAAGGAGTAACGGAGGCCCCGATCGTGATAGCAAAGGTAAGATTTTACATTGGGCCTATACTGCTTCTAGATTGAGGCCTGTATTTGCACAAGTTTAGTAGACTTTAGGTTGACATTAGGGTTTGTCTTGTGTTGTGTCTTGCAGTGAAAATGGATATCTTTAAAGATGAGGAATTTATGCCCATATTTATTTATATGTTCAGGGAGCTGCCTTGTCTGTGGCAGATAAACCACCCTGAATATATGAACCAAACAAAGAGGAAGGCAGCGCTGGATAGTTTGTTGGAATTTGTGAAGCAGCTGATCCCCATGGCAGACATCACCTATTTGAAGGCCCTAATTGGTGGCCTGAGGAGCACTTATCTAAGGGAGCGCAAGAAGGTCCAGGATTTCCAGAGATCCGGAGTTGCAGATGACATCTATGTCCCCAGGCTGTGGTACTATGACAGACTGCATTTTCTGGCAGGTCAGACTGAACCCAGGCCAGCACTCTCCACTCTTCCTTCCAGGCTTCCTTCCCCCTCAGCTGAGGCTTCTGACGTCCAACCTGGGCCTTCCAGGCAGCAACATGTGGAGGAGCCCAGCTTCAGCCAGGTATAGCATTCTTCTAAATATTTCTGGTTGTCCAATCAATGATGTTAACTAGATGTTAGTTTGGAGTACTAATTTATGATTGTGATTGATGAAGCAAAAACTAAAACCATGTCCCTTTTTCATACACAGGGAAGTCTCAGCCAGGAGGTGGCCGGGCCAAGCAGGCTGCCTGATATCCAGGTCCCTCCCCTACACCTGCAAAGACAAAGTGGCAGGAAGAGGAGTAACCTGGAGGAGGCTGCCATAGGCCTCTTTTGGAAGGCTGCAGAGGCCCTGAGAACCCCCCACACTGTGGAGGAGGACTTTGCTGGCAGAACTGCCTGCAAAATGATGCAGATGGAGGAGGTCCAACGACTCCTGTGTGAGTTCCTAATTTTGGAAGCTCTCAATAGGGGGTTGAGGGGCGAAATAACATGTGCTACCCACATTTGTAACCTCACACATAGTCCTCCTCTACCTCCTCCTCCAGGTCCTACTCCTCCTCCTCCTCCAGGTCCTACTCCTCCTCCTGCCACATCTCCACCACCACAGCCACAGCATGGAAGGAAGCGTCTAAGGAAGACCAGAGAGTGATGGCCCTGGGTTCAGTCTGGTCTGGCAAAATATGCAGCCTCTTGTAGTACCACAGCCTGGGGACACAGATGTCATCTGCTGCTTTGCAGATCTCTGGGACTTCTGGACCAGACTGCACTCCCTTATATATGGACTCCTCGGGCCACCAATTTTGCTGGTAAAGAATTGATGTCTGCCCTGGGGGTCCAAGGCTTTGCAAATGTCAGCTGTTTCTCCAGCGTTGCCTCCCTCTTTGTTTGGTTCTGAGCTCTTAATAAAGGATTTTTGTTTTCAATTATACTTGCCTATGTGTGTTTTCCTTCAAAAAGGACAGTTTGTTTGTGAGGAGGCAGGTACATTTCAAAAATACAATGTGAAATTAACAAGGGACACCAACACCAAACAATCTCCTTGAGATTAAATAATACAAGATATCAATGGTGTTGTGGTAACTTGACACACAAAACACACACAAAAATATTATGGAGTAAAACACAAAAAAACAACAATAAAAATACAGCCTTGAAAAAATACAAACACCAAAAAATTAAAAAAAACAGCCTTGAAAAAAATACAAAGCCCCCCCCCCCAAAAAAAAACAGCCTTGAATAAAAAAAAAATTAAAAAACACAAAAAATATTTGGTCAGATGTGACAAATCTAAATATATTGAGGGAAACACAATAAATAATAAAGAAAGAAGTTTGTGAGAAGTCTGTGTGAATATGAGCATCAAAACTGCTTCATTCTTTTCACGTTTTAAAGAAGAAGAGAGTGCGCTGTATTAAACAATTTTTTACATTGCAGCGTGACGAAAGTGCTGTATCCATTCCGAATGCTAATTTTACCAGACCGAGCTATTCCGTCTCGGAATTTCTTCTGAGCATGCGTGGCACTTTGTGCATCAGAACTGGCCACACACGGTCGGAATTGGCGCGATCGGATTTTGTTGTCGGAAAATTTTATAGCCTGCTCTCAAACTTTGTGTGTCAGAAAATCCGATGGAAAATGTCCGATGGAGCCCACACATGGTCGGAATGTTCAACAACACGCTCCGATCGCACATTTTCCGTTGGAAAATCCGACCGTGTGTACGGGGCATTACAGGAGAGAATTTCCCTTCCTAGGGGTATATTTCATCTCACTTCCTGTTGTCTCCTTTCGTTTGCAAGTAGGAGTCATTTGTAAGTTGGATGTTTGAAAGTAGGGGCCTGCCCTATATACTCAGCAGAAATTTTGGCCTTAGGTGTTGTTGTGGCCACAACACTGTAAGCCCTCACAGGGCCCTGCTGTGAAATATTAGATCAAGAATTGTAATTACATGCCCCTGTTGAACAGGGGCAGAAAAATTGGGCCTTTGGTGGTGGTGGTGCTGGTGCCACAACAATGTAAGTCCTCACAGTTACCCTTGGTGGGTGCAGAAACGGGCCCTGCTGTGAAATATTACATCAAGAATTCTAATTACATGTCCCTGTTGGACATGGGCTGAAAAATTGGGCCTTAGGCACTGGTGCTGGTGCCACAACACAGCAACCCCTCACAGATACTCTAGTTGGAGTGCAGGAACGAGCCCTGCTACAAAGAATTGCATCAAAAATTGTAATTACACGCCCCTATTAAACCGGGGCTGAAAAATTGGGCCTTAGGCACTGGTGCTGGTGCCAAAACACTGCAACCCCTCACAGATACTCTAGTTGGAGCGCAGGAACTAGCCCTGCTGCAAAGAATTGCATCAAAAAATGTAATTACACGCCCCTGTTAAACAGGGACTGAAAAATTGGCCTTAGGCACTGGTGGCGGCGCCCAGAACCAAAAATGTTCTATCAGCATGATCATTGAGGAGGAAGAGGATAATTACTCAGCATAACAGGATAGTCACTCAGCATCAGCATAGGCAGTCTTTGAAGGGATCTGACATTTAAAAAAAAAATTATTGGGTTACCTCAGCATCAGGCGGCTTGGTAGCTGGTGGTGATCCAAGACTGATTCATTTTTATGAAGGTCAGTCGATCGACCGAGTCGGTGGACAGACGCACCCTGTGATCGGTTACAAAGCCTCCAGCAGCACTGAATGTGCATTCCGAAAGAACACTGGATGTAGGACAGCCCAGTAGCTCAATTGCATACTGTGCAAGCTCTGGCCAGTGATCTATCCTCAAGACCCAGTAACCGAGAGGATTTTCAGTGGGAAAGGTGTCCAAGTCAGATCTTGCCCCTAGGTATTCCTGCACCATGTAAAACAGATGCTGGCGATGGTTGCTGGAACCGATCATACCTTGGGGCTGTGGACTAAAAAACTGTCTGAACGCATCAGTCAGACGGCCACCTTCTCCACCGCTCCTTCTTTGACTGACCAAAGCCTCAGCAGCAGGTTGTCCAAAAACAGGAGTTTGTAACCTCCCAGTGTCTGGGAACGCGTTGCACAGACCTTTCTGCAAGGCCTTCTGAAGATGTTTCATCGTCTGCTCCCTCTGTGACGGCAAGATAAGGTCTGCAACCTTACCCTTGTAATGTGGATCAAGGAGGGTTGTCAGCCAGTATTGTTCCTTCTCCTTGATACCACGAATACGAGGATCCTTCCGCAGGCTTTGCAGGATCAGGGAGGCCATGCAGCGTAGGTTTGCTGAGGCATTCGGTACGGAGTCCTCTGGGTCACTAAGGATGACATGATCCGCAGCCACCTCCTCCCAGCCACGTACAAGTTCATGTGTTTCTTGGGACTGTAAATGATCCCTTAAAGACTGCTGCTGATGCTGAGTGCCGGGCTCCACCTCCATACTGACACAATCCTCCTCCTCCTCCTCTTCCTGTGTGATCGGTGGGCGCACAGGAACACTGTCTGGATAAAGGGGACCTTGAGAGCTAAGGAAGTCCTCCTCTTCCTGCCTCTGTTCTGCCTCAAGTGCCCTGTCCATTATTCCATGCAGCGTGTGCTCCAACAGGTGGACAAGAGGGACAGTATCACTGATGCATGCACTGTCACTACTCACCATCCTTGTGGCCTCCTCAAATGGTGACAGACAGTGCATGCATCCCACAAAGTTGGACAGCAGGAGATAAAATTTTCCGACAACAAAATCCGATCGCGTCAATTCCGACCGTGTGTGGCCTGTTCTGACGCACAAAGTGCCACGCATGCTCAGAAGAAATTCCAACACGGGACAGCTCGTTCTGGTAAACTTAGCGTTCGCAATGGATACAGCACTTTCGTCACGCTGCAATGTTAAAAATGGTTTAATACAGCGCACTCTCTTCTTCTTTATAATGTGACAAGAATTAAGTAGTTTTGCTGCTCGTATTCACACACACTTCTCACAAACTTTTATTTGTGTTTTTTTAGTGGGATTCCCTGAATATATTGTTATTAGTTGTCACATCTGACAGTTTGATATTTTTTAATTTTTTTTTATTTTGGATTTTAAGCCTTTTTTTTTATTTAATGTTTGTATTTTTTCCAAGGCTGATCTTTGTTCAATGTTATTTTTATTTTTACTCCAGAATATTTTTGGGTGTGTTTTGTGTGTCAAGTTACCCCAACACCATTGATATCTTTCATTATTTAATCTCAAGGAGATTGTTTGTTGTTGGTGTCCCTTGTTCATTTCACATTGTATATTTGAAATGTACCTGAATCCTCACAAACAAACTGTCCTTTTTGAAGTAAAACACATAGGAGAGTATAATTCAAAACAAAAATCCTTTATTAAGGGATCAGAACCAAACAAAGAGGAAGGCAACACTGGATCAACAAGAGAAATTAGCGAAGCCTGGGACCCCCACGGCAGACATCAATTCTTCAACATCAAAATTGGTGGCCTGAGGAGTCCATATGTAAGGGAGGGCAGTCTGGTCCGGGATTCACAGAGACTTGGATAGCAGCAGATGACATGTGTATCCGCAGGCTGTGGTACCACAAGAGGCTGTATTTTTTTGCCCAACAGACTGGATCCAGGATCCTCACTGTCTGGTCTTCCTTTCACGCTTCATTCCCGGCTGTGGCTGTGCAGTTGGAGATGTGGCAGGAGGAGGAGTAGGACCTGGAGGAGGAGTAGGACCTGCAGGAGGAGGAGGAGGACCATCCCAAAGCTGTGTGTGAGGTGTAATTTGGCCCCTCATACCTTTTGCCAGAGCCTCCGATATGAGGGCCTCACACATGGCTTTTTGGCCCTCCTCCATCCTCTGCATTTTATAGGCTATGAATGCAGCAATGTTCTCCTGCCTGGTGTGTGGTGCTCCCAGGACCTCTGTAGCCCTCCAAAAGAATCTGATAGCCGCCTCCTCTAGGGCACTCATCCTACTGCCACTTTCTGTTTTCAGGGGGGGTGGAGGGACCTTGATATCAGCCAGCCGACTCGGCCCGGCCACCTCCTGGCTGAGACTTCCCTGTGTATGAAAAAGGGACATAGTTGTAATGTTTTGCATCATCAATCACAATCCTTAATTAGTACTCCCAACTAACATATAGTTCACATCATTGATTGGACAAGCAGAAATATTTAGAGGAATGCTATACCTGGCTCAATCTGGGCTCCTCCACATGCGGCCTGGAAGGCCCAGGTTGGGCGTCAGAAGCCTCAGCCGGGGGGGAAGGAAGCATGGAAGGAAGACTGGAGAGGGATGGCCTGGGTTCAGTCTGGCCTGCCAGAAAGTGCAGCCTGTCGTAGTACAACATCCTGGGTAGGGATGAGCTTCGTGTTCGAGTCGAACCCATGTTCGACTCGAACATCGGCTGTTCGATCGTTCGCCGAATTGCGAACGTTATGGGCCGTTCGCGCTAAATTCGTGTGGCGCGTCACGGCCCATAATTCACTGCGGCATCGCAGTGCATTGCTGGCTGATGATTGGCCAAGCATGCACTATGACCCGCATGCTTGGCCAATCACAGCGCCGTCAGTAGAGAGAGCTGTAATTGGCCAAAGCCAGGGTGGCTTTGGCCAATTATGGCTCAGGGGATTTAGTACACACCCCACACTATATAAGGCCGCCTGCACGGCGGCCCTGTGTAGTGTGTGTTCCGGTGTGCTGAGAGATAGAGAGAGAGAGAGACAGTGTCATTTGATTTGAGTTAGATAGATTAGGCAGAACAGTCAGTCAGTTAGCTGCACTTACAGTGTATTGTGTATATATATGCATCCCAGGTGTTGCATATATATATATACACTGTATTCAGTTTAGCTAGATCCGTTCCTGTTATCTTCTATCTAGACTATTTACATTTAATGCAGTGCGTCCTGCTCACAGTGTTCAGCTAGATCCGTTCCTGCTATTTACATTTAGTGCAGTGCGTCCTGCTCACAGTGTTCAGCTAGATCCGTTCCTGTTATCTTCTAGACTATTTACATTTAGTGCAGTGCGTCCTGCTCACAGTGTTCAGCTAGATCCGTTCCTGCAATTTACATTTAGTGCAGTGCGTCCTGCTCACAGTGTTCAGCTAGATCCGTTCCTGCTATTTACATTTAGTGCAGTGCGTCCTGCTCACAGTGTTCAGCTAGATCCGTTCCTGCTATTTACATTTAGTGCAGTGCGTCCTGCTCACAGTGTTCAGCTAGATCCGTTCCTGCTATTTACATTTAGTGCAGTGCGTCCTGCTCACAGTGTTCAGCTAGATCCGTTCCTGTTATCTTCTAGACTATTTACATTTAGTGCAGTGCGTCCTGCTCACAGTGTTCAGCTAGATCCGTTCCTGCAATTTACATTTAGTGCAGTGCGTCCTGCTCACAGTGTTCAGCTAGATCCGTTCCTGCTATTTACATTTAGTGCAGTGCGTCCTGCTCACAGTGTTCAGCTAGATCCGTTCCTGCTATTTACATTTAGTGCAGTGCGTCCTGCTCACAGTGTTCAGCTAGATCCGTTCCTGCTATTTACATTTAGTGCAGTGCGTCCTGCTCACAGTGTTCAGCTAGATCCGTTCCTGCTATTTACATTTAGTGCAGTGCGTCCTGCTCACAGTGTTCAGCTAGATCCGTTCCTGTTAAATTCCTACTGACCGGCAGGCTTGTCTGGTTACAGTATATAAAGCTACCTGAAGAAAATTACAGGTGTTCTATTTGATCCTATTAGTACCACGGTCAGGCAGCTAGACTATTTACATTTAGTACAGTGCGTCCTGCTCACAGTGTTCAGCTAGATCCGTTCCTGTTATCTTCCTACTGACAGGCAGGCTTGTCTGGTTACAGTATATAAAGCTACCTGAAGAAAATTACAGGTGTTCTATTTGATCCTATTAGTACCACGGTCAGGCAGCTAGACTATTTACATTTAGTACAGTGCGTCCTGCTCACAGTGTACAGCTAGATCCGTTCCTGTTATCTTCCTACTGACAGGCAGGCTTGTCTGGTTACAGTATATAAAGCTACCTGAAGAAAATTACAGGTGTTCTATTTGATCCTATTAGTACCACGGTCAGGCAGCTAGACTATTTACATTTAGTACAGTGCGTCCTGCTCACAGTGTTCAGCTAGATCCGTTCCTGTTATCTTCCTACTGACAGGCAGGCTTGTCTGGTTACAGTATATAAAGCTACTTGAAGAAAATTACAGGTGTTCTATCCCAGCTTAGTGCAGCTACAGGCCATTAGTATGTCTGGAAGGCCAAGAAGGAGAGGCAGACAGTCACAAGCCAATAAGAGAGGGCAAGCAGGCTCTGTGTCTAGTGCTGGTCGTGGAGACGGTGCATCCTCATCAGCACGTGGCCATGGGACACGCTTGGCCTTTTTTTCGGCAGCTGGCCATGTTGAGCCGCAACATGCGGAAGACTTGGTCGAGTGGATGACCAAGCCGTCCTCATCCTCCTCATCCTCTCTCACCCATGCCCAGGGTGCTTTGTCTGGCAAAGCAGCGGCCTCTTCCCTCAGCTCAATGTCATCAGTGACTCCTTCCCTAGCTCCACCATGTCCTCATGAGGATTCCCTCGAACTGTTTGACCACAGTGTTGGGTACATGCTCCAGGAGGATGCCCAGCGTTTGGAAGGCTCTGATGACGATACTGAGCTCGATGAAGGCAGTAACATGAGCGCGGACAGAGGGGGTGCCCAAGAAGGACAGCAATCTGGCAGTCATGCTCCCCCTGCTGCAGCATACTGCCAGGTTTGCTCCAGTGATGAGGAGGGAGGGGATGATGAGGTCACTGACTCAACGTGGGTGCCTGATAGGAGAGAGGAGGAGGAGGAGGAGGAGGAGGAGGAGGAGGAGGCGGCAGCACATCACCAACGAGGCAGGATGCCCTCCAGGGGCCAGCCTAAGGGCAGCACATTGACTGCATCACAACCCAAAGCTCCACATGTGCAGGGCGCTGCAGTCTCTGCGCGTTATTCAAAAAGTTCTTTGGTGTGGGCCTTTTTTGAGACGAGTGCATCAGATTGCACCGCTGCTATTTGCAACATATGTCTCAAGCGTATCTCGCGTGGCCAAAATATCTCCCGCTTGGGTACCACATGCTTGACCAGACATATGTTGACCTGCCATGCAGTTCGTTGGCAAGCGTATCTAAAAGACCCACACCAAAGAACAAAGAGGACCTCTCCTTGCTCCTCATCAGCTGAGATTTCCAACCCCACTAGACCTTCAGTCCTCTCTGAGACCTGCAGTGAGAGGAATGAAGGTGTAGAATTAGGTGTGTCACAGCCAAGTACTTGTGGGCAATCTGCTTTTGGTACACCGACGTCAGATTGTACCAGGCAAATTTCCCTGCCCCAGCTGCTGCACCGCCGAAAGAAGTTTGCTCCCAGCCATCCACATGCCCAGCGGTTGAATGCTAGCTTGGCAAAATTGCTAGCACTTCAACTGCTGCCTTTTCAGTTGGTAGACTCTGCCCCCTTCCGTGAGTTTGTGGAATGTGCGGTTCCTCAGTGGCAGGTACCCAAACGCCACTTTTTCTCACGGAAGGCGATTCCGGCTCTCTACCGGCATGTGGAAGGCAATGTCCATGCCTCGCTGGACAGGGCGGTCAGCGGTAAGGTGCATATTACCGCTGACTCATGGTCCAGCAGGCATGGACAGGGACGTTACCTAAGTTTCACGGCGCATTGGGTGACTCTGCTGGCAGCTGGGAAGGATGCAGGACAAGGTGCAGTAGTGTTGGAGGTTGTTCCGCCACCACACCTCCAAAATGCTGATTGTGACACACCTCTCTCCTCCACCCCCTCCTCTTCTTCTTCCTCCATGGCCTCTTCCTCGGAACCAGCGGTGCTCCGTAGGCGTTCAAGGGGCTACGCAAGTACGCAGGCCAAAAGATGCCATGCGGTGCTTGAGCTGGTGTGCTTGGGGGACAGGAGCCACACTGGGGCAGAGGTTCTGTCAGCTCTGCAGGGGCAGGTTCAGAGGTGGTTGACGCCACGCCAACTTAAGGCAGGAATGGTGGTTTGCGACAATGGCACCAACCTCCTCTCTGCCCTCCGACAGGGACAAATGACCCATGTGCCCTGTTTGGCTCACGTCCTTAACTTGGTGGTGCAGCGGTTCTTGGGCAGGTACCCGGGCTTACAGGATGTCCTGAGGCAGGCCAGGAAAGTCTGTGTGCATTTCCGCCGGTCATATAATGCCAGTGCTCGGCTGACGGACCTCCAAAAGGAGTTTAACCTGCCCAAGAACCGCCTAATCTGTGACATGCCCACCAGGTGGAACTCAACGTTGGCCATGCTGCAGCGGCTGCACACGCAGCAGAGGGCCATCAATGAGTACCTGTGCGACTATGGCACCAGGACAGGGTCAGGGGAGCTTGGTTTTTTTTCCCCACGCCAGTGGGCCATGATCAGGGATGCATGCACTGTCCTGTCACCATTCGAGGAGGCCACGAGGATGGTGAGCAGTGACAGTGCATGCATCAGTGACACTGTCCCCCTTGTCCACCTGTTGGAGCACACGCTGCGTGGAATAATGGACAGGGCACTTGAGGCAGAACAGAGGCAGGAAGAGGAGGACTTCCTTAGCTCTCAAGGCCCCCTTTATCCAGACAGTGTTCCTGCGTGCCCGCCGATCACACAGGAAGAGGACGAGGAGGAAGAGGAGGAGGAGGAAGATTGTGTCAGTATGGAGGTGGAGCCTGGCACTCAGCATCAGCAGCAGTCTTTAAGGGATCAGTCCCAAGAAACACATGGACTTGTACGTGGCTGGGAGGAGGTGGCTGCGGACCATGTCGTTCTTAGTGACCCAGAGGACTCCGGACCGAATGCCTCAGCAAACCTACGCTGCATGGCCTCCCTGATCCTGCAAAGCCTGCGTAAGGATCCTCGTATTCGTGGTATCAAGGAGAAGGACCAATACTGGCTGGCAACCCTCCTTGATCCACGTTACAAGGGTAAGGTTGCGGACCTTATCTTGCCATCGCAGAGGGAGCAGAGGATGAAACATCTTCGGGAGGCCTTGCAGAAAGGTCTGTGCAACGCGTTCCCAGAGACTGGGAGGTTACAAACTCCTGTTTCTGGACAACGTGTTGCTGAGGCTTCGGTCAGTCAAAGAAGGAGCGGTGGAGAAGGTGGCCGTCTGACCGATGCGTTCAGACAATTTTTTGGTCCGCAGCCCCAAGGTATGATCAGTTCCAGCAACCATCGCCAGCGTCTGTTTTACATGGTGCAGGAATACCTAGGGGCAAGATCAGACTTGGACACCTTTCCCACCGAAAATCCTCTGGGTTACTGGGTCTTGAGGATGGATCACTGGCCAGAGCTTGCACAGTATGCAATTGAGCTACTGGCCTGTCCTGCATCCAGCGTTCTTTCGGAACGCACATTCAGTGCTGCTGGAGGCGTGGTAACCGATCACAGGGTGCGTCTGTCCACCGACTCGGTCGATCGGCTGACCTTCATAAAAATGAATGAGTCTTGGATCACCACCAGCTACCAAGCACCTGATGCTGATGTAACCGAATAATTTTTTTTGAAATCTCAGATCCCTTCAAAGACTGCCTATGCTGATGCTGAGTGACTATCCCTGAGTAATTATCCTCTTCCTCCTCAATCATCACGCTGATAGCTTGTAAGAACATTTTTGGTTCTGGGCGCCACCACCAGTGCCTAAGGCACAATTTTTCAGCCCCTGTTTAACAGGGGCGTGTAATTACAATTTTTGATGTAATACTTTGCAGCAGGGCTCGTTCCTGCATTCCAACTAGAGTGTCTGTGAGGGGTTGCATTGTTGTGGCACCAGCACCAGTGCCTAGGGCCCAATTTTTCTGCCCCTGTCTAACAGGGGCGTGTAATTACAATTTTTGATGCAATACTTTGCAGCAGGGCTCGTTCCTGCGTTCCAACTAGAGTGTCTGTGAGGGGTTGCAGTGTTGTGGCACCAGCACCAGTGCCTAAGGCCCAATTTTTCTGCCCCTGTCTAACAGGGGCGTGTAATTACAATTTTTGAAGCAATAATTTGCAGCAGGGCTCGTTCCTGCGTTCCAACTAGAGTGTCTGTGAGGGGTTGCAGTGTTGTGGCACCAGCACCAGTGCCTAAGGCCTAATTTTTCAGCTCCTGTTCAACAGGGGCATGTAATTACAATTCTTGATCTAATATTTCACAGCAGGGCCCTGTGAGGGCTTACAGTGTTGTGGCCACAGCAACACCTAAGGCCCAAATTTCTGCTGAGTATATAGGGCAGGACCCTACTTTCAAACATCTAACTTACAAACGACTCCTACTTGCAAACGGAAGGAGACAACAGGAAGTGAGATGAAATCTACCCCTAGGAAGGGAAATTCTCTCCTGTAAGAGTTAATATGGGAAAACAATTTCTCCTTTCCACTGATGCTTTCCAATCCTTGTTCCACAAAAAAACCCAAATTTTCAAAAAACATTTTTCATTGGGACAAAAAAGTGAGGTGAAATCTTCTGAAGAGGAGGAAAGACAGCAAAACAAATGTCACAGGGGTGATAACCCTTCCCTATGTTTTCCAAAAAGCTTAGAAAAGATTTTTTGGCTGGAGCTAAACACGTTAAAAATGTTCAAAATTACAAACAGATTCTACTTAACAACAAACCTACAGTCCCTGTCTTGTTTGCACCGCCTGTATACTGCTGTTCAGAGTATATAGGGCCTGGTGGCCCCACACCTTTCCTTATTTTAATTTGGGTGCGGGGTTCCCCTTAATATCCATACAAGACCCAAAGGGCCTGGTAATGGACTGGGGGGTACCCATGCCGTTTGTCTCACTGATTTTCATCCATATTGCCATGACCCGACATGACATTAAACCCGCAAGCAGTTTTAAATGAGATTTTTTCCTTTAAAAATGACATTTGGTGCAGGGACTGTTCTAAACATGGGAAACACGCGTCACTTTACAGGCATACTATAGACACCCCCCAGGTACGATATTTAAAGGAATATTTCACTTTTTTTTTTTTACTTTAAGCATCATTAAAATCACTGCTCCCGAAAAAACGGCCGTTTTTAAAAGTTTTTTTTGCATTGATACATGTCCCCTGGGGTAGGACCCGGGTCCCCAAACCCTTTTTAGGACAATACCATGCAAATTAGCCTTTAAAATGAGCACTTTTGATTTCGAACGTTCGAGTCCCATAGACGTCAATGGGGTTCTAACGTTCGTGCGAACTTTCGGTCCGTTCGCGGGTTCTGGTGCGAACCGAACCGGGGGGTGTTCGGCTCATCCCTAATCCTGGGGACATAGATGTCACCTGCTGCTCCGGATCTCTGTGAATCCAGGACTTTATTGCGCTCCCTCAGATATGTGCTCCTCAGGCCACCAATGAAAATCTTTAAATAAGTGATGTCTGCCGTGGGGATCACCTGCTTCACAATTTCACACAATTGCTCCAGTGCTGCCTTCCTCTTTGCTTGGTTCTTGTAATGGGGGTGTTTAATCTCCCACAGACAGGGCAGCTCACTTAGCATCTCTATGAATACTGAAATGAAGTCCTTATCTTTGAGTACCATATCCATGTTCACTGCAAGACACAACACAAGACAAAGCCTAATGTCACACAAAACTCTCCTAATCTTGTTACAATATAGGCCTCAATCTAGAAGCAGTATAGGCACAAGTTTGTCTCTTACCTTCGTTCTTACGATCGGCACGTCCAATGCTCCTTCCTCCGCTCACAGATCAAACGTAATACGCACGCATGTTACGCTTTATATACACTGCGCATGCGTGTAACTCCGCCCACCCCTGACGTTCTTTCTAGTGTATTCCCCGCCCCTTTTCGTTCGGCGCAGTGGGGGAAGAGCATGATGGCGGACATACAGCAGGTGCGGGCTAATTGTAGCAACGAGGAGGAGGAGGAGGAAAGGGCGGATCCAGGCACGTCCCGATCCAGAAGGAGACGTTTTAAGGCCACAAATATGTCGTTTGGGGAGATGTTGGAGATGGTCGACATCATGAGGAAGTCCGACTATGACGGAAAATATGGGCCTTACCCCAACCCGAACATCCGAAAGGCCAAGATCATGGCGAAAGTGGTCAGGAGTCTAGAGCGGAATTTCGGGGTACGAAGGTCTAAAGATCAGCTCAGGAAGCGGTGGTCGGACCTGAAGTTGAGAGAGCCAGAGCAGTACCGAAAGATCCGGAGTGTGCTGCAAAAAAGTAAGTAGTTGTGCTGTGTTCCTATTCTTTCTGTCTTTATTACGTTCGTTCTGCTCCATATGCTTTTATTAGTTGTAACGTTTCAAAAGGTCAACTTTAATGTTCATGGGCACATTATTCGTTCGTATCAAACATTTTTCTTTTGGCCTCTAGAACACCATTGTTTAGGCCATATGCATTTTCACACATTTTTGGGGGCCTACTTGGATGCCAAATATTTGTTTGTGTAGATGGGTTTGTTACTAGAATGAAATGCAAACTAGATTGTGTGTAAGGAGAGGACACTGAGCAGCTGTTTTCACATCTGGACACTGGAGCACTAGTGTAGGACACAAGAACACCATTTTTATTAGGGGGGGGCACACAGGTGCTCCAGTGTATACTATAGGGGGGGCTACATCTGTGAAGCTTGTACCAAACAGGTAAAGTATTGCAGCTTGACAAAGGGCAATAAAAAATATACATCTTGGAACTCTGCTAAAATAGACAATTGTACCCCACTTCCGAGCAATGTTTCCTATTTCTAGTTCTGCCATCAAATATCTGTGTGCTAAGTATACCATTTTTGTTTTACATAGGGGAGAAAAGACTCGGACACCCCTCATCCCAGGAGACCAGAGACCCCCCCCTCTGGAAGAAGGAGAAATACCAACACAAGAAGAAGAGCAGGAGGAAGAAGAAGACGTGGTGGAGATTGGCACCACAACAGGTGAGTGTTTGCGACCACAGGCTCAGGTAAAAGAGATGGATGGTGGCAGATTTTTGAGACCTTTTTTTTGTTCTTTATCTCTTTTTAGGTGATCGTGATCCAGAATGCTTTACATCTGAAAGTGCCCAGATACTGATCGGGGAGATCATGGGGTGTAATCTCCAATTGCAAAACATCCAGCAACAAATCAGTGATGTTATTAAAAAAAATAATAACATCATTGATGTTTTGGTGCGAATTTAAACCCCACAAAATCACCTGTTTTATCGTACCAAAATTTTTTAAATGTTTAGAAAAGCCAAATTTGGAGGATGCACACAGTGTGCCAACATGTGCTATCTGCCATCACGGGAGATCAATGGACACGTTTTGGGGGTGCAACCCCTTCCTCAATTATAAAGTAGCATTGAGGAAGGGCTTGCTCCCCCAAAACACGTCCCTTGATCCCCCCTGATGGCAGATAGCACATGTTGACATTCGTAAATTGGTGTGCATCTTCCAAATTTGGCTTTTCCAGGGGTGAGTTCCCCCCATCTGAACGCTATATCAAACCCAGTTCCTAAATACTCATGTCTGATATTGCCTTCAGGTTTTACCATATGTGAACTTTGTAAGTTCAAGTTTTTTGGCTTTCTTGTTGGTTTTACACAGGCCTGTTTTATCTGAAATGGATATTTCTATTTTTGATAATGCTACTGCAAACATTGTTATACAACAAACATGTTGGTTTGTTTTAAAAACCTTTGGTAAATGCACATGTGATTGTGCAGGTATAAAAAAGTGCCTTACTCAAGAATGTGTGGATTATTGTCTCAACACTACAACACTTTTGGGGTGATGTAATTGCTGTTTTATGCAAAAATGGGGGTTATTTCCTAAGGGCAAATCCTCTTTGCACTACAAGTGCAGGTTCAGTGCAGTTGCCAAGTGCACTTGTAGTGAAATGTGTTTTTGCATTTAGGAAGTACCAGCCAACACTGTTTTTTATAAGGTTACCCAATCACGACATTTTCTGCACTCAACACATTTCTGTCAGGGTCAGCTAAAACAAACACAAGCAGTAAATGTCCACAAAGAATTTCTTTTGGTTGTTTTTTATTTGAAAAAGGTGTCACAGATTGTCTGGCATATTGATAGCCCCCCTACCCACAAAGAACTCCAGGTAGCGTAACTGGACATCACAGGCATTCAGGGAGGGCAAGCCAGGACGGCCACTTTCAAGCGCCGTCAGTGTTGATGGATTAGGGATTCCGGCCTCAGGCCCAACTGAGCCAGCATAGTTGGCTGAATGTTTTCTTAAAAAATTATGGAGAACACAGCAGGCAAGTATTATATGGTTCAGTTTATACTCCGCCATATGGATGGGTGTCAGAAATAATCGGAACCGGCTGGCCAGGATTCCAAATGTGTTCTCCACCACTCTTCGGGCTCTGGCCAGCCGGTAATTAAAAACCCTCTGTTCCGGGGTGAGGGTCCTCATCGGGAATGGCCGCATCAGGTGGTCCCCCAGCGCAAATGCTTCATCAGCAACAAACACAAATGGGAGACCTTCAACATTGTCCTCTGGAGGTGGCAAGTCCAAGCTGCAATTCTGGAGACGCCTGTAGAACTCCGTCTGGGCGATCACTCCACCATCGGACATCCGGCCATTCTTCCCCACGTCCACATACAAGAACTCGTAATTAGCCGACACCACCGCCAACATCACTATACTATTAAACCCCTTGTAATTATAATAGTACGACCCCGAGTTGGGTGGTGGGACGATGTGGACGTGTTTCCTAGACATGTGCATTCGTTTTCGTCCGAATGCATTTTCGTCCGAATTTCAGGTATTTTCGTTATCGTTTTAACAAACGATAACGAAAGTGCAGAGTCCGAAAAACGAAAGATCCGATATAAACAAATGCTTTATTTTCGTTTTCGTTGCTACAACAGTTCGATATAGATAGGAGATTCGACATGATGATGACAATAACAATCTGTCCATCAAACCTGTGGTCGAATGTGCCTAACCTTAGCTCTATTAGTCCAAGATTATTCTACATAGAGAGAAAAGATTTGACGTAGAGAGGAAAGATTCGACGTAGGGGAGGAAAGATTCGACGTAGGGGAGGAAAGATTCGACGTAGAGAGAAAAGATTCAACGTAGGGGAGGAAAGATTCGACGTAGGGGAGGAAAGATTCGACGTAGAGAGAAAAGATTCAACGTAGGGGAGGAAAGATTCGTCGTAGGAGAGGAAAGATTCGACGTAGGGGAGGAAAGATTAGACGTAGGAGAGGAAAGATTCGACGTAGGGGAGGAAAGATAAATAAAAATAATGATAATGATGAATGTTATTGGCTGATTGTAACCAAAGAGGAGGAGCAGTAAAATAGCTAGAACTAAGTACACAGTACTTTGGCTTATGGTGTCTGTTGAAAGTTCTAAGAAGATTCGACGGAGCAGGTAAACTATATGGCGTCGCACAGTTTAGCTGCTCCGTCGAATCTTCTTTGAACATTCGACAGACACCATAAGCATTCAATGACAGATTCGACCTTAATTAGGATTTTCGGACGAATGCAATTTTTAACGAAAAACGAAATAAATAACAACGAATTTCGGGAGTAACTAAATAAATGTATTTTTTGGACGAAAACGAAATTCAGAAACGAAATATTTCAGTATATGCACATGTCTAGTGTTTCCCATCAATTGCCCCTCCGCAGTTAGGAAAGTCCCACCGCTGGGCAAAGTGGGAGGCCACAGTCTGCCATTCCTGTGGCGTTGAAGGAAACTGTTGAGGGAAAAAAAATAAACATTACTATTTTTTCACAGAAACATGGCAAGCAGATTAGACACAAACATTATGGGGCAACCTCCAGATAGCATTTACTAAGGGGAATTTAACAACAACAAAGTATAAGGTACACCTATCATATCCCCCCCCCTCTCATGGGCCATTTCTAACATTATAGGGGGGGGACTCTTGGACAGGTAACCCTCTTCACTTCATTGAGAGATGAATGCCTAAATACAGGGTATTACTTGGAACAGACCCTCCTTAGTTACACTATTGGCAGACCACTGGACAGGTAAGAAGTGTCATAATACAAAGATATAAATACACACTGTACACATTTGAGGACATTTGAACATTCTGCTATTACCTATCAAGATAATAATAGGATACAAAAACTTTAAACAGTACCATTGGAAAGTATACAGGCAGGCCCTTGCACTACATGCTTTGGGGAATTCATCCATAAATCTGACCAGTAAAGAGATGGGTATAGTGTGTATGGGTTTGGCAAAGTCAGCAGATAGATGATTGAGGATAGAGAATTGGGATCAGCTGACTTAGCAGTTGGGGGGGGAGGGTTAAAAAAAAATTGGGGACACCACAAAAAAAAGCCTCTGGCACTCTGCCTGAATTTAAATCAAAAATAACATTTCCAAACATTTTAGGGGGTGTTTGGGGTAAAGCACTACTATGGAGCTGATAAAATACATTGTTAAGTGACTACATGAGGTGAATATAGGCCAGGAGACACCATGCTGGGGAGGTTATTGAAGGGCAAATATGTATGAAGGACATAAAATAATAATTACCTAAAAGTCCAGCATGCATGAGAACAAAGGGGACATTCACAGCATATTACAATCATGGTAATTAGGGAATGAGGGAAGAAATACAATATATTATCAAACATTCAATACAATAAAATGTGATATAAAAGGATAAAAATCTTACCTTCATATACTCCTTCTGCAGGACCTGGGTGATGGCAGAACAGGTCTCTGGGATAATGATCCCCAGAGCCTGGGGGGAGATGCCTGTCGAGAACTTCAAGTCCTGCAGACTTCTCCCTGTGGCCAAATACCGCAAGGTAGCGACCAACCTCTGCTCCGGAGTGATGGCTTGCCTCATGCAGGTATCCTGCCTGCTAATATAGGGGGTCAGCGAAGCCAACAAACGGTGAAATACGGGGTCCGTCATCCTGAGAAAGTTCCTGAAATCATCAGGATTATTCTCACGGATCTCACGGAGCAAAGGCATATGACAGAACTGGTCACACTGAAGCAACCAATTCTTGGTCCATGAACTCCTCCCCACCCTGTTCATGGACTGGACTTGTGTCAAGGTCAGGACCCCAACACCAAGCCCCCGCACAGCACGAACTCTACGAGGAGTACGCATACGAAACATGGCTAGAAAACGGTCGGCTGCTCAGAACGAAGTAACAGAACGCACTGAAGAACAGCAAGGCCTGTGAAGAGCGACCTGAAAAACAGCAACGAGCGGGCAAGATCGCACAGAAAACTCCGATACGAACTGACTGCACGCACTGAAGAGCAGATACAAACCCACAAGCACAAACTGAACGGCAGAAAACGATCTGAAAGCCACGAGTCTGAAAAAGCGCGAATCGTCTCTCACCAAACTTTTACTAACACGAGATTAGCAAAAGGAGCTCAAAGGGTGCCGCGCTTGGTTCTGAACCGGCCTTTTCTAGTCTCGTCGTACGTGGTGTACGTCACCGCGTTCTTGGCGATCGGAAATTCCGACAACTTTGTGCGACCGTGTGTACGCAAAACAAGTTTGAGCCAACATCCGTCGGAAAAAATCCTAGGATTTTGTTGTCGGAATGTCCGAACAAAGTCCGACCGTGTGTACGGGGCATTAGTATGGGAAGACCACCAATCTTCTACAGGTAGCTTAACACTGTCTATAGGTAGCTGAACACTGTGCAGAGGTCGCACTACACTAACTTGTAGCTTGAGCTGAACACTGTGCAGAGGTCGCACTACACGAAAAAATAATGTAGCTGCCTGCGGTAGTGATAGGATCAGAAAAACACCACCATTCTTCTACAGGTAGCTTTAGGTGCACACTGTGCAGAGGACGCACTACACTAACTGTAAATACTGTAGCTAATAGGACTAATAGGATCAGAAGAACACCAGCAATTGTCTTCAAATACTGTAACAACACCTGCCTGCCTGTCAGTAGGAAGATAATAACAGGAACGGATTTAGCTAAACTGAATACAGTGTATGTATATATATATATATATATATACACAACACCTGGGATGCATATATATACACAATACACTGTAAGTGCAGCTAACTGACTGACTGTCCTGCTTAATCTATCTAACTTAAATCACATGACACTGTCTCTCTGTCTCTGTCTCTCAACGCCGGAACACACTACACAGGGCCGACATGCAGGAGGCCTTATATAGTGTGGGGCGTGTACTAAATCCCCTGAGCCATAATTGGCCAAAGCCACCCTGGCTTTGGCCAATTACAATTCTCTGTACAGACAGCGCTGTGATTGGCCAAGCATGCGGGTCATAGTGCATGCTTGGCCAATCATCAGCCAACAATGCACTGCGATGCCGCAGTGAATTATGGGCCGTGATGCGCCACTCGAATTTGGCACGAATGGCCCATATCGTTCGCAATTTGGCGAACGATCGAACAGACGATGTTCGAGTCGAACATAGGTTCGACTCGAAACAAGGAGCTCATCCCTATCTGTGAGGGGTTACAGTGTTGTGGCACCACTGCCTAAGACCCAGTTTTTCTGCCCCTGTTTAACAGGGGCGTGTAATTACAATGTTTGATCTAATATTTCACAGCAGGGTCCGTTCCTGCGCCCACCAAGAGTAACTGTGAGGGCTTACAGTGTTGTGGCAACACCACCACACCACCACCAAAAATTGGGTCTTAGACACTGGTGGCGGCGCCCAGAACCAAAAATGTTCTTACAAGCTATCAGCGTGATCATTGAGGAGAAAGAGGATCATTACTCTGGATAGTCACTCAGCATCAGCATAGGCAGTCTTTGAAGGGATCTGAGATTTAAAAAAAAATGTTTCGTTTACATCAGCATCAGGTGCTTGGTATCTGGTGGTGATCCAAGACTGATTCATTTTTATGAAGGTCAGTCGACTGACCGAGGTGGTGGACAGACGCACCCTGTGATCGGTTACAAAGCCTCCAGCAGCACTGAATGTGCGTTCCGAAAGAACGCTGGATGCAGGACAGCCCAGTAGCTCAATTGCATACTGTGCAAGCTCTGGCCAGTGATCCATCCTTAAGACCCAGTAACCCAGAGGATTTTCGGTGGGAAAGGTGTCCAAGTCAGATCTTGCCCCTAGGTATTCCTGCACCATGTAAAACAGACGCTGGCGATGGTTGCTGGAACCAATCATACCTTGGGGCTGCGGACTAAAAAATTGTCTGAACGCATCAGTCAGACGGCCACCTTCTCCACCGCTCCTTCTTTCACTGACCGAAGCCTCAGCAACACATTGTCCAGAAACAGGAGTTTGTAACCTCCCAGTCTCTGGGAACGCGTTGCCCAGACCTTTCTGCAAGGCCTCCCGAAGATGTTTCATCCTCTGCTCCCTCTGCGACGGCAAGATAAGGTCTGCAACCTTACCCTTGTAATGTGGATCAAGGAGGGTTGCCAGACAGTATTGGTCCTTCTCCTTGATACCACGAATACGAGGATCCTTAAGCAGGCTTTGCAGGATCAGGGAGGCCATGCAGCGTAGTTTTGCTGAGGCATTCAGTCCGGAGTCCTCTGGGTCACTAAGGATGACATGGTCGGCAGCCACCTCCTCCCAGCCACGTACAAGTCCATGTGTTTCTTGGGACTGATCCCTTAAAGACTGCTGTTGATGCTGAGTGCCAGGCTCCACCTCCATACTGACACAATCCTCCTCCTCCTCTTCCTGTGTGATCGGCGGGAACACAGGAACACTGTCTGGATAAAGGGGGCCTTGAGAGCTAAGGAAGTCCTCCTCTTCCTGCCTCTGTTCTGCCTAAGTGCCCTGTCCATTATTCCACACAGCGTGTGCTCCAACAGGTGGACAAGGGGGACAGTGTCACTGATGCATGCACTGTCACTGCTCACCATCCTTGTGGCCTCCTCAAATGGTGACAGGACAGTGCATGCATCCCTGATCATGGCCCACTGGTGTGGGGAAAAAAAAAACAAGCTCCCCTGACCCTGTCCTGGTGCCATAGTCGCACAGGTACTCATTGATGGCCCTCTGCTGCGTGTGCAGCCGCTGCAGCATGGCCAACGTTGAGTTCCACCTGGTGGGCATGTCACAGATTAGGCGGTTCTTGGGCAGGTTAAATTCCTTTTGGAGGTCTGCCAGCTGAGCACTGGCATTATATGACAAACAGAAATGCACACAAACTTTCCTGGCCTGCCTCAGGACATCCTGTAAGCCCGGGTACCTGCCCAAGAACCGCTGCATCACCAAGTTAAGGACGTGAGCCAAACAGGGCACATGGGTCATTTGTCCCTGTCAGAGGGCGGAGAGGAGGTTGGTGCCATTGTCGCAAACCACCATTCCTGCCTTAAGTTGGTGTGGCATCAACCACCTCTGAACCTGCCCCTGCAGAGCTGACAGAACCTCTGCCCCAGTGTGGCTCCTGTCCCCCAAGCACAGCAGCTCAAGCACCGCATGGCATCTTTTGGCCTGCGTACTTGCGTAGCCCCTTGAACGCCTAAAGAGGACAAAGCACAGGAAGAGGCCATGGAGGAAGAAGAAGAGGAGGGGGTGTAGGAGAGGTGTGTCACAATCATTAGTAGTGGCATTTTGGAGGAGTGGTGGCGGAGCAACCTTTAACACTACTGCACCTTGTCCTGCATCCTTCCCAGATGCCAGCAGAGTCACCCAATGCGCGGTGAAACTTAGGTGACGTCCCTGTCCATGCCTGCTCGACCATGAGTCAGCGGTAATATGCACCTTACCGCTGACCGCCCTGTCCAGCGATGCCAAGACATTGCCTTCCACATGCCGGTAGAGAGCCGGAATTGCCTTCCATGAGAAAAAGTGGCGTTTGGAACCTGCCACTGAGGAACCACACATTCCACAAACTCACGGAAGGGGGCAGAGTCTACAAACTGAAAAGGCAGTAGTTGAAGTGCTAGCAATTTTGCCAAGCTAGCATTCAACCGCTGGGCATGTGGATGGCTGGGAGCGAACTTCTTTCGGCGGTGCAGCAGCTGGGACAGGGAAATTTGCCTGGTACAATCTGACGTTGGTGTACCGAAAGCAGATTGCCCACAAGTACTTGGCTGTGACACACCTAATTCTACACCTTCATTCCTCTCAGTGCAGGTCCCAGAGAGGACTGAAGGTATAGTGGGGTTGGAGATCTCAGCTGATGAGGAGCAAGTAGAAGTCCTCTTTGTTCTTTGGTGTAGGTCTTTTAGATATGCTTGC
Organism: Aquarana catesbeiana; assembly: GCA_037953035.1. NCBI lineage: Eukaryota > Metazoa > Chordata > Amphibia > Anura > Ranidae > Aquarana > Aquarana catesbeiana. The sequence goes on along the minus strand of JBBHAA010001355.1, from coordinate 1,285,498 downwards.
CAACGAACTGCATGGCAGGTCAACATGTGTCTGGTCAAGCATGTGGTGCCCAAGCGGGAGATGTTTTGACCACGTGAGATATGCTTGAGACATATGTTGCAAATAACGGTCCAATCTGATGCACTCGTCTCAAAAAAGGCCCTCCCCAAAGAACTTTTTGAATAACGCACAGAGACTGCAGCGCCCAGCATATGCGGAGCTTTGGGGTGTGATGCAGTCAGTGTGCTGCCCTTAGGCTGGCCCCTGGAGGGCATCCTGCCTCGTTGGTGATGTACCTCCTCCTCCTCCTCTCTCCTATCATGCACCCACATTGAGTCAGTGACCTCATCATCCCCTCCCTCCTCATCACTGGAGCAAACCTGCAGTATGCTGCAGCAGGGGGAGCATGACTGCCAGATTGCTGTCCTTCTTGGGCACCCCCTCTGTCCGTGCTCACGTTACTGCCTTCATCTAGCTCAGTATCATCATCAGAGCCTTTCTGGGCATCCTCCTTGAGCATGTACCCAACACTGTGGTCAAACAGTTCGAGGGACTCCTCAGTAGGACATTCTGGGGCTAGAGAAGGAGTCACTGATGCCATTGAGCCGAGGGAAGAGGCCGCGTTGGCAGCTGCTTTGCCAGACAAAGTACCCTGAGCATGGGTGAGAGAGGATGAGGAGGATGAGGACGGCTTGGTCATCCACTCGACCAAATCTTCCGCATGTTGCGGCTCAACACGGCCAGCTGCCGAAAAAAAGGCCAAGCCTGTCCCACGGCCACGTGCTGATGAGGATGCACCGTCTCCACGACCAGCACTGTTGCCTCTAGACACAGAGCCTGCTTGCCCTCTTTTATTGGCTTGAGACTGTCTGCCTCTCCTTGTTGGCCTTCCAGACATACTAATGGCCTGTAGCTGCACTAAGCTGGGAGATATATATATATATATATATATATATATATATATATATATATATATACTGATACTGCAGCTAGCAAAATCAACTGCCTGCCTGTAGTATGAGAGCACCACCAACCTTCTACAGGTAGCTTTAGCTGAACACTGTGCAGAGCTCACAAAAAACTAACTTGTAGCTTATTTAGCTGCCTGCGGTAGTGATAGGATCAGGAAAACACCACCAACCTTCTACAGGTAGCTTTAGCTGAACACTGTGCAGAGGTCGCACTACACTAACTTGTAGCTTTAGCTGAACACTGTGAGGAGGACGCACTACACTAACTTGTAGCTTTAGCTGAACACTGTGCTGAGGACGCACTACACTAACATTAAAATAATGTAGCTGCCTGCGGTAGTGGTAGGATCTGGAAAACACAACCAACCTTCTACAGGTAGCTTTAGGTGAACACTGTGCAGAGCTCGCAAAAAAATAACTTGTAGCTTATTTAGCTGCCTGCGGTAGTGATAGGATCAGGAAAACACCACCAACCTTCTACAGGTAGCTTTAGCTGAACACTGTGCAGAGCTCGCACTACACTAACTTGTAGTTTTAGCTGAACACTGTGAGGAGGACGCACTACACTAACTTGTAGCTTTAGCTGAACACTGTGCAGAGGTCGCACTACACTAACTTGTAGTTTTAGCTGAACACTGTGAGGAGGACGCACTACACTAACTTGTAGCTTTAGCTGAACACTGTGCAGAGGTCGCACTACACTAACTTTTAGTTTTAGCTGAACACTGTGAAGAGGACGCACTACACCAACTTGTAGCTTTAGCTGAACACTGTGAGGAGGACGCACTACCCTAACTTGTAGCTTTAGCTGAACACTGTGCAGAGGTCACACTAAACTAACTTGTAGCTTTAGCTGAACACTGTGAGGAGGACACACTACACTAACTTGTAGCTTTAGCTTAACACTGTGCAGAGGTCGCACTACACTAACTTGTAGTTTTAGCTGAACACTGTGAGGAGGACGCACTACACTAACTTGTAGCGTTAGCTGAACACTGTGCAGAGGTCACACTACACTAACTTGTAGTTTTAGCTGAACGCTGTGAGGAGGACACACTACACTAACTTGTAGCTTTAGCTGAACACTTTGCAGAGGTCGCACTACACTAACTTGTAGTTTTAGCTGAACACTGTGAGGAGGACGCACTACACCAACTTGTAGCTTTAGCTGAACACTGTGAGGAGGACGCACTACACTAACTTGTGGCTTTAGCTGAACACTGTGCAGAGGTTGCACTACCCTAACTTGTAGCTTTAGCTGAACACTGTGCAGAGGTCACACTAAACTAACTTGTAGCTTTAGCTGAACACTGTGAGGAGGACGCACTGCCCTAACTTGTAGCTTTAGCTGAACACTGTGCAGAGGTCACATTAAACTAACTTGTAGCTTTAGCTGAACACTGTGAGGAGGACGCACTACCCTAACTTGAAGCTTTAGCTAAACACTGTGCAGAGGTCACATTAAACTAACTTGTAGCTTTAGCTGAACACTGTGCAGAGGTCGCACTACACTAACTTGTAGTTTTAGCTGAACACTGTGTGCAGGACGCACTACACCAACTTGTAGCTTTAGCTGAACACTGTGAGGAGGACGCACTACCCTAACTTGTAGCTTTAGCTGAACACTGTGCAGAGGTCACATTAAACTAACTTGTAGCTTTAGCTGAACACTGTGAGGAGGACACACTACACTAACTTGTACCTTTAGCTGAACACTGTGCAGAGGTCACATTAACCTAACTTGTAGCTTTAGCTGAACACTGTGAGGAGGACGCACTGCCCTAACTTGTAGCTTTAGCTGACCACTGTGCAGAGGTCACATTAAACTAACTTGTAGCTTTAGCTGAACACTGTGCAGAGGTCGCACTACCCTAACTTGAAGCTTTAGCTGAACACTGTGCAGAGGTCACATTAAACTAACTTGTAGCTTTAGCTGAACACTGTGAGGAGGACGCACTACCCTAACTTGTAGCTTTAGCTGAACACTGTGCAGAGGTCACACTAAACTAACTTGTAGCTTTAGCTGAACACTGTGAGGAGGACGCACTGCCCTAACTTGTAGCTTTAGCTGAACACTGTGCATAGGTCACATTAAACTAACTTGTAGCTTTAGCTGAACACTGTGAGGAGGATGCACTACACTAACTTGTAGCTTTAGCTGAACACTGTGCAGAGGTCACATTAAACTAACTTGTAGCTTTAGCTGAACACTGTGAGGAGGACGCACTACCCTAACTTGAAGCTTTAGCTGAACACTGTGCAGAGGTCACATTAAACTAACTTGTAGCTTTAGCTGAACACTGTGAGGAGGATGCACTACACTAACTTGTAGCTTTAGCTGAACACTGTGCATAAGTCACATTAAACTAACTTGTAGCTTTAGCTGAACACTGTGAGGAGGATGCACTACACTAACTTGTAGCTTTAGCTGAACACTGTGCAGAGGTCACATTAAACTAACTTGTAGCTTTAGCTGAACACTGTGAGGAGGACGCACTACCCTAACTTGTAGCTTTAGCTGAACACTGTGAGGAGGACGCACTACCCTAACTTGTAGCTTTAGCTTAACACTGTGCAGAGGTCGCACTACACTAACTTGTAGTTTTAGCTGAACACTGTGAGGAGGACACACTAAACTAACTTGTAGCTTTAGCTGAACACTTTGCAGAGGTCGCACTACACTAACTTGTAGTTTTAGCTGAACACTGTGAGGAGGACACACTACACCAACTTTTAGCTTTAGCTGAACACTGTGCAGAGGTCGCACTACACTAACTTGTAGTTTTAGCTGAACACTGTGAGGAGGACGCACTACACCAACTTGTAGCTTTAGCTGAACACTGTGTGGTGGACGCACTACCCTAACTTGTAGCTTTAGCTGAACACTGTGAGGAGGACGCACTACACTAACTTGTAGCTTTAGCTGAACACTGTGCAGAGGTTGCACTACACTAACTTGTAGTTTTAGCTGAACACTGTGAGGAGGACGCACTACACTAACTTGTAGCGTTAGCTGAACACTGTGCAGAGGTCGCACTACACTAACTTGTAGTTTAAGCTGAACACTGTGAGGATGACGCACTACACTAACTTGTAGCTTTAGCTGAACACTGTGCAGAGGTCGCACTACACTAACTTGTAGTTTTAGCTGAACACTGTGAGGAAGATGCACTACACTAACTTGTGGCTTTAGCTGAACACTGTGCAGAGGTCGCACTACACTAACTTGTAGTTTTAGCTGAACACTGTGAGGAGGACGCACTACACCAACTTGTAGCTTTAGCTGAACACTGTGCAGAGGTCACACTAAACTAACTTGTAGCTTTAGCTGAACACTGTGAGGAGGACACACTACACCAACGTAAATAGTCTAGCTGCCTGACTGTGGTACTAATAGAATCAAAAGAACACCAGCAATTTTCTTCAGGTAGCTGTAAATACTGTAACAAGACAAGCCTGCCTGTCAGTAGGAAGATAACAGGAACGGATCTAGCTAAACTGAATACAGTGTATATATATATATATATACAACACCTGGGATGCATATATATGCACAATACACTGTAAGTGAAGCTAACTCACTGACTGTCCTGCCTAATCTAGCTAACTCAAATGAAATGACACTGTCTCTCTCTCTCTCTAAGCACGCTGGAACACACCACACAGGGCCGCCGTGCAGGCAGCCTTATATAGTGTGGGGCATGTTCTAAACCCCCTGAGCCATAATTGGCCAAAGCCACCCTGACTTTGGCCAATTACAGCTCTCTCTACCAACGGCACTGTGATTGGCCAAGCATGCGGGTCATAGTGCATGCTTGGCCAATCATCAGCCAGCAATGCACTGCGATGCCGCAGTGAATTATGGGCCGTGACGCGCCACACGAATTTGGCACGAACGGCCCATATCGTTTGCAATTCGGCGAACGGGCGAACAGACGATGTTCGAGTCGAACATGGGTTTGACTCAAACACGAAGCTCATCCCTAGTGACCATCTTAAGTGAGAAGTGGATGAAGGCATTACCAGGGTGAAAATTATGATTGCACTAAACTTGAGTAAATATATCTGATGATAGGTCCACTTTAAGAAGGACCAGGTCAGCGTGTCTACTTGTAGGGTCACTGAAGTTCTCGTCTTTTAATATTTTGTATTTACCAGATAAATAATTTCTTTGTTGTTGGAAGGGGAATTCTTCTGTTTTGTTTCCTCATAATTTGTAGCTACATAAATCTTGAGTAATATCATATAATAATATTCATTCTGGTGTGAGTCTTCTTCCTCCTCATCCCTCGTCTGTCTGGTGATCAGGATATGGCCGACGCCACCTACTACGACCTGAAGTTCAGTACCATCCAACTGAAGGAATTCAGACATGGCGGTAAGTATGATTTTTGATTATGTTGGTTTGTTTTGTTTAATCCAGATTAACTGATCCTCATCCATATTTGTTGTGTGATCATTCAGTGGAAGAATATTCCCTAGAACATTATCCTTTGTTGTTCGGAAGGGATTTAATTTGATGGAAGGAGGGGTGTGATTGGTTGATGTGGGTGATGGCTCCAGGTTTATTCAATTACTTATCAACATTTGGTTCCATTAATTGGATCTTCTCACCTTTGACTTTATCCTTATTACTAACCTCTCGATTGCTGATTAATTATGACCGAGATGTCAGTCTGTACAAGGGTCTACATATAGCCATGGCAAACCAGGCTATTATCATTAACCCCTACAGTGCTTGATAATTATGACCAACACTGACCCTGTACAAATGTTTACATATAACCATGGTAGACTGGGAGGCTCCTATGGGGCCCCTGGATGTTCAGCTATATCAGCCATTCTCAACCAGCGTTCCGTGGAACCCTAAGGTTTCTAGGGTTTCCTGTGGCTCATTGACCTCCCACTTGCTGGTTTCTAGATTGTCCTGGGGCCATTGTCACTTGCCATTGCCAGCAGCAGCACAACACTTCTTATCTTCTTAGCTGTCCACAAGGGTGGCATTCTTCCCATTGAGTGCCAATGTAAGGAGAATTGACCCACCGGTGAATTGGTTTTAACCTAGGTACACTTAGACCTGATTTTTTTTTTAGAAAAGTTGAGCTGCATAGTGAGTTATTTAGGTAGTATTAGCATATGAATGAATTAAATGTTTAGTATCCTCTGTAGGAAAACAATTGGTATTTTAGGGCTGTAAAATGTGTAATGGGACTTTTTCTAAACCCTTCAGGGACCCCCCTGTTTCTTTCATCTCCATCTCAATGGCAATTCCCCTAGAATGTCTAATAATAACTGCCTTCATAGGAATCCATCAGAGATTATCAAACTTCCTACACATTTATTTCATTCAAATATACTTGCCAAATGTTACTGTTCCCATTACCAATCATTGTGCAACCAGACAGTTCTGGGTCACATTGAAGTCACATGGTTTGCTATGGTTGTATTTAAGGCTTTACATATTGTGTATCAACAAAGGGCTCATCTATGAGATTGACATTCGTGAGACAGGGGGTCCATCGTTCTTGTCCAGGGTCATCAGTTATGGCACATGTGTATGTGCGTGTGTATTGATGTCTCCTTAGAAATACAAGGTTGACCCTATAGCTAAAGTCAGTGGCCGGTAATGTAGACCAATAATGTACAGGAAGCACCATTCCATCCCACCATCCCGGCTGAGCACAGTCCAGGGAGATGTGAGGATGGAAGGGGGCTCACGGAGATATGAGGATGGAAGGGGTCTCACGGAAATGTGAGGATGGAAGGGGTCTCACGGAGATGTGAGGATGGAAGGGGTCTCACGGAGATATGAGGATGGAAGGGGTCTCATGGAGATGTGAGGATGGAAGGGGTCTAACGGAGATGTCAGGATGGATGGGGCCTCACTGAGATGTTAGGATGGATGGGGCCTCATGGAGATGTCAGGACCGATGGGGCCTCACGCTGGTAGAAATTAATGGCTGTCTTTTCTGTGGAGGGACATATAGGACATTTTCTGGAGATCCTTAGGTCCTCCCAGTATGCAGAGCTTTGTAGAAGTGAGAGAAGCTGAGGAATGTCCTATAGTGTACAATACAGTGCTGATTTATGCTTTTCATGGCTTACATTATTATAATTATACATCTTCCTGAAGTTGGTTTCAAGCAACAAGTCAGTTTTTTTTTTTGTTATGGACATTTATTTTTTTTCCTTCTCCATTCTCATAGTCTATCCCCACTGCTGTAAAGTCCAACCTTAGGGGTGAAAATAATGCTGGATTAAGACAATCTGCTCCACTTAGATAAAACTTAAACACAACATTATTTCTGAACACACAATATTTATATGCTATAGATGGAGAGAGACTGGTCACTCAGTTCTCTGTCCTCCACTCTGTAGTTAGGATCAGGGTCAGGGGAGGGGGATCTCGTGTGGAAGGCAGGGTGTCATTAATACAGGAGTCTTAGTATCTCCTTTTCTATGTACCCCAAACCTTCATCATTTCCAATACAGAGGAATGCTGTTCTTCCTAAAGCTTCTCTGTCTGGTGATACAGACAAACCTTACACCCCTGTACCCCTGACACCTGACCTTCCACAACAGGATGCCCTGTTCCATCTTGTATTTGGCCAATATAGGGAGGGTACATTGTGGAAAATGTTTAGTTTGTGTACAATTTGTGTAAGATTTAAAGGTTAGGTCACAAATGACTTTGAAGATTAGGTTATAGAAAGTTTGGGGGTTTTGGAATATTCTGAAGGTTAGTTTGCAGGAAATTTTGGAAGCTAGGCTGTGGAAGACTTTGAAAGCTAGGCTGTGGAAGACTTTAGAGGTTAAGCTATGGAAGACTTTAGACGTTGGGCTGTGGAAGACTTTGGAGGTTAGGCTGTGGAAGATTTTAGAGGTTAAGCTGTGGAAGGCTTTGGAGGTTGGGCTGTAGAAGTCTCTGGAGGTTAGGCTGTGGAAGACTTTTGTGGTCAGGCTGTGGAAGACTTTGGAGGTTAGGCTGTGGAAGACTTTAGAAGTTAGGCTGTGGAAGACTTTGGAGGTTAGGCTGTGGGAGACTTTGAAGGTTAGGCAGTGGAATTATTTGGAAGTTGGGCTGTGGAACACTTTGAAAGTTAGACTGTGGAAGAATTTGAAGGTTAATCTGTGGAAGACTTTAGAAGTTAGGCTGTGAAAGGCTTTGGAGGTTAGGGTGTGGAAGAATTTGGAAGTTAGGCTGTGGAAGGCTTTGAAGGTTAGTCTGTGGAAAACTTTAGAAGTTAGGCTGTGAAAGGCTTTGGAGGTAAGGCTGTTGAAGACTTTGGAGTTTAGATAAAGTGGTTGTAAACCTCTGAAATGAAAAATGAACAAAGCATACTGTTCATTGTTGTACAAGCCTCAATCCAATGATTCCTGTCTGATCTCTCATTCCTCTGCCATCTGCATAAATCACTCTTAAGAATCTGTGCTGGCACTACAAAATCCAAGAAAATGCCTGTGCTGTGCATGTCTCCCTATGAGATTGTATAGAAGGGGGTTTACAACCACTTTAAACCATTTTCTAAGTTATGCCAACACAGTAAGAGGTACCACGGGCCAAGCAATAAATCAAATCAGGAGGATTTAGTATAAAATTGGATTTCTTATTTTTAAAGAGCACCTGCAAATGTGCTATGATAAAAAATAAATAAAAAAAGGAATAAAAAGAGAGAGATGAAAGTGTTTGGGCCTACAATCCTTGAAGTCACCCACATTAGGTGGTGGCCAAGTGCCCTCCTGTAAGAAGGAGCCCCCTGACTCTCCTCCATAGACAAGATGGTCTATGGCGCACCCTCTGGTGGTCAGACCCAGGACCAATCTGTCTATTCTGGACTTTTTTATGAAGATTCCCAGTATGGAGGATAACATGTGTTACAATTTTAACAAAAGAGGACTTGTATGTGGAAAGACGTATTTCAAGGTTTCAGCAGCAACATTGTATTATTTTATCCAATTGATTGCTGACTGTATCTCAATATGACCAATCAGAGGTCAGTGTTATTCCACCCTGGAGATCTTTGTTTCTGTAGAAAGGGTTATCCAACACAATGATTTCTGAGTCAATTGGTTTGAGCTTTGTCTCCGGCCTTCACACTCCATAGAAAAGAGGAAGTCCGACAATCTATTTATCTACCAGAGACATCCACAAAGACACACAGACAACCACAAGAACCCAAATCACACAATATTTCACAATATTGTCTGAGGGAGCAAAAACAAGGTTTTGTTTTTCCTTATACGTTAATGTGGAAAAAACAAACAAGTTATATCAACTCTTAAAATATCCCCACCTCTTACCTATCCTGCCTAACCTGTGTGACACTAAAAAAATATATTTTTATTTTTTATTAAATCCATATACACAAAACATAACAAAAAAATGCACCAAAACTTTCTACTTTGATCAGCATTAGTTGTAAAAAAAAATGTGTTACTGTACGTAGATTAAAAAATATACATTTTATTCTATTGTTTGTCCTTATTAAAATTACACCAAAATGATAATACGAAGCTTAAGAAAGTTAATAAGAAATAATAAGAAAAAAAAACATAACATAACAAAAAAGGCACTTTTTTTGTACTTTGTTCACCGTTAGCTTAAAAAATATAGTGTTTACCGTAGATAAAAAATATACATTAACTAAGTATTAATTGTTATTCTCTTTTTTTTTGTTCTTTTTAATGCAAAGAAATTAACTGACATCTGCAATTTTGCCTTTTTTAAAAGCAAAAAAAAAACCAACTAACAAAATAAATGAAAATGAAAAAAGTTTAAATATTATATTTTTCAAACTAATGGTTAGAAAAATATAAACAACTAGAAAAAAAAATAGCAAACCATTTATCATTTTCCTTTCACTTCGCAATTATGTGCTACTTTGTGTTGGTCTATCACATAAAATCCCAATTTAATAAATTTCAGTTTTTGGTTGTAACTTGACAAAATGCGGAAAATTTCAAGGGGTATGAATACTTTTTCAAGGCATTGTATTTCTCTGTAGAATGGGACATTACACTGTTAAAAAAGGTCTAAAAATTGTGATTGGCTTATTCTTATTTACAGATATCACCCTGGAGTCACCATGTGGAATCAAGGAAATTGCATACAAGAATGTCAGCCCTGTGATAGACATCCAGGGAGGAGGACAGAAGAGCCGAGCAAAGGCCAAAAGAGGTCCTATGCATGAAGATAAGGTTGATGGTTATAGGATGTGATGATATGGTGATATAATGATGAAGATGATATGGTGAGATGATGATGGAGAAGATATGGTGAGATGGTAATGGAGATGATGATGATATGATGGAGATGATATGGTGATGGAGATGGAGAGGATATGGTGAGGTGATGATGGAGATGATTTAGTGATATGATGGAGATGATATAGTGATATGATGATGGAGATGATACTGTGATGTGATGAGGAAGATATTATGGAGATGATATGGTGATATGGTGATGGGGATGATGTGGTGATATGATGATGGAGATAATATGGAGATATGATGGAGATGATATAGTGATATGATGATGGAGATGATATGGTAATATGGGGGAGATGATATGGTGATGGAGATGATGATGATATGATGGAAATAATATGGTGATGTGATGATGGAGATGATTAGGGATGAGCCGAACACCCCCCGGTTCAGTTTGCGGCAGAACATGCAAACAGACCAAAAATTTGTGCGAACACGTGAACCCCGTTAAAGTCTATGGGACTCGAACTTGAAAAATCAAAAGTGCTAATTCTAAAGGTTAATATATAAGTTATTGACATAAAAAGTGTTTGGGAACCCGGGTCCTGCCCTAGGGGACATGTATCAATGCAAAAAAAAGTTTTAAAAATGGCTCTTTTTTAGGAGCAGTGATTTTAATAACGCTTAAAGTGAAACAATAAAAGTGTAATATTCCTTTAAATGTTGTGCCTGGGGGGTGTCTATAGTATGCCTGTAAAATGACATTTCTAAAGGAAAAAAAGTCATTTAAAACTGCTTGCGGCTGTAATGTAATGTTGCCCCCCCCTCCTCTCTCTCTCTCTATTCTCTCTCTCTCTCCTCTCTCTCCTCTTTGGGTCTGGTATGGATATTGAGGTGAACCCCGCACCCAAATTAAAAAAAAAAAAAGACGTGGAGCCCCCAGGCCCTATATACTCTGAACAGCAGAGCAAGATAGGGACTGTAGGTTTGTTCTTAAGTTGAATCTGTTTGTAATTTTGAACAGGTACATTTTGTAAGTGTAGCTCCAGCCAAAAAATCTATTTTTAAGCTTTTTGGATAGCATTAAGGAAGGGTTATCACCCCTGTGACATTTGTTTTGCTGTCTGTGCCCCTGTTCAGAAGATTTCACCTCACTTTCTGTCCCAATGACAATTGGATTTTGAAAATGTTGGGTTATTAGGGAAACAAGGATCGGTGATAAAGCATCAGTGGGGAGACACTTTTTTCTTAAATTAACTCCTACAGGAGAGAATTTACCTTCCTAGGGGTAGATTTCCTCTCACTTCCTGTTGTCTCCCTCCATTTGTAAGTAGGAGTTGTTTGTAAGTCGGAAAATAGGGGACCGCCTGTATATACTATACGGACTGCCCCATACACTCTGTGGAAAATTGGGCCCTAGGTCTTGGTGGTACCAGAACAATGTAATCCCTCACAGTTACTCTTGGTGGGCGCTGGAATGGGCCCTGCTGTGAAATATTATATCAAGAATTGTAATTACATGCCTCTGTTAAACATGGGCAGAAAAATTGGGCCTTAGGTGGTGGTGATGGTGGTGACACAACACTGTAAAGCCTCACAGATACTTTTGTTGAGCGCAGGAACAGGCCCTGCTGTGAAATATTAGATCATAAATTGTAATTACGCTCCCCTGTTAAACAGGGGCAGAAAAATTGGGCCTTAGGTGGTGGTGGTGGTGGTGGCAAAATACTGTAAAGCCTCACAGATACTTTTGTTGAGCGCAGGAACAGGTCCTACTGTGAAATATTAGATCAAAAACTGTAATTACACTCCCCTGTTAAACAGGGGCAGAAAAATTGGGCCTTAGGCGGTGGTGGTGGTGCCACAACCCTGCAACCCCTCACAGATACTCTTGTTGAGCACAGGAACGAGCCCTGCTGTTAAATATTTAATCAAAAATTGTAATTACACGCACCTGTTAAACAGGGGCAGAAAAATTGGGCCTTAGGCAGTAGTGGTGGTGCCACAACACTGCAACCCCTCACAGATACTCTTGTTGAGTGCAGGAATGAGCTCTGCTGTTAAATATTTGATCAAAAATTGTAATTATGCACCCCTGTTAAACAGGGGCAGAAAAAATGGGCCTTAGATAGTGGTGGTGGTGCCCTGAACCGAAAATATTCTTAGAAGCTCTCATCATGAAAATTGAGGAGGAATAGGATAGTCACTCAGCATAATAGGATAGTCACTCAGCATATGCAGTCTTCAAGGGATCCCACATCCATAGAAAAATCATTTGGTTACATCAGCATCAGGTGCTCGGTAGCTGGTGATCCAAGACTGATTCATTTTTATGAATGTGAGCCGATCAAGAGTCTGTGGACAGGCACACTCTGTGATCGGTTACAAAGCCACCTGCAGCACTGAATGTGCATTCAGAAAGAACGCTGGATGCAGGAAAGGCCAGTATCTCAATTGCATATTGAGCAAGCTCTGGCCAGTGGTCCATCCTCAAGACCCAGTAACCCAGTGGATGTTCTGGTGGAAAGATCTTCAAGGCTGATCTTGCCCCTAGATATTCCTGCACCATGTAATTCAGATGCTAGCGATGGTTGCTGGAACCGATCAGACCTGGGTGTTGAGGACTGAAGAATTGCCTGAAGGCATCGGTCAGCCAGCCACCTTCTCCACCTCTCTTTCTGTGACTGAACGAAGCCTCAGCAACACGTTGTCCAGCACCAGGAAATTGTAACCTCCCAGGCTCTGGAAACGCATTGCATAAACCTTTCTGCAAGGCCTCCTGAAGATGTTTCATCCTCTGCTCCCTCTGCAAAGGCTCGATAAGTACTGCAACCTTACCCTTGTAACGTGGATCAAGAAGGGTTGCCAGCCAGTAATGATCCCTCTCCTTGATACCACGAATCCTAGGGTCCTTTTGCAGGCTTTGTAGGATCAGGGAGGCCATGTAGTGTAGGTTTGCAGAGGCATTCGACCCTGAGTACTCTGGGTCACTAAGGATCACATGATCCTCAACCACCTCCTCCCAGCCACGTACAACTCCATGGGTTTCTGGGAAACAATCCCTTGAAGACTGCTGCTGATGCTGAGTGTTATCCTTCACTTCCACGCTGACACAATCCTCCTCCTACTCCTCTTCTTCTTCCTGTGTGATCGGCGGGCCTGCAGGAATACTAGTATCTGGATGAAGGGGGCCTTGAGAGGTAAGGAAGTCCTCCTCTTCCTCCCGCTGTTCTGCCTCAAGTGCCCTGTCAATGATTCCAGGAAGACAAGAGGGACAGTATCACTGATGAATGCACTGTCACTGCTCACCATCCTCGTGGGCTCAAATGGTGACAGGACAGTGCATGCATCCTTGATCAGTAGCCACTGATGTGGCAAAAAAAAGCCAAGCTCCCCTGACCCTGTCCTGGTGCCATACTCACACAGGTACTCATTGATGGCCTTCTTCTGCATGTGCAGCCGCTGCAGCATTACCAACGTTGATTTCCACCTGGTGGGCATGTCACAAATGAGGCAGTTCTTGGGAAGGTTGCATTCTCTTTGAATGTGAGCACTGGCATTATATTACCCGCGGAAATGACCACAGACTTTCCTGGCCTGCCTCAGGAGATACTGTAAGCCTGGGTATCTGCTCAAGAACCGCTGCACCACCAAATTCAGGATGTGAGCCAAACAGGGAACATGGGTCAAGTGTCCCTGTCGGAGGGCGGAGAGGAGGTTAGTGCCATTGTCGCATACAACCGTTCCTGGCTGAAGCTGGCATGGCATCAACCACCTCTGAGCCTGCCCCTGCAAAGCTGACATAATCTCTGCCCCAGTGTGGCTCCTGTCCCCTAAGCAGACCAACTCAAGCACCGCATGTCATCTTTTTGCCTGAGTGCTTGCATAGCCCCTTGAACGCCTACGGAGCACCGCTGGTTCAGAGGAGAAATCTACAGAGAAGGAGGCCATAGAGGAAGAAGAAGAGGAGGGGGTAGAGGAGAGAGCTGTGTCAGAATCACCACTAGCATTTTGGAGGCATGGTGGTGGAACAAGCTCCAACAATACCGAACCCTGTCCTGCATCCTTCCCAGCTGCCAGCAGAGTTACCCAGTGCGCTGTGAAAGAAAGGTAATGTCCCTGTCCATGCCTGCTCGACCATGAGTTAGCAGTAATATGCACCTTACTGCTGACCACCCTGTCCAACAATGCCAAGACATTGCCTTCCACATGCTGGTAAAGAGCCAGAATGGCCTTCCATGAAAAGAAATGGTGTTTGGGAACCTGCCACTGAGGTACCGCATATTCCAAGGGGGCAGAGTCTACCAGCTGAAAAGGCAGCAGTTGCAGTGCTAGCAATTTGGCCAAGCTAGCATTCAGACGCTGAGCATGTGGATGGCTGGGACCAAATTTCTTTTGCTGGTTTAGCAACTGGGGTAGGGAAATTTGCCTGTTAAAATTGGATGTTGGTGTACCGCTAGCAGGTTGGCCGCAAGTACTTGGGACACCTATTTCTATACCTTCATTCCTCTCAGTGCAGGTTTCTGAGAGGAGTGGAGGTATAGTGAGGTTGGAGATCCCAGCTGATGAGGAGCAAGGAGAGGTCCGCCTTGTTCATATGTTTAGTCAAGCATGTGGTGCCCAAGCGACTGCTGTTTTGGCCACGCTTGATATGCTTCAGACATATGTTGCAAACAGCAATGGTGCGATCTGCTGCACACATGTCAAAAAAGGCCAACACAAAAGAACTTTTCAAAATATGCGGGGAGTCAGCAGCGCCCTGCACCTGCTTAGCTCTGTGGTGTGATGCAATAGGGTGGCTGTCCTTGAGCTGCCCCCTGGTGGGCATCCTACCTCGTTGGAGGTGTGCCTCCTCCTCCTCCTCTCTTCTATCAGGCACCCAAGTTGAGTCAGTGACCTCATCATCCCCTCCCCCTTCATCACTGGATCAATCTTGGCAGTATGCTGCAGCTGGGGAAACACGACTGCCAGTTTCTTGACCTTCTTGGGCATCCCCTCTCTCTAGGCTCACGTTACTCCCTTCCTCAACCTGGGTACCATCATCGGAGCCTTCAAATCGCTGCACATCCTCCTACAGCATGTACCCGACACTGTGGTCGAATAGTTCGGGGGACTCCTCCGTGCATGATGGTGGGGCTAGGGAAGGAGTGACTGTTGACATGGAGCCGATCGAATAGGCCGCTTTAGCAGCTCCATTGGCAGGCAAACTACTCTGAGCCTGGGTGACAGAGGATGAGGAGGATGAGGACGGCTTTGTTATCCATTCCACCAACTCTTCTGCATATTGTGGCTCAATAACATGGCCAGCTGCAGGAAAAAAGAACAAGCGTGCCCCACAGCCACGTGCTGGGGATGCACCATGTCCACGACCAGCACTGTCAACTGTAGACACAGAGCCTGCTTGTCCTCTTTTAGTGGCCTGTGAGCATCTGCCTCTCCTTGGTGGCCTTCCGGACATGCTGTAAATTTTGTTTAGCAAAAAAAACTACACTGTATTGTGTACTGTGTACACCACCAGGAAAGTAGTAGCAACTGCACTATGGGTGCACGGTACTCTGTACACCAACAGAAGTATAATAACAACTATGGGTACACTGTATGTATTGTGTACACCATCAGGAAAGTAGTAGCAACTGCACTAGGGATGCACGGTACTCTGTACACCAACAGAAGTGTAATAACAACTATGGGCGAACTGTGTGTATTGTGTACACCACCAGTAAAGTAGTAGCAACTGCACTTGGGGTGCACGGTACTGTGTACACCAACAGAAGTTTAATAACAACTATGGATGCACTGTATGTATTGTGTACACCATCAGGAAAGTAGTAGCAACTGCACTATGGGTGCACGGTACTGTGTACACCAACAGAATTGTAATAACAACTATGGGCACACTGTATGTATTCTGTACACCATCAGGAAAGTAGTAGCAACTGCACTAGGGGTGCAAGGTACTGTGTACACCAACAGAAGTTTAATAACAACTATAGGTGTACTGTATTGACCACCAGAAAAGTATGAGCAACTGCACTATGGGTGCACAACACTGTATACTGTGTACACAAGATGTGCTTTAACTACAGACTTTCAGCTTTAATTCAAGGGTATTTACATCCAAATCAGGTGAACGGTGTTCACCTGTTTGCATATTGTGCCTCCCACCGTAATTCCTACACCGTTCACCTGATTTGGATGTAAATGCCCTCAAATTATAGCTGAAAGTCTGCAGTTAAAGCACATCTTGTTTGTTTCATTTCAAATCCATTGTGGTGGTGTATAGAGCCAAAAAGATTAGAATTGTGTCGATGTTCCAATATTTATGGACCTGACTGTATATTAGAAACAGTACACCAGGAACGGCCTGCAGTCAGATATAGCTAAACTGTATGCAACTGAATCACCTGCCTGCCTGAAGTATATTATAAACAGTACACCAGGAACAGAATGCAGTCAGATCTAGCTAAACTGGACACAGTAGATGTGTGTGTATATATATATATATATATATATATATATATATATATATATATATAAGACTGACTGTATATATTAAATACACTGCAGCTAACTGAATAACCTGCATGCCTGCTCAATCTAAATGACACTCTCGCTCCGTCCACGCCAACAACACACTACACGAGGCCAATGTGCAGGCAGCCTTATATAGTGTGGGGCATGGACTTAGTCCCCCTGAGCCATGATTGGCGAAAGGCACCCTGCCTTTGGCCAATTATGGCTCTCTTAGCTGAGGACGCTGTGATTGGCCAAAGCATGCAGGTCATGGTGCATGCTCTGGCCAATCATCATACAGCAATGCACTGCGCTTCCGTAGTGCATTATGGGCCGTTACACGTGCCGCTCGAATTTGGCGCGAACAGCCCATAATGCTCGTGTTCGGCCCGAACAGAAAGCTCATCCCTAGAGATGATATGGTGATGTGATGATGGAGATAAAATTGTGGTATGATGATGGAGATGATATAGCGATATGGTGGAGATGATATTGTGATATGATGATGAAGATGATATGGCGATTTGGTGGAGGAGATGATATGGTGATATGATGATGGAGATGATATGGTGATGGAGATGATAATATGATGGAAATGATATGGTGATATGATGGAGATGATATATTAATATGGTGATGGAGATGATGATGATATGATGGAAATGATACGGTGATGGAGATGATGATGATATGATGGAAATGATATGGTGATGTGATGATGAAGATGATATGGTGATATGATGGAAATGATATGGTGATATGATGGAGATGATATAGTGATATGGTGATGGAGATGATGATGATATGATGGAAATGATATGATGATGGGGATGATGATGATATGGTGGAAATGATATGGTGATATGATGATGGAGATGATATGGTGATGTGATGATGGAGATGATATGATGATATTATGATGGAGATGGAGATGATATGGTGATGTGATTATGGAGATGATATGGTGATATTATGATGAAGATGAACATGATATGGTGATTTGATGATGAAGATGATATGGTAATATGATTATGGAGATGGAGATGATATGGTGATGTGATGATGGAGATGATTTGGTGATATGATGATAAAGATAATCAGCCCCAACACTGCCCACCATTGCCCTATGTTAATGAGGGGGTTCAGACACTGATTATAGTGGCAGTTATAAGTGGCAGTTGGATTCATGAATTAGGTGATAGTCTCCGATTCTTGATAATTGCAGACACAGAGCAGAAAGGCTGCAATCAGTTTCTAAAAGATGATTTCTGCATTGATTGAAGCATCAATGTACACCTAGATGGCAGGTAGCAAAAGCCAATGATGGCATCTTGTCATGTTATGGAAATAAGTTAACATTATGGAAGTTGAATAGCCAGATACATCTGCAGTTATGCGGGGGATGGGGTAGGTTAGTTATATCCATCCAATGTTATTAATTCCATAATAATTTTCAGTGCATACAAATCAATATTTCCTGTTTTTCCACATTCTCCTCTGTGTTCAGGATTCTGTGCTGGTCGTTATTTCCTTATCACACTCTGCGTCATCTCCCTGACATCCCTGACCGCCATCATTGCTCTGTCTACACAGTGTGAGTATTTATCATCAAGTGATCAGACTTCCTGCTGGACACCATCCTGTCCTTTTACAGGTAGCTCTGACATATTCTGCAGTGTTGTGCAAATAATGCTAAGCAGGTCACATCAGTCTCTGTACTAGAGGGGCTTACACTCTAATGTCTTCTCCCCCACAGTCACACATGATTATTACTCTGTGATGTCATAGTCTTCATGTATTTTCCAGTATTTCAGGTGTCTCAGCAGCATGATGAGACCGTTATCAGATTGGAGAAATTACGGCGGGAACACGAACATCTGAACTCCAGCCTCTCTGGAGATACCGATACGAAGGACTCTGTGGTTTGGGCACTTCGGGAAGCTATCACCCGGACAGAGGAGGAGCTGGAAACAACTCACTTCGATCTACTGAAGAGTCATGAGGAAGGGAAGATCATTCACCAGAAGCTGGAGAGGACCATCCAGGAGAAAGCAGAGACAGCGAACACTGTGAAGAAACTACGAGGAGATCTCGTGGATACCGGAAACAAGCTGGAAGAAAAGGAAAATGAACTAACCAGGTGAGTTATTTATTTATTTTGAAATTCTAGAGACCCATTTCACAGAAACATTCACACACTCGCCATGTTCACTCCAACTGACTCGGCCTTCTGGCCTGAATGTTTTTTTTTTTTAATTGTTTATTTATTAAATTTTTCAAAGCATACAAAAAACGATTGTACATTTCCAAAGTGATAGCCAAAAAAGAAAGCATAACAATATCCATAAATGTGGGTGGAGGGGGTCTCACAGCCCCCGGTCTGTGTCGCCCATGGAGGTGGTGTCGTCTTTCTCCTCCCTCCTTCTACTCTTCCTCCCATCCAGTGCCGCCCCCATTCCACCCCTGCCCCCCCCTGCAGCTGCAACCCCCGCTTGCCATCTCTCTCAGTGAAGGGAGGGAGAGTTACCAGAAATCATCCGCATAACAGAGCAGAGATCTCGAGCTAACAGCTGTTGTATGCGAAAACGCTGATCGCTTTAATGTCCTGCCTCCCGAGTCTCGGACAGGCATTGTGATAGACAGCGCAGAGCACACTGTTCCAATGCCAGTATGGGAAGCGGCACATTATAGTGATCAGTGTATTCACATACAAGATCTGTCAGCTCGAGATCTCCACTCTGTCATGCGGATGATTTCAGGTAACGATCCCTGCTCTGCACTGATGGGCACTGATAAGCTGCACTGGTGTGGCCGCACTGATGGGCACTGGTAAGCTGCACTGGTGTGACCACACTGATGGGCACTGATAAGCTGCATTGGTGTGACCACACTGATGGGCACTGATAAGCTGCACTGGTGTGACCACACTGATGGGCACTGATAAGCTGCACTGGTGTGACCGCACTGATGGGCACTGATATGCTGCAGTGGTGTGACCGCACTGATGGGCACTGATAAGCTGCACTGGTGGGCACTGTTTAGACCGCACTGATAAGCTGTACTGGTGTGACTTCACTGATGGGCACTGAATAGCTGCACTGGTGGGCACTGGTGTGATTGCACTGATGGGCACTGATAAGCTGCACTGGTGATACCTCACTGATAAGCTGCACTGGTAAGACCACACTGATGGGCATAGATGAGACTGCACTGATGGGCATAGATGAGACCACACTGGTTGGCATAGCTAGGACTGCACTGGTGGGCACAGATGAGACCACACTGATGGGCATAGATGAGACCACACTGGTGGGTATAGATGAGACCACACTAATGGGTATAGATGAGACCGCACTGGTGGGCATAGATGAGACCGAACTGGTGGGCATAGATGAGACCACACTGGTGGGTATAGATGAGACCACACTGGTGGGCAAAGTTGAGACCGCACTGGTGGGTATAGATGAAACCACACTGGTGGGCATAGATGAGACCACACTGGTGGGCATAGATGAGACCACACTGGTGGGCATAGATGAGACCGCACTGGTGGGCATAGATGAGACCGAACTGGTGGGCATAGATGAGACCACACTGGTGGGTATAGATGAGACCTCACTGGTGGGCATAGATGAGACCGCACTGGTGGGCATAGATGAGACCACAGTGATGGACATAGATGAGACCACACTGGTGGGTATAGATGAGACCACACTGGTGGGTATAGATGAGACTGCACTGGTGGGTATAGATGAGACCGCACTGGTGGGCACAGATGAGACCGCACTGGTGGGTATAGATGAGACCGCACTGGTGAGTATTAGGGATGAGCCGAACACCCCCCTGTTCGGTTCGCACCAGAACATGCGAACAGGAAAAAAGTTTGTTCGAACACGTGAACACCGTTAAAGTCTATGGGACACGAACATGAATAATCAAAAGTGCTAATTTTAAAGGCTTATATGCAAGTTATTGTCATAAAAAGTGTTTGGGGACCTGGGTCCTGCCCCAGGGGACATGGATCAATGCAAACAAAAGTTTTAAAAACGGCCGTTTTTTCAGGAGCAGTGATTTTAATAATGCTTAAAGTGAAACAATAAAAGTGTAATATCCCTTTAAATTTCGTAGCTGGGGGGTGTCTATAGTATGCATGTAAAGGGGCGAATGTTTCCTGTGTTTAGAACAGTCTGACAGCAAAATGACATTTCGAAGGAAAAAACCCATTTAAAACTACTCGCGGCTATTGCATTGCCGGTCCTACAATACACATAGAAGTTCATTGACAATAATGGCAAGGGAATTCCCCACAGGGGAACCCCGAACCAAAATTAAAAAAAAAAAATGACGTGGGAGTCCCCCTAAATTCCATACCAGGCCCTTCAGGTCTGGTATGGATATTAAGGGGAACCCCGGCCAAAATTTAAAAAAAAAATGACGTGGGGGTCCCCCTAAATTCCATACCAGACCCTTCAGGTCTGGTATGGATTTTAAGGGGAACCCCGCACCAAAAAAAAAAAAAACGACGTGGGGTCCCCCCAAAAATCCATACCAGACCCTTATCCGAGCACGCAACCTGGCAGGCCGCAGGAAAAGAGGGGGGGACGAGAACCCCCCCTCCTGAACCGTAACAAGGGGACCCCCAGATCCCAGCCCTCCCCCCTGTGTGAAATGGTAAGGGGGTACTTACCCCTACCATTTCACTAAAAAACTGTCAAAAATGTTAAAAATGACAAGAGACAGTTTTTGACAATTCCTTTATTTAAATGCTTCTTCTTTCTTCTATCTTCCTGGGTGCGGAGCGGCCCGAGGAGAAGAAGATAGAAGACGCCGCGGAGGAGATGCTGGACGAGAACGCCGGAGGAAGAACCAGAAGAACCAGAAGAAGAAGAAGATGAAGGAAGATAGAAGAAAGAAGAAGCATTTAAATAAAGAAATTGTCAAAAACTGTCTCTTGTCATTTTTAACATTTTTGACAGTTTTTTAGTGAAATGGTAGGGGTAAGTACCCCCTTACCATTTCACACGGGGGGCGGGATCTGGGGCTCCCCTTGTTAAAGGAGGCTTCCAGATTCCGATAAGCCCCCCGCCTGCAGACCCCCACAACCACCGGCCAGGGTTGTGGGGATGAGGCCCTTGTCCTCATCAACATGGGGACAAGGTGTTTTGGGGGGCTACCCCAAAGCACCCTCCCAATGTTGAGGGCATGTCGCCTGGTACGGTTCAGGAGGGGGGGTGCACTCTCATCCCCTCTCTTTTCCTGTGGCCTGCCAGGTTGCGTGCTCGGTTAAGGGTCTGGTATGGATTTTTGGGGGGACCCCACGCCTTTTTTTTTTTTTTTGGGCGCGGGGTTCCCCTTAAAATCCATACCAGACCTGAAGGGTCTGGTATGAAATTTATGGGGACCCCCACATCATTTTTTTTTTAATGTTGTCCAGGGTTCCCCTTAATATCCATACCAGACCTGAAGAGCCTGGTTTGGAATTTAGGGGGACCCCCACGTCATTTTTTTTTTTTTATTTTGGTTCTTGGTTCCCCTGTGGGGAATTCCCATGCCGTTTTTATCAATGAACTTCTATGTGTATTGTCGGACCAGCAATGCAATAGCCGCAAGTAGTTTTAAATGGGTTTTTTCCTTCGAAATATCATTTTGTTGTCAGACTGTTCTAAACACAGGAAACATGCGCCCCTTTACAGGCATGCTATAGACACCCCCCAGCTACGAAATTTAAAGGGATATTACACTTTTATTGTTTGACTTTAAGCATTAAAAAAATCACTGCTCCTGAAAAAACGGCCGTTTTTAAAACTTTTTTTGCATTGATCCATGTTCCCTGGGGCAGGACCCAGGTCCCCAAACACTTTTTATGACAATAACTTGCATATAAGCCTTTAAAATTAGCACTTTTGATTTCTCCCATAGACTTTTAAAGAGTGTTTTCCGCGGCATTCGAATTTGCCGCGAACACCCCAAATTGTTCGCTGTTCGGGGAACTTGCGAACAGCCAATGTTCGAGTCGAACATGAGTTTGACTCGAACTCGAAGCTCATCCCTAGTGGGTATAGATGAGACTGCACTGGTGGGTATAGATGAGACTGCACTGGTGGGCACAGATAAGACTGCACTGGTGGGTATAGATGAGATCACAGTGGTGGCCATAGATGAGACCACACTGGTGGGCACAGATGAGATTGCACTGGTGGGTATAGATGAGACCGCATAAGTGGGGGGGACAGATGAGATTGCACTGGTGGGCACAGATAAGATCGCACTGATGGGCATAGATGAGACCGCACTGGTGGGTATAGATGAGACCACACTGTTGGGTATAAATGAGACCACACTGGTGGGCACTGATAAGCTGCACTTTATGGGCACAGATGAGTTTTTTCTCATGCCGACATTTATTTGTGTCACATGCTGATGTAAACCATCATGACCCGGCTCTTTCTGTGGTGCAGATAGGGATGTTCTCATACACCATACAAGCATTGATTACTGTTAGAAAGATCTCAAAGCTGCATGAGGAGGAATATTTCCAATACTGAATTACGGCCGAGTACAGACTGTATAATATATCATTATGGGATGTGTGTCCAGTTCAGTAATGATTACATAAAGGGGAGGGCACAGACCATGTGTTACTGAGTAGTGTGGCTGCAGAATGAGGGGTGTGATTTATGGTGACGCGGGCGAGTTTACATTTACATGTACAAGCCTCGTGTACCGCCCACATTCTCTCCCATCCCAAGGATTCATGGGAAATGTAGTTTGATGATAGTGTAAAGAGAGAGGAGATGTAATCACTGTTCTAACAGCTCCTCCCTGGCAGAATACATACAGCATTTTTTGAATTAGAGAGCTGACTTCCTGAAAATTCAATTAGACTTTTCTCTTCAATGTTAAGAAATGGAAGAAATGTAATAACTGTTTAGTGTTTCGTGTAGGTTTTGTGTAGGGGAGGGGTACTAATGTACTGCTTTAAAAAATAAAATACAAGCTGTATCCTTAGGGATGAGCTGTATGTACTTGGGTTTGGTTCAATACAGTTTCAGGAAAGATTACTAAAGTATTAAACTGGATCGGGGCTTAAGGTTAAAAAAAAAAAAAAAAAACAGTAATGACCAATGTCTAGGCTAATAGACAAGGGATTGTCAAACAAATGGCATAGGGGACTGGGCACTGCCATGGGAAAAAAATGTTTTGTTTTATATATATATTTTGGTGGGCTGCAGGGAATTTAAAATTACCTAACAAAAATGACAATAAAATGCAAAATTCAAAATGAGAAATTCCTTTAAAAAACTTGCTTGTGAAGTGGCACATCTGTGTGAAGTATGCAGCCTAGAACAGCAAAACTGACATTTGCAATGAAGAACAACTGTGCTTAAAGTTCAAGTAAATGACAGTTCCCTGCCACTTACTTCTGTTTGTAAAAAAAAAATGGTCAGGGATTTATTTCATGTATACCAGACCCTTGTCCTGGATGCGGGTCTAGTGTGGATGCTAATGGATGACCCCCAACACAAAAAACCCAGCATGGGGTTTGCCCTAGTATACCATATAAATAAATGATGTTTAAAGGGCTAGTAAATGACAGTTCCTTGCCAAAGGAAAAAAATAACAAGAGATTTACTTCATCTTATCCTAGATGAGGGTCTGCTATAGATGCCGATGGGGGCCCCACAAAAAAAGAAAAAAAATGGCATGGGGTTCCCCCTAATGATCCATATCAACCCCTTTGCCTCGATGAGGGTCTGGTCTGGATGTTGAAACCAGATCCACATGCAAAATAAGCCAAAATAAAAAAAACCTGCATGGGATCCCTCCTAATTCCATACTAGATACTTTGGGTCTTGTATGATTTTTAAGGGGGAATCCCATGCAAATAGCAAAAAATAAAGTGTAGGGTCCCCCCAAAAAATCCATACCAGGCTGTTATCTGAGTATGCAGCCTGGCTGGCCAGGAAAGGAAGGAAGGGTACACCTCCCCTTCTCCTGAACCATAAAAGGCCACCTGCCCTTAACACGGGAAGTACCTTGACAGGGGTAAACACCCTGGATAAGGCATCTTTTCCCCATCTTGATGAGGACAAGGACCTCTCCACATCAACCCTGGCCCAGTGGATGTGGAGGTGTGCAGGCAGGGGGCTTATGAGAACCTGGAAGCCCCTTTTATCAGTTAGGGTGCACCCAGATATTACCCCTCCTATGTAAGTGAGTTAAGGGTACTTAGTACTCTTACTTATTCACCCAAAAAAATAAAGACACATACAGTTTTTGACTTGGTTGGTTGGTTATGTTCTCTAACAAACAATGGATCCAAATGATGACACGTATGAGTGATTGTCCAAAGTTTCCCTTTAACCCTAAAAGGTGTGAAGACAATCTGGAATCAGTCAACTTGCAAAAGAGGAATGCTGACCAGACAATCTCCCACATGAGGAATTCTCTCTCTGATGTCCAGCAGAAACTGAAAATAAAAGAGGACAGTCTTTCCAAGAAGGATAGAGAACTTGATGACACAATCAATCAGGTTCAGCAGAGCCTGAAGAACATACAAGAGGAGCTCAAGAAGCTGAGCAACCTGGAAGAGAGGCTAAGTGACCTGGAGGAAGGGCTAAGTGACATGGAGGAGGAGCTAAGTGACCTGAAAAAGAAGCTGGGTGGAGCTGCCCAGTGCTTCCGCCAAAGCTGTGAGTGTACCACGTATCATGGTGGGAATTCAGACTCTGGGTGACTCCGAGGACTGTTCCCTTTCAAATACATTCTGGTTTATTCAACAATTCACATTGACACCTACATTTGTCTGAAGACAAAATAAAACGTAACTCTCCTGCTGATGCTTATGAGGAATCCTCCTCTGAAGTGTCTTCTGCAAACAAAACTTCCAAAAGTGTTGATATGCTGTGTCTCCCGTGGTGCTCAGTGCTGCCTGCTACAGATCTCCTGCATTGTGTAGTGATGTAGGGAAGACCCACTGAGCACTACGGGGGGCGCAGCACATCAGTACTCCCAGAAGTTTAGTTTTCAGAAGAGGATTTCCTTACAATGGAGCAGCATCAGGAGGGTTAATGACAAGTAACTGTATGAGGAGCCTGAGATGATGAGAATGGCCTCTTGAACAGTTCCTGTCCTAGCAGCCCTGGAGGTAAATACAGGACTTGAAAAGGTGATAAAAGGGCATAGACTTCAAAAATAGGGAGTGCTCTTCCCAATGACTACTAGTGTAATGGAACCCTACTCCACTGACCAACAATGCAATGGGGCTCTTCCCCACTGATCATCGATGTAAGGGGGACCTTTTCCCAGTCATCACCAAGATAACGGAACCCTTCTCCCGTGATCATCAATGTAAGGGGGACTTGTTTCCAGTTACCATAAACCTAAGGAAGTCTTATTCCATGATCATCAACGTAAGAGTGGCCTTTTACTAGTCACCACTAATCTAAGGGAGTCCTTCTCTGATCATCAATATAAGGGGATCTTTTATCAGTCACCACCAATCTAAGGGAGTCCTTCATCTCTGATCATCAGTGAAAGGGGGACCCTTTCCCAGTAATCACCAATCTAAAGGAGCCCTGCTTCATTGTTCATCAATGTAAGGGGGACCTTTTCCCAGTCATCACTAATCGAAAGGAGCTCTTATTCCTTAATCATCAACAAAAGCGGGACCTTTTCCCAGTTATCACCAATCTAAAGGAGCCCTTCTTCCCTGATCATCAATATAAGGTGGTCTTTTCGCAGTCATCAATCTAAAGGAGCCATTTTCCCTTCATTCTCAACATAAGGGAGGCCTTTTGCCAGTCATCACCAATCTAAAGGAGCCCTTCTTTCTTTGATAATCAATGTAAGGGACCTTTTCCCAGTCATTAATCTAAAGGAGACATTTTCCCTTGATTATCAATGTAAGGGGACCTTTTCCCGGTCATCACTAATCTAAAAGAGCCCTTTTTTCTTGATCAACGTAAGGGGGATCTTTTCCCAGTCATCACCAATTTAAAGGAACTCTTCTTCCTTGATAATGAACGTAAGGGGGATCTTTTCCCAGTCATCACTAATATAAAGGAGACCTTCTTCCTTCAATGTAAGATGGGCCTTTTCCCAGTCATCCCCATCTAAAGGAGCCCTTTTCCCTTGATTATCAATGTAAGGAGGACCTTTTCCCAGTCATCACCAATCGAAAGGAGCCCTTTTCCCTTGATTATCAATGTAAGGAGGACCTTTTCCCAGTCATCACCAATCTAAAGGAGACCTTTTTTCTTGAATAAAGTTGGGGGAACGGTTTGGCCCGAGCCTCAATTTGGGCTGAACATTGGCTGAACATAGGTGGCACCGCCCCATTCTGACATCACGGACTGGTGCATGCTGGGTCAGTGATGTCAGAATTGGGCAATGCTACCAGGTGACGTAGCCCAGTGGCTCCTATATTAGCACTGTCAAATGGCTTAGCCTGCAGTAGACGGCCAGCCTTCTTGAACGTAAGGAGCGTTCTTTTTTAAAATGTTCAGGTGCTAGCAGTAGCTCCATGATTGATGATGGATTTATATTGGGGACAATGTTTTTTTATTTTTTAATAAAGGAATTGTCAAAATCTGTGTGTTTTTATTACTTTTTGACACTTTTTTGGTGAATGGGTAGGGGTATATAAGGCTTATATTGCATATAAGCCTACAAAATGGGCAATTTTGATTTTTCCTATTCAGCTCCTATAGACTTCAATGGGCTTCACTGTTCTGGTTAGAACTTTTCCCCTGTTTGCGAATCCTGCTGTATACCGAAGAGGAAGGTGTTAGGCCTATCTCTAATCTTCAACGTAAGAGAGACATTTCCCACTCATCACCAATCTAGAGGATCCCTTCTTCCTTGTTCCTCAATGTAAGGTGGACCTTTTCTGGGTCATCACCAATCTAAGGAAGTCCTTCTTCCCTGATCATCTAAACAAGGGGGACCTTTTTCCAGCCTCTAAGGAAGCCCTTCTCTGATCTCCCATCTGCAAAAGTATTTCACTCACTATCAATGTAAAAGTGCAACACACATGTGGAGTCAATGAGAGGCGTTCTGTTTCAAGCACCGCTTTATGCACAGACATACAACCTTTAGGCCTCAGTCCATCTGACCCATATGGTTACCTGCCTAATAAGCACCACCACAAACAGCTTAACTCTCCAATAAGATGGGTCAGTTTATTCCAACATAGCTTTACTTGATAAAAGGCTATTGTCAGGACCAGAACCCACAATCCTCTGCTGCATCCAGCAATAGCTTTTCTTTCTGAGCCACCTTAGATACTGGACAGCTCCCTGTCTGATCCATTGGAAAATCTTGCCCTGTCCCTCGTTTTTGGAGAACCTTGAACTCCTGGCTCTTCCCATGAACTTCCTATTCAAGCCATGTCTGTGCCCTTCTCCAGCCAATATCTTGCTCTTGTCTCTCCTGTTGCTGTCTATATGTTCATTACCACTTGTTACTGACCTTGGCTTGTTCCTAAACTATGTTTCCACTTGATCCCAACCTGCAACCATTTGTTACTGATGTTTGACTTGTCCCCAATTTGCAATCATTTGGCTTGTTATATGACTACACTTCTGCTTGATCCCTACCTCCTAAATCTGCTACTCGACCCTGCTCACCCCCTGGTGGTGCCATCCTTAGGACCACGACCTGGTACTAGCATGCAGCAAAACCCATCCCCACCATTAGGAGCTCTGGTGAATACTGATTAGTGCTTAGACCATGCACTATGGGTGAGCCTGTGTCATCCATCAGGGTGACCTGCTTATGTACTTATGCAGCCGGTAAGGTGGGAGTCTACACCATGTGCCCACTATGACAAAGAAGGGTCTATCAAAGGACTAAATCAACTAATCCAAGCATGCCGGTAAATTGTATTGTACCATTTCAGCATACAATAATAACTAATTGTTACACTGGATTGCCACTAGATGTTAGAAAAAAATATATTTATACATTACATAATGCATGCAAAGTGATGGATTCACAAAATGTGTTCCAGAATAAGTTAAATTTACCTAAGATTGGAACAGCTGTGAAGGGCAACCAATCATTTTCAACTCTTAACTGAACAAGCTGAAGTTAGAACCTGATTGGTTGTCATGCTTAGCTGCTCTGGATTCTGGCTACTTCAGTCTTAGTAAGTTCCCCCATTGAGTTTAGTGTCAGTTATACAAGTCATTGTAATACGGAGTGCTTCCTGATTATTCTCTCTTTTCAGGCGAGGATGGGAGGGGCTCGGAGTTGCACTCCGGTAAGTTTTTGTTTCAAAATAACAAGGGAATTAAATTGAACACTGCCAGACTCTCATCCTAATACTCAGCCCCCCTCTCTGCAGGCTCCATTTGTCCAGGTGGCTGGAAGCAGATAGTCGAGACATGTTACTATTTCTCCACTGAGAATAAAGTGAGATACAAGGCGGGCGAGGACTGCAAGAAGAAGAACGCCACCCTGGCCAAAATACAGGAGAGTGACTCCACTCTGAAGGTACAAAACCCAAAGGACCCGTTATGGAGCAATATCATACACTGGGAAAAGTGTTTGCAGCACCCTCTAGTGTGTGCTACTAGTAGTGAGAGAAGGTAAACTATACTCTGGCTCATGTTGCCTAGTGAGTATGTTACTAGAGTTCAGGGCTGGCTGACTCATCCTGGCAGCTCTCTGGCGCCACCCCTTGTTTCTAGAATGTTGGAGAATATTCTAGAATATAGTGGGTGGAGGTTAGGAGGAGCTGCCTTGAATATTTATGGGCCCTCAGCCAATCCCCAGGAGTGGGCCTGGCACAGGACTGAGACAACCTCATAAATAGACATGGGCCATGCCAGCAGGGGAGTTGGGTGGAAGATGGAGAAGCAGTGCTGAGAAGAGGCTATCAGTGGCCCTTGAGGGACCCTCACTGGGGGGGGGTGGTTACCTCAGGCTGGAGCTCTAGAGGCTGGCCTGGAAGGATTCCACCACAGGAGGTAGTTGGAGGGATTCAAGCTTGAGAGGCAACAGAGAGCAAGGAGATACAGTGAGTAGATCAGCACGGTGCAGGGACAGACATGGGGAAAGACTGTCATCTGCAGCAGGTCTCTCTTGAAGACCGCGGTGTGCCAAGTCTTCATCCAACCTTGCCTTAGGAAGTCTCAATGTGTGTGTGTCAGTAGGACAGGACTGGGGCAGAGAACCAGTCAGGAGGACTAGGAAAAGGCAGCCAGGTAGACTAGCATTCTGCAAGCAAGTGGATCTGGGATCAGCAGCCACAGGAAGCAGAGAGAGATGTGTCATGCTGTTCACTCAAATTTTGCACTTTGCCAAAGGGATTATTATGGGCCTTTGCTAAACTAGCAATATACTATTAGTTCCCTCAGGAGTCAGCAGGAGGTGTACATAGAGGAACTAAGAATGTGCAGGAGGAAGTGAGAAGAGGCATTTGTATATAGGGAGGAGTTTGTCCCTGAAGACCTGTTTGTTGTAACATCGGGCATCCCATGATCCCTCACCCAATCCAAGTTATCATCCTGCGCTAAGCTACTGCCCTGGATCTGCCAGAAAAAAGGATGGAAATGTAGATTGGAGGAGGAGGATCTCCGCTGTGTGGGAGAGAAGATTGGAGTCCTCGGAGAGAAGATACAGGAACTGCCCTTGCTATAGCAGCCCCTGCCCCTGTCTTCCCTGACAACTTCTTCCCCCAAGCAAAAATCCAGGTAAGTAGACAGGAAAAAAGGAGATGCAGCTCACAAACACTCTTGCTCTGGAATGACACCGCCCTAGTAAGAACTGGTTCCAGGTGCTGGCTTTGCTGGTTTGCAGAGAGGTAGAAAGAAATCCTGGATAGCCACACTCTGGGATAAGGACATCTTTATTTCAATAAAATCCAAACATACAGTCACTAGCAGAGACGTACAGGGTGGTAGACTGCCAGCATTCCTTCCCTGACAACTTCTGCCCCAGCATTCCTTCCCTGACAACTACTTCCCCAGCGTTCCTTGCCTGACAACTTCTGCCCCCAGCATTCCTTCCCTGACAACTTCTTCCCCCAGCATTCCTTCCCTGACAACTTCTTCCCCCAGCATTCTTTCCCTTACAACTTCTTCCCCCAGCATTCCTTCGCTGACAACTTCTGCCCCCTGCATTCCTTCCCTGACAACTTCTTTCCCCAGCATTCCTTCCCTGACAACCTCCAATCCCCAGCATTCCTTCCCTTACAACTTCTTCCCCCTGCATTCCTTCCCTGACAACTTCTGCCCCCAGCATTCTTTCCCTGACAACTTCTTTCCCCAGCATTCCTTCCCTGACAACCTCTGATCCCCAGCATTCCTTCCCTTACGAATTCTTCCACCATCATTCCTTCCCTGACAACTTCAGTCCCCAGCATTCCTTCCCTGACAACTTCTTCCCCCAGTATTCCTTCCCTGACAACTTCTGCCCCCTGCATTCCTTCCCTGACAACTTCAGTCCCCAGCATTTCTTCCCTGACAACTTCTGTCCCCAGCATTCCTTCCCTGACAACTTCTTCTCCAGCATTTCTTCCCTGACAACTTCTGCCCCCTGTTATCTGAATCCTAATTAATGAACAAGTTTAAAAATTGAATTAATTCCCCCTGGGCCCAAACTACTATCACATCATGTGACATCATCCGAATGAAATAAATGTATTTGTTAATATCAATATCATTTTTGTTTTCAGATTTGTTGACATTCATTACTATGTCTATTCAGAGATTTATATACATCTGAATCTCTGAAAATGACATTTTCGCCTGAAAAATTAACCTTAATGAAACAAAACGCACACGTCTAGTAGAATGAATAGTAGCTCAAAATAGCCAATCAGGACAGGCTTCTGTGTGCATATAAGTAAAATGATTTATTCTGATTGGTTGTAGTAGATTGCTGCTGTTTTCAATGTCTTATTGATTATATTTGTACTGTAGTAGTAGAAGAAGTATTGTTCATAGTTCTTCAGAAAATGACGCAACATTGTTACCAAAATCTGATCTGCTGCTTTGTATTCCAGAACTACAGAAATAAACTCCTTTTTACTCTCTTTGGTGGAAAAAGAGCCCCAAATTTATCAGGTTACAATGAAATGCTAATATTAACCCCTTCCCGCCAACCCCCTCCTGGCCCTTTAAGACTTCTAGAAGCTGGGAGGCGGGCATTGGGGTCATGTGACCATTTTGATTGGCTTTCACAGCAGTCACATGATCGGAAAGCTCCTATTCTATGCCCAAGTATGCATCGGGAGCATATCGATCCCCACCGGCTACCATGCAGGAAATGTGCAGGGAGTGTGCAGGGAGTGTGCAGGGAGTGTACAGGGAGTTTGCAGGGAGTGTGATGGGAGTGTGCTGGGAGTGTGCTGAGCGTGTGCTGGGAATGTGCGGGGAGTGTGCGGGAAATGTGCTGGGAGTGTGCAGGGAGTGTGATGGGAGTGTGCTGGGAGTGTGCAGGTGGAGTGTGCGGGGAGTGTGCTGGGAGTGTTCGGGGAGTGTGCTGAGAGGGTGCTGGGAATGTGCGGGGAGTGTGATGGGAGTGTGCAGGGAGTGTGCTGAGAGTGTGCTGGGAGTGTGCAGGGAGTGTGCAGGGAGTGTGCTGAGAGTGTGCGGGGAGTGTGCTGAGAGTGTGCGGGAGTGTGCTGGGAGTGTGCTGGGAGTGTGCTGGGAGTGTACAGGGAGTGTGCTGGGAGTGTGCTGAGAGTGTGCTGGGAATGTGCGGGGAGTGTGCGGGAAACGTGCTGGGAGTGTGCAGGGAGTGTGATGGGAGTGTGCTGAGAGTGTGCTGAGAGTTTGCTGAGAGTGTGCTGAGAGTGTGCTGGGAGTGTGCGGGGAGTGTGCGGGGAGTGTGCTGGGAGTGTGATGGGAGTGTGCAGGGAGTGTGCAGGGAGTGTGCTGGGAGTGTGCTGGGAGTGTGCGGGGAGTGTGCGGGGAGTGTGCTGGGAGTGTGCTGGGAGTGTGCTGGGAGTGTGATGGGAGTGTGCAGGGAGTGTGCTGGGAGTGTGCAGGTGGAGTGTGCGGGGAGTGTGCTGGGAGTGTTCGGGGAGTGTGCTGAGAGGGTGCTGAGAGGGTGCTGGGAATGTGCGGGCAGTGTGATGGGAGTGTGCAGGGAGTGTGCTGAGAGTGTGCTGAGAGTGTGCTGGGAGTGTGCAGGGAGTGTGCAGGGAGTGTGCAGGGAGTGTGCAGGGAGTGTGCTGAGAGTGTGCAGGTGGAGTGTGCTGGGAGTGTACAGGGAGTGTGCAAGGAGTGTGCTGGGAGTGTGCTGGGAGTGTGCTGGGAGTGTGCTGGGAATGTGCGGGGAGTGTGCGGGAAATGTGCTGGGAGTGTGCAGGGAGTGTGATGGGAGTGTGCTGGGAGTGTGCTGAGAGTGTGCGGGGAGTGTGCGGGGAGTGTGCTGAGAGTGTGCTGAGAGTGTGCTGGGAGTGTGCTGAGAGTGAGCTGAGAGTGTGATGAGAGTGAGCTGAGAGTGTGCTGAGAGTGTGCTGGGAGTGTGCTGAGAGTGTGCTGAGAGTGTGCTGAGAGTGTGCTGAGAGTGTGCTGGGAGTGTGCTGGGAGTGTGCAGGGAGTGTGATGGGAGTGTGCTGGGAGTGTGCTGAGAGTGTGCGGGGAGTGTGCGGGGAGTGTGCGGGGAGTGTGCTGAGAGTGTGCTGAGAGTGTGCTGAGAGTGTGCTGAGAGTGTGCTGGGAGTGTGCTGGGAGTGTGCAGGTGGAGTGTGCTGGGAGTGTGCTGAGAGTGTGCTGAGAGTGTGCTGAGAGTGTGCTGGGAGTGTGCTGGGAGTGTGCAGGTGGAGTGTGCTGAGAGTGTGCTGAGAGTGTGCTGGGAGTGTGCTGAGAGTGTGCTGGGAGTGTGCTGAGAGTGTGCTGGGAGTGTGCTGGGAGTGTGCAGGTGGAGTGTGCTGAGAGTGTGCTGAGAGTGTGCTGGGAGTGTGCAGGGAGTGTGATGGTAGTGTGCTGGGAGTGTGCTGAGAGTGTGCGGGGAGTGTGCGGGGAGTGTGCTGAGAGTGTGCTGAGAGTGTGCTGGGAGTGTGCTGGGAGTGTGCTGGGAGTGTGCAGGTGGAGTGTGCTGGGAGTGTGCTGAGAGTATGCTGAGAGTGTGCTGGGAGTGTGCTGAGAGTGTGCTGAGAGTGTGCTGAGAGTGTACTGGGAGTGTGCTGGGAGTGTGCTGGGAGTGTGCTGAGAGTGTGCTGAGAGTGTGCTGAGAGTGTGCTGGGAGTGTGCTGAGAGTGTGCTGAGAGTGTGCTGAGAGTGTGCTGGGAGTGTGCAGGGAGTGTGATGGGAGTGTGCTGGGAGTGTGCTGAGAGTGTGCGGGGAGTGTGCGGGGAGTGTGCTGAGAGTGTGCTGAGAGTGTGCTGGGAGTGTGCTGGGAGTGTGCTGGGAGTGTGCAGGTGGAGTGTGCTGGGAGTGTGCTGAGAGTGTGCTGAGAGTGTGCTGAGAGTGTGCTGGGAGTGTGCTGAGAGTGTGCTGAGAGTGTGCTGAGAGTGTGCTGAGAGTGTGCTGGGAGTGTGCTGGGAGTGTGCGGGGAGTGTGCTGGGAGTGTGATGGGAGTGTGCAGGGAGTGTGCTGGGAGTGTGCAGGTGGAGTATGTGGGGAGTGTGCTGGGAGGGTGCTGAGGGGGTGCTGGGAATGTGTGGGCAGTGTGATGGGAGTGTGCAGGGAGTGTGCTGAGAGTGTGCTGAGAGTGTGCTGGGAGTGTGCAGGGAGTGTGCAGGGAGTGTGCAGGGAGTGTGCTGAGAGTGTGCAGGTGGAGTGTGCTGGGAGTGTACAGGGAGTATGCAGGGAGTGTGCTGGGAGTGTACGGGGAGTGTGCGGGAAATGTGCTGGGAGTGTGCAGGGAGTGTGCTGGGAGTGTGCTGAGAGTGTGCTGAGAGTGTGCTGAGAGTGTGCTGAGAGTGTGCTGGGAGTGTGCTGGGAGTGTGCTGGGAGTGTGCAGGTGGAGTGTGCGGGGAGTGTGCAGGTGGAGTGTGCTGGGAGTGTGCTGGGAGGGTGCTGGGAGTGTGCTGGGAGTGTGCTGGGAGTGTGCAGGTGGAGTGTGTGGGGAGTGTGCTGGGAGGGTGCTGGGAGTGTGCTGGGAGTGTACGGGGAGTGTGCAGGTGGAGTGTGCTGGGAGTGTGCTGAGAGTGTGCTGAGAGTGTGCTGGGAGTGTGCTGGGAGTGTGCTGAGAGTGTGCTGAGAGTGTGCTGAGAGTGTGCTGGGAGTGTGCTGGGAGTGTGCTGGGAGTGTGCTGAGAGTGTGCTGAGAGTGTGCTGGGAGTGTGCAGGTGGAGTGTGCTGGGAGTGTGCTGGGAGTGTGCTGAGAGTGTGCTGGGAGTGTGCTGGGAGTGTGCTGGGAGTGTGCTGAGAGGGTGCTGGAAGTGTGCGGGGAGTGTGCAGGGAGCGCACGCCTGCTCACACATATACATACTGTCGCGGGAAGGGGTTTATATATACTCACTGGCCACATTATTAGGTCCCCCTTGCTAGTAACAGGTTGGACCCTCTTTATTAGGTCCCCCTTGTGCGGGGAGTGTGCTGGGAGTGTGCTGAGAGTGTGCTGAGAGTGTGCTGGGAGTGTGCAGGGAGTGTGCGGGGAGTGTGCTGGGAGTGTGATGGGAGTGTGATGGGAGTGTGCAGGGAGTGTGCTGGGAGTGTGCTGGGAGTGTGCGGGGAGTGTGCTGGGAGTGTGATGGGAGTGTGCAGGGAGTGTGCTGGGAGTGTGCAGGTGGAGTATGTGGGGAGTGTGCTGGGAGGGTGCTGAGGGGGTGCTGGGAATGTGTGGGCAGTGTGATGGGAGTGTGCAGGGAGTGTGCTGAGAGTGTGCTGAGAGTGTGCTGGGAGTGTGCAGGGAGTGTGCAGGGAGTGTGCAGGGAGTGTGCTGAGAGTGTGCAGGTGGAGTGTGCTGGGAGTGTACAGGGAGTGTGCAGGGAGTGTGCTGGGAGTGTACGGGGAGTGTGCGGGAAATGTGCTGGGAGTGTGCAGGGAGTGTGCTGGGAGTGTGCTGAGAGTGTGCTGAGAGTGTGCTGAGAGTGTGCTGAGAGTGTGCTGGGAGTGTGCTGGGAGTGTGCTGGGAGTGTGCAGGTGGAGTGTGCGGGGAGTGTGCAGGTGGAGTGTGCTGGGAGTGTGCTGGGAGGGTGCTGGGAGTGTGCTGGGAGTGTGCTGGGAGTGTGCAGGTGGAGTGTGTGGGGAGTGTGCTGGGAGGGTGCTGGGAGTGTGCTGGGAGTGT
Source organism: Aquarana catesbeiana (assembly GCA_037953035.1). Classification (NCBI taxonomy): domain Eukaryota; kingdom Metazoa; phylum Chordata; class Amphibia; order Anura; family Ranidae; genus Aquarana; species Aquarana catesbeiana. Next base: position 1,249,639 of record JBBHAA010001355.1, on the reverse strand, counting down.
ACGGGGAGTGTGCAGGTGGAGTGTGCTGAGAGTGTGCTGGGAGTGTGCTGAGAGTGTGCTGAGAGTGTGCGGGGAGTGTGCTGAGAGTGTGCTGAGAGGGTGCTGGGAGTGTGCTGAGAGTGTGCTGAGAGGGTGCTGGGAGTGTGCTGAGAGTGTGCTGAGAGTGTGCTGAGAGTGTGCTGAGAGTGTGCTGGGAGTGTGCTGGGAGTGTGCTGAGAGTGTGCTGAGAGTGTGCTGGGAGTGTGCTGGGAGTGTGCAGGTGGAGTGTGCAGGTGGAGTGTGCGGGGAGTGTGCTGGGAGTGTGCTGGGAGTGTGCTGGGATTGTACGGGGAGTGTGCAGGTGGAGTGTGCGGGGAGTGTGCGGGGAGTGTGCGGGGAGTGTGCAGGTGGAGTGTGCAGGTGGAGTGTGCGGGGAGTGTGCGGGGAGTGTGCAGGTGGAGTGTGCAGGTGGAGTGTGCGGGGAGGGTGCTGGGAGTGTGCAGGTGGAGTGTGCGGGGAGGGTGCTGGGAGTGTGCAGGTGGAGTGTGCTGGGAGTGTGCTGGGAGTGTGCGGGGAGTGTGCGGGGAGTGTGCAGGTGGAGTGTGCAGGTGGAGTGTGCGGGGAGGGTGCTGGGAGTGTGCAGGTGGAGTGTGCGGGGAGGGTGCTGGGAGTGTGCAGGTGGAGTGTGCTGGGAGTGTGCTGGGAGTGTGCGGGGAGTGTGCTGGGAGTGTGCGGGGAGTGTGCAGGTGGAGTGTGCAGGTGGAGTGTGCGGGGAGTGTGCGGGGAGTGTGCGGGGAGTGTGCAGGTGGAGTGTGCAGGGAGCGCACGCCTGCTCACACATATACATACTGTCGCGGGAAGGGGTTTATATATACTCACTGGCCACATTATTAGGTCCCCCTTGCTAGTAACAGGTTGGACCCTCTTTATTAGGTCCCCCTTGTGCGGGGAGTGTGCTGGGAGTGTGCTGAGAGTGTGCTGAGAGTGTGCTGGGAGTGTGCGGGGAGTGTGCGGGGAGTGTGCTGGGAGTGTGATGGGAGTGTGATGGGAGTGTGCAGGGAGTGTGCTGGGAGTGTGCTGGGAGTGTGCGGGGAGTGTGCTGGGAGTGTGATGGGAGTGTGCAGGGAGTGTGCTGGGAGTGTGCAGGTGGAGTATGTGGGGAGTGTGCTGGGAGGGTGCTGAGGGGGTGCTGGGAATGTGTGGGCAGTGTGATGGGAGTGTGCAGGGAGTGTGCTGAGAGTGTGCTGAGAGTGTGCTGGGAGTGTGCAGGGAGTGTGCAGGGAGTGTGCAGGGAGTGTGCTGAGAGTGTGCAGGTGGAGTGTGCTGGGAGTGTACAGGGAGTATGCAGGGAGTGTGCTGGGAGTGTACGGGGAGTGTGCGGGAAATGTGCTGGGAGTGTGCAGGGAGTGTGCTGGGAGTGTGCTGAGAGTGTGCTGAGAGTGTGCTGAGAGTGTGCTGGGAGTGTGCTGGGAGTGTGCTGGGAGTGTGCAGGTGGAGTGTGCGGGGAGTGTGCAGGTGGAGTGTGCTGGGAGTGTGCTGGGAGGGTGCTGGGAGTGTGCTGGGAGTGTGCTGGGAGTGTGCAGGTGGAGTGTGTGGGGAGTGTGCTGGGAGGGTGCTGGGAGTGTGCTGGGAGTGTACGGGGAGTGTGCAGGTGGAGTGTGCTGAGAGTGTGCTGGGAGTGTGCTGAGAGTGTGCTGAGAGTGTGCGGGGAGTGTGCTGAGAGTGTGCTGAGAGGGTGCTGGGAGTGTGCTGAGAGTGTGCTGAGAGGGTGCTGGGAGTGTGCTGAGAGTGTGCTGAGAGTGTGCTGAGAGTGTGCTGAGAGTGTGCTGAGAGTGTGCTGGGAGTGTGCTGGGAGTGTGCAGGTGGAGTGTGCAGGTGGAGTGTGTGGGGAGGGTGCTGGGAGTGTGCTGGGAGTGTGCAGGTGGAGTGTGCAGGTGGAGTGTGCGGGGAGTGTGCTGGGAGTGTGCTGGGAGTGTGCTGGGATTGTACGGGGAGTGTGCAGGTGGAGTGTGCGGGGAGTGTGCGGGGAGTGTGCGGGGAGTGTGCAGGTGGAGTGTGCAGGTGGAGTGTGCGGGGAGTGTGCGGGGAGTGTGCAGGTGGAGTGTGCAGGTGGAGTGTGCGGGGAGGGTGCTGGGAGTGTGCAGGTGGAGTGTGCGGGGAGGGTGCTGGGAGTGTGCAGGTGGAGTGTGCTGGGAGTGTGCTGGGAGTGTGCGGGGAGTGTGCGGGGAGTGTGCAGGTGGAGTGTGCAGGTGGAGTGTGCGGGGAGGGTGCTGGGAGTGTGCAGGTGGAGTGTGCGGGGAGGGTGCTGGGAGTGTGCAGGTGGAGTGTGCTGGGAGTGTGCTGGGAGTGTGCGGGGAGTGTGCGGGGAGTGTGCGGGGAGTGTGCAGGTGGAGTGTGCAGGTGGAGTGTGCGGGGAGTGTGCGGGGAGTGTGCGGGGAGTGTGCAGGTGGAGTGTGCAGGTGGAGTGTGCGGGGAGTGTGCGGGGAGTGTGCGGGGAGTGTGCAGGTGGAGTGTGCGGGGAGGGTGCTGGGAGTGTGCAGGTGGAGTGTGCGGGGAGTGTGCTGGGAGTGTGCAGGTGGAGTGTGCTGGGAGTGTGCTGGGAGTGTGCTGAGAGGGTGCTGGAAGTGTGCGGGGAGTGTGCAGGGAGCGCACGCCTGCTCGCACATATACATACTGTCGCGGGAAGGGGTTTATATATACTCACTGGCCACATTATTAGTTCCCCCTTGCTAGTAACAGGTTGGACCCTCTTTATTAGGTATATCTTGCTAGTAGCGGGTTGAACCCCCCTTTTGCCTTCATTCTTGGTGGAATAGATACAACAAGGTATTGAAAACATTCCTCAGAGATTTTCCTCCATAGTGACATGATAACATCACACATTTGCTGCAGATTTGTCAGCTGCTCATCCATGATGCCAATCTCCCATTCCACCACATCCCAAAGGTGCTCTATTGGATGAGATGTGGTGAATGTGGAGGACATTGGAGTACAGGGACCTCATTGTCCAGTGGTGAGATGATTGGAGCTTTGTGACATGGTGCATTATCCTGCTGGAAGGAGCCATCAGAAGATGGGGACACTGTAGTCATAAAGGGATGGACATGGTCAGCAACAACACTCAGGTACCCCATCCCCCACACCATTACACCCCCACCACCAGCCTGAACCGGTGATACCCCATCCCCCACACCATTACACCCCACCACCAGCCTGAACCGGTGATACCCCATCCCCCACACCATTACACCCCCACCACCAGCCTGAACCGGTGATATCCCATCCCCCACACCATTACACCCCCACCACCAGCCTGAACCGGTGATACCCCATCCCCCACACCATTACACCCCCACCACCAGCCTGAACCGGTGATACCCCATCCCCCACACCATTACACCCCCACCACCAGCCTAAACCAGTAATATCCCACCCCCCCCACACCATTACACCCCCACCACCAGCCTGAACAGGTGATAAGCCATCCCCCACACCATTACACCCCCACCACCAGCCTAAACCAGTAATATCCCACCCCCCCACACCATTACACCCCCCACCACCAGACTGAACCGGTGATATTCCATCCCCCACACCATTACACCTCCACCACCAGCCTGAACCGGTGATACCCCATCCCCCACACCATTATACCCCCACCACCAGCCTGAACGGTGATACCTCATCCCCCACACCATTACACCCCCACCACCAGCCTGAACCGGTGATACCCCATCCCCCACACCATTACACCCCCACCACCAGCCTTAACCGGTGATACCCCATCCCCCAAACCATTACACCCCCCAACACCAGCCTGAACCGGTGATATCCCATCCCCCCCACCATTACACCACCAGCCTAAACCAGTAATATCCCACCCCCCCACACCATTACACCCCCACCACCAGCCTATACAGGTGATAAGCCATCCCCCACACCATTACACCCCCACCACCAGCCTGAACCGGTGATATTCCATCCCCCACACCATTACACCCCCACCACCAGCCTGAACCGGTGATATTCCATCCCCCACACCATTACACCCCCACCACCAGCCTGAACCAATGATATCCCATCCCCAACACCATTACACCCCCACTACCTGCCTGAACTGGTGATACCCCATCCCCCACACCATTACACCTCACAACCAGCCTGAACCGGTGATACCCCATCCCCCACACCATTATACCCCCACCACCAGCCTGAACGGTGATATCCCATCCCCCACACCATTACACCCCCCACCTCCAGCCTGAACCGGTGATATCCCATCCCCCACACCATTACACCCCCACCACCAGCCTGAACGGTGATACCCCATCCCCCACACCATTACACCCCACCACCAGCCTGAACCAATGATATCCCATCCCCAACACCATTACACCCCCACTACCTGCCTGAACTGGTGATACCCCATCCCCCACACCATTACACCTCACAACCAGCCTGAACCGGTGATACCCCATCCCCCACACCATTACACCCCCACCACCAGCCTAAACCGGTGATACCCCATCCCCCACACCATTATACCCCCACCACCAGCCTGAACGGTGATACCCCATCCCCCACACCATTACACCCCACCACCAGCCTGAACCGGTGATATCCCATCCCCCACACCATTACACCCCCACCACCAGCCTGAACCGGTGATACCCCATCCCCCACACCATTACACCCCCACCACCAGCCTGAACCGGTGATATCCCATCCCCCACACCATTACACCCCCACCACCAGCCTGAACCGGTTATTCCCCATCCCCCACACCATTACACCCCCACCACCAGCCTGAACCGGTGATACCCCATCCCCCACACCATTACACCCCCACCACCAGCCTGAACCGGTGATATCCCATCCCCCACACCATTACACCCCCACCACTAGCCTGAACCGGTGATATCCCATCCCCCACACCATTACACCCCCACCACCAGCCTAAACCGGTGATACCCCATCCCCCACACCATTATACCCCCACCATCAGCCTGAATGGTGATACCTCATCCCCCACACCATTATACCCCCACCATCAGCCTGAATGGTGATACCTCATCCCCCACACCATTACACCCCCACCACCAGCCTGAATGGTGATACAAGGCAGAATGGATCCATGTGCCAAATTCTGACCCCACCATCTGAATGTCGCAGCTGAACTCTTCATCAGACCAGGAGACGTTTTTTCCAATCTTCTGTTGTCCAGTTTTGGTGATCTTGTGCTAATTGTAGCCTCAGTTTCCTGTTCTTAGCTGACAGGAGTGGCACCCGGTGTGGTCTTCTGCTGCTGTAGCCCATCTGCTTCAAGGTTGGATGTGTTGTGCAGTCAGAGATGGTATTCTGCATACCTTGGATGTAACAAGTGGTTATTTGAGCTACTGTTGTCTTTCTATCATCTGGAACCAGTCTGCCCATTCTCCTCTGACATCAATAAGGCATTTTCCTCCACACAACTGCCGCTCACTGGATATTTTCTCTTTTTCCCACCATTCTCTGTAAACCCGAGAGATGGTTGTATGTGAAAATCCCAGAAATACTAAGACCAGCCTTTTTGGCACCAACAACCATGCCACGTTCAAAGTCACTGAAATTCCCTTTCTTCCCCATTCTGATGCTCAGTTTGAACTTCAGCAAGTCGTCTTCACCACGTCTAGATGCCTAAATGTATTGAGTTGCTGCCGTGAGATTGGCTGATTAGCAATTTGTGTTACCAAGCAACTGGAAAGGTGTACCTAATAAAGTGGCCGGCAGCTTGAATCATGGCACCACATACTGAATACTAAAGGGAAACCTGGAGAACAATTCCTGGGACTTTTCAGGTGCTACAATGGTGTAGTCCTCATACCACCAGCAATTCTAAAACTCTATTTGGGTCCCTATTCACAATTACTGCACAATAACCATAAACAGTCAGTAATAACACCGCCAATCAACATACAATCCCACAGCACCCCACCAATCGACATTTTACAAATTCCTAAATTTGAAAAACAAAAAATTTGAAAATGTATCAATTCGTAAATTCAGCAACCGAAAAATTCAAAAATTCATCAATTCGTAAATTCGAAAAACGAAAAAAAATTGAAAATCTATCAATTCCTAAATTAGAAAGTTAGAAAAAAAATATGAAAATTCATCCATTCGTAAATTCGAAAACCAAGAAATTTGAAAATTCATCAATTTGTAAATTCGAAAACCCAAAAATTTGAAAATTCATCAATTCATAAATTTGAAAAACAAAAAATTTGAAAATTCATCAATTCGTAAACTCAAAAACCCAAAAATTTGAAAAGTCATCAATTCCGAAATTCAAAAACCCAAAAATTTGAAAATTCATCAATTCGTAAATTTGAAAAACAAGAAATTTGAAAATTCACCAATTCGTAAATTCGAAAACCAAAAAATTTGGAAATTTCGGAAGTTCAAAAATCCGAAATCCAGAAATTCAAAATAATAACTAACTAATAATAACTAACTATTAAATTATAGGTATTGGGATTTCCTTTCAAATTTGGCTGTTAGAGAATGTAACGGATACAAATTTATTCGAAGTTACGTATTACCTGAAATACCGAATGCCGCATCTAAACAAATGGAACATAACAATCTAATAATAAATAATAATAAAAAGTTTTTATTATTATTATTGTTATTTATTATTATTAATTCATTGCGTTCCATTTGTTTAGATGCAGCATTCGTTATTTTGGATAATTCATAACTTCGGATAAATTTGTATTCCTTACGTTCATTAACAGTCAAATATGAATATTTCCAATACCTATAATTTAATAGTTAGTTAGTAATAGTTAAGGTCTTATTAGTTAGTTATTATTTCAGATTTTCGAATTTTGAGGTTTTCAGATTTTCTAAATGTTCTCATTTATGAATTTACGATTTTACAAATTTTGGAATATTTAAATTTATGAATATTCTGTAAAATTCGTTAAACGGGTTTTCGTTAATTTGGATATTTCAAAATTTGTTAAAAAAAAAAATGAGAACATAAGGAATTGCGCATGTTGAGTACCATATATAGACCATCACGATACATCCAGCAATATCATTTGCACTATAAAGCAAAAGAAATGAAAATGGAATGCAGATCAAATAAATACTATTAAAGAAAATCAACAATGGGAGCCTCCGTAGATCATTCCTCCATTGCAAAACTAGGAGGGATCTAAGAGTAAATCAACAGGGTATATATTGAATCTTACATAGGGAGTACTCCCGGGATTCCTAGCCTTTCAGCTACCAAGTCCAGTGGGCAAAGCCCAGGGGTATCTCACCAAGCTGACTAAATTTTATTGAACTTAGCCAGGCAGCCCCTATGTTGGTAAATAATACATTCCAGCCTTAAAAAGTGTCCCCCATCTGTTTAATCCATTCACTAATGGTGGGCAGTACAGGTACATCTTCAAAAAAAAATTGAAAATCATCAAAAAGTTCATTTATTTCAGTAATTCAATTCAAAAAGTGAAACTTCGATATTTTAGATGAGTTACACACAGAGTGATATATTTCAAGCATTTCTTTCTTTGAATTTTGATGATTATGGCTTACAGCGAGTGACACCCCAAAAATAATTATCTCATAAAATTTGGATTATTACATAAGAACAATAAAAAAAGGATTTTTAATACAGAAATGTTGGCTTAGTGAAAAGTCTGTCCATGTACAGTATAGTGTGCACTCAGTACTTGGTCGGGGCTCCTTTTGCATGAATTACGGCATCAACGCAGCGTGGCATGGAGGCAATCAGCCTGTGGCACTCCTGGGGTGGTATGGAAGCCCAGGTTGCTTTGATAGCGGCCTTTAGCTTGTCTGCGTTGTTGGGTCTAGTGTCTCTCATCTTCCTATTGGCAATACCCCACAGATTCTCTATGGAGTTTAGGTAAGGCGAGTTTGGTGGCCAATCAAGCACAGTGATACCATGATCATGTGACCAGGTATTGGTAGTTTTGGCAGTGTGGGCAGGTGCCAAGTCCTGTTGGAAAATGAAATCAGCATCTCCATAAAGCTGGTCAGCAGAGGGAGGCATGAAGTGCTCTAGAAACAAATATATACCTCAATGTGGGTATATATTAGTGATTATGCAATTAAAAAGAGAAAACATCAAATAACATGAAATGGACAAGGAGCTGAAGCTCCTACATTGTGATACATCCTGCTACAAGATACAATCATCACCTATGACAGTGCGATGGCGTCAAGTAGCGATATTCCAACGCGTTTCAACTTATAACATCAAAAAAGTCTTCCTCGGAGAAAGATTGCATCACGTTCTAAAGTTTCAAAAAATAACAATGTTACATACCATATATATATCACATATATGTAATTCAACGCATATATTTAATAAACACAACAGGACGACCGGGTATATTTTGAGAAAAACACCAATCATAGGCAGCCAAAAAATGAAGTTTCTAGAGAAACAAAAAGTTTTGGGATAATAATAAGAATGAGATTCTTTCAGAGACCAATATTCTCGGAGGCTCTTAAGATTATAGCGTATATAAAAAATTACCTTTTAGTATAGTAGACTATAGGTCTTGTAAAGAATGCAGAAAAGCCTATGATGAAGAGCCTGAGTTGTTGAGTACCTCTTGGTTGGAAGCCGAATGGAAAGTGCTGCCATAGGCCGTCCCTGGCCTCCTAATAAAGGGATGTGGGCGTGGTTACGTTCTGGGAGTCGCATATCCATAGCGATGCCCCACCACCAATTGGTGCAACCTTAGGAGGCGCGGTGCCAACTGAGCGGCATCCCGCCCCTCAGATGACAGGTGTGGGTGTAATCGGGCTCCGGGCGTTGCATCTCCATGGCGACACCACATAACGTAAGGGGCGCGGTGTTGACCAACGACGTACTGCCCCTTAACGAGAGCTCCACACTCCACATCCATATATACTATGGGGTGTGGGCATGGCTCACCGGAACGAGGGAGGGAAGCGTTGTGTCACCTAGGCGACGGTGCGCATTCTCACTGTCTCTCGGCGGCGCGTGCAGCGTCAAAGTCATGTGACTGGACGCTGCAGTGACGCCGTTTCTCCTATGTAAATAAGGAAAAAAGAAGCCCAGATACAGAGAAAAAGCCCGTGAGCGGAAGCTGATCTAGTTGTGACATGGGGACACAAACCCCACTGCTGAGCAAAAAATTAATTAGTTCATGCTTCATAGTTTAGTGAGATATGATACATAAACAAGATAGGAGGCATTGGAAATAATTAATTATATCAGCTTCAAACATTATATGTCAAAAAGAAAGAAAAAAAAGAAAAAAAGAAAAGAAAAATAACACCATTGGGGATTGTTTTAAATTCCCTATGTGGGATGCCTGGACCCTTTAAACGGCCCATATCTCCCTTTGCTTCAACCCTGAAAGCTTGGGAGAAGGGGGCCTAATAGGACTAATAACCACCGACACAGTGAGAGACCCCTGGCTCAGAATGATCAGAGTCCGGGGGTATATAGGCCACGGTATTTCTAGCATGGCCCCCCTATCTTCTTCTCCTCGGGCCGCTCCGCACCCATGGCATGGGGGGAGGCTCCCGCTCTTCTCTTCATCTTCTTCATCTTCTTCTTTTCTTCTCTTCTTCTCTTCTTCATTCATTTTCTTCTCCGGGCCACTCCGCATCCATGCTGGCATGGAGGGAGGCTCCCGCTGTGTGACGGCGTCTCCTCGTCTGACGGTTCTTAAATAACGGGGGGCGGGGCCACACGGTGACCCCGCCCCCTCTGACACACGGTGACTTGACGGGACTTCCCTGTGATGTCACGGGGAATGCCACAGGGAAGTCCCGTCATGTCCCGTGCGTCAGAGGGGGGCGGGGTCACCGGGTGGCCACACCCCCCGTTATCCAAGAACCGTCAGACGAGGAGACGCCGTCACACAGCGGGAACCTCCCTCCATGCCAGCATGGATGCGGAGCGGCCTGGAGAAGAAAATGAAGAAGAGAAGAAGAGAAGAAAAGAAGAAGATGAAGAAGAAGATGAAGAAGATGAAGAGAAGAGCGGAAGCCTCCCCCCATGCCATGGGTGCGGAGCGGCCCGAGGAGAAGAAGATAGAAGATGCCACGGAGGAGATGCTGGACGAGAACGCCGCAGGAAGAACCAGAAGAACCAGAAGAAGAAGATGAAGGAAGAAAGAAGAAAGAAAAAGCATTTAAATAAAGGAATTGTCAAAAACTGTCTCTTGTCATTTTTAACATTTTTGACAGTTTTTTTGTGAAATGGTAGGGGTACTTTTGTACCTCCTTACTATTTCACACAGGGGGGGGCGGGATCTGGGGGTCCCCTTGTTAAAGGGGGCTTCCAGATTCTGATAAGCCCCCCGCCCGCAGACCCCCACAACCACCGGCCAGGGTTGTGAGGATGAGGCCCTTGTCCTCATCAACATGGGGACAAGGTGTTTTGGGGGGCTTCCCCAAAGCACCCGCCCAATGTTGAGGGCATGTGGCCTTGTACGGTTCAGGAGGGGGGGGGGCGCTCTCTCGTCCCCCCCTCTTTTCCTGCGGCCTGCCAGGTTGCGTGCTCGGATAAGGGTCTGGTATGGATTTTTGGGGGACCCCATGCCCTTTTTATTTTTGGCGCGGGGTTCCCCTTAAAATTCATACCAGACCTGAAGGGTCTGGTATGGAATTTAGGGGGACCCCCATGTCTTTTTTTTTTTTAATTTTGGCAGGGGTTCCCGTTAATATTCATACCAGACCTGAAGGGCCTGGTATGGAATTTAGGGGGACCCCCACGTCATTTTTTTTTTAAGTTTGGTTCGGGGTTCCCCTGTGGGGAATTCCCATGCCGTTTTTGTCAATGAACTTTTATGTGTATTGTCGGACCGGCAATGCAATAGCCGCAAGTAGTTTTAAATGGCTTTTTTCCTTCGAAATGTCATTTTGCTGTCAGACTGTTCTAAACACAGAAACATGCGCCCCTTTACAGGCATACTATAGACACCCCCCAGCTACGAAATTTAAAGGGATATTACACTTTTATTGTTTGACTTTAAGCATTATTAAAATCACTGCTCCTGAAAAAAAGGTCGTTTTTAAAACTTTTTTTTGCATTGATCCATGTCCCCTGGGGCAGGACCCAGGTCCCCAAACACTTTTTATGACAATAACTTGCATTTAAGCCTTTAAAATTAGCACTTTTGATTTCTCCCATAGACTTTTAAAGGGTGTTCCGCGGCATTCGAATTTGCCGCGAACACCCCAAATTGTTCGCTGTTCGGCGAACTTGCGAACAGCCAATGTTCGAGTCGAACTCGAAGCTCATCCCTACTCTCCACTCTTCCTCCAGACTCTGGGACCTTGATTTCCAAATGAAATGCTACATTTTCCACAGTCCTTGATGATGTCCCATCACTTAAAAATGTTGTTACACAATCAAATCAAATTGAAGAGTTCCTATAATGACGTTCTATTTTCTATTGTTACAAATCACATAGAACATACCATCTATGTTCTATATTTTAATAATTGAGATATGGGAACACCACAAATATTGGGTAGAGTCTAGTCTTTATTAGTCACCAAAACTTTGTGGCTAATCAAGATTTATTGGACTTACAATACACGTGGTGCTCGTGTTTCTCAACTATAGAGAGTCTTATAGAGAGCTGACTCGATGTCTACATGACAACAGCTTAAATATTCTGGGTTCACTATGTCTAAATTGACAACAGCCCTAGACATAGTGGACCCAAAATCCGAGGCTGTCGTTTAGACAGCTCACTGTATTTGATGCTGCCTAACCCCTTGGGATGGTCTCCCATGTAAAAACCAAGGGTAGAAGTGATGGTGGAGTACTGAACACAAAATTCGAAGACTGTCCTTATAGAAGACACATAATTCAAAAGTTGTCCTCAACTTAAATATAGTGGACCCAAAATCTAAAGACTGACCTCAGTTTAGACATAGACATAGACATAGTTTTAGACATAGATATAGCAAAGTGCCCCAAAGGGTCTTTGGACCCCATATATGAAGACTGTCCTCAATTTAGACCTAGTGGACTGAGCAGCCTTCATCTTTGGATTTTGTGTCCAATATGTCTAAATTGAGGACAGCCTTAGCCATAGTGGACCCAAAATCCAAAGGCTGTCCTCAATTTAGACATAGAGTTAGCTCTCTACAAGTCAAAGTGCCCCGAAGGGTCCAGGGACCCAAAATCCAAAGGCATTTCTGAATTTAGACATAGTGCACTCAAAATCCAAAATTGAAGACAGCTACAGAGTCAAATATGTCTAAAATGAGGACTACCTAAAATTTGGCATCCAAGAACCCTTTGGAGCACATTACTTCTTTAAATGGCTGACTATGTCTAGGTTAGTCCTCAGATTTTGGGTCCACTATGTTTAAGATGAGGGCAACTTTCAAATTTTGTGTCTTCTATGAGGACAGTCTTCGAATTTTGGGTCTAGCACTCTACTAACACTTCTAGCCATTAGTTAGCCTAACATCAATAGTATGCAAGCTCTTGGAGGGGATGATAAGGGACAATATACAATATTTTAGTAATGAGAACGGTATCATTAGCAGTAATCAGCATGGTTTGATGAAGAACCGTTCTTGCCAAATCGATCTATTAACCTTCTATGAGGAGGTGAGTTTCCATCTAGATAAAGGAAGGCCCGTAGACGTGGTGTTTCTGGATTTTGCAAAAGCATTTGACACAGTTCCCCATAAACATTCACTGTACAAAATAAGGTCCATTGGGATGGACCATAGGGTGAGTACAATGACTGAAAACTGGCTACAAGGGCGAGTTCAGAGGGTGGTGATAAATGGGGAGTACTCAGAATGGTCAGGGGTGGGTAGTGGGGTCCCCCAGGGTTCTGTGCTGGGACCAATCCTGTTTAATTTGTTCATAAACGACCTGGAGGATGGGGTAAACAGTTCAATCTCTGTATTTGTGAATGATACTAAGCTAAGCAGGGCAATAACTTCTCCGCAGGATGTGGAAACCTTGCAAGAAGATCTGAACAAATCAATGGGGTAGGCAGCTACATGGCAAATGAGGTTTAATGTAGAAAATGTAAAATACATTTTTAAACTAGCTATAATGCACTATCCAGCCTCTTTCTTGTTTTAAAATTGAGGACAACTTCGGTGGATTTTCCAGTGGGATCCTGCTGAGCCAGTTTCACTTAGAGCCCAGGAGTGGTTCAACTGCCTATGTGGACCAAACTTAAGTGTGCGGTCACACTGTTGGCAGTGAGCGCATTCACACGGGGGGGGGGGAGCACGTATGTGAAGTCACCCTCTTCTGATTGGGATTATCATCACTAGAGTCACTTTTTGGACAGTTAGGCACCTTTCACATGGGCTTTCCGATAAGGTCCGCCTGTCAGTTTTTTAGGCAGACCTGATCAGACCCTTCATTCAGCCCTATGGAGCAGCTAATGTCAGCGGTGGCATGCCCACTGACACCCTTCGCTATCGGATCCAATCCTGTCCGCCAAATCCGGATGGAAGGTGACCCTATTTTCCACCCGTCTGGCGGATCGGATATGAAAATGAATAGGCGATCCATTTTTATCCGATCTCCCTATAGAGGAGAGAGAGACTCTAACAGGTCTGTCTCTGCACAGTGAGGTGAGACGGACCTGTCATCTGCCTGCTCAGCAGAGATCAACGGATTGATCCCGCCAAGCAAGCATAGTCCATCAAAATACAGGATACAGGAGAGCAGGTACTCTGAAGTACCAACACGGATGGTATTGGGAGCTAGAGCATGAGATTTCCCAGGGCACGGAATCTAAGAGCCGGTGGGTGTTCAGCAGAGGCCCCTAGTGGTGGGGATGGATTTAGCTGAAGTCTGGATCCAGGTCGCGACCCCTAGGGCCTCCCAGGTCACGCTCACGGTAGACTACAGGGAGGTAGAGAGGAAGAAGCAGACTGCAACAACAAAGGATAGTAAGGAGATAGCCAAAGGTTGGGGCAGCAAGCAGGTAAGGATAGTCAAGAACAAGCCAAGATCGGTAACTGGAATCAGACGTAGAACACACAGCAAGTAGCACACAAAAGCCAAAACACAATATTGATCAGCAGGGATGACTTGCAGTGCACAGGTTAATATAGAGTTCCTTGATAGGGGCTGGGGTGGAGCCATGCTTTGAGGAGTGATTACTTAAGCAGCCAGGTGAGATGGGCTGGCCTCTTAAGCTGAACACATGGAGAGGGTAAGCTGACAGACAAACATTAATGCAGATCCATGACACCATTATTATTATACAAAGTATACATCATTATTTATATGCATCATTAGAACATATTATTCTTATACATTATACTTTTTAAATCATTATTATTTCTCAGAGACAATAGCCACAAATACTGTACAGTGGCTGAATAGTATGTATGCAGCTTGGTCAAACTTCAATGTAAGAGGGGGAAATAAGGCAGGCTTTATCTCGAAATAAACATTAAATTGTATTATCTGAGAGACAACAGATACACATATCATACAGTGGCTGTTCAGTAGGTAAGTAGCTTGGTTAAGCCACAACTAGGGATGAGCCGAACACCCCCCCGTTCGGGGGATAGGGTCACCGGGTGGCCCCGCCCCCCGTTATTTAAGAACCGTCAGATGAGGAGACGCTGCCAGCATGGGTGCGGAGCGGCCCGGAGAAGAAAATGAAGAAGAGAAGAAGAGAAGAAGGAAGAAGAGAAGAAGAAGAAGATGAAGAGAAGAGCGGGAGCCTCCCCCCATGTCATGGGTGTGGAGCGGCCCGAGTAGAAGAAGATAGAAGACACCGCGGAGGAGATGCTGGATGAGAACGCCGGAGGAAGAACCAGAAGAACCAGAAGATGAAGGAAGATAGTAGAAAGAAGAAGCATTTAAATAAAGGAATTGTCAAAAACTGTCTCTTGTCATTTTTAACATTTTTGACAGTTTTTTAGTGAAATGGTAGGGGTAAGTACACCCTTACCATTTCACATAGGAGGGGGCGGGATCTGGGGGTCCCCTTGTTAAAGGGGGCTTCCAGATTCCCATAAGCCCCCCGCCCGCAGACCCCCACAACCACCGGCCAGGGTTGTGGGGATGAGGCCCTTGTCCTCATCAACATGGGGACAAGGTGTTTTGGGGGCTACCCCAAAGCACCCTCCCAATGTTGAGGGCATGTGGCCTGGTACGGTTCAGGAGGGGGGGGCCACACTCTCGAGCCCCCCCTCTTTTCCTGCGGCCTGCCAGGTTGCAGGCTCGGATAAGGGTCTGGTATGGATTTTTGGGGGGACCCCACGCGTTTTTTTTTTTTTTTTTTTGGCGCGGGGTTCCCCTTAAAATCCATACCAGACCTGAAGGGTCTGGTATGGAATTTAGGGGGAACCCCACGTCATTTTTTTTTTAAATTTTGGCCGAGGTTCCCCTTAATATCCATACCAGACCTGAAGGGCCTTGTATGGAATTTAGGGGGGCTCCCACGTCATTTTTTTTTTTAAGTTTTGGTTCGGGGTTGCCCTGTGGGGAATTCCCATGCCGTTTTTATCAATGAACTTCTATGTCTATTGTCGGCAACGCAATAGCCGCGGGTAGTTTTAAATGGGTTTTTTCCTTCAAAATGTCATTTTGCTGTCAGACTGTTCTAAACACGGGAAACATGCGCCCCTTTACAGGCATACTATAGACACCCCCCCCCAGCTACGATATTTAAAGGGATATTACGCTTTTATTGTTTGACTTTAAGCCACAACTCAAGAAAGAGAGAAGAGGTATTTTGAAATAGAAATGAAAGTGTAATTTCTCAGAGACAATAGGCACAAAGATTGCACAGTGGCTGGACAGTATTAGCAATTTGGTTAGGCAACAATATAAGAGGGAGAGACAAGGAAGGTTTTTGGCTGGAAAAAGAAATTAGAGTGATTATCTGACAGACAACAGCCATAAACATTGTTCAGTGGCTGGACAGTTTGTAGGCAGCTTTGTTAGGCTGAAATATAAGAGGGAGAGAAAAAGCAGCTTTCTTGAAATAAATAATAGAGTGTATTATTTGAAAGACAATAGCCAGGAGCAAGAGGAGAAGCACTGGAATAGGCTACAAGCTTTGCTCTAAGCTGCAAGTTAACATGGCCACTGGCAACATTAGTTCCCACTGATGTGATTGTAGAGCGACGTATGCAAAATTATATTACAGGTCGTGTTCATCAGGCTGTACCACTGCCAAACCCAACCTATTCAAGTGAATGGGACATGGGCCCTGCAACAGCATGTAATAAACATGTTTGCTACCTGCAAGACCAGTTATCACTTGAGCAAGAGTAGTAGTATCGCTTAATATGCTGTCTGACATCAAGGGCACTGTGGATGCGCTTGTGCGTGTGCATGTATTACTGTGCACATTCAAGCATATGGGAGATGCTGTGTGCATTCACATTCCTGTGCAGCAGACATCTCATGAGAATTCCCTGACAAGGACTGTTGGGTGTCTGAAGTGTGAACACAGAGGGGGTACACAAGAATACATAGCCCACCATACTGCAATCCACAGTAATTTAGCACAATATAGTGCTGTATAGCAATTTAATCACCCTAGAACATCAGCCCTCCCTAAAATACCACAACACACACTAACAAATGACTGTTGGGAGCCCATCTTTCTATAGGGAGGGGTTGGCATATAGCAAAGCCCCCAAAGCCCCCCATTATTGGCCCTTCAGCCTAAATCAGCTGATTTAAGCTCAAATGCTGCGCTAATTACTGCAGGTCCACAAACATGTGAACCTGTGGTATCATCAAACCCCAACCACATCCCTAATTATTCAGATTCTGAGAAAACAAAGCGTTTGCTTTCTCAACTTTAGCCATTTCATTCCAACGTCATGCCAGAGCAAGAACCGGGATCTGTGTGTGTGTAAACATACAAATCTCGGTTCTTTCAGGGGAGTAGAGACAGATCATGTGTTCATAGTAAGTATGAACACCGATCTCTCTCTCCTCCTAGTCAGTCCCCTCCCCCTATAGTTAGAACACACCTAGGGAACACAGTTAACCCCTTTATCGCCCCTAGTGTTAACCCCTTCCCTGCCAGTGACATTTACACAATAATCAGTGCACTTTTATAGCACTGATCACTGTATAATTGTCACTGGTCCCAAAAATGTGTCAAAAGTGTCCAATTTGTCCACAGCAATATCGCAGTCCCGATAAATATCGCAGATCGCCGCCATTACTAGTAAAAAAAAAAAGACATAAATCTATCCCCTATTTTGTAGACGCTATAACTTTTGTGCAAACCAATCAATATACACTTATTGCGATTTTTATTACCAAAAATATGTAGAAGAATACATATCGACCTAAACTGAGGAAAAAATTAGCTTTAAAAAAAAAAAAATTGAGGATATTTATTATAGCAAAAAGTGCAAAATAGTGTTTTTTTTCAAAATGGTCACTATTTTCTTGTTTATAGCACAAAAAATAAAAACCACAGAGATGATCAAATACCACCAAAAGAAAGCTCTATTTGTGGGGGAAAAAAAAGGACATCAATTTTGTTTGGGTACAGCGTCGCACGACCACGCAATCGTCAGTTAAAGCAATGCAGCGCCGCATCGCAAAAAATGGCCTGGTCATTGAGCAGCCAAATCTTCCGGGGCTGAAGTGGTTAATAGGCTATTGGAGGTTACAGAAGCTCATTTTACCCATACTGGACCTGTTCTTGTGCAGCAAATTGCTAGCCTTAGTAATACACCCATCTCTTTGTAAACAAAGCCATGTAATTCGGTATAGGGTAAATGGGAGATCCCACGGTGTGCATTGCAGCTCCCGGATGTGACGTGGGCAAAAACCCAATTTTTTATGGTATGCAATTAAGTACCTTGTCTTGACCCTTCACTGATGACTATGTGCTTCACTCAAAGTCCCACCTTGCCCCCTTTTTATTTTGTTCAATATGGTTTAGGTCTGGAGACATACTTGGCCAGTCCATTTATCCTCAGCTTCTTTAGCAAGGCAGTGGTCATCTTGGAGGTGTGTTTGGGGTCCTTATGTTGGAATCTTCAAAGGGAGGGGATCATGCTCTGCTTCAGTATGTCACAGTACATGTTGGCATTCATGGTTCCCTCAATGATCTGTAGCTCCCCAGTGCCGGCAGCACTTATGCAGCCCCAGACCATGACACTCCCACCACCATGCTTGACTGCAAGCAAGACACACTTGTCTTTGTACTCCTCACCTGGTTGCTGCCACCATGGCCAACCCTACCATTGGACCATGGCTCCGGGCGGCATTTAACAGGGGGCAGCAGCCAGGCCGGCAAGAAGTTGCATAGCACGGGGGGTGCAGTGGGTGTCGTGGCCCCAGGCGCGAAATTTAGGGGGGGCGAAATTTCACATCAGTATGTGTCACAACTGGATGCCTCCTCCTAATTTTAAGTTCCTGTGTCCCCCGCGCTCCAGCCGCCATGTTCAGTGTCCGGCACCCTGTGATTGGGTGTATGTCATGTGAGGCGTAGGGCTGGCCTGTCCGCAATCATGGTTGCGCCTGAAGTCCCACCTCCACACATGACCCCCATACTCCCAGTCACAGTGCGCCAGACACTGAACATGAGGGAGACAAGCAAAAATGTGAGCTGCCACGGCCGCTGTATTCTCCTCCTCCTATCCTCCGGACCGATGCAGGGCAGGACAAGAAGGTGAGTGAGACTCCCTCATGAGAGTCGTGTTACTGGCCCCGGGGGAATGAGAGAGAGAGAGAAGGAAAGAAGGAAGGAAGGAAGGAAGGAAGGAAGGAAGGAAGGAAGGAAGGAAGGAAGGAAGGAAGGAAGGAAGACTGTTGGCAGGACAGTATAGTGTAGTATAGTGGACAGTGTAGTGTAGTATGGTAGTCAGTGTAGTATGGTGGTCAGTGTAGTGTAGTATAGTGGTTCAGTGTAGTGTAGTATAGTGAACAGTGTAGTGTAGTATGATGGTTAGTGTAGTGTAGTATAGTGCACAGTGTAGTGTAGTTTGGTGGTCAGTGTAGTATAGTGGACAGTATAGTATAGTGGACAGTACAGTGGTCAGTGTAGTATAGTGGACAGTGTAGTGTAGTATAGTGGACAGTGTAGTGTAGTATAGTGGACAGTGTAGTGTAGTATAGTGGACAGTATAGTATAGTATAGTGGTCAGTGTAGGGTAGTGGACAGTATAGTATAGGGGACACTACAGTGGTCAGTGTAGTAAAGTAGTCATTGTAGTGGACAGTATAGTGGTGAGTGTGGTGGAGTGGACAGTATAGTGGACAGAACAGTGGTCAGTGTAGTATAGTGGTCAGTGTAGTGTAGTGGACAGTGTAGTGTAGTGGACAGTATAGTATAGTGGACAATACAGTGGTCAGTGTAGTATAGTGGTCAGTGTAGTGTAGTGGACAGTATAGTATAGTGGACAATACAGTGGTCAGTGTAGTATAGTGGTCAGTGTAGTGGACAGTATAATGGTCAGTGTAGAGGACAGTATAGTGGTCAGTGTAGTGTAGTGGTCAGGGTAGTGTAGTGGACAGTACAGTGGTCAGTGTAGTATAGTGGTCAGTGTAGTGTTGTGGACAGCATAATATAGTGGACAGTATAGTGGTCAGTGTAGTATAGTGGTCAGTGTAGTGGACAGTATAATGGTCAGTGTAGAGGACAGTATAGTGGTCAGTGTAGTGTAGTGGTCAGTGTAGTGTAGTGGACAGTACAGTGGTCAGTGTAGTATAGTGGTCAGTGTAGTGTTGTGGACAGCATAATATAGTGGACAGTATAGTGGTCAGTGTAGTATAGTGGTCAGTGTAGTGGACAGTATAATGGTCAGTGTAGAGGACAGTATAGTGGTCAGTGTAGTGTAGTGGTCAGTGTAGTGTAGTGGACAGTACAGTGGTCAGTGTAGTATAGTTGTCAGTGTAGTGTAGTGGACAGTATAGTATAGTGGACAGTACAGTGGTCAGTGTAGTATAGTGGTCAGTGTAGTGTAGTGGACAATTAAAAAACAAAAAGAATTGCGCTAATGAGTATCAAAATGTGCATAAATTATACAACAGTGACAAAAATGAGTGGGCACAGTTATATGCAAACACAGTGTAAACAAAAATAAATCAAATCAAAATAAATCCCTCATGTGATCTTTTAAAGTCTAAAGGGTGAACTAAAGAACAGTGAAAGCGGTGGCACTAAACCACCAGTCTAAATAAAACTCCAAGTGATTGGCAAATATTTAGCCATGAGAGAGGCAGTCCACCACCAAGAATGGAAGGGGTCACTCCTTACCAGAAGGCCATGATCCCCCACTACAGAGGATCACAGCTCGCAAACACAGCTGAAACTGGCAACTGGAACCCGCATCAGTATCCACTACAGGGTTATCACAACGTCAGCGATAAAGGAACAACTCGTGGAAGGGACGTACCATAAAATAAAGATGGAACTTGCATAGTGTAAAACCATAAAAAACTTTATTCAGAAACTCATAAATGCACACTTATAGGGCGTACACACGGTCGGACTTTGTTCGGACATTCCGACAACAAAATCCTAGGATTTTTTCCGACGGATGTTGGCTCAAACTTGTCTTGCATACACACGGTCACACAAAGTTGTCGGAAAATCCGATCATTCTGAACGCGGTGACGTAAAACACGTACGTCGGGACTATAAACGGGGCAGTGGCCAATAGCTTTCATCTCTTTATTTATTCTGAGCATGCGTGGCACTTTGTCCGTTGGATTTGTGTACACACGATCGGAATTTCCGACAACAGATCTTGTTGTCGGAAAATTTTATCTCCTGCTCTCCAACTTTGTGTGTCGGAAAATTCGATGGAAAATGTCAGATGGAGCCCACACATGGTCGGAATTTCCGACAACACACTCCGATCGGACATTTTCCATCGGAAAATCCGACCGTGTGTACGGGGCATTACAGTGTCTTCCAGAAAAAAGAGCCTTAAGTCCGGTCCGTTGGCCGTGTGGACTCGGACAAACCCGTCCTACTGGAGATGGAGCACAGATTGGAGGTGACGTCAGCGCATCGTCTAGCTCCGCCCTACGCGTTTCGTGACATCATCACGTCTTCCAGGGGCACAGGCGGCGCACTACGTCACCTCCTTAAGTAGTATAGAACCTAACCAAGCCTCGTTCTGAGCCCCGGTCTATCTATAGATCGGCAGATACCACACTGTGGACCGCAACTTCATGGTACACATCTCGATATCAACTCCTGGTAGTGAAGCCATAAAATTACAGCGACACATTCTGCATGCGGAAATCCTTTTTTTTTTAAACTTTTGAACACAGCACGGACATTCTTGGTCATCAATTTAATATTACAATCATGGATGCGGCTTGGAAAAATGCTGTTTAAACCCACTCCTATACTAAAAATGATGTAGCATCATTCCCATTATTCCAAATTATTGTGTCAAATTCAGGTTTAAAACAGGATTGAGCGTACCTTTATAAAGGGCCTTTTATCAAAGTGTGTAGTGTAGTGGACAGTATAGTATAGTGGACAGTACAGTGGTCAGTGTAGTATAGTGGTCAGTGTAGTGGATAGTATAATGGTCAGTGTAGTGTACAGTATAGTGGTCAATGTAGTGTAGTGGGCAGTATAGTATAGTGTACAGTATAGTGGTCAGTGTAGTGTACAGTATAGTGATTAGTGTAGTGTAGTGGACAGTATAGTATAGTGTACAGTATAGTGGTCAGTGTAGTGTACAGTATAGTGGTTAGTGTTGTGTAGTGGACAGTATAGTATAGTGTACAGTATAGTGGTCAGTGTAGTGTAGTAGACAGTATAGTATAGTGTACAGTATAGTGGACAGTGTAGTGTAGTGGACAGTATAGTATAGTGGACAGTATAGTGGTCAGTGTAGTGAACAGTACAGTGGTCAGTGTAGTGTACAGTATAGTGGTCAGTGTAGTGTAGTGGACAGTATAGTATAGTGTACAGTATAGTAGTCAGTGTAGTGTAGTGGACAGTATAGTATAGTGTACAGTATAGTGGTCAGTGTAGTGTAGTAGACAGTATAGTATAGTGTACAGTATAGTGGTCAGTGTAGTGTAGTGGACAGTATAGTATAGTGTACAGTATAGTAGTCAGTGTAGTGTAGTGGACAGTATAGTATTGATAAGGTCAGGGATTTAATTTAGAGTTCTCACTTAATATGATGCCTACATGTAAATCTGTTTTTAACTTTTTGGCTGTTGAACCCAATTGAAGCTGCTTTTGTTGTCTTGTAACTATATTGCCATGGTGTTGAAGCTTGTGTTCGTAACCCAGGTGACTCCTGTTGTTGTTTACCCTTGCCCTGTGTGGGGGGGTTGTGCTGATGCTATTGTTTGTGTAATTGTCTATAAAAGGCCTTTGGAAGATTAAAGAGCAGCAGTCCATTATGCTCAAGAACTGATACACGGATTTCTGACTCTGTGTCTTAATTCCTATATGAAGCAATAATTTGGCAAAGCAATATAAACTATAAGCAACTTATTTAACAGTTGCATTTAACATTTTGGCGCTCGAACAGGGACTCACCGATGATACTACAAGAGGTGGATGAGCTACGCTGACGGAACAAAAGGCAGGCATTCCGGGAACCACAGATCAAAAAACCTGCGCAGGTAAGAAAAAGCTTTATTTTTCTTATATTCTGTGCTCCCCTGATTTGTGCCTATCCGTTCTGTCAGTTACGGTTCTCCTGGTTTTAAAACACCAGCCTCTGTAGTGGTGAGTCTAGAATTACTGCATATTTTAGTTTATATTGCTGGAATTATTTGTTTGTTTTTGTTATCTGTGTCTGTCTTGTCTGTCTTGTTGAGAAAGTGAATGAGCCTTGTCAAGGATGGTATGAGTTAGAAGGGGATTGCCGAACTAAGCAACAGAATGCGCCTTACCTCACACGATTGGGAACCTGAGGGCTTGTGAGCTTGGGGGTCTGACGCTTATGCTTAACCTCACATCTAACTCATAAACCATAGACGGGTTGAGAGTATAAGCCCTGTCTGCTCCATAAAGCAGGGATAAGAGTGTATGAGAGGGATTCCCAGATACGAGGGGGGAATAAGGTCTCAACAAAGTCCCGAGATCTAGTCGGATACCTGGCCACTTAAAGGAATGCTTGTATATGTTGTAGCCGCATTTTTGTATATGTTGTAGCCGCATTCTGGTTTGTTATTGGGCTAGCATATAAAGTAATTATTTATTTTTGGGCTAGCATATAAAGTAATTCGGTTTCAGAAATCTCATTCCGGAGAGGTTTCTAGAATTCTAGCACCCTAGGAGGAAGGCAACGAGGAACTAGTGTAACTTAGCTGGTTTGCTATTGGGCTAGCATATAAAGTAATTATTAATTCTTGTATATGTTGTAGCCGCATTATATTGTACACTAAGTGTCCCACACGCTACCTAGGCAGGACTGTTAGAATGGGCCAGAGGAACACAAAACCCCGTCAGGGAATTGTAGCACATTACACAGTGCCACAGATAATTAAAAACATCTGTGGAGAAGATGAAGCACGGGACTTAAAGGATGTCCTTTGTAAATTTAAGGTGAAAGGAGCAGCGGGTTTAGACCCGGATGTATGGAGTGAAATAGTGAAAAAAAAAAAAAAAAAGTGAAATAAAAAGGGACAGACAAGGAGAGATGTTAGAGAAGCAATGGATGAGTCAGGTTCAATGCTTAATTAAGGTTTCAAATAGAGAAAAAGAAGAGGGGTGGAAGTATAATCCAGATTGTGATGGTTGGGATATGAAAGATAGAAGAACAAAAAATGTTGAGGCTCCCAGCTCAGCCATCCCACCCCCATATACTGACATAGAACGTAAACCACACAAGATATATCCGGTACTTGAGGGGAGAGGATGGGTTTGTCAGGATTGTGGAGCACAAAACCCAGGATGGGCAGTAGAATGTGTGCATTGTGGGGCACAAAAACTGCATCCAGAAACTGTAGCTCCCGTACGCACTGATACACGCATTGTTCAGGTAAACAATCCAGAATTTGGACAAGCAGCCCATCCAAATGCCCCACCTACTGTCACTCGTAGAATGCAAATAAGGACTTGGGCACCATGGTCGGCAGACACCCTTATGGCATTAATACAGAACGCCCCAGACCCGGTAGCAAAGCCAGCTGCTTTTTGTAGATTTGTGACGCAGTTAATGAATACACATGAAGCGACCTGGCAGGATGGGGAGGATCTATGCAGACACAAAATGACTCTGACCCTGTTTAACCAGTTTATGACAGAAATAGGTCCACACAGACCTGCAGGACAAGTTGATGGGGATGGCAATTTAGAGACAGGACATGTCAGACATATAGACTCAAGGGCCCCTTTTATTGCTAGATTAGAAGCTTTTTGTCAGGCAAAACAACAGGAGAGGGGGTCCATATCACCCATGAAGCAAATGCCAGGACAGACTGTATCGGAATTTTACTTATCTATGGAAAGTATGATGGCAGATGAGGGATTGGACTTGGCCCTGCCAGTCACAATCCGAGCCTTCAATAGACAATTTATGGAGGGATTAATTCCACAGATAAGTGAGAGACTGAAAGCCTGCACACCAGAGTGGAGGGCAACTAGAGATAGAGGGACGTTGTTACAAAAAGCGCAAGGCATAGAGGCGGACTTAGCAGAAACCAAAGGGAGGAAATCTCATGCTATCAACGCACTCGGGGGTCCCCAAGAGCAAGGTAGAGGTTCCTTTCGCAAACCCCTTACCTGTCACTACTGTAACAAGATTGGTCACATCAGACGCAACTGTAAGAAAAGAATAAGGGATGAAGGAGAGGAAGGTGTTGATTCTCCAGTTAATCAGAGAAGGAACCAGCCCAGGGACAACAAAAATAGTCATATCAGGCAGCAGGGAGATGGTCCACGAGCATGACTCACCCCGGTTTTAGAAAAATCCAAAACAACAATGCTTAAGACAAATATAACGGTTGGTAATAAGAAAATCTCTTGTTTAGTCGATACAGGAGCTTCACGCTCGTTACTTTCTGACTCTGAACTACTCCCTGGCCAAAAATCACCTGACACTTTACTAATAACTGGATATGATGGCATTTTAGCCGACGCCCCGCTTACAAAACCTCTGAAAGTTAAAGTAGGAAACCACATGTTCCTTTCACGCTTTCTGGTATCCAGAGGAGCCCCCACTAATTTGTTAGGAGCTGACATTTTGCAGAAAATAGGAGCTAACATTACCTATCACCCAGATGGCACTGTCACCTTAGCTATAGGGGATAATCAAGAACACATGGAGATGTGTAACCTGATACAATACCTAGAGGAGGAATCGGAATTGTCCGGCCCACCTCCTTCAGACTTAGATCAGATTTTGTCGTCCCTTCCAGGAGAACTATGGGAGAAACATCCAGCTGATGTTGGACTTTTGCCCATACCTCCGGTTACCCTACAGCTGATTCCAGGAGCAGTGCTTCCCCAACAAAAGCAGTATCCACTTAGTGCACCTCAAGAGACGGCCATAGAAATGCAGGTCCAATCCTTCTTAAAAAGTGGAGTTCTAAAAGAGGTAAAATCACCGGCAAACACTCCCTTGTACCCGGTTAAAAAGAAATCAGTAGCCGGTAGTCCGGTTAAGTATAGAATGGTCCAAGACCTTAGAGCGGTCAACAAAATACTAGCCCCGATGACACCTTTAGTACCCAATCCACATACATTACTGTCACAAATACCATCAACCAGTATGTACTTTACGGTTATAGATTTAGCGAATGCTTTCTTTTCCGTCCCGCTTGCTGAAGAATGCCAACTTTGGTTCGCATTTTCAATCAAAAATCGGCAACTAACCTGGACACGCCTACCTCAGGGTATGGCACATTCACCTACCTTGTATTCGCAAGCATTGCAAACGGTGTTGGGAGAATGGGTACCACCAGATTCCTGTGTATTGTTACAATATGTGGATGATTTATTGTTATGCTGCCCTGACAAGGAAACTTGTTTGGCCACCACCCTTAATTTGTTGCGATTTTTGGCAGAAAAAGGTTGCAAGGTTAATAAGAAAAAGTTACAAGTGTGTCAGGAAAAAGTTATCTTTTTGGGACATTGTATATCACAGGGTACGAGACATCTCACTGAGGAGAGGGTTCAAGTGATAAAGGGAATGTTACCCCCACGGAATTTCAAACAATTGCGTATGTTTTTAGGTATTGTGTCATATTGTAGACAATGGATACCACATGCTAGCGCTTTGATGCAGCCATTATACGATTGTTTGAAAATTGTACCGTATATGCTTACAGAAATAGCTTATGAGTCGTTTATCACTTTGAAAAAGTTGTTGATTTCTGCCCCGGCTATTGGTATACCAGATTACACCAAGATATTTAATCTGTACATTGCTGAGATCACTGGACACGCCACAGGTGTTCTGACACAGGCACATGTAAAACAAAGACCAGTCGCTTACTTTTCAGCAGCATTAGATCCAGTATCTAGAGGTTCACCGTCTTGTGTACGGGCGGTAGCTGCAGTGTCAATTATCATAGATAAGTCATCAGAGATTGTTCTAGACAATCCAGTCGTAGTGCATACCACACATGACATACATGCAATCTTGTCTCAGGTACAGCCCAAACACATTTCAATGGCTAGGCAATTAAGATTACAGTGTACTTTACTCTTACCTCCAAATGTTACTTTTCAGCGCTGTACAACCTTAAATTTGGCCACCTTTTTGCCTCTTCAGTCACCAGATTTGGCAAGGGGGAATGATAGTGCTAATAGTACTAGTGAGAAAGGAAATGAGGTACCTGACACTCTTTTGTTTAAACAAGTAGATGAACACGATTGTTTTCAGCTCATGGAACAGGAGACAATGGGATTCCCACACGTTACAGATACACCAATTTTAAATGCTGAGCACACTTTGTACATAGATGGCAGTAGGTTTGCTGATGACAAGGGTAAATATCACACAGGGTATGCCGTAGTGACTGATACACAGGTGATTGAAGCACAGGCCTTACCAGCCCACATGTCAGCACAGGAAGCAGAATTAAAAGCTTTAGAACAAGCCCTAGAATACTTAAAAGAACGAGAAGGGAATATTTACACTGACTCTGCCTACGCTTATGGCGTAGCGCATGATTATGGCCACATATGGAGGGCTAGAGGTTATCTGACAGCAGCAGGTACACCTGTAAAACATGGAGAAGGGATTAAGAGAGTCCTGAACAATCTTCAAAAGGTTAAACGAGTAGCCATTATGAAGATAGCGGCACACACGAGCGCAAAAACAATTGAGGCAAAAGGAAATGCATTTGCAGATTTGACTGCAAAACAGGCAGCTCTAGGGGAAGGAAGCCCTGAGACCTTAGCAGCGGTAGAGGTGAGTACCCCAGAACCAACATGGCAGCAGCTGAGTAAATTACAGGAGCAAGCAGGGGAGAGCGAGAAAGATAAGTGGGTCAGAATGGGAGCAGCACCAGACCTTGACAATGTATGGAGGGAAGGGGGCAAAATATGCCTGCCTGCCTCTCTGTACCCAGCAATGGCAGTGGCAGTTCACCTACCCACACATGTCAGTTCCAATTCCATGTATAGGATTGTGAACCAAGGATGGCTCGCCCCTGGATTCAGTAGCACTGCAAGAAATTACTGTGCAGCCTGCCAAATCTGTCTCCTGAATAACCCAGGACAGAGAGTAAAAACCCCACGAAAACACCAGGTCCGGGCCCAATACCCCTTCCAGAGACTGCAGATTGATTACATACAAATGCCTAAGAGCGGCCCTTTTGAATTTGTCCTCGTGTGTATCGATTTATTCTCAGGTTGGCCCGAAAGTTATCCAGTAAAATCGGCTACAGCTAAAGCCACAGCTAAGAAACTGATCACTGAGTTAATACCTAGGTTTGGTCTTCCTGAAACCATAGAATCAGATAGGGGAACACACTTTACAGGAGAAATCATGCAGAATGTGATGACCATGTTAGGGGTTCAACAAAGTTTTCACACCCCTTACCACCCACAGAGTTCAGGATCAGTGGAGAGAGTAAATGGGACAATAAAGTTAAAAATACAAAAAGCCATGCAAGAGTTAAACAAGCCTTGGCCAGAATGCCTGCCTTTGGCTTTGTTCTCTATAAGGTACACTCCAACAGGAAAGACAGGATTATCCCCATATGAGATACTTTTTGGGAATGCACCTAGATTGGGTTTATACTTTCCACAGAGTATGCAATTGCAATGTGATAGTTTGACTGCATATGTGATACAATTACAACAACGTCTAACTAAGATCCACAAAAGTGTGTATTCTTCTCTTCCAGACCCTAATTCAATAACAGGTACACATACGCTGCTACCAGGGGATTATGTATATGTAAAGAAACACACCAGAAAGACATTGGAACCCAGGGTTTGAAGGTCCTTATCAAGTGCTTCTGACCACAGCCACTTCAGTAAAGCTGGAAGGAAAACCTACCTGGATACACGCATCACATTGCAAGAAACAACCCGAGAAAACAACATGATGAAATATCTACTTACATATTTTCTGTTGAAAATTGTTGTTTTACAAATACATGCATGGACTCCTGGTACTAATGTACTTGAGGTAGAAGAAACAATGACTTTTGAATGGAGTATAGATGATCCTAAAGTAGCAAATGATTCAGGATATGAGATAAATAAGGATTACACTGTGGGTAATTATACTGTTGAAGGACATAGGCGACCATTTCATGTAGATGTAGGTATAGCATGGATACAGGCAGACCCCCTCTCAGAAGTAACCGTAACTTTCCAGTGGAATGATAATATGGGTTTCCCCTTTAACAATAGTAAGAACCATAGGTGTCATAAAATATCCCTTTCACAGACATGGAAACAAGCCCGGGAACGGGTAGTGGGACAAATGTACCAAATATTAACAGTCATGGCAGAAGGAGGGAATATAACCGAAGGGATGTTTAATCTGACAGATATTACCGTTAATCAATCCAGTACTTTCCTCTGTGCCTCTTGGTGGAGGGAAGAGAGAAATGATGGGTGGTATTGGAGTGCAGAGGCCTATGGGTTTCACATACAAATGGAGGAAGAAGTAATGCCAACAATTGAATCTTCCATATTAACACCCGTACCAAACACTTGCATAAATGTATCAACATCACAACAGAAAACAAAAATAAAATTCAATATCACCTTTCCCTCGATACCGGAGTGTAGGTATAAACGAGAATGGTATGACACACTATTGGGACTGACAGGTACAGGGATGGGAATTTTAAACTCGGTCGAGATAGAAGAAATGAACAACAGATGGAAGCATGCAGGGGGACACATAGCTGACAGCTTGACTATCACAAGCAAATGGTTACCCACCACTTTTGAAACCCAATTGCAAGAAATACCCCTATTACAATTTTTGGGAGGGTTAATAAATCACACGATAGGAGCAGAGCTCCAGCTGTGAAATCAAAATCAACAGTTTGTAAATTTCACACAGTGCTCTTTTAACCTCTTATCCTATCATATACAAATAAATAGGGCCAGGACTGAACTACAGTTGGGAAATTATCATACCTGGATGAAATATTTTAAGGGTTTAACTGACGATGGTGTATGGTTCCAAGTAAAAGGGGATAAGATAGAATGTGAGGAGAAATGGTGTGTAGGAAGGTTTGAAGCATACCGGGTAGCAGATGTAATGGAAATGTGTAAAATAGTGGTCATGCCACTAGTAATTAAAGACGAGTTTTGGTATCCAGAAATATATGGGAAATATGTAGATAAAAGAAACAGAACCCATGATTTAACTCTATGTGAAGGAACTAATAAGGGAATGGTATGTGGCAGAAGTTCCCCAGTATATGAACCTTGTTTGTTAAAATACCAAACTAGCATATGCAAAATGCAAAGAACACCGATAAATGTGAACAATAGATTCATAGAAATAGGACCCCAGCATATTTGTATCATTACTAATGATAACCGCACCATGTCAGCATTAAATAAATCGGCGCCGTTTGCGGGATGTATAAAAAAGATTAAAATATTACAATGGGGTAACGACACCTATCTTTTTGAACCAGACGCCGATAAGATATTCTCTTCAGTCTATGAGGTACATAATCTCACTGACACTACACCCTTTATAATTTCTTTAGAACCACTAAAACAGGTTTTGGAACAATCAGAGTTGTTAAGACAACACATAGAAACACTAGAAACATACCCTACAGAATAACCTTGTATCCGCAATTATTGACAAAGGTAGATTAGTACATCTTTCCTCACAGATACAACAGGATACTGCACCACATTGGTGGGATATATTTAGTGAAATGTCTTCTACAGCAACCAATACCTTTCACTGGTTGTTAAGTCCAATGGTAATTATTATTCTAATATTAATATCACTTACAATCACGAATATATGTGTATACAGGAAAATAAATAGGAAAATTAGGAGAATAGACAGGGTATACTGATAAATGTGTATTGACATCACCCTACTCCTATAAAACTCCTCTTCTTGAATTTTAAGATGTTGGTAATACCTAGGGGGATGGGTTCTACCCCTCTGACAACTCGCGGTCAGGGAAAGGACTCTGGGGAAAAACTGACTAGAACTTATTCATGAGGACCCAGGGGGAAGGAGAGGATGATGTCAAAGGGGGAAATTGATAAGGTCAGGGATTTAATTTAGAGTTCTCACTTAATATGATGCCTACATGTAAATCTGTTTTTAACTTTTTGGCTGTTGAACCCAATTGAAGCTGCTTTTGTTGTCTTGTAACTATATTGCCATGGTGTTGAAGCTTGTGTTCGTAACCCAGGTGACTCCTGTTGTTGTTTACCCTTGCCCTGTGTGGGGGGGTTGTGCTGATGCTATTGTTTGTGTAATTGTCTATAAAAGGCCTTTGGAAGATTAAAGAGCAGCAGTCCATTATGCTCAAGAACTGATACACGGATTTCTGACTCTGTGTCTTAATTCCTATATGAAGCAATAATTTGGCAAAGCAATATAAACTATAAGCAACTTATTTAACAGTTGCATTTAACAAGTATATTGTACAGTATAGTGGTCAGTGTAGTGTAGTGGACAGTATAGTATAGTGTACAGTATAGTGGTCAGTGTAGTGTACAGTATAGTGGTCAGTGTAGTGTAGTGGACAGTATAGTATAGTGTACAGTATAGTGGTCAGTGTAGTGTACAGTATAGTGGTCAGTGTAGTGTAGTGGGCAGTATAGTATAGTGGACAGTATAGTGGTCAGTGTAGTGTAGTGGGCAGTATAGTATAGTGGACAGTATAGTGGTCAGTGTTGTGTAGTGGACAGTATAGTATAGTGTACAGTATAGTTGTCAGTGTAGTGTAGTGGACAGTATAGTATAGTGGACAGTATAGTGTTCAGTATAGTGTAGTGGACAGTATAGTGCAGCGGCGCTTTGCCGGCAGTTCGGAGGCGCTGCCCATTGATTTCAATAGGCAGGGGCGCTTTAGGCGCGGTGTATTCACCGCTCCTATAGCGACTCAAAGATTTAATTTCATTTTAGTTATCATGATATAAAATAATAAAAGGGGGGCCTTTTGGTGGGCGTGATTTTTTTTTGGGGGGGGGCATTTCATTCTTGGTCCGAGGCATCACCGTCTTATGTCACTGGCCGCCACACACGCTTGTCACCATCTGAACCAAATAAGTTTACCTTGGTCTCATCAGACCACAGGACATGGTTCCAGTAATCCATGTCCTTAGTCTACTTGTCTTCAGCAAACTGTTTGCGGGCTTTCTTGTGCATCATCTTTAGTAGAGACTTCCTTCTGGGATGACAGCCATGCAGACCAATTTGATGCAGTGTGCGGCGTATGGTCTGAGCACTGACAGGCTGACCCCCCACCCCTACAACCTCTGCAGCAATGCTGGCAGCACTCATACGTCTATTTCCCAAAGACAACTTCTGGATATGACGCTGAGTATGTGCACCCAACTTCTTTGGTCGACCATGGCGAGGCCTGTTCTGAGGGGAACCTGTCCTATTAAACAACTGGCCATCGTGCTGCAGATCAGTTTCATGGTCTTGGCAATCTTCTTATAGCCTAGATCAGTGATGTGGAACCTTGGCACCACAGATGTTTTGGAACTACATTTCCCATGATGCTCAACTACACTGCAGAGTGCACGAGCATCATGGGAAATGTAGTTCCAAAACATCTGGGGTGCCAAGGTTTGCCATCACTGGCCTAGACCATCTTTATGTAGAGCAAAAATTATTTTTTTCAGATCCTCAGAGAGTTCTTTCCATGAGGTGCCATGTTGAACTTCCAGTGACCAGTATGAGAGAGTGAGAGCGATAACACCAAATTTAACACACCTGCTCCCCATTCACACCTGAGACCTTGTAACACTCACCAGTCACATGACACCGGGGGAGGGAAAATGGCTAATTGGGCCCAATTTGGAAATTTCACTTAGGGGTGTACTGACTTTTGTTGCCAGCGGTTTAGACATTAATGGCTGTGTGTTGAGTTATTTTGAGGGGACAGCAAATTTACACTGTTATACAAGCTGTACACTCACTACTTTACATTGTAGACAAGTGTCATTTCTTCAGTGTTGTCACATGAAAAGATAGAAGAAAAGATTTACAAAAAATGTGAGTGAGGGGTGTACTCACTTTTGTGACATACTGTAGGTACTATCCTACCCGAGAAACCTAAATTCACATGTTGAAGAGCCCCGACCCTTAGGGATCGTATTGCCAAAGATGTACTGGACCCCCCTGCTAAAAGAAACTTCTCCTTCTTTGAGGGGAAGGGCTATTACCCATGTAAAATCTGCTATACATGCAGACATACCAAAGAGAGCAAGAAGAAGAAATTGAGCTTCAAATCTACAGGGATGTCGAAAGAATACTTTATGGAAGACTTTATATCTTGCCGGACTGAAGGGGTCGTTTACCTCCTGGAATGTCCCTGTTGGATTCAGTATATTGAGAGGACTAAAAGAGAGTTATGGAAGAGATTGAGAGAGCAAGTGCAAAACATAAACAATGGATTCGTTAAACATAGTTTAGAGACACTATGCCCAGCAGTGGCGGCCCGTCCATAGGGGGCGCCCGGGCGCTGCCCCCCTTCTGTGTAGTCACAAAAAAAAAATAAAAAAAAATAAAAAAAAAAAATTTTTAAAACTGCCCCTTTAAGAAAAAAAAAAAAAGTCCTTTAAGATAGTGCACTGTGTTCGAGCGCCAGACACAGTGCACTATGGCAAGCGCCATGTCAATGCAATCACGAGATTGCAGACACGGCGCTTCATTCGCGGCCGTTTATCCCGCCTTGGGGCGCTTTCTGAGGCGCTGAGTAGCTTCCGCCCGGCACTATTACTATGGGCGGGCGGTTTGATTGACACCTGAGGTTTGATGTCACTTCCTGTTGTCTCTGTCCCGGGCGCAATGGGAAAGAGATAACAGGAAGTATGAAGAGCGGATCTCTCCATTGCTTCTGGAAGGAGATACCGCTGGAGAGGACGAGGAGAGGAGAGGACGAGGACAAGGAGAGGAGAGGACAGGACAAGGAGGAGAGGAGAGGACGAGGAGAGGAGAGGACAACACAGTCAGCATGGTAAGTGCCGCTGCTGTGTTGGGGGGATCTGTATTAGCATTTTTTAAACCTGCTGGAGGTTTTGTGGTGTTCTTGCTGTGAGATGTATTTTGGCATGGGGGTTTTCTCTGAGAGCTTTGAGCCAGCCCCTGCCTGTGTTACAAAAGATCCGGAGCAAACATAGAGAGAACTCTTCTGGTCTGATCTGCACACTGGCTCTCCCTCCCGCACTAACTTTGGGATAACAAGATAAGAGAAGAGTGGTGTCAGTGAGTACACTTCCCATCACACTGATCCAGCCTGTCCCTGACAAAACTCTAGCCCTGCAGCCGCAAAACAGATGCCTCTGATCCTTCCCATGCGCTCCCCCCTCCTCTCCCTGTGCTTGATAATGAAGTCCCCTCCAGCCAGCTACTATCTCTGATGTTAACCACTGCACAGTGCCTCTCTGATCCTCCCCCATGCTCTCCCCCTCCTCTACTTAGGCTTGATAACAGAGGTCACTGCAATGGCTCCTTTTCAGCCTCACAGACTGCACACCTCCCGTCCCTGCTTTCTCTGCAAGCCTGGTAGCTGTGAATCTCCCTGAAATCCCTCAAACAGCACAGTAGAAGAGAGGGCACATCTAGGGTCGGTTCACACTGCTGCGATGTCAGACATCACATGTGATTCGCACCGCACTGCTGTGCAAATCTCATGTGATGTCTGTGTGATGCAAATTCAGCCATACAGATAGTATGGCTGAAATCGCATTCGGACCAAACTCACACAGGACCCATTTTTTGATCCGCACCAGAATCGGATCACATAGGTGTTCACACCCATGTGATCCGATTCCTGTCCAAATTCACAGTTCGCACTGCGATATGCAAACTTTACTGGAGGTGTCATTAACATTGTATTGACACCCCCAGCAGTTCGCAAAGGGCAGTGTAAACTGCCTGCGAGTTGTATGCGATGCAGGAACCCATACTGGATTCGCAGGGTTCCCGCATCGCTGCAGTGTGAACGGAGCCTAAGAGTACCCGTCTTGCTCAGCAGTAGCCTGTCATCACCAATTCTGGCCCTGCTACCCGCACTACCTGCGATTTCTGCGGGGAAGCAAGCAGCAAGTACTTCTGGCTCCCTTGCGAGCCTGGCCAACCACAACTCACAAATGGCTGTCAGTAAAACACTTTGGGGGGAAAAAAAAGTCTGTTATTCTGAACTGTGCATGCACAGTCTGAAGTCAGCCATTTAGAGAACTGCATTTGATGTGCACAGTGGCTGCGTTTTGATGTACACAGTGGCTGCGTTTTGATGTGCACAGTGGCTGGGTTTTGATGTACACAGTGGCTGGGTTTTGATGTGCACAGTGGCTGCGTTTTGATGTGCACAGTGGCTGCGTTTTGATGTGCACAGTGGCTGGGTTTTGATGTACACAGTGGCTGCGTTTTGATGTGCACAGTGGCTGCGTTTTGATGTGCACAGTGGCTGGGTTTTGATGTGCACAGTGGCTGGGTTTTGATGTGCACAGTGCCTGGGTTTTGATGTGCACAGTGGCTGCGTTTTGATGTGCACAGTGGCTGCGTTTTGATGTGCACAGTGGCTGCGTTTTGATGTGCACAGTGGCTGGGTTTTGATGTACACAGTGGCTGGGTTTTGATGTGCACAGTGGCTGGGTTTTGATGTGCACAGTGGCTGCGTTTTGATGTGCACAGTGGCTGCGTTTTGATGTGCACAGTGGCTGCGTTTTGATGTGCACAGTGGCTGCGTTTTGATGTGCACAGTGGCTGGGTTTTGATGTGCACAGTGGCTGGGTTTTGATGTGCACAGTGGCTGGGTTTTGATGTGCACAGTGGCTGGGTTTTGATGTGCACAGTGGCTGGGTTTTGATGTGCACAGTGGCTGGGTTTTGATGTGCACAGTGGCTGGGTTTTGATGTGCACAGTGGCTGGGTTTTGATGTACACAGTGGCTGGGTTTTGATGTGCACAGTGGCTGGGTTTTGATGTGCACAGTGGCTGGGTTTTGATGTGCACAGTGACTGTGTTTTGATGTGCACAGTGGCTGCGTTTTGATGTGCACAGTGGCTGGGTTTTGATGTGCACAGTGGCTGGGTTTTGATGTGCACAGTGGCTGGGTTTTGATGTGCACAGTGGCTGGGTTTTGATGTGCACAGTGGCTGGGTTTTGATGTGCACAGTGGCTGCGTTTTGATGTACACAGTGGCTGGGTTTTGATGTACACAGTGGCTGGGTTTTGATGTGCACAGTGGCTGGGTTTTGATGTGCACAGTGGCTGCGTTTTGATGTGCACAGTGGCTGCGTTTTGATGTGCACAGTGGCTGCGTTTTGATGTGCACAGTGGCTGGGTTTTGATGTACACAGTGGCTGGGTTTTGATGTGCACAGTGGCTGCGTTTTGATGTACACAGTGGCTGCGTTTTGATGTGCACAGTGGCTGCGTTTTGATGTGCACAGTGGCTGGGTTTTGATGTACACAGTGGCTGGGTTTTGATGTACACAGTGGCTGCGTTTTGATGTGCACAGTGGCTGCGTTTTGATGTGCACAGCGAGGCTGCAATTGATGTGTTTTTTTTTTCTGAATTTTTCAGTTTGTTTGCGCCCCCCCAAAAATTTTGAGCACCAGCCGCCACTGATGCCCAGCACCATAATAATAAACCACATTGGAGGGGGGGATAATAAAATCATTAAACTGAGCCGCTGGATACATGAGCTGCTTACTTTAGCACCATTGGGGCATAAGATTGAGTTTGACTTGAACTGTTTTAAATCTAATTTCCATTATCTTCACTAGAGTTCTGTGCCCCCTCCTTTAGTCCTCTTTCAATTATCCAGTGATTGTCATCATTTATCTCCATGCTGTTAGATGGTTATTGTGGATATGCAGCCACTAGATGGCAGTGTCTATTTGGAGATCTCTTCATCTTGTCAGAATGTTTTTGGTTTATTCCTGCATTTCAGTGTAGGAGGACTTGCATTATCATCTAACTAGTTATTTTAAATGAGAACCCCAGGAGACTTAGGACCCTGGAACTGTTTGTACCATGTTAGATTATTTATATCGGCATTCTGCCTCCTTATTGCTTATTTCTAACCATCCACTAGATGTCACCAGTGATTTTTATATTAAAGATGGGTACTATATGTTGTTTAACCACTAGATGGCAGTATTCATTGCCTGATTATATCTATTCACTAGAACGTCTCTTAGTGCTTATTAAATGTTTGATCTTTATGTTTTTTTAAATGTGTTATATATATTTTGTAGGAAGACCTATATTATATATGCATTACAGTATACTTATATTGAAAATCCTGAGAGGATTGGGAGTTTTGCATATCATTGCTGTTACCATGACAGCGGAGCGCACTATTTGAACCTACATCACACACCCAACTCCATTACCCTTTGATGAAGTCACGTGTTCAGTGACGCAATGCGTCAGGGAGGAGCCGGGTGTCATCACATCAGTTTCTTTGGTTGCACGCTGTACAGAGTGTTTTTAAACTGTGAGTTACTACTGGTTTTATTAATACATTTTATTGAATTACTACACTGTGGAGCCCCCCCCCCCTTCTTTATTGCATGTAAAACTGCATTGATGAACCTGGAAATGTACCCTCTTATCGGCATTGGTGTGGATACCTTTAGGTATCAATTCTCTTATAGGTGGCATCTCACAGGGTGAGGATTGCCATCTGCATGAGAGCCTCGTACATATACATATGTCTCATTAACAACTGTCATCAATGTTTTTTCTAAATGATACCTAACAACATTACACATTTGGTCATTAGATAGCATCATAATATGTATGTATATACCTACATACATACCTTCCCTTCTCTTCCCCTTCTTTCAAATGTAAAAATTTGCATATAGGTTTGTATGTATCCTCCGTACATCCATATGCCCTCCTTTTTAATTAATTTTTAATCAATTTTTAAACTAATTTTATTATTTATTCCATGCGTGACACTCGAATATTTATTTTATCGCAATTTTTATGTTTCAATAAATTAATCCAAGTTTTGGTATATATCAAATTATGATTTATCACATGCATTTTTTTCTACCATTTATTTTTCATTTTTTCCATTTTTTGATTTTATAAATTTTTTTTTTTCTTTTTTTATTTTTATTTTTTTTTAATATTTTTTAATTTTTATTCTCTCCACTTTTTTAACTTTTCTTGATTTTTTTTAAATTTTATTATTTTCAGATTATATGTTTTGTAATTTATTAATGCATATATTTTACATATTTTTTTTAAAATTGGTATATTCAATGGTGTGTAGTATGTAGTGCCCCAAATAGTAATACGGCCTGGCCACATTAAGTGATACACTAATCACCTTTAGGATTGCCTGTTTAGTCTATTTTAATCTGGGGGATTTTTGCTATAAAGTTCCCTAGGAGTATATGATCATAGCATCTAACCCGTCAATATACCAGTAAGACACCTCAATTAGGTGTCTCCCATTTGCCAATCCTTCTTTACCGGAGTACGGGCTTCGGTCCTCAAAATCCAACCAAAAATGGCCGCCGTGTTACTCCGCGCAAGCACCATAGGGACACTGCACCCTATAAAAGGACGGGAGGTGTAGCAAGATGGACGCTCCAGATGACATTTTGAACGACGAAACGCGTAGGGAATCCTTGCATCACTTTCTGTCTAGAGCGATGACTTGTTTGTTTACATAGTGCCGGCTCCATTTTTAATATCCTGCATGTCAAAACTGCTTGAAATGTGAGTATATCTTTCACATTCCTTACAAATAAAGCCTTTTTCAAGCAATATTACGCTATGGGCCCCCCTTTTTACTACATGTAACATCTCGGTGGAAAGTCAGCAAACAATCCTCAGATCGCCCAGCGGATCCCAGAGAGCTGCACAGTGGCCCACACTGTGAAGGCACAATACCCCTGGGGGGGGGTAATGCTATCTGGTGAGTGCAATCATACTACCATACACGGATAATATCACCCGGCACCACCGTTACTTGAAAGAATAATCAGCACCAATTTTTGATGAAGCACTGGACACTATTTTGAGCACTGCATGTAAAACTGCATCGGATGAACCTGGAAATGTACCCTCTTATCGGCATTGGGAATCAGTTGATTGCTGAGGATCCATCTTTCTATCCATACAAGGGCTTGATTTGACCTTTAGGGGGTCTTCCTATGAGGTGACAGTCTGGGGCAAATGGGTGGCGCACAGCGGATGGTGGAAACATTTGGATGAAGTTGACTTTCCTGCTGTTTGCACATGCACTTTATCTATGAACTGTCTATTTGGATGTTTTTTTTTTAATTGGACACTACTATTGTACTATTACCACTTTGGAGCATCTTTGCACTTTATTTTTGAAGATTTTTTGCACTTTGAAAGACATTATTATGATGTGATTGCTATTATCTTTTG
Source organism: Aquarana catesbeiana (assembly GCA_037953035.1). Lineage (NCBI taxonomy): Eukaryota > Metazoa > Chordata > Amphibia > Anura > Ranidae > Aquarana > Aquarana catesbeiana. The sequence continues at coordinate 1,210,682 of JBBHAA010001355.1, read as the reverse complement.
CACATATTGATGACATTTTGTTCTGAATATTGCACTTTATTATTCGTTTATTTAGCACTGTCATTAAGGCGTTTCCTTGAAGCCTGATCATTGCACTTTCGGATGTATCACTGTTATTGATAGTTTTTTTTTCCCTAGAACACTGGCTTTCGCATATGAAAAGAAATAAAGGGAAAGTCTTTAACCGATTCAGCCCCGGAAGATTTTACCCCCTTCCTGACCAGAGCACTTTTTGCGATTCGGCACTGCGTCGCTTTAACTGACAATTGCGCGGTTGTGCGATGTTGCACTCAAACAAAATTGACGTCCTTTTTCCCCCACAAATAGAGCTTTCTTTTGGTGGTATTTGATCACCTCTGCGGTTTTTATTTTTTGCACTATAAAACAAAAAAAAAAGAGCGACAATTTTGAAAAAAAAGCAATATTTTTTACTTTTATATACTTCTATAATAAATATGCCCCAAAAATATATAAAAAAAGACATTTTTTTCCTCAGTTTAGGCCGATATGTATTCTTCTACATATTTTTGGTAAAAAAAAAAAGCAATAAGCGTTTATTGATTGGTTTGAGCAAAAGTTATAACGTCTACAAAATAGAGGATAGTTTTATGGCATTTTTATTATTCATTTTTTTTATTAGTAATGGCGGTGATCTGAGATTTTTATCATGACTGCGACATTATGGCGGATACATGGGACACTTCTGACACCATTTTGGGACCATTGTCATTTATACAGCGATCAGTGCTATAAAAATGCACTAATTACTGTGTAAATGACACTGGCAGGGAAGGGGTTAAACACTAGGGGGCGATCAAGGGGTTAAGTGTGTCCTAGGGAGTGATTCTAACTGTGGGGGGGGCTACCTAGAACATAACAGAGATCACTGCTCCTGATGACGGGGAGCAGTAGATCTCTGTCATGTCACTAGGCAGAACGGGGAAATGATTTGTTTACATAGGCATCTCCCCGTTCTGCCGCTCCGTGACACGATCGCGGGACACCGGCGGACATCGAGTCAGCGGGACCCGCGGGCAGGGTCGCGGAGCACGCGGCAGGTGCGCATGCACCCACAATGCTGCGTCTTAAAGGGGACGTACCTGCGCGCCCATTTGCGCAGCCGTGCCATTGTGCCGACGTACATCATCGTGAGCTGGTCGCCAAGCGGTTAAACACAAGATGGTGAGTGGCTTTGTGGATTTAAATTCTTACTATTCACAATATATACAGTATCTCAGAAAAGTGAGTACACCCCCCATATTTTTGTATATACAGTGCCTTGAAAAGTATTCATACCCCTTGAGATTTTTCCACATTTTGTCATGTTACAACCAAAAACGTAAATGTATTTTATTGGGATTTTATGTGATAGACCAACACAAAGTGGCTCATAATTGTGAAGTGGAAGGAAAATGATAAATGATACAAATAAATATGTGAAAAGTGTGGGGGCCCCCTTTACTCTGATACCCCTAACTAAAATCTAGAGGAACCAATTCCCTTCAGAAGTCACCTAATTTAGTAAATAGAGTCCACCTGTGTGTCATTTAATCTCAAAATAAATACAGCTGTTCTGTGAAGCCCTCAGAGGTTTGTTAGAGAACCTTAGTGAACAAACAGCATCATGAAGGCTGAGAAACACACCAGACAGGTCAGGGATAAAGTTGTGGAGAAGTGTAAAACAGGGTTAGGTTATAAAAAAAATACCCCAAGCTTTTTTTTTCTCTCAAACAACACGTTTTTATTGAGCATAGAAAGAAATTGTACATACATGGTCCAGAGCAAAACAGGTACACAAGATCTGTAAACTTCAGCATAAATAAGTTCAGTACATTATACAAAACTTTCTGCAGAATGACACCCCACCCGCCCATACATTCAAATAACGCCTTATCCATCGACATAAAGTACAGCCGTACAATCAATCGTCCAGGTCTTCAGATAGGCAGGGTAAAAGTGTTTACAAGCATTAGAATAGTGGGTCATACACCAGATCTACTGGGGCTAGGCCCGGGACATCCAACCATGGGGCCCGTAATTTATTGAATGTTCTGCTTTTACCCCTTTGTTGATAAATGAGCTTCTCCAATCAAATAGTGTCACCCATTTGGGTAATCCATTCCTGCAACGTGGGGGGCTCAGTGGATTACCAGTGTCTCAAAATAATTTTTCTTGCCTGGAAGAGAGCTCTTACTACCGCCTGTCTAGGGATTAGGGATGAGCCGAACACCCCCCGGTTCGGTTCGCACCAGAACCTGCGAACGGACCGAAAGTTCGCACGAACGTTAGAACCCCATTGACGTCTATGGGACTCGAACTTCGAAATCAAAAGTGCTCATTTTAAAGGCTAATTTGCATGGTATTGTCCTAAAAAGTGTTTGGGGACCCGGGTCCTGCCCCAGGGGACATGTATCAATGCAAAAAAAACTTTTAAAAACGGCCGTTTTTTCGGGAGCAGTGATTTTAATGATGCTTAAAGTAAAAAAAAAAAAAAGTGAAATATTCCTTTAACCCTTTCATGACTAAGCCTATTTTTGAAATTTGGTGTTTACAAGTTAAAATCCATATTTTTTGCTAGAAAATTACTTAGAACCCCCAAACATTATATATATTTTTTTAGCAGAGAATCTAGAGAATAAAATGACGATTGTTGCAATATTTTTTATCACACGGTATTTGTGCAGCGGTGTTTTAAACGCAAATTTTTGGAAAAGTGACACTTTCATGAATTTTAAAAAATCCAAACAGTAAAGTTACCCCAATTTTTTTGTATAATGTGAAAGATGATGTTACGCCGAGTAAATAGATACCAAACATGTCACCCTTTATAATTGCACGCACTCGTGGAATGGCGACGAACTACGGTACCTTTGAATTTCCATAGGCGACGCTTTAAAAAAATTTTACGGTTACCAGGTTTGAGCTACAGAGGAGGTCTAGGGCTAGAATTATTGCTCTCGCTCTGACGATCGCGGCGATACCTCACATGTGTGGTTTGAACACCGTTTACATATGCGGGCGCGACTTCCGTATGCGTTTTCTTCGCTGCGCGAGCTCGCGGGGACAGGGGCACTTTAAAAAATTTTTTTTTTTTTTTTTTATTTAATTTATTTATTTTTGTACTTTATAAATTGTGTTTTTAAATTTTTTTTTTTTTTTTTACTTTTATTGCTGTCACAAGCAATGTAAACATCCCTTGTGACAGTAATATGTGGTGACAGGTACTCTTTATGGAGGGATGGGGGGTCTAAAAGACCCCCCATCCCTCCTTTACACTTCAAAGTATTCAGATCGCCGAAAACGGCGATTCTGAATACTGTGTACTTTTTTAAATTCGGCGCCATTGGCAGCCGAGTAAACGGGAAGTGACGTCATGACGTCGCTTCCGCATTTACAAGAAGAAGGCTGGAACGAAGCCGCTCGCAGCTTCGTTCCAGTCCGCCCCCAGCCGCCGAAGGCAGCGGACCGGACACCGGGCCTCCCGATCGCACGGGAGGCCCGGTAACAGCGGCGGGAGGCGGCGGGAGGGGGGGGATGTCCCCTCCCGCTCCTCCGGTATAACAACCGAGCGGCTTTTAGCCGCATCGGTTGTTATATTCGGGTAGCCGATCGCCCGCTGAAAACAACGGTACGGGCAGCTGATCATGGCCCACTGGCGTGGGGAAAAAAAAAACAAGCTCCCCTGACCCTGTCCTGGTGCCATAGTCGCACAGGTACTCATTGATGGCCCTCTGCTGCGTGTGCAGCCGCTGCAGCATGGCCAACGTTGAGTTCCACCTGGTGGGCATGTCACAGATTAGGCGGTTCTTGGGCAGGTTAAATTCCTTTTGGAGGTCCGCCAGCTGAGCACTGGCATTATATGACAAACAGAAATGCACACAAACTTTCCTGGCCTGCCTCAGGACATCCTGCAAAACCGGGTACCTGCCCAAGAACCGCTGCACCACCAAGTTAAGGACGTGAGCCAAACAGGGCACATGGGTCATTTGTCCCTGTTGGAGGGCAGAGAGGAGGTTGGTGCCATTGTCGCAAACCACCATTCCTGCCTTAAGTTGGTGTGGCATCAACCACCTCTGAACCTGCCCCTGCAGAGCTGACAGAACCTCTGCCCCAGTGTGGCTCCTGTCCCCCAAGCACACCAGCTCAAGCACCGCATGGCATCTTTTGGCCTGCGTACTTGCGTAGCCCCTTGAATGCCTACGGAGCACCGCTGGTTCCGAGGAAGAGGCCATGGAGGAAGAAGAAGAGGAGGGGGTGGAGGAGAGAGGTGTGTCACAATCATTAGCATTTTGGAGGCGTGGTGGCGGAACAACCTCCAACACTACTGCACCTTGTCCTGCATCCTTCCCAGCTGCCAGCAGAGTCACCCAATGCGCCGTGAAACTTAGGTAACGTCCCTGTCCATGCCTGCTGGACCATGAGTCAGCGGTAATATGCACCTTACCGCTGACCGCCCTGTCCAGCGAGGCATGGACATTGCCTTCCACATGCTGGTAGAGAGCCGGAATCGCCTTCCGTGAGAAAAAGTGGCGTTTGGGTACCTGCCACTGAGGAACCGCACATTCCACAAACTCACGGAAGGGGGCAGAGTCTACCAACTGAAAAGGCAGCAGTTGAAGTGCTAGCAATTTTGCCAAGCTAGCATTCAACCGCTGGGCATGTGGATGGCTGGGAGCAAACTTCTTTCGGCGGTGCAGCAGCTGGGGCAGGGAAATTTGCCTGGTACAATCTGACGTCGGTGTACCAAAATCAGATTGCCCACAAGTACGTGGCTGTGACACACCTAATTCTACACCTTCATTCCTCTCAGTGCAGGTCTCAGAGAGGACTGAAGGTCTAGTGGGGTTGGAAATCTCAGCTGATGAGGAGCAAGCAGAGGTCCTCTTTGTTCTTTGGTGTGGGTCTTTTAGATACGCTTGCCAACGAACTGCATGGCAGGTCAACATATGTCTGGTCAAGCATGTGGTACCCAAGCGGGAGATGTTTTGGCCACGCAAGATACGCTTGAGACATATGTTGCAAATAGCAGCGGTGCGATCTGATGCACTCGTCTCAAAAAAGGCCCACACCAAAGAACTTTTTGAATAACGTGCAGAGACTGCAGCGCCCTGCACATGTGGAGCTTTGGGGTGTGATGCAGTCAATGTGCTGCCCTTAGGCTGGCCCCTGGAGGGCATCCTGCCTCGTTGGTGATGTGCCGCCTCCTCCTCCTCCTCCTCCTCCTCTCTCCTATCAGGCACCCACGTTGAGTCAGTGACCTCATCATCCCCTCCCTCCTCATCACTGGAGCAAACCTGGCAGTATGCTGCAGCAGGGGGAGCATGACTGCCAGATTGCTGTCCTTCTTGGGCACCCCCTCTGTCCGTGCTCGTGTTACTGCCTTCATCGAGCTCAGTATCATCATCAGAGCCTTCCAAACGCTGGGCATCCTCCTGGAGCATGTACCCAACACTGTGGTCAAACAGTTCGAGGGACTCCTCAGGAGGACATGGTGGGGCTAGGGAAGGAGTCACTGATGACACTGAGCCGAGGGAAGAGGCCGCTGCTTTGCCAGACAAAGTACCCTGGGCATGGGTGAGAGAGGATGAGGAGGATGAGGACGGCTTGGTCATCCACACGACCAAGTCTTCCGCATGTTGCGGCTCAACATGGCCAGCTGCCGAAAAAAAGGCCAAGCGTGTCCCATGGCCACGTGCTGATGAGGATGCACCACGACCAGCACTAGACACAGAGCCTGCTTGCCCTCTCTTATTGGCTTGTGACTGTCTGCCTCTCCTTCTTGGCCTTCCAGACATACTAATGGCCTGTAGCTGCACTAAGCTGGGATGTATATATATATATATATATATATATATATATATATAAATATATGTACTGATACTGCGGCTAGCAAAATCAACTGCCTGCCTGTAGTATGAGAACACCACCAACCTTCTACAGGTAGCTTTAGCTGAACACTGTGAGGTGGACGCACCCCACTAACTTGTAGGTTTAGCAGAACACTGTGAGCAGGACGCACTGTAAATAGTCTAGCTGCCTGACTGTGGTACTAATAGGATCAAAAGAACACCAGCAATTTTCTTCAGGTAGCTGTATTTACTGTAACAAGACAAGCCTGCCTGTCAGTAAGAAGATAACAGAAAGGGATCTAGCTGAACACTGTGAGCAGGACGCACCCCACTAGCTTGCAGGTTTAGCTGAACACTGTGAGGTGGACGCACTGCACTAACTGTAAATAGTCTAGCTGCCTGACTGTGGTACTAATAGGATCAAAAGAACACCAGTAATTTTCTTCAAAATACTGTAACAAGACAAGCCTGCCTGTCAGTAGGAATATAACAGGAATGGATCTAGCTGAACACTGTGAGCAGGACGCACTGCACTAAATGTAAATAGTCTAGAAGATAACAGGAACGGATCTAGCTAAACTGAATACAGTGTATATATATATATATTCAACACCTGGGATGCATATATATACACAATACACTGTAAGTGCAGCTAACTGACTGACTGTTCTGCCTAATCTATCTAACTCAAATGAAATGACACTGTCTCTCTCTCTCTCTCTAAGCACACCGGAACACACTGCACAGGGCCGCCGTGCAGGCGGCCTTATATAGTGTGGGGCGTGTACTAAATCCCCTGAGCCATAATTGGCCAAAGCCTCCTTGGCTTTGGCCAATTATGGCTCTCTGTTAAGGCGGCGCTGTGATTGGCCAAGCATGCGGGTCATAGTGCATGCTTGGCCAATCATCAGCAAGCAATGCACTGCGATGCCGCAGTGAATTATGGGCCGTGACGCGCCACACAAATTTGGCGCGAACGGCCCATATCGTTCGCAATTCGGCGAACGATCGAACAGCCGATGTTCGAGTCGAACATGGGTTCGACTCGAACACGAAGCTCATCCCTACTAGGGATATCTTCAATTGGAAGTACAGTATCTCACAAAAGTAAGTACACCCCTCAGTCACATTTCTGTAAATATTTTATTCTACCTTTTCATGTGACAACACTGAAGAAATGACACTTTGCTTCAATGTAAAGTAGTGAGTGTACAGCTTGTATAACTGTGTAAATTTGCTGTCCCCTCAAAATAACTCAACACACAGCCATTAATGTCTAAACCGCTGGCAACAAAAGTGAGTACACCCCTAAGTGAAAATGTCCAAATTGGGCCCAATTAGCCATTTTCCCTCCCCGGTGTCATGTGACTTGTTAGTGTTACAAGGTCTCAGGTGTGAATCGGGAGCAGGTGTGTTAAATTTGGTGTTATCGCTCTCACTCTCTCATACTGGTCACTGGAAGTTCAACATGGCACCTCATGGCAAGGAACTTTATGAGGATCTGAAAAATATAATTTTTGCTCTACATAAAGATGGTCTAGACTATAAGAAGATTGCCAAGACCCTGAAACTGAGCTGCAGCACGGTGGCCAAGACCATACAGCGGTATAACAGGACAGGTTCCTCTCAGAACAGGCCTCGCCATGGTCCACCAAAGAAGTTGAGGTCAGGTTCTCAGCGTCATATCCAGAGGTTGTCTTTGGGAAATAGACGTATGCGTGCTGCCAGCATTGCTGCAGAGGTTGTAAGGGTGGGGGCTCTTCCTATCAGTGCTCAGACCATACGCCGCACACTGCATCAGATTGCATGGCTGTCGTCCCAGAAGGAAGCTTCTTCTAAAGATGATGCACAAGAAAGCCGCAAACAGTTTTCTGAAGACAAGCAGATTAAGGACATGGATTACTGGAACCATGTCCTGTGGTCTGATGGGACCAAGATAAACTTATTTGGTTCAGATGGTGACAATCGTGTGTGGCGGCAACCAGGTGAGGAGTACAAAGACAAGTGTGTCTTGTCTACAGTCAAGCATGGTGGTGGGAGTATCATGGTCTGGGGCTGCATGAGTGCTGCCGGCACTGGGGAGCTACAGATCATTGAGGGAACCATGAATGCCAACATGTACTGTGACCTACTGAAGCAGAGCATGATCCCCTCCCTTCGGAGACTGGGCCACAGCGCAGTATTCCAACATGATAACCACCCCAAACACACCTCCAAGACCACCACTGCCTTGCTAAAGAATCTGAGGGTAAAGGTGATGGACTGGCCAAGCATGTCTCCAGACCTAAACCCTATTGAGCATCTGTGGGGCATCCTCAAATGGAAGGTGGAGGAGCACAAGGTCTCTAACACCCACCAGCTCCGTGATGTCATCATGGAGGAGGGGAAGAGGACTCCAGTGGTTACCTGTGATGCTCTGGTGACCTCCATGCCCAAGAGGGTTAAGGCAGTGCTGGAAAATAATGGCGGCCACACAAAATATTGACACTTTGGGCCCAATTTGGACATTTTCACTTAGGGGTGTACTCAATTTTGTTGCCAGCGGTTTAGACATTAATGGCTGTGTGTTGATTTATTTTGAAGGGACAGCAAATTTACACTGTTATACAAGCTGTACACTCACTACTTTACATTGTAGCAAAGTGTCATTTCTTCAGTGTTGTCACATGAAAAGATTTATAAAAATTTGAGGGGTGTACTTACTTTTGTGAGATACTGTATATATATATATCAAAATAAAAACATATAGAATTTAATAAAATTGAACCCCAGATCATTATAGTTCAGCTTTATAACAGGAGGACCTGGCAAGAAGGTGGTATAGTCAACACCTCCAAAGAAGGATTCAATTCCTACTTGCAACCACATGGACAATGTTCCTGTCTGATCAGAGGCTTTGTCTATAAACAATGCCATGTGATGTCACAACTAAGATGTGCTCACACACCCCGCAGTGCAAACTTTTCCAAAAACAAATTTTCCTTGTGGTGTTGCAAGACCACATTAGAGGGTAGTTTGGGCACAATTTAAGTGAATGTGAAATTGGTAAATTTGTCTGCAAAGTCAACTTTGCTGAACGATGCCGCCCATCCCTACCAAGACATCATGCCTGTACTTTGCCCTCCTGTAATGCCCCGTACACACGGTCGGATTTTCCGATGGAAAATGTCCGATCGGAGCATGTTTGTCGGAAATTTCGACCGTATGTGGGCTCCATCACACATTTTCCATCGGATTTTCCGACACACAAAGTTTGAGAGCAGGATATAAAATTTTCCGACAACAAAATCCGTTGTCGGAATTTCCGATCGTGTGTACACAAATCCGACGGACAAAGTGCCACGCATGCTCAGAATAAATAAAGAGATGAAAGCTATTGGCCACTGCCCCGTTTATAGTCCAGACGTACGTGTTTTACGTCACCGCATTTAGAACGATCGGATTTTCCGACAACTTTGTGTGACCGTGTGTATGCAAGACAAGAATGGGCCAACATCCGTCGGAAAAAATCCTAGGATTTTGTTGTCGGAATGTCCGAACAAAGTCCGACCGTGTGTACGGGGCATTAGAGTGCTCACTGTGTTAGACTGACAGCACTGTGTAGGGCAATGGAACCTGATTGGCTTTCACAGCTGGCTCTTTACTGCTTTCGCTTATTTCATATGAAATACAGGAAAATAACACAAAGACAAATCTGTGTACTTATAAAAAGTTTGTAGCGTTATTCATCCTGAACAAAATGGCACTTACATTCGTTCTGTGCAAATGTTGGCAAAACTGAATATTATCAGACTTTTTTCCCTCCAGGTCACATGTTCTTCCTTTGTAAGAATAGTGCGAATCAGGAAAATGCTGCATTATGGCCACTAGATGTAGCTGACGAGCAATGTAAACATGTATTTATTTTCTTATACTATTATCAGCTCCATCTAGTGGCCATAATGCAGTACTTTTCTAAATCAGACTATTCTTATGAATGTTCAGAACGAATGTACATGCAGGTTTGCAGAAAGAATAGCCCTGCCAGTACAGAGGCGGCTTTCAAGAACGTCAATGTTTTTTTTTAGTAAATATCATGACTTTGATTTTTTAATTATAAATCTGCCTGACGATCGGCTTCCAGTCATTTGTTTGTTAATTCTTCTATGCCTCGGGGGAGGGGAATTCTGCCTCAGAGATATATTTCCTATTAAACTGTATTAATAAAAACCTTTGACTTAAAATATAATAGTCATCAGTCAGTTCCCGGTCTTCTTCCTCTTCTCATCCAGTAAATTCTTCTGCTCGTCCCTCGTCTCTCTCATACACAGGAGGGACATGGCAGACGGGGCCACCAACCAGCTGCCGGTCTGTGAAATCATCCCAGTGGAGGAAATCAAAGACGGAGGTAAGTCAGAATTATTTCTACTCTTTATTTATGTCTAAAGTCTGAAAGGTTACAACCAAACTTTGTTAGGTTCGTCCAACCAGGTAACACTGGGTGAAGGGGCGGCCAATTAGAATCAATCTTTGTTTGTTTTCACTTATTTAATCTGTTGAAAAGAATGTGATTGGTTGATGGGGATCCTCACTGTTCCTCACATCAGGGTCCTATCAGCCCCCCTTACATCAGGATCCCCATCAGAGTCCCTCTTACATCAGAGTCCCCCTTACATCAGGCTCCCTATTGGAGACCCCCTTACATCAGGGTCCTATCAAACCCGCCTTACATTAGGATCCCCATCAGAGTCCCCCTTACATCAGGCTCCCTATTGGAGACCCCCTTACATCAGGGTCCTATCAAACCCGCCTTACATTAGGATCCCAATTAGAGTCCCTCCTACATCAGGCTCCCCATTGGAGACCCCCTTACATCAGGGTCCTCATCAAGGTCCCCCTTACAAGGTGCCCATCAGAACCCTTTTAAAAAGGGTGCACATCAGGCTCCCTCTTACATCAGAATACCCATTAGAGTCCCCCCCCCCTTACATCAGAGTTCCCTTTACACAATCTGCCTTAGGAGCCGTCCCTTACGTTAGGAACTCCATCAAAGCCTTTCTTACATCAGAGTCTGCCTTAGGAGTCTCTTTTACACTAAAGTCCCCATAAGAGTCATCAGGGTCCATATCAAAGCTACCCTTATATCAGGATTCCCATCAGAGCCCCCCCTTACATTATAGTCCACACTAGAGTGTCTTGTTGCACCAGGATTCCCACCAGAGCACCCCTTTCATCAAGGTTTCCATCAGATACCCCTTACATTAATGTCTGCATCAGAACCCCCCTTACATCAGGTTCACCATCAGAACCCCCTTACATCAGGTCCACCATCAGAGCACCCTTACATCAAAGTCCCCCTTACACCAGGGTCCCCATCAAAGCCCCTTTAACAGGGTCCCCATCAGAACCCCTCTTACAAAGGGTCCACATCAGGCCTTCCACTACATTAGAGTCGGCATCAGTGCCCCCTCCTCCCCCTTACATTAGGGTTCCCATAATAGCTCAGCTCTTCTTACATCAGGATCTGCCTTAGGAGCCACCCCTTGCATTATAGTCCCTCTTACATCAGGATCCACATCAGAGCCATCCTTAAATTAGGATCCCCATAAAAGCCTGTCTTACATCAGAGTCTGCCTTAGGAGTCCCTCTGACATAAAAGTCCCCATCTGAGTTGCCTCCCTTGCATTAGGGTCCATGTCAGAGCTCCCCTTACATCAGGGTCCCTCTGACAGAGCTCCAGTATTTCTCTGTGGAGAGAGGAGAACAACCATCTCTGAAGCACTCCACCAATCAGGCCTGTATGGTAGAGTGGCCAGACAGAAACCTCTCCTCAGTAAAAGGCACATGACAGCCCACCTGGAGTTTGCCAAAAGACACCTGAAGGACTCTCAGACCATGATAAACAAAATTCTCTGGTCTGATGAAACAAAGATTGAACTCTTTGGCCTGAATGACAAGCGTCATGTCTGGAGGAAACCAGGCACTGCTCATCACCTGGCCAATACCATCCCTACTGTGAAGCATAGTGGTGGAAGCATCATGCTGTGGGGATATTTTTCAGTGGCAGGAAGTGGGAGACTAGTCAGGATTGAGGGAAAGATGAATGCAGCAATGTACAGAGACATCCTTGATGAAAACCTGTTCCAGAGGGTTCTGGACCTCACACTGGGTCGAAGGTTCATCTTCCAACAGGACAATGACCCTAAGCACACAGCCAAGATAACAAAGAAGTGGCTACGGGACAACTCTGTGAATGTCCTTGAGTGGCCCAGCCAGAGTCCAGACTTGAACCCAATCGGACATCTCTGGAGAGATCTGAAAATGGCTGTGCACCGACGCTCCCCATACAACCTGAAGGAGCTTGAGAGGTCCTGCAAAGAAGAATGGGAGAAACTGCACAAAAATAGATGTGCCAAGCTTGTGGCATCATACTCAAAATGACTTGAGGCTGTAATTGGTGCCAAAGGAGCTTCACCAAAGTATTGAGCAAAGGCTGTGATACTCATGTACATGGGAGGAACCTGGGATACTTATATACATGGGAGGAGCCTGTGATACTTATGTACATGGGAGGAGCCTGTGATACTTATGTACATGGGAGGAGTCTGTGATACTTATGTACATGGGAGGAGTCTGTGATACTTATGTAAATGGGAGGAGTCTGTGATACTTATGTACATGGGAGGAGCCTGTGATACTTATGTACATGGGAGGAGCCTGTGATACTTATGTACATGGGTGGAGCCTGTGATACTTATGTATATGCGAGGAGTCTGTGATACTTATGTACATGGGTGGAGCCTGTGATACTTATGTACATGGGAGGAGCCTGTGATACTTATGTACATGGCAGGAGGCTGTGATACTTCTGTACATGGGAGGAGCATGTGATACTTATGTACATGGGAGGAGCCTGTGATACTTATGTACATGGGAGGAGCCTGTGATACTTATGTACATGGGAGGAGCCTGTGATAATTATGTACATGGGAGGAGCCTGTGATACTTATGTACATGGGAGGAGCCTGTGATACTTATGTACATGTGAGGAGCCTGTGATACTTATGTACATGGGAGGAGCCTGTGACTCTTATGTACATGGGAGGAGCCTGTGACACTTATGTACATGGGAGGAGCCTGTGACACTTATGTACATGGGAGGAGCCTGTGATTCTTATGTACATGGGAGGAGCCTGTGATTCTTATGTACATGGGAGGAGCCTGTGATACTTATGTACATGGGAGGAGCCTGTGATACTTATGCGCATGGGAGGAGTCTGTGATACTTATGTACATGGGAGGAGTCTGTGATACTTATGTACATGGGAGGAGTCTGTGATACTTATGTACATGGGAGGAGCCTGTGATACTTATGTACATGGGAGGAGTCTGTGATACTTATGTACATGGGAGGAGTCTGTGATACTTATGTACATGGGAGGAGCCTGTGATACTTATGTACATGGGAGGAGTCTGTGATACTTATGTACATGGGAGGAGCCTGTGATACTTATATATGTAGCACTGACCCCCGAAGGAGCTGCTGGTTTTTGATTGGGACTGTACTCTGCTCTCACACCCCCTATAACTTGGCTCAGTCCCCTTGACACAGCTGTGGTGCAGTGTTAAAGTGAAGCTCATAGTGAAGAATAACCCCACAATGTGCAATATAACAATAGTATACCTTTGTTATTACCTGGGTATCCGATGTTCCACCTGCCGGAAAAAGGAAGAACACTCCACACCAATTGTACTTAACCAGGAACGTATTTTTACTGGAACTGATATGAAATAGTAATTACAGTATTTGCACTGTCACACAAACGTAATGCAACAGTCCAATAGGTATTCACAACAATTTGTACATATGAAGTTGTCTTAGATGACCCTTGAGAGTGCGTCTCCACAAACACCTTAACTCTGAGCACCTTCCCACTTCCAGCACACCTTGGTGACCACAAAAATACAAAGTTAATCAATCAAGCACAACACAATTCCTAGGGAGCTCCCCCTACTTTATAATGCAGTTCCTCTTATCTTTAGTAGGATGCAAGGCCTTGCAATGAGAGATGCAGTCCTTTTAGTCTTCTGTCTTCTGCTAGCTATTTGTGTTGTGTTAACTGTAATCCGACAGTTGAGCAAACAAGGGTTAACGGAGAATGAATGTTAAAACTATTCTTGTAGTGCAGTACACCTGCAACTGCCTCCAGTGCAACTCACTTGAATAACACAATGTCAGAAGTACAGTGAAAGGGTAGGCTTGAGGGCTGTCTAAACTCAGTCCTTCTTGAATAAGATCTTCTCTGTGGGACTACAGGTCCCAGCAACACTGTGTTAACTGTCTAGGTGTATAAAGGTGCGGTACAAACTTTCTGGGCATCAGCCCTCTCACCAATCTAGGTCCAGACAGATGGATGCCTCCCGCTCCACAGTATCTCAGTTCGTTCGGTGTGGCCACGCCTTCACGCTGTTCCATCTCACAGATGACCGGGAGTCCTCGTTTACCTCCTTCAAGGGTCTCTGGAACGATCATACTGCTGCTTCAGCACCGTGTGATGTAAGGCAGGATCAAAGGCTGCTGTTCTGATCCGCACGAGGTAGGGCGCAATTCTGTGGGACACACACACCCACAGAGCCCTGCTGGCAGGCCATGCGTCCCCAGGAACAAGAGAAAGAAAATGGCCGCGCAGGGCCTTTTATAACCTATCCAGCATGCAGTTCAGTCTCTTGGTGCTCATGGGGGGTCACTTGACATTGTGGGTAGGTCAGCTCTTTGTGAAACGTAAACAAACAGTAATTTTCTATAACATCCCTCCATGTTCTTGAAATGAAAATAAAACTGAAGTCCATTTCACGTTTTGGCCACTAGATGGTACCAAATACCAATTGCAATGCATTGTCCATACTTTTAACATTACATTAAGGAAACAGGCAAAAATTTGTCAGTGCTACATGTACATGGGAGGAGTCTGTGATACTTATGTACATGGGAGGAGTCTGTGATACTTATGTACATGGGAGGAGTCTGTGATACTTATGTACATGGGAGGAGTCTGTGATACTTATGTACATGGGAGAAGCCTGTGATTCATATGTACATGCGAGGAGCCTGTGATACTTATGTACATGGGAGGAGCCTGTGATTCTTATGTACATGGGAGGAGCCTGTGATACTTATGTACATGGGAGGAGCCTGTGATTCTTATGTACATGGGGGGAGCCTGTGATACTTATGTACATGGGAGGAGCCTGTGATACTTATGTACATGGGAGGAGCCTGTGATACTTATGTACATGGGAGGAGCCTGTGATTCTTATGTACATGGGAGGAGCCTGTGATACTTATGTACATGGGAGGAGCCTGTGATACTTATGTACATGGGAGGAGCCTGTGATAGTTATGTACATAGGAGGAGCCTGTGATACTTATGTACATGGGAGGAGCCTGTGATACTTATGTACATGGGAGGAGCCTGTGATACTTATGTACATGGGAGGAGCCTGTGATACTTATGTACTTGGGAGGAGCCTGTGATACTTATGTACATGGGAGGAGCCTGTGATACTTATGTACATGGGAGGAGCCTGTGATACTTATGTACTTGGGAGGAGCCTGTGATACTTATGTACATGGGAGGAGCCTGTGATACTTATGTACATGGGAGGAGCCTGTGATACTTATGTACTTGGGAGGAGCCTGTGATACTTATGTACATGGGAGGAGCCTGTGATAGTTATGTACATGGGATTTTTTTTTATTTTTAATAAATTTGCAAATAATTTAAACTTCTTTCACGTTGTCATTATGGAGAATTGTTTGTAGAATGTTGCAGAAAATAATGAATTCAATCCATTTTGGAATAAGGCTGTAACTTAACAAAATGTGGAAAAAGTGAAGTGCTGTGAATACTGTGTGGATGCTCTGTGTCTGGAGTACCCGGAGTAAGCTGGAAATGTCGGTCATGCGGAATAAGGCACCAGGACAGGCTCATATTCTTCTATGAAATAAATTGCTGTAAAGAATATATTTAGGGAAGGAAGACACCGCTTTATCCCACTCTACATCTGACATGAAAGAGGACGTGAGACGATCGATTCTAATCTACCCAGACCAGATATTTACACAATGTATCCCACAAAGACCCAGAGAAAACCACAGACTTTGCTGTATCCAAACACTCGCCTGTCCGTTTCACAGCCTAATTACAGCCGCCAACATCTCATTATATATATAGAGAGAGAGAGAGATACTGCACCCACTTTTATTTATGTATTTATTTGTATATTTTACTTATTTGTTTATTTTTATCATTTTTTATTTTACTATATATTTTTATATTTTATTTTCAATATATATACATATATATATATATATATATATATATATATATATATATATATATATATATATATATATATATATATATATTTCATATTTATTTAACAATGTTACATCTATTTACTTTAATTAATCATCGGCCCGTAGTGCAGTATTTTCTTAATTGAGGTATTTCAGAAATAATACCACATTATGGCCACTAGATGGAGCTGGCAATCATCAAGAAATAAACATACACTATATTACCAAAAGTATTGGGACACCTGCCTTTGATCTGTGTGTTTTAGAAGGCTGTAGAGAAGAAAAGACTGCAGATAAACAGGTGCGGCTTATGTAGGAGGACTGTTTCACTTGAGGCCAGTCACTTCACTGGGTATATGGAAGCTTTTACAACCACTTTTAGGGTTAGCTGCAGGAGAATTATGGATGTGGGGTGTCATAACTAACTCTCTCAGAAGCTAAATTCTTAGAATTGATAAGGAAGCAAGAAAGCCATCTACATACATTATATTGTCAAAAGTATTGGGACACCTGCCTTTACAAGCACATGAACATAAAGACATGGATGAGCGAGTTTGGGGTGGAGGAACTTGACTGGCCTTCGCAGAGTCCTGACCTCAACCTGAAAGAACACCTTTGGGATGAATTAGAGAGGAGACTGCGAGCCAGGCCTTCTCATCCAACATCAGTGCCTGACCTCACAAATGGGCTTCTGGAAGAATGGTCAAACATTCCCATAGAAGCCCTCCTAAACCTTGTGGACGGCCTTCCCAGAAGAGTTGAAGCTGTTATAGCTGCAAAGGGTGGGCCAACTCAATATTGAACCCTACAGACTAATGCCCCGTACACACGGTCGGATTTTCCAACGGAAAATGTGTGACAGGACCTTGTTGTCGGAAATTCCGACCGTGTGTGGGCTCCATCACACATTTTCCATCTGATTTTCCGACACACAAAGTTTGAGAGCAGGCTATAAAATTTTCCGACAACAAAATCCGTTGTCGGAATTTCCGATCGTGTGTACACAAATCCGACGGACAAAGTGCCACGCATGCTCAGAATAAATAAAGAGATGAAAGCTATTGGCTACTGCCCTGTTTATAGTCCCGACGTACGTGTTTTACGTCACCGCGTTCAGAATGATCGGATTTTCTGACAACTTTGTGTGACCATGTGTATGCAAGACAAGTTTGAGCCAACATCCGTCGGAAAAAATCCTAGGAATTTGTTGTCGGAATGTCCGATCAAAGTCCGACCGTGTGTACGGGGCATTAGACTGGGATGCCATTAAAGTTCATGTGTGTGTAAAGGCAATATAAGGTAATATAATGTATTAGACACAAGGGGTTTTTCGAGACAGCTTTGCTATTGCTTTTTTGGCATGGCCTATCAGGCCCATGCATGTTGGGGTACCCTTCTCATGGAGCACGCTCATCAGTTTCCAGAACCAGGCGGAGACTGCAGTTATGTGAAGAATCTAACACCAAGGCAGTTCTCCGACATAAAGATGAGCCATTCCTGTGTGCCGAGTTCCTCTGAAAAGCGACTTATCCCATTTCACTACGCACTGTAACTTGCATGTTTGCATTAGGGGGGATGTGCAGAGCCTGCACCCACTCCACCAGTCCAGTGTACCTCTGTTACCTCACTGTTACCAGTTTCCTCGCATCCAATTCGCTTGACAGGAGAGTGTGACCGGCTCTCAATGGAGCGCACAGCAGAAGGGTCATGTGCATGTTCTGGTCAATTTCAGGTCAGAATTCAGGCAAAAATTCAGACCTGATTCGTCCCTGAAACGGTGAAAAGGGACGCACCGGATCCCCTACTGCAAGCCGCTCCGCACATAGTGTGAACCCAGCCTAACGTTGCGGGATAACTAACTGCACACACATTTTCAACCTGCCTACATTCTGTGACATTTGTTTGGCAAATTTTTTTATAACATCATCCGGTGGGAGTAGAACATGCCATTATCTGATCAATTTTAACTTGTTATTTATTTAAATCAAAATCTATTTGATTTTATCATCTATGATCCGGTCCACATAGCACTTGGTCCCAGTAGGATCCACGCAGTGGTTTAAGGGGAAAAAAATGAATGTCTGTGTCGTGCTGTAGCTCCACCCCAGGCCGAAGCCCAATTAATGGGTATTCCTAAGTTGATTGGTCTTTCACTATTTTGAATGAACAATCAGCTCTGTGGGGCTATAAAATTAGAAATGGCCTCAGAGAACAGTATTAATGTGATAAAATCAATTAAGGGTTGCACCATCATCCAGAAATTTTAGAGATAAAGGTGTTGGGAGTCTGGTTCCCAGCCAGGTACTCACCAAGGAGCTAAGGGGCAATTGGCTCCTTGGTGAGTACCTGGCTGGGAACCAGACTCCCAACACCTTTATCTCTGTGGGGCTATGTTATAGATCTACCGGCTAATAGTAAACATCCACTGCACCGGCAGATCTATCACACAACCCCACCAGCGCTGACTGTTCCTTCATAAAAGTAAAGCATTATTCTATGTCGCAGAGTTGTGTGATAGATCTGCCAGTGCAGTGGATGTTTACTACTAGAACTTACTGTTACGAATGAACAGTCAGAGCTGGAGGGGCTGTGTGATAGATCTGCTGGCTAACAGTAGACATCCACTGCACTGGGAGATCTATCACACAACCCCACCAGAGCTGATTGTTCATTCATAATATTAAAGCATTATTCCACGCCATGGAGTTGTATGATAGCTCTGCCGATGCAGTGGATGTTTTCCATTAGAACTTACTGTTATGAAAGAACAGTCAGTGCTGGAGGGATCCATTAGGGGTGCAGGGCACCGCCCCCCTAATCCATGCACCCAGCCCCTAATCTACATGCAGGGCACCGGGCGCATGGATTTCAAACGGGGTTTTTTTTTATTTGAAGCAAGTGATTAGAGTCTGAGGAGCTAATTGGCTTCAAAAAAGGGTGAGCTCCACGGGGCACAGAGCACCGTCTTACTAATTCTCCTCCCAGCCAATCAGGAAGCGGGTCCTGAGACCCGATTGGCCGAGAGGAGAAGCGACTGTGTTGGCCGCCGAGGAGGAGACACAGGGGGAAGCTGCCAAGGAGGAGACGCCGAGCAGGGGACACCAAGGAAGAGATACCAAGAAGGAGGCATTGAGGAGGAGATGCAGGCCAGCAACCTAGATGGGGTAAGTGTGCGGTTTGCCGATCAACTGAGCAATGGTGGGTGGGGGATTTTGACTGATGGATTGACCAACCGAACGGGGATGGGGGATTTGACTTGTGGAGGGATGGACCAGGGGATGGCGGGTTGTTTTGTTTGCCACATCCCCAGAAACAGAGCACCAGCCGCCACTGCTGGAGGGGCTGTGTGATAGATCTGTCTACTAATAGTAAACATCCACATATGAGCCGTTGTCCATACATGTACCTCTGACAGATGTTGGAGCCAATCAAGCTATTTCAACTCGGGCAGTGCTCAGGATCGGTTCTGCTTTGGCTTTCAGCCTTCCCCGCATCCTGTGTTTCTGTTATCCTGTATACTGATTCCAGTTGCTGACCCGGCTTGTCTGACCACTCTCTGTTCTGACCCCAGCTTGTCCTTGACCTCCACTTCGGTCTGATCAATTGGCTTCTATTGCACCAAGTGGTTCCTGACCCAGCTTGTACCCAGACCACTCTGTTTTCTGCTCTTCTGTACCTAATTTGTCCTGCCAGTGTATGACCCAGCCTGCCTGACTCTACTTCCTGACACATCCTGCTGTGCCTGCTGTTCTTCAGTCTGCTACCAGTGCATGCCTCACCTGCCCACTGTCCCCAGTACCAGTCTGCTTCAGTCTGCCATCCTCCAGCTGTCTACCAACCCATCTTCTTCACTGAAGACTACTGATGAACTCTCCTTCCTGGCGGGGACCCCGCTCTGCTACTGCTGACCCCGCCTCCTGCTCTGCAGAATGATGGCGTTTGTCTCCAGTGTGTATTCCCAACACACACATTCCTGTAGAGATGGCTGTATGTATAAATGGGTGCTGAATCGACCTCCGGCTGGCACCATGAATAGTCAGAAGGGAGAAATGTCACCAGCACACCATGGATCTCCAGAATACAATATATACAGAATAACAACATTTCAGAGCTATTTGCTGTAACGATGTGATCGCTGAATAAAGCTTTGGACCCATTCTGGAGATCCATGGTGTGCTGGTGACATTTCTCCCTTCTGTCTCCAGTGTGTGCCCGCTGTCAGAGACATGTGCAGTCAATCAACCCTCACTATGTATTTAGCTGGCAGTGTGTTTGGAAATCTGTGATGGTGGGGTCATTCTAATCATGCTGGTCAACAAACAGGGGAAAAATCAGAATGGGATCAAGTGCTACATGCACCTAGTGTGGTGTGTCTCTCTGACATATCACATCTGCCAATCTCGGTAAAGAGCCTATGACGTAGGCTTTTTACCATGTGATCAGCTGTGTCCAATCACAGCTGATCACAACGTAACCAGGAAGTGACGGTTATCGGCTTTCCTCTGTTCGCACTGACAGGGCGTGAGTAGAGGAGCGCCAATAATCAACTCTCCTGACGGGGGGAGTCTGCGCTGATAAGCAGTGCTTTGATTATCAGTGCAGACCCATTAGCGATGCCTGCCAGTGATGTCCACCAGTGATGCCAGTCAGTGCCGACCTTTGATGCATTCAGTGCCCATCAGGGATGCCAATCAGTGCCCATCAGTAATGCCTGTCAGTGCTTCCTTTTCAGTGCTGCCTATCAGTGCCATCTATCAGTGCCCATCAGTGCAGCCCATCATTGCTCATCAGTGCCCATCAGTGCCACCTATCAGTGCCCATCAGTGCTACCTATCAGTGCTGCCTATCAGTGCCCATCAGTGCTGCATATTAGTGCCTCCTCATCAGTGCCCATCAGTGCCGCCTATCAGTGCCCATCAGTGCCGCCTATCAGTGCCCATCAGTGCTGCCTATCAGTGCCCATCAGTGCTGCATATTAGTGCATCCTCATCATTGCCCATCAGCGCAGCCTCATCAGTGCCCATCAGTGCAGCCTTATCAGTGCCTATCAGTGCAGCCTCATCAGTGCCCTTCAGTGAAGGAAAAAAATTACTTATGTACAAAATTTTATAACAGAAACAAAGAAAAACTTTTTTTTTCAACATTTTCTGTCTTTTTTTTATTTGTAGCGCAAAAAAAAAAAAACCGAGTGGTGATCCAAAAGAAATGTCTATTTGTAGGGGGAAAAAATTATAAAAATGTAATTTGGGTACAGTGTTGCATGACCGTGCTGAAAGATGAAAATTGCGCTGGGCAGGAAGGGGGTGAAAGTGCCCGGGATTAACGGGGGTGAATAAAGTGGTGTTAAACAAAAAAGCTTTGCCCTATATTAAAGCATGTAAAATGTATGACTTGAGAGCACCTCTGAAGCTTCTCAAATCAGTGCCGTTTTGGAGACATTCGTGTCAGCTCCAGCCCATGACATACGTAACACATGTGCAGTTCACTCTGCATTCACAGCACCCTGCCTCTACCGTGATTGCAGAAAGTGATGGTGCAGCAATGGTGACTCCCATGCGCATCTGCAGGAGGGATGTCATCATTAACCCGCCCATTGAAGTGACCAGAGAGTGTTAACCTGGTAGGAATACCAGGAGAAGATGGAAGCACTGTGACAGATCAGTGCTGGAGGGCTTTGTTTTATGGTGCATACTAGCACATTGTGGCATCAACCAGCTAGGGGTCTATTATAAAAAAAAAAAAAACGCAAGTAAATACCATGGTAACATTTAAAAAATAAAGTGATGTGTCTTCTTTAAACAGAGGTAATTATTCTTAGACAAATGAGAGTGGAATGTGATATTGAGAAAACTTCATTTTTATTGTGCTATTGGTTAGTTTTAAAAAGTGGGATGAAAAGTTTCCAGGTACAAGACCTCGAAACATGGAACTGTCCTGAGAGAAGCAGAATCATGCCATGTATACTTTTTGGGTGTGAAAGGTGGAGAGTCAGGACTATGATGGGTTTATTTATTTTCACAGATGTCACTGTCGAGTTTCTGTGTGATGTCACCCCTGAGAGAGACACCCGGGGAGGAGAGGAGGAGAGCGCAACAAAGGCAAAAACCCTAAGAAGTAATGTGTACTATTATTATTATTATTATTATTATTGTGTTCCAGGAGACACTCACTACAGCAATAAGCACAGTAATGAAGATGCAGGTGTAGATGAAGATGTATGTGTAGATGAAGATGTAGGTATAGATTAGGGATGAGCCGAACACCCCCCTGTTCGGTTCGCACCAGAACATGCAAACAGGAAAAAAGTTTGTTCGAACACGCGAACACCGTTAAAGTCTATGGGACACGAACATGAATAATCAAAAGTGCTAATTTTAAAGGCTAATATGCAAGTTATTGTCATAAAAAGTGTTTGGGGACCTGGGTCCTGCCCCAGGGGACATGGATCAATGCAAAAAAAAGTTTTAAAAACGGCAGTTTTTCAGGAGCAGTAATTTTAATAATGCTTAAAGTCAAACAATAAAAGTGTAATATCCCTTTATATTTCATAGCTGGGGGGTGTCTATAGTATGCCTGTAAAGGGGCGCATGTTTCCTGTGTTTAGAACAGTCTGACAGCAAAATGACATTTTGAAGGAAAAAACTCATTTAAAACTACCCGCGGCTATTGCATTGCCGACAATACACATAGAAGTTCATTGATAAAAACGGCATGGGAATTCCCCACAGGGGAACCCCGAACCAAATTAAAAAAAAAAAAAATGACGTGGGAGTCCCCCTAAATTCCATACCAGGCCCTTCAGGTCTGGTATGGATATTAAGGGGAACCCCGGCCAAAATTAAAAAAAAAAAAAATGACGTGGGGTTCCCCCTAAATTCCATACCAGACCCTTCAGATTTGGTATGGATTTTAAGGGGAACCCCGCGCCAAAAAAAAAAAAAAAAATGGCGTGGGGTCCCCCCAAAAATCCATACCAGACCCTTATCCGAGCACGCAACCTGGCAGGCCGCAGGAAAAGAGGGGGGGACGAGAGTGCGACCCCCCCCTCCTGAACCATACCAGGCCACATGCCCTCAACATTGGGAGGGTGCTTTGGGGTAGCCCCCAAAACACCTTGTCCCCATGTTGATGAGGACAAGGGCCTCATCCCCACAACCCTGGCTGGTGGTTGTGGGGGTCTGCGGGCGGGGGGCTTATCGGAATCTGGAAGCCCCCTTTAACAAGGGGACCCCCAGATTCCGACCCCCCCCTGTTTGAAATGGAAAGGGGGTAAGTACCCCTACCATTTCACTAAAAAACTGTCAAAAATGTTAATTTAAGAACTGTCAGACGAGGAGCGCCGTCACACAGCGGGAGCCTCCCTCCATGCCAGCATGGGTGCGGAGCGGCCCGGAGAAGAAAATGAAGAAGAGAAGAAGAGAAGAAGATGAAGAAGATGAAGAGAAGAGCGGGAGCCTCCCCCCCATGCCATGGGTGCGGAGCGGCCCGAGGAGAAGAAGATAGGAGACGCCGCGGAGGAGATGCTGGACGAGAACCAGAAGAGCCAGAAGAACCAGAAGAACCAGAAGATGAAGGAAGATAGAAGAAAGAAGAAGTATTTAAATAAAGGAATTGTCAAAAACTGTCTCTTGTCATTTTTAACATTTTTGACAGTTTTTTTGTGAAATGGTAGGGGTACTTTTGTACCCCCTTACCATTTCACACAGGGGGGGGCGGGATCTGGGGGGTCCCCTTGTTAAAGGGGGCTTCCAGATTCCGATAAGCCCCCCGCCCGCAGACCCCCACAACCACAGGCCAGGGTTGTGGGGATGAGGCCCTTGTCCTCATCAACATGGGGACAAGGTGTTTTGGGGGCTACCCCAAAGCACCCTCCCAATGTTGAGGGCATGTGGCCTGGTACGGTTCAGGAGGGGGGGGCGCACTCTCGTCCCCCCTCTTTTCCTGCGGCCTGCCAGGTTGCGTGCTCGGATAAGGGTCTGGTATGGATTTTTGGGGGGACCCCACGCCGTTTTTTTTTTTTTTTTTTGGCGCGGGGTTCCCCTTAAAATCCATACCAGACCTGAAGGGTCTGGTATGGAATTTAGGGGGAACCCCACGTCATTTTTTTTTTTTATTTTGGCCGGGGTTCCCCTTAATATCCATACCAGACCTGAAGGGCCTGGTATGGAATTTAGGGGGACTCCCACGTCATTTTTTTTTTTTAATTTTGGTTCGAGGTTCCCCTTTGGGGAATTCCCATGCCGTTTTTATCAATGAACTTCTATGTGTATTGTCGGCAATGCATTAATAGCCGCGGGTAGTTTTAAATGAGTTTTTTCCTTCAAAATGTCATTTTGCTGTCAGACTGTTCTAAACACAGGAAACATGCGCCCCTTTACAGGCATACTATAGACACCCCCCAGGTACGAAATTTAAAGGGATATTACACTTTTATTGTTTGACTTTAAGCATTATTAAAATCACTGCTCCTGAAAAAACGGCCGTTTTTAAAACTTTTTTTGCATTGATCCATGTCCCCTGGGGCAGGACCCAGGTCCCCAAACACTTTTTATGACAATAACTTGCATATTAGCCTTTAAAATTAGCACTTTTGATTTCTCCCATAGACTTTTAAAGGGTGTTCCGCGGCATTCGAATTTGCCGTGAACACCCCAAATTCGAAGCTCATCCCTAGTATAGATGAAGATGTAGGTGTAGATGAAGATGTGGATGTAGTTGAAGATGTAGGTGTAGATGAAGATGTGGATGTAGATATAGACGAAGATGTAGGTGTAGATGAAGATGTGGATGTAGATATTAGGGATGAGCTTCGTGTTCGAGTCGAACCCATGTTCGACTCGAACATCGGCTGTTCGATCGTTCGTCGAATTGCGAACGATATGGGCCGCTCGCGCCAAATTCGTGTGGCGCGTCATGGCCCATAATTCACTGCGGCATCGCAGTGCATTGCTTGCTGATGATTGGCCAAGCATGCACTATGACCCGCATGCTTGGCCAATCACAGCGCCGCCTTAACAGAGAGCCGTAATTGGCCAAAGCCAAGGAGGCTTTGGCCAATTATGGCTCAGGGGATTTAGTACACGCCCCACACTATATAAGGCCGCCTGCATGGCGGCCCTGTGCAGTGTGTTCCGGTGTGCTGAGAAATAGAGAGAGAGAGAGACAGTGTCATTTCATTTGAGTTAGCTAGATTAGGCAGGACAGTCAGTCAGTTAGCTGCACTTAAAGTGTATTGTCTATATATATGCATCCCAGGTGTTGAATATATATATATATACACTGTATTCAGTTTAGCTAGATCCGTTCCTGTTATCTTCTAGACTATTTACAATTAGTGCAGTGCGTCCTGCTCACAGTGTTCAGCTAGATCCGTTCCTGTTATCTTCTTACTGACAGGCAGGCTTGTCTTGTTACAGTATTTTGAAGAAAATTACTGGTGTTCTTTTGATCCTATTAGTACCACAGTCAGGCAGCTAGACTATTTACATTTAGTGCAGAGCGTCCTGCTCACAGTGTTCAGCTAAACCTACAAGTTAGTGGGGTGCGTCCACCTCACAGTGTTCAGCTAAACCTACAAGTTAGTGGGGTGCGTCCTGCTCACAGTGTTCAGCTAGATCCGTTTCTGTTATCTTCTTACTGACAGGCAGGCTTGTCTTGTTACAGTAAATACAGCTACCTGAAGAAAATTGCTGGTGTTCTTTTGATCCTATTAGTACCACAGTCAGGCAGCTAGACTATTTACAGTTAGTGCAGTGCGTCCTGCTCACAGTGTTCTGCTAAACCTACAAGTTAGTGGGGTGCGTCCTGCTCACAGTGTTCAGCTAAACCTACAAGTTAGTAGGGTGCGTCCACCTCACAGTGTTCAGCTAAAGCTACCTGTAGAAGGTTGGTGGTGTTCTCATACTACAGGCAGGCAGTTGATTTTGCTAGCTGCAGTATCAGTACATATATATATATATATATATATATATATATATATCCCAGCTTAGTGCAGCTACAGGCCATTAGTATGTCTGGAAGGCCAAAAAGGAGAGGCAGACAGTCACAAGCCAATAAGAGAGGGCAAGCAGGCTCTGTGTCTAGTGCTGGTCGTGGAGACGGTGCATCCTCATCAGCACGTGGCCATGGGACACGCTTGGCCTTTTTTTCGGCAGCTGGCCATGTTGAGCCGCAACATGCGGAAGACTTGGTCGAGTGGATGACCAAGCCGTCCTCATCCTCCTCATCCTCTCTCACCCATGCCCAGGGTACTTTGTCTGGCAAAGCAGCGGCCTCTTCCCTCGGCTCAATGTCATCAGTGACTCCTTCCCTAGCCCCACCATGTCCTCCTGAGGAGTCCCTCGAACTGTTTGACCACAGTGTTGGGTACATGTTCCAGGAGGATGCCCAGCGTTTGGAAGGCTCTGATGATGATACTGAGCTCGATGAAGGCAGTAACATGAGCACGGACAGATGGGGTGCCCAAGAAGGACAGCAATCTGGCAGTCATGCTCCCCCTGCTGCAGCATACTGCCAGGTTTGCTCCAGTGATGAGGAGGGAGGGGATGATGAGGTCACTGACTCAATGTGGGTGCCTGATAGGAGAGAGGAGGAGGAGGAGGAGGCGGCACATCACCAACGAGGCAGGATGCCCTCCAGGGGCCAGCCTAAGGGCAGCACATTGACTGCATCACACCCCAAAGCTCCACATGTGCAGGGCGCTGCAGTCTCTGCGCGTTATTCAAAAAGTTCTTTGGTGTGGGCCTTTTTTGGAATGAGTGCATCAGATCGCACCGCTGCTATTTGCAACATATGTCTCAAGCGTATCTCGCGTGGCCAAAACATCTCCCTCTTGGGTACCACATGCTTGACCAGACATATGTTGACCTGCAATGCAGTTCGTTGGCAAGCGTATCTAAAAGACCCACACCAAAGAACAAAGAGGACCTCTCCTTGCTCCTCATCAGCTGAGATTTCCAACCCCACTAGACCTTCAGTCCTCTCTGAGACCTGCACTGAGAGGAATGAAGGTGTAGAATTAGGTGTGTCACAGCCAAGTACTTGTGGGCAATCTGATTTTGGTACACCGACATCAGATTGTACCAGGCAAATTTCCCTGCCCCAGCTGCTGCACCGCCGAAAGAAGTTTGCTCCCAGCCATCCACATGCCCAGCGGTTGAATGCTAGCTTGGCAAAATTGCTAGCACTTCAACTGCTGCCTTTTCAGTTGGTAGACTCTGCCCCCTTCCGTGAGTTTATGGAATGTGCGGTTCCTCAGTGGCAGGTACCCAAACACCACTTTTTCTCACGGAAGGCGATTCCGGCTCTCTACCAGCATGTGGAAGGCAATGTCCATGCCTCGCTGGACAGGGCGGTCAGCGGTAAGGTGCATATTACCGCTGACTCATGGTCCAGCAGGCATGGACAGGGACGTTACCTAAGTTTCACGGCGCATTGGGTGACTCTGCTGGCAGCTGGGAAGGATGCAGGACAAGGTGCAGTAGTGTTGGAGGTTGTTCCGCCACCACGCCTCCAAAATGCTAATGATTGTGACACACCTCTCTCCTCCACCCCCTCCTCTTCTTCTTCCTCCATGGCCTCTTCCTCGGAACCAGCGGTGCTCCGTAGTCGTTCAAGGGGCTACGCAAGTACGCAGGCCAAAAGATGCCATGCGGTGCTTGAGCTGGTGTGCTTGGGGGACAGGAGCCACACTGGGGCAGAGGTTCTGTCAGCTCTGCAGGGGCAGGTTCAGAGGTGGTTGACGCCACGCCAACTTAAGGCAGGAATGGTGGTTTGCGACAATGGCACCAACCTCCTCTCTGCCCTCCGACAGGGACAAATGACCCATGTGCCCTGTTTGGCTCACGTCCTTAACTTGGTGGTGCAGCGGTTCTTGGGCAGGTACCCGGGCTTACAGGATGTCCTGAGGCAGGCCAGGAAAGTCTGTGTGCATTTCCGCCGGTCATATAATGCCAGTGCTCGGCTGACGGACCTCCAAAAGGAGTTTAACCTGCCCAAGAACCGCCTAATCTGTGACATGCCCACCAGGTGGAACTCAACGTTGGCCATGCTGCAGCGGCTGCACACGCAGCAGAGGGCCATCAATGAGTACCTGTGCGACTATGGCACCAGGACAGGGTCAGGGGAGCTTGTTTTTTTTTCCCCACGCCAGTGGGCCATGATCAGGGATGCATGCACTGTCCTGTCACCATTTGAGGAGGCCACGAGGATGGTGAGCAGTGACAGTGCATGCATCAGTGACACTGTCCCCCTTGTCCACCTGTTGGAGCACACGCTGCGTGGAATAATGGACAGGGCACTTGAGGCAGAACAGAGGCAGGAAGAGGAGGACTTCCTTAGCTCTCAAGGCCCCCTTTATCCAGACAGTGTTCCTGCGTGCCCGCCGATCACACAGGAAGAGGAGGAGGAGGAGGAGGAGGAAGATTGTGTCAGTATGGAGGTGGAGCCTGGCACTCAGCATCAGCAGCAGTCTTTAAGGGATCAGTCCCAAGAAACACATGGACTTGTACGTGGCTGGGAGGAGGTGGCTGTGGACCATGTCGTCCTTAGTGACCCAGAGAACTCCGGACCGAATGCCTCAGCAAACCTACGCTGCATGGCCTCCCTGATCCTGCAAAGCCTGCGTAAGGATCCTCGTATTCGTGGTATCAAGGAGAAGGACCAATACTGGCTGGCAACCCTCCTTGATCCACGTTACAAGGGTAAGGTTGCGGACCTTATCTTGCCATCGCAGAGGGAGCAGAGGATGAAACATCTTCGGGAGGCCTTGCAGAAAGGTCTGTGCAACGCGTTCCCAGAGACTGGGAGGTTACAAACTCCTGTTTCTGGACAACGTGTTGCTGAGGCTTCGGTCAGTCAAGGAAGGAGTGGTGGAGAAGGTGGCCGTCTGACCGATGCGTTCAGACAATTTTTTGGTCCGCAGCCCCAAGGTATGATCGGTTCCAGCAACCATCGCCAGCGTCTGTTTTACATGGTGCAGGAATACCTAGGGGCAAGATCAGACTTGGACACCTTTCCCACCGAAAATCCTCTGGGTTACTGGGTCTTGAGGATGGATCACTGGCCAGAGCTTGCACAGTATGCAATTGAGCTACTGGCCTGTCCTGCATCCAGCGTTCTTTCGGAACGCACATTCAGTGCTGCTGGAGGCGTGGTAACCGATCACAGGGTGCGTCTGTCCACCGACTCGGTCGATCGACTGACCTTCATAAAAATGAATCAGTCTTGGATCACCACCAGCTACCAAGCACCTGATGCTGATGTAACCGAATAATTTTTTTTGAAATCTCAGATCCCTTCAAAGACTGCCTATGCTGATGCTGAGTGACTATCCCTGAGTAATTGTCCTCTTCCTCCTCAATCATCACGCTGATAGCTTGTAAGAACATTTTTGGTTCTGGGCGCCACCACCAGTGCCTAAGGCACAATTTTTCAGCCCCTGTTTAACAGGGGCGTGTAATTACAATTTTTGATGTAATGCTTTGCAGCAGGGCTCGTTCCTGCATTCCAACTAGAGTGTCTGTGAGGGGTTGCAGTGTTGTGGCACCAGCACCAGTGCCTAAGGCCCATTTTTTCTGCCCCTGTTTAACAGGGGCGTGTAATTACAATTTTTGATGCAATACTTTGCAGCAGGGCTCGTTCCTGCGTTCCAACTAGAGTGTCTGTGAGGGGTTGCAGTGTTGTGGCACCAGCACCAGTGCCTAAGGCCCATTTTTTCTGCCCCTGTTTAACAGGGGCGTGTAATTACAATTTTTGATGCAATACTTTGCAGCAGGGCTCGTTCCTGCGTTCCAACTAGAGTGTCTGTGAGGGGTTGC
Organism: Aquarana catesbeiana; assembly: GCA_037953035.1. Taxonomy (NCBI): domain Eukaryota; kingdom Metazoa; phylum Chordata; class Amphibia; order Anura; family Ranidae; genus Aquarana; species Aquarana catesbeiana. The sequence continues at coordinate 1,180,677 of JBBHAA010001355.1, read as the reverse complement.
AGTGTTGTGGCACCAGCACCAGTGCCTAAGGCCCAATTTTTCAGCCCTTGTTTAACAGGGGCGTGTAATTACAATTTTTGATGCAATACTTTGCAGCAGGGCTCGTTCCTGCGTTCCAACTAGAGTGTCTGTGAGGGGTTGCAGTGTTGTGGCACCAGCACCAGTGCCTAAGGCCTAATTTTTCAGCTCCTGTTCAACAGGGGCATGTAATTACAATTCTTGATCTAATATTTCACAGCAGGGCCCTGTGAGGGCTTACAGTGTTGTGGCCACAGCAACACCTAAGGCCCAAATTTCTGCTGAGTATATAGGGATGGACCCTACTTTCAAACAACTAACTTACAAACGACTCCTACTTGCAAACGGAAGGAGACAACAGGAAGTGAAATGAAATCTACCCCTAGGAAGGGAAATTCTCTCCTGTAAGAGTTAATATGGGAAAAACATTTCTCCTTTCCACTGATGCTTTCCAATCCATTGGGACAAAAAGTGAGGTGAAATCTTCTGAAGAGGAGGAAAGACAGCAAAACAAATGTCACAGGGGTGATAACCCTTCCCTATGTTTTCCAAAAAGCTTAAAAAAGATTTTTTGGCTGGAGCTAAACACGTTAAAAATGTACCCGTTCAAAATTACAAAGAGATTCTACTTAACAACAAACCTACAGTCCCTGTCTTGTTTGCACTGCCTGTATACTGCTGTTCACAGTATATAGGGCCTGGTGGCCCCACACCTTTCCTTATTTTAATTTGGGTATGGGGTTCCCCTTAATATCCATACAAGACCCAAAGGGCCTGGTAATGGACTGGGGGGTACCCATGCCGTTTGTCTCACTGATTTTCATCCATATTGCCAGGACCCGACATTACATTAAACCCGCAAGCAGTTTTAAATGAGATTTTTTCCTTTAAAAATGACATTTGGTGCAGGGACTGTTCTAAACACGGGAAACACGCGTCACTTTACAGGCATACTATAGACACCCCTCAGGTACGATATTTAAAGGAATATTTCCCTTTTTTTTTTTTTACTTTAAGCATCATTAAAATCACTGCTCCCGAAAAAACGGCCGTTTTTAAAAGTTTTTTTTGCATTGATACATGGGGTAGGACCCGGGTCCCCAAACCCTTTTTAGGACAATACCATGCAAATTAGTTTTTAAAATGAGCACTTTTGATTTCGAACGTTCGAGTCCCATAGACGTCAATGGGGTTCTAACGTTCGTGCGAACTTTCGGTCCGTTCGCAGGTTCTGGTGCGAACCGAACCGGGGGGTGTTCGGCTCATCCCTAGTAGATATAGATAAGGATGTAGGTGTAGATGAAGATGTAGGTGTAGATGAAGATGTGGATGTAGATATAGATGGAGATGTAGGTGTAGATGAAGATGTGGATGTATAGCAGATGTGGATGTAGATATAAATGAAGTTGTAGGTGTAGATGAGGATGTGGATGTAGATGAAGATGTAGGTGTAGATGCAGATGTACAGATAGGTATAGATGAAGATGTAGGTGTAGATGAAAATGTGGGTGTAGATGAAGCTGTGGATGTAGATATAGATGGAGATGTAGGTGTAGATGAAGATGTGGATGTAGATGTGGATGTAGATATAGATAAGGATGTAGGTGTAGATGAAGATGTGGATGTAGATATAGATGGAGATGTAGGTGTAGATGAAGATGTGGATGTATAGTAGATGTGGATGTAGATATAGATAAAGATGTAGGTGTAGATGAAGATGTAGGTGTAGATGAAGTTATAGGTCTAGATGAAGATGTGGATGTAGATGTGGATGTAGATATAGATAAGGAGGTAGGTGTAGATGAAGATGTGGATGTAGATATAGATGGAGATGTAGGTGTAGATGAGGATGTGGATGTATAGTAGATGTGGATGTAGATAGAGATGAAGATGTAGGTGTAGATGAAGATGTGGATGTAGATGAAGATGTAGGTGTAGATGCAGATGTACAGATAGGTATAGATGAACATGTGGGTGTAAATGAAGATGTGGGTGTAGATATAGATGCAGATGTAGGTGCAGATGAAGATGTAGGTGTAGATGTGAATGTAGGTATAGATGTAGATGTGAATGTAGGTATAGATGTATCTGCTCCTTGTAAATGGGATAATAAGGGAATAACACACACCTGGCCATGGAACAGCTGAGCAGCCAATTGTCCTATTACTTTTGATCCCTTAAAAAGTGGGAGGCACATATACAAACTGTTGTAATTCCTACTCTGTTCACCTGATTTGGATGTAAATACCCTCAAATTAAAGCTAAAGGTCTGCAGTTAAAGCACATCTTGTTTTTTTTATTTCAAATCTATTGTGGTGGTGTATAGAGCCAAAAATATTAGAATTGTTTTGATGTTCCAATATTTATGGACCTGACTCTAGGTGGATATAGGTAGATGAAGATGTGAATGTAGATATAGATGAAGATGTAGATACAGATAAAGATGTAGGTGTAACTGAAGATGTGGATGTAGATACAAATGAAGATGCAGGTATAGATGAAGATGTAGGTGTAGATGTGAGTGTGAATGTAGGTGTAGATGAAGATATAGATGTAGATGAAGATGTGGATGTAGGTGTGGATATAGGTAAAGATGAAGAATGTAGGTGTAAATGAAGATGTGGATGTAGATATAGATGAAGATGTGGGTACAGATGAAGATGTAGGTGTAACTGAAGATGTGGATATAGATATAGATGAAGATGTAGGTGTAGATGTAAATGTAGGTATATATGAAGATATAGGTGTAGATGAAGATGAGGATGCAGGTGTGAATATAGGTATAGATGAAGAATTTAGGTGTAATTAACGATATGGATGTAGATATGGATGAAGATGTAGGTGTAGATGTGGATGTAGGTATAGAAGAAGATGTGAATGTAGATGTGAAGGTAGGTGTAGATGAAATTATAGGTCTAGATGAAGATGTGGATGTTGATGTGGATGTAGGTATAGATGAAGATGTAGGTGTAGATGAAGATGTGGATGTAGATACAAATGAAGATGCAGGCATAGATGAAGATGTAGGTGTAGATGTGAGTGTGAATGTAGGTGTAGATGAAGATATAGATGTAGCTGAAGATGTGGATGTAGGTGTGGATATAGGTAAATATGAAGAATGTAGGTGTAAATGAAGATGTAGATGTAGATATAGATGAAGATGTAGGTACAGATGAAGATGTAGGTGTAACTGAAGATGTGGATATAGATATAGATGAAGATGTAGGTGTAGATGTAAATGTAGGTATATATGAAGATATAGGTGTAGATGAAGATGAGGATGCAGGTGTGAATATAGGTATAGATGAAGAATTTAGGTGTAATTAACGATATGGATGTAGATATGGATGAAGATGTAGGTGTAGATGTGGATGTAGGTATGGAAGAAGATGTGAATGTAGATGTGAAGGTAGGTGTAGATGAAATTATAGGTCTAGATGAAGATGTGGATGTTGATGTGGATGTAGGTATAGATGAAGATGTAGGTGTAGATGAAGATGTGGATGAAGATATAGATGAAGATGTAGGTGTAGATGAAGATGTGGCTGTAGATGTGGATGAAGATATACAGTGGGGACGGAAAGTATTCAGACCCCCTTGAATTTTCACTCTTTGTTATATTGCAACCATTTGCTAAAATCATTTAAGTTCATTTTTTTTCTCATTAATGTACACACAGCACCCCATATTGACAGAAAAACACAGAATTGTTAACATTTTTGCAGATTTATTAAAAAAAAAAAACTGAAATATCACATGGTCCTAAGTATTCAGACCCTTTGCTGTGACACTCATATATTTAACTCAGGTGCTGTCCATTTCTTCTGATCATCCTTGAGATGGTTCTACACCTTCATTTGAGTCCAGCTGTGTTTGATTATACTGATTGGACTTGATTAGGAAAGCCACACACCTGTCTATATAAGACCTTACAGCTCACAGTGCATGTCAGAGCAAATGAGAATCATGAGGTCAAAGGAACTGCCTGAAGAGCTCAGAGACAGAATTGTGGCAAGGCATAGATCTGGCCAAGGTTACAAAAAAAATTTCTGCTGCACTTAAGGTTCCTAAGAGCACAGTGGCCTCCATGATCCTTAAATGGAAAACATTTGGGATGACCAGAACCCTTCCTAGATCTGGCCGTCCGGCCAAACTGAGCTATCGGGGGAGAAGAGCCTTGGTGAGAGATGTAAGGAAGAACCCAAAGATCACTGTGGCTGAGCTCCAGAGATGCAGTCGGGAGATGTGAGAAAGTTGTACAAAGTCAACTATCACTGCAGCCCTCCACCAGTCGAGGCTTTATGGCAGAGTGGCCCGACGGAAGCCTCTCCTCAGTGCAAGACACATGAAAGCCCGCATGGAGTTTGCTAAAAAAACACCTGAAGGACTCCAAGATGGTGAGAAATAAGATTCTGTGGTCTGATAAGACCAAGATAGAACATTTTGGACTTAATTCTAAGCAGTATGTGTGGAGAAAACCAGGCACTGCTCATCACCTGTCCAATACAGTCCCAAGAGTGAAGCATGGTGGTGGCAGCATCATGCTGTGGGGATGTTTTTCAGCTGCAGGGACAGGATGACTGGTTGCAATCGAGGGAAAGATGAATGCGGCCAAGTACAGGGATATCCTGGACGAAAACTTTCTCCATAGCGCTCAGGACCTCAGACTGGGCCGAAGGTTTACCTTCCAACAAGACAATGACCCTAAGCACACAGCTAAAATAATGAAGGAGTGGCTTCACAACAACTCCGTGACTGTTCTTGAATGGCCAAGCCAGAGCCCTGACTTAAACCCAATTGAGCATCTCTGGAGAGACCTAAAAATGGCTGTCCACCAATGTTTACCATCCAACCTGACAGAACTGGAGAAGATCTGCAAGGAGGAATGGCAGAGGATCCCCAAATCCAGGTGTGAAAAAACATGTTGTATCTTTCCCAAAAAGACTCATGGCTGTATTAGATCAAAAGGGGGCTTCTACTAAATACTGAGCAAAGGGTCTGAATACTTAGGACCATGTGATATTTCAGTTTTTCTTTTTTAATAAATCTGCAAAAATGTCAACAATTCTGTGTTTTTCTGTCAATATGGGGTGCTGTGTGTACATTAATGAGGACACAAAAATGAACTTAAATGATTTTAGCAAATGGCTGCAATAAAAGGAAGAGTGAAAAATTTAAGGGGGTCTGAATACTTTCCCCACTGTAGATTAAGATGTAGGTATAGATGAACATATAGGGCTAGCTGAAGATGTGGATGTAGGTATAGATGAAGAATGTAGGTGTGGATGAAGATGTTGGTGCAGACGTGGGTTTAGATGTAGATATAGATGTAGATGTAAATTTGGTATAGATACAGATATGTGTAGATTAGGGATGAGCTTCGTGTTCGAGTCGAACATCGTGTGTTCAGCCATTCGTCGAATTACGAACGTTATGGGCCGTTCGCACCAAATTCGGGTGCCGCTTCACGGCCCATAATTCACTGCGGCACCACAGTGCATTGCTGGCTGATGCTTGGCCAATCACAGCACCATCTGCACAGAGAGCTATAATTATATATATATATATATATATATATATATATATATACACTGTATTCAGTTTAGCTAGGTCCATTCCTGTTATTCTCTTCCTAATATACTGACAGGCAGGCAGGTGTTTTTACAGTATTTCCAGTTGGTGTACTGTGTAACCATGCACAGTTGCACATACAGTATAGCTACCTGAAGCCAGGTGCTTGTGTGCTTCTTCTGATCCTATTAATAGCACAGGCAGGCTCTTGAAGTATTTTCAGTTAGCGTACTGTTTACCCTGCACATTTGCACCTACAGTATAGCTACCTGAAGCCAGGTGCTTGCGTGCAGCTTCTGATCCTATTAATAGCACAGGCAGGCTCTTGAAGTATTTACAGTTAGTGTACTGTGTAACCCTGCACAGTTGCACCTACAGTATAGCTACCTGAAGCCAGGTGCTTGTGTGCTTCTTCTGTTCCTATTAATAGCACAGGCAGGCTCTTGAATTATTTCCAGTTAGTGTACTGTGTACCCTGCACAGTTGCACTAACAGTATAGCTACCTGAAGCCAGGTGCTTGTGTGCTTCTTCTGATCCTATTAATAGCACAGGCAGGCTCTTGAATTATTTCCAGTTAGTGTACTGTGTACCCTGCACAGTTGCACTAACAGTATAGCTACCTGAAGCCAGGTGCTTGTGTGCTTCTTCTGATCCTATTAATAGCACAGGCAGGCTCTTGAAGTATTTCCAGTTGGTGTACTGTGTACCCCGCACAGTTGCACCTACAGTTTAGCTACCTGAAGACAAGTGCAGGTGTTCTCATACTAATAATACTACAGGCAGGCAGTTGATTCTGCTAGCTGCAGCATAATCGGTATATATATACATCCCAGTTTTGTGCAGCTACATCTCACTGCAGGCCATTAGTATGTCTGGAAGGCCAACAAGGAGAGGCAGACAGACACAAGCCAATAAAAGAGGGCAAGCAGGCTCTGTGTCTAGAGGCAACAGTACTGGTCGTGGATCCGCATCCTCATCACCACGTGGCCATGGGACACGCTTGACCTTTTTTTCGGCAGCTGGCCGCGTTGAGCCGCAACATGCGGAAGACTTGGTCGAGTGGATGACCAAGCCGTCCTCATCCTCCTCATACTCTCTCACCCAGGCTCAGGGTACTTTGTTTGGCAAAGCAGCTGCCAACATGGCCTCTTCCCTCAGCTCAATGGCATCAGTCACTCCTTCCCTAGCCCCACCATGTCCTCCTGAGGAGTCCCCGAACTGTTTGACCACAGTGTTGGGTACATGCTCCAGGAGGATGTCCAGCGTTTTGAAGGCTCTGATGAGGGTACTCAGCTAGAGGAAGGCAGTAAAGTAAGCCCAGACAGAGGAGGTGCCCAAGAAGGACAGCAATCTGGAAGTCATGTTCCCCCTGCTGCAGCATACTGCCAGGTTTGCTCCAGTGATGAGGAGGGAGGGGATGATGAGGTCACTGACTCCACGTGGGTGCCTGATAGGAGAGAGGAGGAGGAGGCACATCACCAATGGGGCAGGATGCCCTCCATGGGTCAGCTTAAGGGCAACACACTGACTGAGTCACACCGCAGAGCTCCGCATGTGCAGGGCGCTGATGTCTCTGCGCGTTATTCCAAAAGTTCTCTGGTGTGGGCCTTTTTTGAGACGAGTGCATCAGATCGCACTGCTGCTATTTGCAACATATGTCTCAAGCGTATCTCGCGTGGCCAAAACATCTCCCGCTTGGGCACCACATGCTTGACCAGACATATGTTGACCTGCCATGCAGTTCATTGGCAAGCGTACCTAAAAGACCCACACCAAAGAACAAAGAGGACCTCTCCTTGCTCCTCATCAGCTGGGATCTCCAACCCCACTATACCTTCAGTCCTCTCTGAGACCTGCACTGAGAGAAATGAAGGTGTAGAATTAGGTGTGTCACAGCCAAGTACTTGCGGGCAATCTGCTATCGGTACACCGATGTCAGATTGTACCAGGCAAGTTTCCCTGCCCCAGCTGCTGCACCGCCGAAAGAAGTTCGCTCCCAGCCATCCACATGCCCAGCGGTTGAATGCTAGCTTGGCAAAATTGCTAGCACTTCAACTACTACCTTTTCAGTGGGTAGACTATGTCCCCTTCCATGAGTTTGTGGAACGTGCGGTTCCTCAGTGGCAGGTTCCCAAACGCCACTTTTTCTCACGGTTCCGGTTCTCTACCAGCATGTGGAAGGCAATGTCTTGGCCTCGCTGGACAGAGCAGTCAGTGGTAAGGTGCATATTACTGCTGACTCATGGTCCAGCAGGCATGGACAGGGACATTACCTAAGTTTCACGGCACATTGGGTGACTCTGCTGGCAGCTGGGAAGGATGCAGGACAAGGTGCAGTAGTGTTGGAGGTTGTTCCACCACCATGCCTCCAAAATGCTACTACTGGTGATTCTGACACACCTCTCTCCTCCACCCCCTCCTCTTCTTCTTCCTCCATGGCCTCTTCCTGTGCTTTGTCCTCGGAACCAGCGGTGCTTCGTAGGCGTTCAAGGGGCTACGCAAGTACGTAGGCCAAAAGATGCCATGCGGTGCTTGAGGCCCTGTCTTGTCTGCACCGCCTGTATACTGCTGTTCAGAGTATAGAGGAAAAGAAAGAAAAAAAGAGCGCACCAGCCTAGTGCATTATCCTTGACAGATTTATTAATTAAAAGCCAGCAGTAGTCCGTACGCCTCCTTCCCGGGACCTGGAAAACTGCTACCACTGGACTATTTGCCTCTGTGCCATATACAATGCAAGTTTTTCTTCGACCTTTGTGAATAGATTTTATCTTACTTTTAATTAATAAATCTGTCAAGGATAATGCACTAGGCTGGTGTGCTCTTTTTTTCTTTCTTTTCAATTAACACTAGGACAATCCCATCCTTAAGAGCAGCAAGGCCGAAATCCACAGTCCTTCCTGAACCCTTGGGATCTTTTAGCCAATACACCTGTGCGCAAGAGTATTTTTGCATCTTTTCAGAGTATAGAGGGCCTGGGGCCCCACGCCTTTCCTTTTTTAAAGTTGGGTGCGGGGTTCCCCTTAATATCCATACAAGACCCAAAGGGCCTGGTAATGGACTGGGGGGGAACCATACCGTTTGTCTCACCGATTTTCATCCATATTATCGGGACCGGACATTACATTAAAGCCGCAAGCAGTTTTAAATGACTTTTATTCCTTTAAAAATTTCATTTTGCTCTCGGACTGTTCTAAGCACGGGAAACACGCGCCACTTTACAGGCATACTATAGACACCCCCCAGGTACGATATTTAAAGGAATATTTCACTTTTTTTTCACTTTAAGCGTCATTAAAATCACTGCTCCCAAAAAAACGTCCATTTTTAAAACATTTTTTTGTATTGATACATGTTCTCTGGGGCAGGACCCAGGTCCCCAAACCCTTTTTAGGACAATACCATGCAAATTAGCACTTTTGATTTAGAACGTTCAAGTCCCATACACTTCAATGGGGTTTTAACAATCGTGCAAAGTTTCGGTCCGTTCGCAGGTTCTGGTGGGAACCGAACCGGGGGGTGTTCGGCTCATCCTTAGTGTAGATGTACATGTTGATGTAAGTGTAGATATCTTGTTTGTGTAGGTGTAGATGTAGGTGTACCATAATTGTCTTAGTTTTACAAAAGTTTATAGTTTCTCCACATTCTCTTCTGAGTCTAGGTTTGTGGGCTCGTTACTCTCGTCATGTCCCTGTCACCCTGTGTGTCATCTCTCTGACTTCCCTAATCATCATCATCGCTCTGTCCACACACTGTGAGTATTTATCACCAGGAGGAAGGACTTCCTGATGGCTGCTGTTCTTGCTTTTTTACTTTCATGGGATAGTTGATTATACCATGTTACCCAAATCAACCGACCAGATAGGAGTTATATTTATCTAACTCACAATAAAGAGGATAGAGCTGAGGTGTTAGCTGTTCTCCATCTCAAATATTATCATCTCTAAATTAAAGAAACTCAACACTTCCCTGGATCCACCCCTTATTAATGACCAGTCTGTGCACTGAGCTATTGTGAGGTACACCTGCTTACACACTAATGTCCCCCCATAGTCACACACTATTATTATTATACATTTATATAGCTCTGACCTGTACCGCAGCGCTGTACAGAGAACACTGAGCCAGTCACATCAGTCTTTGTGCCAGAGAGCTTACACTCTAATGTCCCGACATATTATTATATTTGTTCATTGTGTTCCTCAACCCTCCAGCATCTTTAGTGAATCAGCAGTATGATGAAACCTCCATCACATTAGAGATGCTACAGCAGGCACATGAACATCTGAGCTCCAGCCTCACCCTCCAGCCTGGGGAAGCCCTCATACAGACAAATCAGGAGTTGGAAATGAAGAGTGATCAGGTGAGGAGCCAGGAGGAACAGAAGACCATTAGCCAGAATCCAGAGAGCACAATGCAGGAGGAGGTGGAGACGGGGACCTCCATGACCAAATTTGAAGGCAATCTCTGCAATACAAGAGACAAGCTGCAAGAAAAGACAAATGAGCTTACCAGGTAGATTATATCCTTTTCCTGGGCCTTCTAATAAATCAATTTGGTTACCACTAACAGCAGGCATGTTCTGTATGTTAATAAGCTGCACCATGAGCAGGCCTCTTTTTCTTTGCGGGAACGCAGTTTCAGCACCTCCAGCACAGAATGTATGTAATGGCAAGGGGTACTAGAGTGTGCTGGAGGGTCTATTGATGCTGACTGCTGGGGGATTTTTGGTTGCTGTGGGATCTATTGTTGTGGGGGGGTCTAGTGTTGCTGGGGAGGTTTATTGTTGCTGGTAGAAGATCTATTGGTGCTGGGGTGGAGGGTTTTTTTTGTGGTGGCTCTATTGTTGCTGGGGGCATCTGTTGTTGCTGGGTGATCTATTGTTGCTGGGGGGGTCTATTGTTGATGAGGAGGTCTACTGTTGCCTGCTATAGGGAATCTATTTTATTGCTTTTCTTGTTACTAGTATCAAATTCTAAACAAATTATTTGGTTCTGTATTCTCTAAAAAGGGCATTACTGGAAGATGGGCAGTGGGTGGAACCAAGGGACGGTGCTTGGAGGTGGGTTGGGGGTGGAGACAAGGGGTGACTTGTACCTATTCTCTGAGAAAAAGAGCCCTGACCCCGAATAATATGATTAAATTTTCGAAGATGTAATGCATGACTCCTTCTAGGTGTCCACATGGGAATCATAAGGACTCTTCCAGATATGGATTTCTGTATGGACCTGTACACACATAAAGGGATAAAGAAGAACGTACAGAAAGCCATAACAAAAGAGCTGGTGGAGGGAATGTCCTTGCTACGGGTAAACATGAACTGGTGGGAATGAAATAGCAGCCAGAGAGCAGAGAGTGGTAACAGGCATGGGTGATGGGTTCTCATGTAGCGAGGGGGTAGATATTCGGACTCCCTCTCTAGTGGTCAGTCCCCCAAGAGCAATCGGGACTGAACGGAAACCCCATGAACCTAGCCACCAGGACACGAGAGTAAATCCAACCTGATATCAGTCAACTCACAGAAAAGACTTGCTGGCTTGGCCCTCTTATGATTTTTTTTTCCTTTCTGAGACCAGACAGCATTTGAGGAAGATTAATGTGAACAGTCCATCCAAGAAAGAGACCAATGTCCTTGGTACAATGAGTATACTACAACAGATCCAGAGCAGACTGCATGAGAGCCAGAGAAACACACAAGAGCAGCTGGAGATGCTGAACAACATGGAAGAGAGGCTGAGTGAGCTGGAGGACAACCTAAAAAAACTGGAGTACAAGCTGAGTAAGCTGGAGGAAAGGCAGTGTAACCAGGTGGAGAGTCTGGGTGAGTAGAAGGCGAGGATGAGTGACCTGATAAAGATGCTGAAGGACCTGAGGGAAAGGCTGAGTGGCTCTGATGAGAGGATGGGTGAGCAGGAGGAGAGGAAGGGTGACCTAGAGCAGAGGCTGGGTGATCAGGAGGTGTGATTGGATGAGACAAACCAAGAGGAGAGACTGGGACTGGGTGAGCAGGTGGGGAAGCTGGGTGAGTAAGCAGGATCAGGGGCTGAGAGACCTAGATAAAAGGTTGAGTAACCAGGAGAAGAGGCTAGGTGATCACATGGAAATACAAGCTGTCTAGGAGGAAAGGCTGGGTAAGCAGGAGGGGAATAGGAGTTACATAGAGGAGAGGCTGGCTGATTAGGATGAGAGGATGGCAAGGAAAGAGAATGACTGAGCAAGAAGAGAAGCTGGGTGCCCAAGAGGAGAGGCTGGGTGATCAAGATTTAAGACTGGATGACCAGGAGAAGCGGCTGAGTGGCCAGGAGGAGAGGCTGGATAAGCAGGAGGTGAGGCTGGGTAAACAGAAGAAGAGTCTGGGTCACCAGGAGGAGAGGCTGGATAAGCAGGAGGTGAGGCTGGGTAAACAGAAGAAGAGTCTGGGTCACCAGGAGGAGGGGCTGTGTGATCAGGGGGAGGGGCTGGGTAACCAGGAAGTGAGGCTGCATGATTGAGAGAAGAGGATGGATGAGCAAGAGGATAGGCTTAGGAAACAGGAGGAGAGGCTGATTTACAAGGAATAGAGGTCAGCTGACCAGAAGGAGAGGCTGGCTAAGCAGGAGGAGAGGCTTAGGGATCAGAAGAAGAGGCATATTGATGAGAAAGAGAGGCTGGATGACCTGGAGGAGAGGCTGAGTAAGTAAAAGGAGAGGCTGGGTGAGTAGGTGGAGAGGCTGCATGATTACAAAGAGAGGCTTAGGGTTCAGGAGGAGAATGATAAGGGAAAGAGCATTACTGAGCAGTCGGAGATGTTGGGTAAGCATAAGTAAAAGAAAGGAGAGACTGGGTGGCCAGCCGTGATCAGGAGAAGTGGCCAAAGAGTTTGACTGACCAGTAGACATGTGCAAATAATTTTGTTCCGAATCGAAATTCGGACAAATCCGAATTCTGAATCACAATAGTAACGAATCTAAACAAATCCTCCGAAATAAGGAAACTAAATTAGTCCTGACTCGGTTAAATTGATGATAGGCAACGCCTATCCTCATATTGATTAGTGGTTCCAAATTAATAATAACTACTGCAGTAGGGAACAGACACAAAAGATACGCTCAGCTGTTCTGCTTTATTATGACGCAATTGAAGGTTTTTATGCACATGACTACGTAGGTATCACATTAATATTACAATTGTACATTTATGGTAACAAGGGGTGTTACATAGGCAGGCTAATTCTAATCAGGACTCGAAAGAATGTAAACATGTACTGAAAACATTATTAGTGCCGTGTGCACAGTGAGGGCAGTGTGCAACACATACAAAATACAATACAATTATATACAGAACGTACAAATTTCCATTACAGTCTCCCCTCTTTTGATCAATATTTTGATCACTAACCATACCTGCTATCTCCTTTAACCTGGAACCTCCACACGCTTAGGTGGAGGTAGTCCCGGCCAAGGAGGCAAAAAAAAACTCCATTGTGGAGAAAATAATAGCTGAACAACTTTTTCATTACAAAATGACTTTTCATTGTGAAAAACAAATGATTGATAAGACATATTTATAGAGTACTGGCTGTACACTCCTGTGGCCATAATGGCCTTCTAGCTGAATTGTGGTCATGCTGACTTATCAGCATATGTAAACACAGACAATTCTACATAAAATGGAAGACGTACAAAAGACAAATATGACTTCAACATGGCTAAACTACTTTTCAAATATATATATCCCTTACAATTAAGGTAATTGAATAAAAAGTACCCTAGACTGTGATCACAAGAGGGAAACAAATCAAACACAGAGATTTCTTTAATTTAGTCATTTTTGCAGTGTCTGGTGTGGATCCAGGTGACTTTTCCTTCAAGTTTTGCAAAAACTGTACATGAAATAGATGCTGTATTGAGTCTCCAAACATTTCCTTATATATAAATGTCTCTTAACAATCCACAAGTCACCTGGCTTTAGTTTTAGATCCTTCCAAACTTTTAGGATCTGGAATTGGGGAGAAAACACATAAATGAGTTTGTCAAAAAAAACCTTAAAAGATCAGCAACATTCTCCGTGAGATCCGAATGAAGGACTTCAGCTGCTGAGACAAAATATAAGCAAGTGAGTAACACACTCCCAAACCAAATCCCATAGGGAGAGAGTCCAACATCCCCCTTAGGGGCTTCATAAAATAGAAGAAAACATTCAGGCAAAAGTTTTCTAGTTTCTTACTCTACTTTGTCTGCTACATTGTAGACAGTAGGGGGGTGTAAAAATAAAACCTCAAAACTTCTAGTAAGGACTCTCCTATAAAAATGATTACCTCTGTTACTCTCTGTACTTTCTGCACTCTGTACTTACAAACTACTTCTGATAACACTTTTTACTGTGGCCTTTACAGTAGGATTTGCCACTGGACATCCAAAAAACATGTCCATACAGACAAAATGTATACTTGTAAGATCCTGACTTGGGCATCTGGATATATCTTTTTTGTGATCTTTGGAAGGGATGTTCAGCTTTTGGTAACACCTTTGGTAACAGGTAAAACAAGAAGTGGTATGTTATAAAAACAACTGTGGAGAACCCTGGCTCTATCCCACGCTCATTTACTAAGGCAGCCATAACTTCTTGTGACTGATAACACGGTCCATGTGTCAAGCTGGAGGGAAAAGAGTGGCTGACAGACATAAATGATCACCTTTTCCAAAGTCCTGTTTCATAAGAAGGTTACATTGCTAGAGTATCAACACATAGTGGTGATGTGGATACGTATACGGTACTAGGTGCCACATCCTAACATAATTGTATACAAAGAGAAAAGAATTGGGCTTTGGACTTTCTTGGCACAATAATCACTATAGTTGATATAATTAAAAATCTGATTTATTAAAGGTTGTTTAAAATACGAAAGTATAAAAGGACAGATACAGAAATCAGTTCATAGCCACACATTTACAATTTATGCACTCCATACATAGCTCTATATTGTAAGAATAAATTATACAGTAATTGGAAATACCAATCCTATTTACATACGGTTGTATTGTAATTAACGAGGAGCTATGCAGTGATAACAATCGGTATCTAGGACTTGCTCGACATGTTGCATGCCATAGCGCTTCTTCAGGAGCACAGAACAGATTACTGAAATATACAAAACATCCAATAAATATGACTGAAATAGATTAGCTACAGAAACTATAACCAGGTAATAAAAATATTGCAAATTTGATATCACCGCCGCCGGGACCCATTAGATAGTGCTAATCCGACAAGGCCTTGGTAGTATTCATATACTATGGGGACGTATGTAACATGATAGTAATATAGGTCAACAAAAATAGTTAATAGGTCTATTTGAATCAAAAGGATAATTGTGACTGCCAAAGACAGAGGGAGAGATAAAGGGAATGGGGGAAGGGAGGGGGGTAAAAGGAAAGGAGGGGGGAGGGGGGGAGATGGGGAAATGGAAGGGGGAGGGGAGGGAAGGGGAGAGGAGGGAAGGAAGGAGAAAGAGGGAAAAAGAGATAGAAGGGAAGTGGGAAGTGGTGGGAGGAGGAGAGATACAGATAAGGAGCCGTTGGATGTGCCTAAGAAATGACCCACAGGGGGTCAGTGGAAAATTAATGGGCCAGTATAGAGATACAATTCCATGTGTGTAACTATGTGTGTATCTCATAAGTGTCATATAAAAATAATCTATTTGATTTTATTAATTCTATTAATGGCTAATAAACATGGTACTTATTTTCCTGAACATAATAAGCCAGTTAAAGAGGCCTTGTGACAACATGTTACAATGTAGTATATATGTTTCCAGTGCATCTAAAAAGGTATATGACAGTGATGGTATTCCTGGAGTATTAATAGGGTATCTTAAGTAACTGGTGTTAATGGGTAGTTTACCCACCTGGTAAATAATATATATCCAAAACAATAGGAGATAAATGTTAATGTTACCTTTAAATATACTCCAGATGCTAAGTAAACACAATAATTAATTGATTAAAAATGTACTTAACTTACCATTATCATGTTTATAAATTGAAGAATATGTATAAACAGCGGGGGGTAAAAAAGTGTCTTCACTAAGTGTCTAAACATTCAGCAGTATATTGCTGGAATGATCCGGTAAAAAATGTAGCCAGAAAGGATATTACATCGGACAGGGGCGGAAACAAGGATATGTCAAGCCTCTGGTCAGCCTCACCTGTGTATGGTATTGGGAGGTTATTCCGTATCCAGATCATATGGCTGTAGCACCAAGCAAACAGACCCAAAAGAAAGGGAAAATTAGTGGTACGCAATTGGAAAGGTGTCAGAATGGCATATTAGTATATATGACCTGACTACCATATAACATGTATCTTATGCTGTGCAGTCACGTACCTTTTGGTGATTCAAAATAGACAAACACTTGTAACCAGCAGACAGCGTCCACGCAGCAGCTCAGGTAAGGAGCGACTGCCAGTGTAGAGCATGGGGAAGGAGACGCTAGTAGCGTCTCTTGTACACACGCCCCGCTTGTAGTCACCAATTGGAAGAGCCGATGTGACGTCATCCAAGCCGGCCGCTGGGTGCATACCGCGCATGTCCCAGCCCACAGCGTCGGCATGGAAATCGCCGACGCGTGAGACAGGGAAAGAGCGGTTGCAGCCCTAGGTATCCTGGAAACCAGTAATACCAAAGTGCGCCTATCACCCTCGTGAGGGGGCGTGGCGCAGGGTGGCCGCATAGTAATGAAAATAAACCCAGGTGATGCAGTATACACCTATCATGGGTTACCATTATTATTATTATTCAGGATTTATATAGCGCCAACAGTTTACGCAGCGCTTTACAATATAAAAGGGAGACAATACAGTTATAATACAATACAATACAATAGGATTAAGAGGGCCCTGCTCAGAAGAGTTTACAATCTAATAGGGTGGGGCAGGTGGTACAAAAGGTTGTAACTTTGGGGAATGAGCTGGTGGAAGTGGTAGGAGATTAGTTGGAGACGTGATAGGCTTTCCTGAAGAGATGAGTTTTCAGGGATTGCCTGAAGGTAGCAAGAGTAGGGGATAGCCGGATAGATGGAGGTAGCGAGTTCCAGAGGATGGGAGAGGCTCTGGAGAAATCCTGGAGACAAGCATGGGAGGAGGAGATGAGAGAGCTTGAAAGCAGGAGGTCTTGAGAAGAGTGGAGAGGTTGATTTGGGTAATATTTGGAGACAAGATTAGTGATGTAGCTTGGGGCAGAGTTGTGAATGGCTTTGTATGTTGTGGTTAGTATTTTGAATTTAATTCGCTGGGTGATTGGGAGCCAGTGTAGGGATTGAAGTAGAGGGTTGGCAGAAAATGAGCGGTTGGTAAGGTGGATAAGTCTGGCAGCAGCATTCATGGTAGACTGAAGAGGGGAGGAGCCTATGGAGAGGTAAGCCAATGAGAAGGGAGTTGCAATAGTCAAGGCGAGAGATAACAAGGGAGTGAAAGAGGAGCTTGGTGGTTTCATTTGTTAAAAAAGGGCGAATTTTAGAGATGTTACGGAGGTGAATTCTACAAACTTTTGACAATGATTGGATTTGAGGCTGAAATGACAAGTCAGAGTCTAGGATTACACCGAGTACCCTGACGTGAGGGGAGGGACTGATGGTTGCATTGTTGATTTTGATGGAAAAGTCATGGAGGGGGGCACGGGCGGGGGGGAATATTAATAGCTCAGTTTTAGAGAGATTTAGTTTAAGGAAGTAGTGCGACATCCATGCTGATATGTCAGTTAGTAAGTTAGTAATGCGAGAGGAGACGGAAGGAGTGAGGTGAGGAGTAGACAGATAGATTTGGGTGTCATCAGCGTATAAGTGGTATTGGAAGCCGTGGGCAGTTATTAAGTGACCAAGGGAGGAGGTGTAGATAGAGAAGAGAAGGGGTCCAAGAACCGAGCCTTGGGGGACCCCCACAGAAAGGGGCAATTGGAGAGGAGGAGACAAAGTTACATAGTAGGTGAGGTTGAAAAAAGACACAAGACAAGATTATCTAATAGTTTCTTGAAACTATCAATGCTCCCCGCTGAGACCACCGCCTGTGGAAGGGAATTCCACATCCTTGCCGTTCTTACAGTAAAGAACCCTCTACGTAGTTTAAGGTTAAACCTCTTTTCTTCTAATTGTAATGAGTGGCCACGAGTCTTATTAAACTCTCTTCTGCGAAAAAGTTTTATCCCTATTGTAGGGTCACCAGTACAGTATTTGTAAATTGAAATCATATCCCCTCTCAAGCGTCTCTTCTCCAGAGAGAATAAGTTCAGTGCTCACAATCTTTCCTCATAACTAAGATCCTCCAGACCCTTTATTAGCTTTGTTGCCCTTCTTTGCGTTGATCCCCCTTTTAATGCATGCCAATATTCTGTTTGCTTTATTAACAGCAGCTTGGCATTGCATGCCATTGCTGAGCCTATCATCTACTCAGACCCCCAGGTCCTTTTCCATCCTAGATTCCCCCAGATTCCCCCAGAGGTTCTCCCCCCAGTGTATAGATTGCATTCATATTTTTGCCACCCAAATGCATTATTTTACATTTTTCTACATTGAACCTCATTTGCCATGTAGTCGCCCACCCCATTAATTTGTTCAGGTCTTTTTGCAAAGTTTCCACATACTGTGGAGAAGTTATTGCCCTGCTTAGCTTAGTATCGTCTGCAAATACAGAGATTGAACTGTTTATCCCATCCTCCAGGTCGTTTATAAACAAATTAAATAGGATTGGTCCCAGCACAGAACCCTGGGGAACCCCACTACCCACCCCTGACCATTCTGAGTACTCCCCATTTATCACCACCCTCTGAACTCGCCCTTGTAGCCAGTTTTCAATCCATGTACTCACCCTATGGTCCATGCCAACGGACCTTATTTTGTACAGTAAACGTTTATGGGGAACTGTGTCAAATGCTTTTGCAAAATCCAGATACACCATGTCTACGGGCCTTCCTTTATCTAGATGGCAACTCACCTCCTCATAGAAGGTTAATAGATTGGTTTGGCAAGAACGATTCTTCATGAATCCATGCTGATTACTGCTAATGATATCGTTCTTATTACTAAAATCTTGTATATAGTCCCTTATCATCCCCTCCAAGAGTTTACATACTATTGATGTTAGGCTAACTGGTCTGTAATTCCCAGGGATGTATTTTGGGCCCTTTTTAAATATTGGTGCTACATTGGCTTTTCTCCAATCAGCTGGTACCATTCCAGTCAGTAGACTGTCTGTAAAAATTAGGAACAATGGTCTGGCAATCACTTGACTGAATTCCCTAAGTACCCTCGGATGCAAGCCATCTGGTCCCGGTGATTTATTAATGTTAAGTTTCTCAAGTCTAATTTTAATTCTGTCCTCTGTTAACCATGGAGGTGCTTCCTGTGTTGTGTCATGAGGATAAACACTGCAGTTTTCGTTACTGAAGCCCCCCGATTCACTCGTGAAGACTGAGGAGAAGAATAAATTCAATACCTTCGCCATCTCCCCATCCTTTGTAACCAGATGTCCTTTCTCATTCTTTATGGGGCCAATATGGTCTGTCCTCCCTTTTTTACTGTTTACATACTTAAAGAATTTCTTGGGATTTTTTTTGCTCCCCTCCGCTATGTGTCTTTCATGTTCTATCTTAGCCGTCCTAATTGCACCCTTACATTTCTTATTGCATTCTTTATAAAGTCTGAATGCTGAGGATGATCCCTCAACCATGTATTTTTTGAAGGCCTTCTCCTTTGCTTTTATATGCATTTTTACATTGGAGTTAAGCCATCCAGGATTTTTGTTTGCTCTTTTAAATTTATTACCCAATGGGATACATTGGCTAATGCCCTTATTTAATATGCTCTTAAAGCAAACCCATCTCTCCTCCGTATTCTTTGTTCCTAATATTTTATCACAATTTATGCCTTTTAGCAAGGTTTGTAGTTTAGGGAAGTTGGCTCTTTTGAAATTCAGTGTCTTTGTGTTCCCTTTATGTTTCCTATTTGTGTGATTTATACTGAAACTAATTGACCTGTGATCGCTGTTACCTAAATTGCCCCGTATTTCCACATCCGTGATCAGGTCTGTATTGTTGGTAATCAGTAGATCCAGTAATGTTTTATTTCTAGTTGGTGCGTCTACCATCTGACCCATAAAATTGTCCTGCAAGACATTAAGGAACTGGCGAGCCTTAAATGAATGCGTGGTTCCCTCCCCCCAGTCAATGTCTGGATAATTAAAATCCCCCATTATGATAACACTTCCCATCCTTGCTGCTAATCCAATTTGTGATAGGAGATCCGTCTCCACTTCCTCCCTCAGGTTAGGGGGCCTATAGCATACTCCCAGTATTATTTTCCCCTTAGCTTCATCCCTTTGGTGCTCTACCCATAAGGATTCCACCTCCTCTCTAGCTCCCTCAGTGATGTCATCTCTCACATTCGCTTGTACATTATTCTTGATATATAGGCATACCTCTCCCCCTTTTTTCCCCTCTCTATCCTTGCGGTATAGGGTATACCCTTGAATGTTTGCCAGCCAATCATGAGAGCTGTTGAACCAGTTGTAGGTGACACTGAAGGAGCGCTGTGATAAATAGTCAGAGAACCAGGCTAGAGCAGAATCTCGGAGGCCAAGGGAATGTAGTTTATTGTGAAGGAGCGGGTGGTCAACAGTATCAAAGGCCACAGAGAGGTCAAGTAGTAGGAGTATGGAGTACTGGCTGTTGCTTTTAGCAGTTAGTAAATCGTTAGTGAGTTTTAGTAAGGCAGTTTCCGTGGAGTGCTGCGAGCGAAAGCCAGACTGTAAGGGGTCAAGAAGGTTATTTTCATTGAGGTAGGAGCTAAGACGGTTGTAGACTAAGCGTTCTATAAGTTTAGAGGTAAATGGGAGCAATGAGATGAGTCTTAAGTTGTTCAGGTCGGTAGGGTCCAGTGAGGGCTTTTTAAGAATGGGAGTGATCTGCGCATGTTTTAGAGGGGAGGGGAAAATGCCACTAGAAAGGGAGAGATTGAAGATGTGGGTGAGGGAGCATAGGATAGAAGAAGAGGGTGACTGTAGTAGTTGTGAGGGAACAGGATCCAAAGGACAATTGGTTAGGTGGGCATCCGATAAAATTTTTGTAACCTCTTCCGTAGTATCTGTAGTGATCTAATTATTACAACAGTATCCAATTCAAAAGAGGAGAGTGTTGAATGTGCTGCTAGGTAAGGTATGTTGGGTGGGGAAGACGTACGCACAGTGGAGATGTCCTCATGAATTGCATCGATCTTGTCTTTGAAGTGATTGGCAATCTCTTGGGCAGTGAATGAGTTAGTGGGTAGAGGGGGTGGTGGACGAAGCAGAGAGTTAAAAGTTGAGAGGAGCCGACGGGGACTGGATGACAAGGAATTAATAAGAGAAACAAAGTAGGCTTGTTTGGCAGCATGGAGGCATGAATTGTATTTTAGAAGGGCAGATTTATATAGGGTGAAGTCTTGCAGGCATTTGGTTTTATGCCACAGTCGTTGAAGAGCACGGCAATGTCTCTTGAGATTTCTAGTGTTGTCAGTTTGCCAGGGTTGTAGCGGTCTGGGCCTGATTCTGCGTGTGGTTAGAGGAGCAAGTGCATCTAGTGATGATGAGAGTGAACTGTTGTAGACAGAGGTGGCCAGGTCAG
The DNA here is from genome assembly GCA_037953035.1 of Aquarana catesbeiana. Lineage (NCBI taxonomy): Eukaryota > Metazoa > Chordata > Amphibia > Anura > Ranidae > Aquarana > Aquarana catesbeiana. The sequence continues at coordinate 1,159,460 of JBBHAA010001355.1, read as the reverse complement.
GACAGGACAGGGGAGAGATTATGTCATATAGGTGGTCAGTAGCAGAATAGAGAAGAGAAGGGTTAAAGTGGCGAAGGTTTCTACAAGTAATTGTTTGCTGCTTGGAGGGATGGGTGGTTGGAGGCAAGGATACAGTGAAAGTAATGAGGTTGTGATCAGATAGAGGAAAGGGGGTGTTGGTGAGGTTGCCAGGGTTGCAGAGATGGGAGAATACAAGGACAAGGGTATTACCATTGGAGTGAGTGGAAGTATGTGTCCATTGGGTTAGGTCAAAAGATGAGGTTAAGTCGAGAAGTTTAGCTGTAGTTGGGCTGTTAACATTGACAGGAATGTTAAAGTCACCAAGAATAATGGTGGGTATTTCAGAGGAGAGAAAGTAGGGTAGCCAGGCAGCAAAGTCATCAAGAAAGCGCAATACCGGTCCTGGAGGCCTATAAATTGCTGCAATCCTCAGAGAAATGGGAGAAAACAGACTAATACAGTGCATCTCGAAAGAAGAGAGGGGTAGAGAGGGAGGGACAGGAAGGACTTGGAAGGTGCTTTGTGGGGACAGAAGGAAGCCAACTCCACCTCCTTTCTGTCTGTTGGGTCTGGAGGAGTGAGTCCAATGGAGACCACCATGGGAGAGGGCAGCGGGAGAAGCTGAGTCAAAATTTTGAAGCCAGGTTTCTGTTATGGCGAGTATGTTTAAGCCATGAGAGATGAAGAGGTCATGTACAGATGTTAGCTTGTTACAGATGGAGCGGGCGTTCCAAAGGGCACATGAGATTGGTGGGCCGCTTTGAGGAAGCAGGGGGATAGAAATTAAACTGAGTGGATTGCGGTGGTTGCCAGAGGGGGGGGGTATTGGATATGTGGCTTGCGTTTGGAAAATGGCGGACCAGGATTAGGAGAAATGTCACCTGAGACTAGGAGAAGGAGGAGGGTGAGGAAGGCAAGGTGGGAGTGGGATGTGCATGAGCGCACGTGTCTAGTGGCCCTGGTGTTTATGTCAGCATGTGGGTGCAGCAACTGCAGGAGATGATGGGTGCCATAGTAGGGAGAGGGTAGGAGTGAGGGTGATATGTGCATGCTGCAGGGAAGAGAGGAGGGGTAGAGTAAAGATAATTTGAGGATAGAAGACACCAATGTGAGAAGGAAGAGAATAAGGAGCATGTTAGTGGATAGAGAGTGGGAAACTAACCTAATATAAAATAAATGTCAAAGCTGGTTTGCTTGTCGTCTTGCAGAGTGGAGCAGAGCTCTTGTTGTTCATGCAGCTTTAGTTATCCTGCTTTCGTATAACTGCGTCGGTGAAACTGCGCATCACTCGTGACAGAGCCACTCAGGAAAGAGCCATGATGTCTGCGCCTTGCCCCTGTCTGCGCCACCCCATAAGCTGCCATAAATTTAGAGATAGACTAAGCTGGGATGCATTTCTCAGTTGGTCATTATTGGGTCTGATGTGAGACACCTGAATATGGGGAGGAGATGGCTAGTGCCAAACCAGATACAGACACAGGCTAGGGTCGTAAAGCTAATTACCTCTCTTGATCACTCAAGCCACATGGAGTTGAGAATCAATCACCAGTAATATTGCTATTGCAGTGTGTTTGTTATAGAGCTATCAGTAAATATGGAAGTTTAAAGATATGGCAGCAGGAGACAATTACCAAAAATATTAACAGCAGACTCAGCAAAGTCAGTTCAGTAGGGATGTACAGTTGGATAGGAGACAATTACCTGTAAAAGAGCAGAGAAGACATGATCAGAATTGATAACTGCGTCGGTGAAACTGCACATCACTCGTGACAGAGCCACTCAGGAAAGAGCCATGATGTCTGCGCCTTGCCCCTGTCTGCGCCACCCCATAAGCTGCCATAAATTTAGAGAGACTAAGCTGGGATGCATTTCTCAGTTGGTCATTATTGGGTCTACCATATCAGCAGGTATAGCAATATCGCTACTGGAATAGATAAAATTAGAGCTAGGTAAACCAATATAACACAGTATTGATATTAAGAGCGGCTATATCTCAATAACAATAATCAGGACCACAGAAACAAATAAGAAATATAATTAAATAAACAACAAAAAACAGCAGAGACCACCAGGTGTATAAACAATGGAGATTAGTGAACTAACAGTCCCAGAGGTGTCTAGAGTTGCCCTAGATGAATTAATTGGTTTACGTTGTAATAGATAACTATGAGAGAAAAAGAGGGGGGGGGGGGGGCAGAAGCGGAGAGTTACGGTGAAGAACTGGAGTGGCAAGATATGTACTATAGAAAGGGCTTATATGTGTGAGCCTCATTGATGCCAGGGGGTATGTGGCACTGAGGCGTTCTATCCACACAGTTTCTCTTTGGCAAACCTGTTTGTCCCAGTCTCCACCTTTGGGATCTTTTGGAACCACTGTCAGTACAATAAATGATATCAGGGAAACATCAAATCTATGGTATAGATCTAGATGCCTGCTGACTGCTGTAACCATCTTGCCCTCCGCTGAGTAGTAGACATGATCTTTTATTCTATGGTTTTGCCTACATAGAAGGCGCCGCATTGGCATAACATAAGATACACAACTCCTTCGTTATCACAGTTAGCATGAAATTTTGGGGTGAAGATTTCACCATTCGGTAATAAAAATGTTTTCCCTGCTTTTAACCATGGACAAAATGAGCATTTGCCACATTGTGAGATCCCCTGTTTAAGTTGTTTGTGTTTTGGGGTAATTGAGTAATAGCTGGAAGTTAGTTTGTCACCTAAGGATCTGGCCCGTCTGAAGGTGATTTGTGGACAGGGGCCAATATATTTTTTGATGATGAGATCCTCTTGGAGGATCGGCCAATGACTGCTTAGGATACCGCGAAGTTGTTCATAGTGTTGCGAGAATCTTGTGATAAATCTCACCGGGGAATTGACAATGATTGATTTTTTCTTATATAGTTTGGAGCTTCTTGACTGACATATACAGTAGCTTTATTATAAGCGCTGTGTAGTAACGTTTTTGTATATCCCCTCGCCAGTAGCCTGATGCGAAGCACATCCGCTTGGGACTTAAATTCCTCTGTGTGGGTGCAATTGCGGCACAATCTTAAGTATTGTGCGTATGGGATACTTTTAATAAGCGGTCTGGGGTGAGCGATATTAGCGTGTAGCAGGGTATTCCCTGCAGTCTCCTTCCTGTAGAGGGTAGAGGCTAGACAGTTCTCGTTGTCTTTAAAGATGGTTAAATCTAAAAAGGATATCCGTTGGAGGTTAGTGGAGACTGTAAATTTGAGATTAAAGCAGTTATGGTTGATGGTTTGAATGAATCTGTCAAGTAGGTCCTGAGTGCCTGTCCATACCAGAAATATATCATCGATGTAATGTCGCCAAATAAGGGTGTGGTCAGTAAAGAGAGTTAGAGAGTCGTCTGAAAAAATGTTCCGTTCCCACCCCCCAAGGTACAAGTTGGTGTAGTTGGCGGAGTTACGTAAGATACCCTATTAATACTCCAGGAATACCATCACTGTCATATACCTTTTTAGATGCACTGGAAACATATATACTACATTGTAACATGTTGTCACAAGGCCTCTTTAACTGGCTTATTATGTTCAGGAAAATAAGTACCATGTTTATTAGCCATTAATAGAATTAATAAAATCATATAGATTATTTTTATATGACACTTACGAGATACACACATAGTTACACACATGGAATTGTATCTCTATACTGGCCCATTAATTTTCCACTGACCCCCTGTGGGTCATTTCTTAGGCACATCCAACGGCTCCTTATCTGTATCTCTCCTCCTCCCACCACTTCCCACTTCCCTTCTATCTCTTTTTCCCTCTTTCTCCTTCCTTCCCTCCTCTCCCCTTTCTTCCCGTCCCCCCTTCCCTCCCCTCCCCCTTCCATTACCCCGTCCCCCCCTCCCCCCTCCTTTCCTTTTTCCCCCCTCCCTTCCCCCATTCCCTTTATCTCTCCCTATGTCTTTGGCTGGATGTTTTGGATGTTTTGTATATTTCAGTAATCTGTTCTGTGCTCCTGAAGAAGCGCTGTGGCGTGCAACATGTCGAGCAAGTCCTAGATACCGATTGTTATCACTGCATAGCTCCTCGTTAATTACAATACAACCGTATGTAAATAGGATTGGTATTTCCAATTACTGTATAATTTATTCTTACAATATAGAGCTATGTATGGAGTGCATAAATTGTAAATGTGTGGCTATGAACTGATTTCTGTATCTGTCCTTTTATACTTTCGTATTTTAAGCAACCTTTAATAAATCAGATTTTTAATTATATCAACTATAGTGATTATTGTGCCAAGAAAGTCCAAAGCCCAATTCTTTTCTCTTTGTATACTGTTTCATAAGAAGTTGCCCCCTGTGGACCACTTGTTCTTCTCGTTCTGGGGTCCTTAAAGTTGAATTATTAATCCCAGCTATACTGGGCCAGAACCAGGGTGGAATCTGTGAGTTGCACAGACCCATCAAGTGTCCGGGGCTGTAAATGCAGCATCCTTAGTCACCTGGTCTGCTTCCATGTGTGAAAGTTAATATGGCTATCTCAGCAAGAACCTGGAAGGCTGAAAACAGCCAATCAAATTAACTTGGCATGCTTTATTGGTTTACCTGCCGAAGTAAAAACAAACTTCTGGCCCTTCAAATGGAACCAAAAGCTCTCTATATCTCGACTATCTATATTATTAATAAAATTGTTAAACTCATATTAGAAATTAATACTCATTACTACTTAATTTTACTTAATTTCCCTTTTTTAAATGCAGTGTTTCCACTATCAAAGGATATTCAATTTGTGTAATACACGGTTAAATGTAACCTTCATTTTACCATGTTTGGAAAACAGATTCAAAATAATTGTGATCACATTGTTTACCCTTAGATTTGTTAACCCGGCATATTTTGTTATAAATGTTTTGTCTAAAAAACTGGAATTGGCATGATGTCCTTCCAGCTTATCACTGATCTCTCATTGCAGCCACATTTCTTTCATGAGAGCACAAAGGAGGGGGTCACATCTGCGTATATGACACACACAAGCAATAGAACTAAAGGTCCCAGCATTCACACACACATACCCCAATATCTCTCTAAAATCGCTTACATTTTTCCCATTTGTACACAACACATGCATATCACATTCTCTCACTTTCTTTTAACTCTCATTAATATTTCCCTGCCTAAATTCTGCATTCCTTATTTTGTTCAGATATCTTTTATATCTAGCTTCTATGATCAGACGGTCAGCCAGAGTACTCATCCCATCTTCCCTCTCTGACAACATATAAAGTATTCTGTTTTAATTCTCATTTCTCTGTTTCTGACTCTAATAGTTGTAGTGCCTGACCCCATATTCATCCCACAATTTACCATGAAAATGTCCCTTTCTGTCTAGTGTTAATGTCACCCTTGATCCATCCTGCTCACATAGATAGCTGTTTCTCTAGCTGTTTACTCTGCATGATTCTTAGTCCCTGTGGACCTTGGTAACCCAGTTACCCATTGTGGATCCCTGTCCACTTTAACCATTAATCTAGGGGCTCAGTATAGGCAGAACCGCACCTTTGGTTCATATATAGCGCTCCTCTTGCGCTGGACATTTTTGAGGGTCTCTTACCCTTCATTCCCTTACTTAATTCAATGCCCATAAAGACTGGCCAGTCTTCTCTCTTCTCTACATGTGCCTATACCCTCTTGCCTCTAAACTACTTTATCTAGCAGATTTACTACATATACCTGTGAACAGCACTATTCTTCCCTTTCTTATCTATAAAACTCTGATGGACAATAGACAGGGACAACATAACATATAACCACCAATCAATACAGTTCGATTAAGGGGAGTAAAATAGGTACCCTTTGTCCCAAAAATGCCTTACCGATCAAGGAAGTCTGATAACTCAAATGTAAGCAAAAGGCTTACCTCCGCCGGCTGACTATCAGAAATTCCCGGATCGTCTCAAGCTCCTCGTTTCGGATACTCAGGGTCACCTGGAGTCCCCTCCAAAGGCAAAGCTCGCCGTGCTGACTCGGTTTAATTGATGATAGGGAACTCCTATCCTCATATTGATTAGTGGTTCCAAATTAATAATAACTACTGCAGTAGGGAACAGACACAAAAATACGCTCAGCATCTTTCCAAATAACTGTTCTGCTTTATTATGACGCAATTGAAGGTTTTTATGCAAATGATTACGTAGGTATCACATTAATATTACAATTGTACGTTTATGGTAACAAGGGGCCTTACATAGGCAGGCTAATTCTAATCAGGACTCAAAAGAATGTAAACATGTACTGAAAATATTATTAGTGCCGTGTGCACACTGAGGGCAGTGTGCAATACATACAAAATACAATACAATTATATACAGAACTTACACATTTCAATTACACTGCGTTAGGGGAGCATCTCCGTGGACTTCGTTCCACTTGGGCACAAGTCCAGGAGACTTTGCGACATGCTAACGATAGGTACAGACTCCATGCTGACCGCAAACGCCTGCCTGCGCCTTCCTACCAGGTTGGGGGCAGAGTCTGGCTGTCGTCTTGTAACCTCTGACTTTGTGTTCCTTCTTTGAAGTTTGCACCTCAGTTTATTGGGCCTTTCTGTATCCTTTGCAGGATTAACCCAGTGGCTTACGCGTTGGACCTTCCTCCTAGTATGCGCATCTCTAATGTGTTTCATGTCTCCTTATTGAAACCTTTGGTCTGCAACCGCTTTACCACCTCAGTGCCACGTCCTCACCCTATACAGGTTGAGAACCATGATCAGTATGAAGTACAGTCCATTGTTGACTCCCGTAGGTTCCGTGGGCGCATACAGTACCTGGTGCATTGGAAGGGGTACGGTCCGGAGGAACACTCTTGGGTCTCATCCTCGGACATACATGCCCCTGTCCTCCTCCGTGATTTCCAAAGACATTTTCCCCTCAAGCCCGGTGGTCCTCCGAGGGGGAGGGGTCATTGGGGGGGTACTGTCAGGGCTGAGCTCAGCCCTTCCTTCTCTGAGCTGGCCGCTCAGCTGTCGGCTAATTGCCAGCTCCTTTCTCTCCACAGTGACTCAGCTGTTGATGATCTGCTCGTCAGTCCTGCCTACTTAAAGCCGTCCAGCTCACTTCATATCTGCCTTCGCCTTTGGTCACATCTCAGAGACTTTCTCCTGCGTTCCTGTTGAAGACTTAAATTAGATCATGACTTTTTGTTTAATTTATGTGTATTTTATGTATAATCAATCCATGGTTTATTATATAGAGGCTTGATGCCCACAGCATTTTAGAGGTTGAGTGCCCAAAATGTTTTTTACATACCATGGATTATACCAAATAAATTAATTTTGGTCACTTGACCTGCGTTGTGCTGCTGTGTGCTTCATTTAAAGTCCCACTTCTCTTTTTCTTTTTAACCAATGACCGGGATGGAGACGAGCATCCATTTGGTGCTAGCCTCATTTAAAGTCCCAAAATGTTCCTTTTTTGAATTTCTTTTTTCCATGTAAAGGATGACCTTATGCAATTTGCCAGGCATAACTCTCCACTTCCTGATCCTTATGCCCATCTTCAATTATTTATGGATCTGTCCTGACACACTATAATGGCTCGCCAGCAATTGCTGTCTGTTGCAGAAACTCCTGCGCAACCACCGTATTGTGTATAAATGGGCTTCCCTGTAAAATTGCTCATAACAAAAGTTGGCAACACCTTTACAGCATCTTCTGTGGAAGATGGCCTCTGCCTGGCCAGAAAGTGGGGTCTCCTTACCACCTTCTGAAAACCCGCACCACTCTAAACACTCTCCAAACCAAGTAATGCCTGAATGGGAAACTGTCCCAGCACGCTCCTACTCTGTCACGACTCATGGGATTTTTTTTCATCTCTGAACTTCTTTGAAAATTTAAAATGCTCTCCACATGGAGCCTTGCCCCCTACGGGTGTATATCCCCCCAACTGTTGAGCGCAGTGAATGCTGCTATGAGTTTCTTCATGTTCTTTTTTATAACTGTTGTTTCTCTGTTCTTATGTTTTGTGCTTTTCTATTATTATTTTTGAGTACACCAGCACGTCACCAGAGCCTATTCACTGACTTCCCTGGATCAAGGTCTAAGTACAGGACATGGCTCCTCCCACCATTGCAAAATTTCTGAAAGGGACCTCCCATTCACCTTCTTTCAGGTACTGTAACATCCCATAAATATTATACCTGGATCCTTAAATGGGTTTCTGCAATGTTCAGCAATCTATCCAACTTTTATGGTTCTTAAGATCATCTCTCTAAATGCCCATGGGCTAAATAGCCCCTATAACCTTTTCCTTCATTGAAGGCAAGGACAGCTTGGGTCCTATCCCCACTCCCCTTTTATTTTGACTACTTCTTCTGTTTTGATAAGGAACACCATCCTATTAGGTGAGTTGGTAACCTGCTACCTGAATTGACCAACGATACTGGTCATCAGGACCCCGCCAGTTGCGTTTAGTAAATCAACCCCATAGTCTTTTAGCAGTGTTTAGTAGCTGCTGCGGTTAGGAGAGTTTTAACCTCCCTCTCCTGCTGGCGTTCAAAGTAGGCTGTGTGTACATGAAGCCTAACTCTTTGCTTGGCCCTCAGCTGGACACTACAGCATGTAAAATATCCTATAATCATCACTTACATTTATTCCTACAAAAAGCTGCTTTATATGATGCCTGGAGATGCCTCAAACCTACTGAAAAGAACTTTACTTTATTTTCTTCAGCCAATAAATCATTTTCACTAATTGATTATTTTCTGACTGACTTACAACTCTTACATAAGGTGTCTAATGCTGCTATTCACTCGATTACATGGTCGGACTATGCTCCTGTTTCTGTTACTCTGAGAGGGGATCAATTTGTCTGTCCATCTACCCTTTGTCATAACAACACATTTCTACTATCCCAAAAACAGGTTCAGGAAAAACTTAACCCTCAATTAAAAGAATATGTTCAGATAAATGCTAAATCTGCTACTGATGTGATTACTGTATGGTGTGCCCACAAGGCAGCCTCTAGAGCAGTGGTCTCCAAACTGCGGCCCTGGGGCCAGATGTGGACCTCTGCTTGCCTTAATTCAGCCCTTGAGGCATTATTCCTCCCACTGACACCGACAATGGGGCACTATTCCTCCCACTGATAGCCACAATGGGGCACTATTCCTCCCACTGATAGCCACAATGGGGCACTATTCCTCCTACTGATACACACAGTGGTGCACTATTCCTCCCACTGATACCCACAATGGGGAGCTATTCCTCCTACTGATACCCACAATGGTGCAATATTCCTCCCACTGATACCCACAATGGTGTTACTATTCCTTCCACTGATAACCACAATGGGGCACTATTCCTCCTACTGATACCCACAATGGTGCAATATTCCTCCCACTGATACCCTCAATGGGTCACTATTCCTCCCACTGATACCCACAATGGAGCACTATTCCTCCCACTGATACCAATGATAGGGCACTAATCCTCCCACTGACACCCACAATAGGGTACTATTCCTCCCACCGATGCCAATGATGGGGCACTATTCCTCCAACCTATACCAATGATGGTGTGCTATTCCTCCCACTGACACCAATGATGGGGCACTATTCCTCCCACTGACACCAATGATGGGTCACTATTCCTCCCACTGACACCAATGATGGGGCACTATTCCTCCCACTGATACCAATGATGGGGCACTATTCCTCTCACTGACACCAATGATGGGACACTATTCCTTCCACTGATACCAATGATGGGACACTATTCCTCCCACTGACACCAATGATGGGACACTATTCCTCCCACTGACACCAATGATGGGACGGGTCCAATTAGTGGCTAGAGAGAAGAAACAGAGGATGCATGCTGTTCACACCTTACTGAGTAAAATTAAATCTTTAGAGTCCCTAACCAAAACTTCTATTACCCCCAAATACTGCTGACCTTTTTAAATGTAGACAGGAACTTTGTCTATTAGTAATGTCCGACTAAGAGAGGATCCTGAAAAAAACCCAAAAGCCAAATTTTATTCACAAAGCAACAAGGCGGGTAAATTTCTTGCAAGACTTCTTAAAAAGAAACAATTGAGATCTAATCTGTCTTCTGTCCAAGATCCACTAGATGGCAATGTAGTCCATCATCCAAAAGATATAGCAAATGCCTTTTCTGAAATATTATCACACGCTCTACTATTTAAAAGATGATAATGGTGTCCCCCAACCTTCTGATAATCTCTTCTTATTTAGAGTCCGTTCTGCTCCCATTCATTGATCCTGTTATATTACTATCCCTAAATGCCCCGATCTCTATCACTGAAACAAAAAAAGTCATTAAAAGTACTATAAAACTTTCAGTGACATTATAAGTCCTCATATCAATGCAGCAGCATCCTCCGGATCTTTCCCGTAAGAAATGCTGAGAGCAATAATCATTACTTTACCTAAACCAGGAAAGGAACCTGTGCACCCCAAACATTTCAGGCCCATGTTTCTCTTAAATACTGATCTTATAATATAAGCTAAAATCCTAGCCAATGGGTTAGTGGATGCCACCCCATCCCTTATTAAAGAAGATCAAGATGGATTTGTGAAGTTGCGCCAAGCTCTGGACGCAACACGATGGATGTTTGACATTTTAAAATTGATTAAGGAACGTAAGGAACCCTCAGTTTTCTTAGCTCTAGATGCCGAAAAGGGGCATTTGATGGGGTACACTGGGGTTTCCTACAGGCTGTCCTTGCTAAATTTGGCCCTTTAGTGTTAGTATAATCAGCCATCTTGGCACTATATTCCAGTCCTTCGGCCTGTGTATATACCTCTTATGTTCTATCAGACCCATTTAGAATTACAAATGGCACACGCCAGGAATGCCCTTCATTCCCTCTCATCTTTACACTGATTATGGAGCCTTTAGCAACAGCCATCAGACTGAACCCACTCATTTCTGGTATAACAGTGGCAAAGGAGGTCCATAAAAATTGGACTATGTGATAGGATACTCAAACGCTGCTAGGTGTATAAGTGAATACTAATGAGGAAGACACAGAACAGCTGCACCATTCACAATGATCCTAATCATAAAGGTATATAATTCTTGAACAATGGTGAGCTTGTTCTGTATGTTCCTTATGTTATAGTGTGACACGCTGCTTCACCGATCATGTGACTTCTTTGAAGAAGTCTCATGATCGGTGACGCAACGCATCGGGAGGAGTTGGTGATGTTGCATCCGATGTCTCAGTTACACGGTTTTAGTGGTGAGGAGGAGAGCAGTGTCTCCCTGATTTGCCCTACATACAAATGGTATGCTATACCCAAGATGATAGAATATGTGAGTGGGAAATTGTTATATGCCCTCTGCCCATGGTCCTGATTGAGTTACATTGCGCGATGAAAGTTTTTTTCATTCTCTTCCCGAGACACTCCAGAAAACAGATGGCTTTATATTGAAGGAAGTTGTGAATGTTTTAATGCTATTCCTGGCTGGTTGGCTCTAGAACGCATTATTGAGAGCTTTGTACGACCCAAGGGGGTCGCGTCCTAAGGTAAGCAGGCATTACACCTGGTGATGGAAGTGGTAGCACGGATCACAAAACCAACTACTATATCCTGTGAAGGAGCACTTTATCAATACTCATCTTTATATTGACTGTATGTTATATACAGTATGTTATACTGCCGGAGACGCAGATGTAAAGGAGGGCTCCGCTGCTGGAGACACCAGATGTAAGGAGGGGCTCCACTGCGTGGGACACAGATCTGTAAGGAGGGGCTCTCCTTCTCAGGGCACCTGATGTAAGGATGGACTCTGTTGGGGGCACCTGATGTAAGGACGGACTCTGCTTGGGGCACCTGATATAAGGACGGACTCTGATATAAGGACGGACTCTGATGTAAGGACGGACTCTGATGTAAGGACGGACTCTGGGAGGGCTCCACTGCTGGGGGACACAGATGTAAAGGAGTGCTCCACTGCTGGGGGACACCAGATTTAAAGGAGGGCTCCGCTGCTGGGGGACACCAGATGTAAAGAAGTACTCCACTGCCGGGGACACAGGTGTAAAGGAGGGCTCCACTGCTGGGGGACACCAGATGTAAAGGAGTGCTCCTCAGGGACACAGATCTGTAAGGAGGGGCTCTTCTTCTGAGGGCACCTGATGTAAGGACGGACTCTGTTGGGGGCACCTGATGTAAGGACAGACTCTGCTTGGGGCACCTGATGTAAGGACGGACTCTGCTGGGGGCACCTGATGTAAGGATGGACTCTGCTGGGGCACCTGATGTAAGGACGGACTCTGCTTGGGGCACCTGATGTAAGGATGGACTCTGCTGAGGGCACCTGATGTAAGGATGGACTCTGCTGGGGCACCTGATGTAAGGACAGACTCTGCTGGGGGCACCTGATGTAAGGACGAACTCTGCTGGGGCACCTGATGGCATCTGGTGGCAGGCAACGTGGCAGGTGACACGCTCAGGGGTCCCACTGATTCTGCATTATGGTGAGTTGAATGATTTCATTCTATATTACAATGTAATAATAGAACTAATGCGCTTCAATCATCCTGACACCATAACAACCAGGGTGCTGGGATGATTGAGGCGCTAACACCAGGTGTTTGGAGTATCTTTATCTGTTCATTTTTAAACTTTCTGAAATACACATATTTCTATTGTGGTGTAGGATCTGGGCCTGCTGTCCCTCCATCCCTCTTTCCTTCCTTCTCTCTCCTTCCCTCCCTCTTTTGTTCTTTCTTTCCTTCTTTCCTTCTTTCTTTCTCTTTTTCTCTCTCCCTCCCTCTTTCCTCCTTTCTTTCTCCATCCCTCATTCATCTCAGACTCTATCCACACCCCTTTTAAGCCACGCCCATTTAAGCCATGCCCACCATTTTGCATAAACCACACCCATTTTTCGCCGACACATTTTTTTTCTAGGTCACGCCTACAAATGCATGCCCTACCCCCTAGTTATAATAAGACTCCGCCTACAGCCAAAAAAGTGTCCCTATAAATTTTTTTACAATGTTGGCAACTATGCAAGTGCCAACAAGGGACGACCACTCCTGTTATCAGAGGCCAGTGTATGGAAGTCTGAAGAAGTACTTATTTCCCCTTCTGTTCAGTGGAGAGGGGGGGAGCCAATCGGCTTCTCTCCTCTCCACTGAACACACACACGAGAAAGCTGGGAACTGCTGAGAAAGGTTTACCCTGGCTCTCGGCTGCGATCGGAACTCCGCCCCTCCAGCCCTCTGCACTGCTGCTCCTCCTACTCTCCGCCCCTCCAGCCCTCTGCACCGCTGCTTCTCCTACTCTCCCTCGAATGCTAATTATCCTTCTACCGCCCCTGCACGTGTCCCGGGTTTCTGGGGAAACAGACACTGGAAGTTCTTCCCTCGGCCCCTATTATTATGCCATTACAATCTGACAATATCACCTAGAAGGATGAAGACTCAGATCGATCTGTAAGGAGTGCTCCGCTGCTGTGGGACACCAGATGTAAAGGAGGACTCTGCTGCCCAGGACACAGATCTGTAAGGAGGGCTCCACTGCTGGGGCACACCAAATGTAAAGGAGGGCTCCGCTGCTGGGGGACACCAGATGTAAAGGAGGTCTCCACTGCTGGGAGACACCAGATGTAAAGGAGGGCTCCGCTGCTGGGGGACACCAGATGTAAAGGAGGGCTCCGCTGCCGGGGACACAGATGTAAAGGAGGGCTCCACTGCCGGGGACACCAGATGTAAAGGAGGGCTCCACTGCCGGGGACACCAAGTGTAAAGGAGGGCTCCGCTGCTGGGGACACCAGATGTAAAGGAGGGCTCCACTGCTGGGGGACACCAGATGTAAAGGAGGGCTCTACTGCTGGGGGACACCAGATGTAAAGGAGGGCTCCACTGCCGGGGACACAGATGTAAAGGAGGGCTCCGCTGCTGGGGACACCAGATGTAAAGGAGGGCTCCAATGCTGGGGGACACCAGATGTAAAGGAGGGCTCCACTGCTGGGGACACCAGATGTAAGGAGGGGCTCCTCTGCCTGGAACACAGATCTGAAAGGAGAGGCTCTTCTTCTGAGGGCACCTGATGTAAGGACAGACTCTGTTGGGGGCACCTGATGTAAGGGCGGACTCTGCTTGGGGCACCTGATGTAAGGACGGACTCTGCTGGGGGCACCTGATGTAAGGATGGACTCTTCTGGGGGCACCTGATGTAAGGACGGACTCTGCTGGGGGCACCTGATGTAAGGATGGACTCTGCTGGGGGCACCTGATGTAAGGATGGACTCTTCTGGGGGCACCTGATGTAAGGACGGACTCTGCTTGGGGCACCTGATGTAAGGACGGACTCTGCTGGGGGCACCTGATGTAAGGACGGACTCTGCTTGGGGCACCTGATGTAAGGATGGACTCTGCTGGGGGCACCTGATGTAAGGATGGACTCTGCTGGGGCACCTGATGTAAGGATGGACTCTGCTGGGGGCACCTGATGTAAGGACGAACTCTGCTGGGGCACCTGATGTAAGGATGGACTCTGCTGGGGGCACCTGATGTAAGGACAAACTCTGCTGGGGCACCTGATGGTATCTAGTGGCAGGCAACGTGGCAGGTGACACGCTCAGGGGTCCCACTGATTCTGTGTTATGGTGAGTTGAATGATTTCATTCTATATTACAATGTAATAATAGAAATAATGTGCTTCAATCATCCTGACACCATAACAACCATGGTGCTGGGATGATTGAAGCGCTAACACCAGGTGTTTGGAATATCTTTATCTGTTCATTTTGAAAATTTCTGAAATACACATATTTCTATTGTGGTGTAGGATCTGGGCCTGCTGTCCCTCATCCCTCTTTCCTTCCTTCTCTCTCCTTCCCTCCCTCTTTTTTCTTTCCTTCCCTCTTTCCTTCTTTCTTTCTTTCCTTCTTTCTTTCTTTCTTTCCTTCTTTCTTTCTTTCTTTCCTTCTTTCTTTCTTTCTCTTTTTCTCTCTCCCTCCCCCCCTCTTTCCCCCTTTCTTTCTCCATCCCTCATTCATCTCAGACTTTATCCACACCCCTTTTGAGGCATGCCAATTTAAGCCACGCCCGCCACATTTTTTGCTGCCACATTTTTATTTTTTCTAGGTCACGCCTACAAATGCATGCCCCGCCCCCTAGTTATAATAAGATTCTGCCTACAGCAAAAAAAGCGCCCCTATGAATTTTTTTACAATGTTAGCAACTATGCAAGTGCCAACAAGGGACGACCACTCCTGTTATCAGAGGCCAGTGTATGGAAGTCTGAAGAAGTACAGAGCAGCCTTTTCACCAGCCAGGGACGGTAAAGAAGTGGGAAAGCTTCAGCAGAGTGCCAAGTCAGGGACCCAGCGGGTTAGTGTGGGTGAAGCTTGAGGATTATACAGCAGGATAGCTGTGGAAGAGCCCAGGGGGATCTGTGATGTCTGGGATGTTGAAGTCTATTGAGAGACCGGGAGCTCAGTGAGTGAAGCTCTACAGTGGGATACTGTGAGATGTGAGAGAAGATCTATAGCGGGTTAGTGTGAGTTACGAATATAGATCGCCATTGATTGTTGGAAGTTCAGTTGCTATAGGAGAAAGCAGTTCTACAAATACAGTTGCTAGATACAGCTTAAAGGTTCTCTATCTATATAGCTGTCTGCCAATTATTTTTGTCTCAGAGTCTGCCAATTTCTATTGCATCTGCCTAAGGGTGTCTTGGACCTAAACCTCTCTCCACCAGTCCTGGAGACAATAAATCTCTTTTTCTTGCAAAAAAGTGACTGGTGCCCAATCATTCTATCTTGCTTTACACCCACTATGCCTAATAACCCACTCTACAAGGAAGGATGTCAGCTCTCCCTGATTCTGGAGGTCACCATTAGGATTTGGAGGTCGGAGATGCCGCTACATCTGGTTCAGAGGAGTGACTCAGGGAGGCTGATATAACTCATGGGCAACATCTCTGGTACCTCCTCCCTACTTCTGGAACTTGCTGGAAACTTCCAGAAGAATGGGAGGGGAGATTAAGAGGAGCTGCCTGAAGTATTCTGAGGGCCCTGATCAATCCCCAGTGGATGGGTTGGCAGCGGGCAGGCCCCCTTAAATACTCGGGGTCAGCACAGCTGAGGAGGAGTTTGGGCAGAGGCTGGAGATGGAGTGTTAGGCTGTCGGGGGCCCTTGAGGGTGCCCCCTAGTCTGGAGGGGTGACCTCTATCCTGGGCTTGGGTTCAGAAGGGACCCTCTTCGTGACACTTGGAGGTGTCCTGACTGGAGGCACGGGAGCAAGTGGAGGACAGCAGGAGATCACTGCCAGGCAGATCTCCAGGGAGGAAGTCAGCCAGGTGGGCTGGCGAGTGTGGCAGTCGGGGGGGACTGAGAGGAAAGCCTAAGAGGACTGGGAGAGAGCAGATTGAGATGGATGCAGAGTCAATCTGAGAGGACTGTGTGGTCTTAGACAGGAGGGCTAGTGAAAGGGGCAGCTGCAGCCAGGTGGGCTGGAAGTGCCTTAAGAGGTGGTTCTGGGATCAGTAGCCACAGGAGGGCACTAGGAATTTTTGCTATACTACCAAAGGGGCCCTCGGTCCCTGTCTGTAAAAGGGCATTTGCCTTTGGTCTGAATGTGCTATTGTCAGACCATTCATATAGTGCCTCTCAGGATTGCCTCTCAGTCCTCCCCGACTGTAACACTCACCAGCCCAACTGGCTGTCTTCCTACCTGGAGATTTGCTCGACAGTGTTCTCCTGCTGTCCTCCACTTGCTCCTGTGCCTCCGGTCAGGTCACCTCCATGTGTCGTGAAGAGGGTCCCTTCTGCACCAGAGCCCAGGTCCAAGGCCCCCCAGACTAGGTGGCACCTTCAAGGGCCACCAACAGCCTAACACTCCATCTCCAGCCTCCGTCTGAACTCCTCTGGTCCAGCTGGGCTGACCCTGAGTATTTAAGGGGGCCTGCCCCCTGCCAATCCACCCATCCAGCTAGTCCTAACCTCCCCTCCCATTCTTCTGGAAGTTTCCAGCAAGTTCCATAAGTTAAGGGGAGGTATCAGAGATGTTGCCTGTGAGTTATATCAGCCTCCCTGAGTCACACCTCTAACCCAGATAAAACACAGGCTTAGCTGCCAGACAATTTTCCTACACTAACAAAATAATCTACTTCTACCACATAAGAGGGTGCTACACTCACCCCCACCCCCTAACATCCAGCCTGTCCCAATGGCTGGGAATTAAAAAAGAAATTGCTCCTGGGCCCAGGAGCAAGGGCATCCCATAAAATATAGTGGGAGGGGGAAAGGGGAACAACCTGGATGGGGCTATACACAAATAAATAACAGGTATAAAAAAGAGACATCTTGGTAAATTACATATGTATACTTACATAATCAGTCAATGTATTTACATCCTGGCTTCAGGTCCCTGCATCTAACTCTGCACAGTAATAGGGCCAGAGCACCTCCCTCTTTATGGAAGCACTCCGCCCGCTGAAATATGTTGTCCATTGAGTAGCAGGGTGGGAAGCCGCCCACAGCGACACCTCCAAAAAAAAAAACAACAAACAGTGCAATCCTGTCACTAACTTTAACTAACTATTTGCATATTCTGTCAGCAGGGGGTTATGATTCCACTGACAGAATAAATTAACAGCAAAGCACATCAGAATCTCTGATGGGAGGAACCCCTTCCCTTGTCACCAATCTCTTTTCAAAAAGGCTTGTGTCCGGATCTAGGCCTCACTGGAGTTCATCAGTGGGAAGTGTTCATCCAGCTGGCATAGGTCAGGGTGGCAAGGCACAGGTATCATCTCCTAGCTGTCCATGTGACAATCTTCACCTGTGAGCTGCACACTCCGGCAGTCCTTCATGCATAGAGATCCGAATCAGGCAACCTTCTTATGATGCCATCAGCTTTTCCGACTGTGACAGAGTGGCTTCTAGCTGGCCATCCCGCCTTTACGATTACCACTCTGTCTTTGTAAATTGCTCTCCCCAGTCCTCATTCTTGGCGGATGCCCTGAAACCGAGCCCAGATCTCATCACAGCCTGGCACCAGATGAGGCTTAGGAATGTGCATATGTTCTCATAACAAGTCTTTTTCTCCGGGGGTACTCTATGATGTCCATGGTATCGGGAGGGAAATAGGGGTAGTCCAGACCCCACTCCAGGGCTATTCTGCGCTGAACTTCCCTCTGGAACCTTAAAAAACCTGGGTAGTTCTCTTGGCTTTCCTTTTCCTTGAAGGACACAAGTATTGTGGGAACTCTTGACACACTGCTTGAATTCAACTGTTCTGGTCTGGGTGGTGGAGGGTCTGCTAAAGAAGGTTTGTCTGATGCTGACTGGGGTCTTTGTGGCTTCTCCGGCCCCTTCAGCTGGATCTGGCAAAATCAACACCTCAGACTGGATCTCTTCCTTCTGAGATTATCCCCAATCCCACTCTTCCTCCTCCATACTACTGTGTGATGACCAATCAATTAACTCATTGTCCAAGGGCCCGAATTCTGCCTGAAGCCTAGGCGACCCCCAGTCTATGGCCCTGGCACTGCCTTCTCCCACTGGCTCACCCAAGGGTACATCTCTCCCCTGCACTGGCTCCTTCCAAGTGAGGTCAGCAGAGCACATAGGCACAGCCAGCATTTCAGGCACAGTGTCTGGTTCCTGCTGAGCAGTACTCGCAGTTACCAGGTCACCGACCGGGCTGCAGGCCATGGCAGATCTCAATCCTTCTTCCCCGATGTCACTCACCAGCAGGAGGGAGGAGGTTCTAATTCTTCTATATAGATCTTTATATCACTAGAGGGATCTCCAGCAGGGAGAAGGAGGTCCTGATTACTCTATATAGATATTTATATCACTAGAGGGGTTACCAGCAGAGGGGGGGTCCTGATTACTCTATATAGATCTCTATATCACTAGAGGGATCAGCAGCCTGAGGAAGGAGGTTCTGATTCCTCTATATAATTTTTTTATATCACTAGAGAGGTCACCAGCAGGAGGAAGGAGGTCCTGATTCCTCTATATAGATCTTTATACTACTAGAGGGATCACCATCAGGAAGGGAGCTGATCCTGAATGCTCTATATAGATCTTTATATGAAGTCTCAGTGATGAGATCAGGTGGACTCATTTCATGGGGAGTTTCCTCATTTCTTCAGAATGTCTGTTGGTTCATTTCCATATTTGTGAATCTATCAGGGTGATATAAATATACATAGCTATCAGTCAACAATTCAGATTTTTTTTTCTTAGTTCTGTGTTATTCTCAATGAAGCATTTAAGATTGTGATTGTTTCATTGACTTTTTTGTCTTTCCTAAGAAAAGAGAAATCATGCATTTCCTTTGTCACATTTCTTGGTAAGTAAAAGTCTGTTATCTGGTTCGGCAGATGAATATATCACTAGAGGGGTCACCATTTGGAGGAAGGAGGTCCTGATTCCTCTATATAGATCTTTATATCCCTAGAGGGATCACCAGCAGGATGAAAGAGGTCCTGATTCCTCTATATAGATCTTTATATTACTAGAGGGGTCACCAGCAGAAGGAAGGAGGTCCTGATGTCTCTATATAGATCTTTATATCACTAGAGGGGTCACCAGCAGGAGGAAGGGGTCCTGGTTCCTCTATGTAGATCTTTATATCCCTAGAGTGATCACCAGCCAGAGGAAGGAGGTCCTAATTCCTCTATATGGATCTTTATATCACTAGAGGGGTCACCAGCAGGAGGAAGGAGGTCCTGATTCCTCTATATAGATCTTTATATTACTAGAGGGGTCACCAGCAGAAGGAGGTCCTGATTCCTCTATATACCCTGTTTCCTCGAAAATAAGACCTAGCGTGATTGTCAGTGATGGATGCAATATAAGCCCTACCCTGTTTCCCTGAAAATAAGACCTACAAGGACTTTAAGTAGGGCTTACTTGGGGGGTAGGGCTTATATTGCAGCCATCACCAACAATCACGCTAGGTCTTATTTTCGGGGAAACAGGGTAGATCTTTGTATCACTAGAGGGATCACCAGCTGGAGGAAAGAGGTCCTGATTCCTCCATATAGATCTTTATATTACTAGAGGGGTCACCAGCAGAAGGAAGGAGGTCCTGATTCCTCTATATAGATCTTTATATCACTAGAGGGGTCACCAGCAGAAGGAAGGAGGTCCTGATTCCTCTATATAGATCTTTATATCACCAGAGGGATCACCAGCAGGAGGAAGGAGGTCCTAATTCCTCTATATAGATCTTTATATCACTAGAGGGGTCACCAGCAGGTGGAAGGAGGTCCTGATCCCTCTATATGGATCTTTATATCACTAGAGGGGTCACCAGCAGAAGGAGAAGGTCCTGATTACTCTATTTAGATCTTTATATCACTAGAGAGGTCACCAGCAGAAGGAAAGAGGTCCTGATTACACTATATAGATCTTTTTATCACTAGAGGGGTCACCATCAGGAGGTGCTGATTCCTCTATATAGAGCTTTATATTACTAGAGGGATCACCAGCCGGAGGAAGGAGGTCCTGATTCCTCTATATAGATCTTTATATCACTAGAGGGATCACCAGCTGGAGAAAGGAGGTCCTGATTCCTCTATATAGATCTTCATATCACTAGAGGGATCACCAGCAGGTGGAAGGAGGTCCTGATCCCTCTATATAGATCTTTATATCACTAGAGGGGTCACCAGCAGGAGGAAGAAGGTCCTGATTCCTCTATATAGATCTTTATATCACTAGAGGGGTCACCAGCAGGAGGAAGAAGGTCCTGATCCCTCTATGTAGATCTTTTTTTTTAACAATAGATTTGTATTGGAGTTCACAATGTACAGAAAGAATGTCAAGCTTCAGTTACATTGACAAGAGAAGAGTACAGAGTGGATATCAAACAGTGAACATATTATAGGAACAATACTATGCATATTCGGGGTACATATTCAATTGCTGCTAATGACCTCAACAGGAGGTTTGGCCTGTCACCCCATTTGGGTTTACACTGTGAGCAGGCTCTTAGTGAAAGAAGTGGGAGTAACCCACCATGGACCTTTGTGAGGGTCTCTGGAGATGGGATGAGGATAAATCGCTAATAATACCTCATTATTAACCAAAAAAGAAAACAGTAACTTCTCTCATAATACACGGAGGTACATATATGCGGAAAAACATTGTAGATCTACTCTTATATTTACCGTAGTTAGTGTTTTATAGCTGGCCATACCTAAAAGTAGGTTTTACCACTAGTTGGTTGGTATAACATACATAAAGACTGGTAAGGTATCATAAATGTGAGGAGGCATACTTGGAAGCTCTCCAGAGGCTGTGGAAGGGGGGTATACAGAGGTGGATGTGGAAGGGGGGTATACAGAGGTGACTGTGGAAGGGGGGTATACAGAGGTGACTGTGGAAGGGGGGTATACAGAGGTGGCTGTGGAAGATGGATGTGGAAGGGGGGTATACAGAGGTGGAAGGGGGGTATACAGAGGTGGCTATGGAAGGGGGGTATACAGAGGTGGATGTGGAAGGGGGGTATACAGAGGTGGATGTGGAAAGGGAGGTATACAGAGGTGGCTATGGAAGGGGGGTATACAGAGGTGGATATGGAAGGGGGGTATACAGAGGTGGATGTGGAAGGGGGGTATACAGAGGTGACTGTGGAAGGGGGGTATACAGAGGTGACTGTGGAAGGGGGGTATACAGAGGTGGATGTGGAAGGGGAGTATACAGAGGTGGCTGTGGAAGGGGGGTATACAGAGGTGGATGTGGAAGGGGGGTATACAGAGGTGGAAGGGGAGTATACAGAGGTGGCTGTGGAAGGGGGGTATACAGAGGTGGATGTGGAAGGGGGGTATACAGAGGTGGAAGGGGGGTATACAGAGGTGGATATGGAAGGGGGGTATACAGAGGTGGATATGGAAGGGGGGTATACAGAGGTGACTATGGAAGGGGGGTATACAGAGGTGTCTATGGAAGGGGGGTATACAGAGGTGGCTAAAGAAAAGGGGTATACAGAGGTGGCTGTGGAAGGGGGGTATACAGAGGTGGATGTGGAAGGGGGGTATACAGAGGTGGCTGTGGAAGGGGGGGTATACAGAGGTGGCTGTAGAAAGGGGGTATACAGAGGTGACTATGGAAGGGGGGTATACAGAGGTGAATGTAGAAGGGGGGTATACAGAGGTGGATGTGGATGGGGGGTATACAGAGGTGGCTATAGAAGGGGTATACAGAGGTGGCTATGGAAGGGGGGTATACAGAGGTGGATGTGGAAGGGGGGTATACAGAGGTGTCTGTGGAAGGGGGGTATACAGAGGTGGCTGTGGAAGGGGGGTATACAGAGGTGGCTGTGGAAGGGGGGGGGTATACAGAAGTGGCTGTGGAAGGGGAGTATACAGAGGTGGCTGTGGAAGGGGGTATACAGAGGTGGAAGGGGGTATACAGAGATGGCTGTGGAAGGGGGTATACAGAGGTGGAAGGGGGGTATACAGAAGTGGCTATGGAAGGGGGGTATACAGAGGTGGCTATGGAAGGGGGGATATACAGAGGTGGATATAGAAGGGGGGTATACAGAGGTGGCTGTGGAAGGGGGGTATACAGAGGTGGATGTGGAAGGGGGGTATACAGAGGTGGCTTTGGAAGGGGGGCGTACAGAGGTGGATGTGGAAGGGGGGTATACAGAGGTGGATGTGGAAGGGGGGTATACAGAGGTGGCTTTGGAAGGGGGCTATTCAGAGGTGGTTATGGAACTGGAGTCAAGCCATCAGACAGTTGCAATTCAGTGGTCTTGCAATCAGACAAGTTTTTCTGGTAGAATTTTCAACACAGAAAAATGAAATATAAAATAATGTAATATATAAAATAATGATTACACAGAGTTGTCACACATACATCACCCTCTCTAACATTTACAATACGGTGCGATTTTACTGTGGAAATGTAAAGATACAGAGCCCCAAATATCAAGCCATTGGCTACAAACTGACATTTTTTCACTTCTAAATGGGTTGAAAACAAAATCTTCCTTTAGACCAAAACGTTTACAATGCAGATGTGTCACATACACCCCCCTCTATGATATCTTACAATACGGTATGATTTTACTGTGGGGATTTAAATATACAGAGCCCCAAATATGAACTCATTGGCTACAAACTGACATTTTCGCAATATTTCAAAATGGGTCAGAAACAAAATCTCCCATTGGACAAAAACGTTTACAATGCAGATGTATCATACACACCCCCCTCTATGATATTTTACAATATAGTATGATTTTAGTGTGGAAATTTAAAGATACAGAGTCCCAAATTCCAACCCATTGGTTACACAGTGACATTTTTCCAATACTTCTAAATGGGTCAAAAAACAAACCGGCGTCATGTCCGGTTCCTCTCTCCCCTCTCTGTACAGATCGGACAGAGAGGGGAGAGATCAAGTGCTGTAGTGCTGTGGGCTGGATGTGTACTGCCCATAACGCTGATCTGTGCCCATTCCTGCACTCATCCAGTCATCCATCCATCCATGCTCAGCCATCCTCAGCAATACTCATCCATCCATACTTGACCATGCTCAGCCATCTATACTCATCCATACTCAGCAATACTCATCCATCCATCCTCAGCCATACCCAGCCATCCCATCCACACTCAGCCGTACCCACCCAGCCATACTCAGCCAACCCATCCACACTCAGCCATCCCATCCATACTCAGCCATGCTCAACCATGCTTAGTCATCCCCATCCACGGCTCATCCATGCCACTACAGTGCCTCAAAGTGTAATAGGTAGTCAAATTAGATTTGACATTTATGCCCTTAGAACACCTGATGGTGCTCCCTGCATGTTGGGCCTCTGTATGTGGCCAGGCTGTGTAAAAGTCTCACACATGTGGTATCGCCATACTCAGGAGGAGTAGTAGAATGTATTTTGGGGTGTAATTTGTGGTATGCATATGCTGTGTGTGAGAAATAACCTGATAATATAACAATTTTGTGAAAAAAAAAAATCTTGATTTTGCAAAGAATTGTGAGAAAAAATGACAACTTCAAAAAACTCACAATGCCTCTTTCTAAATACCTTGGACTGTCTACTTTCCAAAAAGGGGTCATTTGGGGGTATTTGTACTTTCCTGACTTGTTAGAATCTCAAGAAATGAGCTAGGCTGTCAGTACATCCGATGTGATCAATTTTCAGTGATTGGCACCATAGATTGTAGACTCTATAACTTTCACACAGACCAAATAATATACATCGATTTGGATTATTTTTACCAAAGATATGTAGCAGTATAAAATGTGGCCAAAATTTATGAGGAAAAATTACTAATTTGTAAAATTGTATAACAGAAACAAAGAAAAATGTTTTTTTTTTTTTTTTTTTTTTACAGAATTTTCTGTCTTTTTTCATTCATAGCAGAAAAAATAAAAAACCCAGCGGTGATTAAATACCACCAAAAGAAAGCTCTATTTGTGTGAAAAAAGGACAAAAATTTCATATGGGTATAGTGTTGCATGACTGAGTAATTGTCATTCAAAATGTGAGATCACCGAAAGCTGAAAATTGGTCTGGTTAGGAAGGGGGTTTAAGTGTCCAGTGGTCAAGTGGTTAAATAAATTTGATTTTTTACATTTTTATTGGATATGTTTTATAGCAGAAAGTAAAAAATGTTTTACATTGGTAGCCTAGTGATAAGCTGAACTGTCCTGGGTTCAGCTCAGAAGGGGTTCGGTGAAGTTCAGACGCCAAACCCTTTTTTGTCTTAGAAAGTAAAATGAAGCCTGATAAGAATTAATCTATTTCTCCATCCTGAGAACATTTCTCACAAGTCATTAATCTTTCACTTTCATGCACACTGGGCGTGTTTACAGCGGCTGTTTTTGTCTTCAGACGTTTTTTTTTCTACAGTCAACAAACTCCTCAGAATATTATCCTATGTGTCCATGCCCACATAGGTTGTTATCAACTGTTTTTGGCTGTTAAAAAAAAAAACTAAACCTAGTGGGTCACTGGTCCTAAAATAGTGTTAAAAGTGTCCGATCTATCCACTGATCACCACCATTACTAGTAAAAAAAATAATAAAAAATGTCATAAATCGATAACCTATTTTGTAGACGCGATTACTTTTGTGCAAACCAATCAATATACGCTTTTTCTTTTTTTATAAAAATTTATAAATATTTATTATTATAAAAAGTAAAAATTATTGTGTTTTTTTTCAAAATTGTCACCTTTTTTTGTTTATAGCACAAAAATTAAAAACCGCAGAGGTGATCAAATACCACCAAAAGAAAGCTCTATTTGTGGTGGAAAAAAATTATAATTTCATTTGAGTACAGCATCGCACGACCGCGCAATTGTCATTCAAAATTACAGCCCTGAAAGCTGGAAATTGGCCTGGGCAGGAAGGGGATGAAAATGCCCGGTATTGAAGAGGTTAATGCACTGAATGCAAACCATGAGGCTTTACAACCCGTTTAATCATTTCAGCCCTGGAAGATTTGGCTGCTCAATGACCAGGTCATTTTTTGCGATTCGGCACTGCGTTGCTTTAACTGACAATGACACGGTCGTGCGATGTTGCACCCAAACAAAATTTACGTCCTTTTTTCGCACAAACAGAACTTTCTTTTGGTGGTATTTGATCGCCTCTGTGGTTTTTAGTTTCTGCGCTATAAACAAAAGAAGAGCGACAATTTTGAAAAAAACACTTTTACTTTTTGCTATAATATCCCAAATTAAAAAAAAAACAAACACATTTTTTCCTCAGTTTAGGCCGATATGTATTCTTCTACATATTTTTTTTGGAAAAAAAAATTCAATAAGCGTATATTGATTGGTTTGCGCAAAAGTTATAGCGTCTACAAATTAGGGGACAGATTTATGGCATTTTTATTATTATTTTTTTTTTTTTTTTTTAGCAGAGACCCTAAAGAATAAAATGGAAATCATTGTAATATTTTATGTCACACAGTATTTGTGCAGCGGTCTTTCAAATGCAATTTTTTGGGAAAAAAACATTTTAATGAATAAAAAAAAAAAAAAAGAAAACACAATAGATACCCCAATTGCATGGATGAGAGAGTTTGAGGTGGAAAAACTTGACTGGTCTGCACAGAGTCCTGACCTCAACCCGATAGAACACCTTTGGTATGAATTAGAGCAGAGACTGCATCCCAATACTTTTGGTAATATAGTGTTGTTTTATTACTAGGTGATCTGGCCCTACAATAACGGAATGGATAAGTGAAATGAAGGAAATACGATATATAGAATAACAGATAAAGAGAGAAGGGTTGGAAAAAGATCAAAAGCCCATAATGTGGTATCAATGGGATAAGTTTCAGACCTCGATAAAAATGATATAATTTTTGTGAATGGGAACAAAACACCCCGTACAGAGGGGGAGAGAATTTTTTTTTTTTTTTTTTTTTTTTATGAATTTTTTATGAATGGAAAATAAGATAGTGGAAAATGGATGGAAATAAATGTAAGAGTAATTGTATAGAATAAGTAAGATAGGGATGAATGGAGAATGGACATGGTAAAGAAACATATATCAGATGGTTCAGTTTAGAATAGGTCATTAGAAAGTAGGACAGAGAGATGATATTTTAAGGAAAGGATGCTATATAATAAAAAAATAAAAAAATACTAAATAATTGCGCTTCAAATTCTACAAAATAAGTGACATAAAGCTGCGATGTCCTGGATTGTGACACAAACACAACAAAAGTGAAAGAGAAAAAATATTGACTTAGCAAACTAGTGAATATGTGGCTAAAGAGTGCCACACCAAAGAAAGTACAATATATACATGAATTAAATGTTGTACCAAACTGTACCACGCACAATATAAGAAAGTATAAGGAAATACATAAGCCCCTCTGGTGAGCAGTGCGGTAATATAACACAAACAGTGCAATCAAACTTCAAAATGAGTCCATGTGTGATGAATGTAAACCAGGGAGTAGGTCATGAAGGTCCATATGGGAGGAAACCCAAAAGATGATAGACAGTCCCAGGTGATTCAGAGTATGTAAGGTCATAAATGTGTGGGTCCACCACACATTTATCACCTGGGACTGTCTATCATCTTTTGGGTTTCCTCCCATATGGACCTTCATGACCTACTCCCTGGTTTACATTCATCACACATGGACTCATTTTGAAGTTTGATTGCACTGTTTGTGCTATATAATAATATAAAGTTCAACTTGATGATGAAAGATATTTATATGTATTTGTATAATTGTTTTAAAAAATAATAAAGGAAGATTGAAAACAAATGATCAGTCTATAATTTTTTATCATAGGTGTATTTTATATGATGGAGACAGAATATTAAACAAAAATCCAGAAACAAATACATGATACAAATGTTATTAATTGAGATGCAGTTCAGTGAGTAAAATAAGTATTTGATCCCCAAGAAAAACATGACTTATGCCCCATACACACGATCGGAAATTCCGCCAGCAAAAGTCAGATGTGAGCTTTTGGTCGGAAATTCAGACCGTGTGTATGCTCTACCAGCAAAAGATTGAGAGCATGTTCTCATTTTTTCCGACGGAAATTCCGATTGTCTGTAGGAATTCCGATGCGCAAAATTCCTACGCATGCTCGGAAACAATTTGACGCATGCTTGGAAGCATTGAACTTCATTTTCTCGGCTTGTCGTAGTGTTGTACTTCACCGCGTTCTTGACGGTCGAAAGTTCAGAGAACTTGTGTGACCATGTGTATGCAAGGCAAGCTTGAATTCCGTTGGAAAAACCATCCAAGGTTTTTCCGACGGAAATTCCGATCGTGTGTACGGGGCATTAGTAGTTGGTGGAGAAACCCTTGTTTACAAGCACAGAGGTAAGACGTTTCTTGCCTCTGGTTGGTGACCAGTAGGGATGAGCCGAACACCCCCCGGTTTGGTCCGCAGCAGAACATGCGAACAGGCAAAACATTTGTGTGAACACCATTAAAGTCTATAGGACACGAACGTGAAAAATCAAAAGCGCTAATTTTAAAGGCTTGTATGCAAGTTCTTGCCATAAAAAGTTTTTGTGGACACGGGTCCTGCCCCAGGGGACATGTATCAATGCAAAAAAAAGTTTTAGATATGGCCGTTTTTTTCAGGAGCAGTAATTTAAAAAAAAAAGTGAAACAATAAAAATGAAATGTTCCTTTAAATATCATGCCTGGGGGGTCTCCTTAGTCTGCTTGTAAAGTAGCGCATCTTTCCCATGTTTATAATAGTACCGCAGCAAAATGACATTTCTAAAAGAAAAAATGGCATTTAAAATTGCTTGTGGCTATAATGTATTGTCGGATCCAGGCAATATAGATAAAGATCATTGAAAAAAACTGCATGGGTTCCTCCAGTCCATTACCAGGCCTTTTGGGTCCGGTATGAATATTAAGGGGAAACACACGCCAAAAATACCAAAAAAATGGGGTGGATGTCCCCCCCAAAATCCATACCAGGCCCTTCAGGTCTGGTATGGATATTAACCACTTCAGCCCCGGAAGGTTTTACCCCCTTCCTGACCAGAGCACTTTTTACAATTCGGCACTGCGTCGCTTTAACTGCTAATTGCGCGGTCATGCAATGCTGTACCCAAACGAAATTTGCGTCCTTTTCTTCCCACAAATAGAGCTTTCTTTTGATAGTATTTGATCACCTCTGCCGTTTTTATTTTTTGCGCTATACACGGAAAAAGACCGAAAATTTTGAAAAAAAATGATATTTTCTACTTTTTGTTCTAAAAAAAATCCAATAAACTCAATTTTAGTCATACATTTAGGCCAAAATGTATTCGGCCACATGTCTTTGGTAAAAAAATGTCAATAAGTGTATATTTATTGGTTTGCGCAAAAGTTATAGCGTCTACAAACTAGGGTACATTTTCTGGAATTTACACAGCCTTTAATTTATGACTGCCTATGTCGTTTCTTGAGGTGCTAAAATGGCAGGGCAGTACAAAACCCCCACAAATGACCCCATTTTGGAAAGTAGACATCCCAAGGAATTTGCTGAGAGGCATGTTGAGCCCATTGAATATTCATTTTTTTTGTCCCAAGTGATTGAACAATGACAAAAAAAAAAAAAAAAAAAAAAATTACAAAAAGTTGTCACTAAATGATATATTGCTCACACAGGCCATGGGCATATGTGGAATTGCACCCCAAAATACATTTAGCTGCTTCTCCTGAGTATGGGGATACCACATGTGTGGGACTTTTTGGGAGCCTACCCGCGTACGGGGCCCCGAAAACCAAGCACTGCCTTCAGGATTTCTAAGGGCGTACATTTTTGATTTTACTCCTCACTGCCTATCACAGTTTCGGAGGCCATGGAATGCCCAGGTGGCACAAACCCCCCCCAAATGACCCCATTTTGGAAAGTAGACACCCCAAGCTATTTGCTGAGAGGCATGGTGAGTATTTTGCAGCTCTCATTTGTTTTTGAAAATAAAGAAAGACGAGAAAAAAAATTTTTTTTTTTCTTTTTTCAATTTTCAAAACTTTGTGACAAAAAGTGAGGTCTGCAAAATACTCACTATACCTCTCATCAAATAGCTTGGGGTGTCTACTTTCCAAAATGGGGTCATTTGGGGGGTTTTTTTGCCACCTGGGCATTCCATGGCCTCCGAAACTGTGATAGGCAGTGAAGAGTGAAATCAAAAATTTACGGCCTTAGAAAGCCTGAAGGCGGTGCTTGGTTTTCGGGGTCCCGTACGCGGCTAGGCTCCCAAAAAGTCTCACACATGTGGTATCCCCATACTCAGGAGAAGCAGCAGAATGTATTTTGGGGTGTAATTTCACATATTCCCATGGCATGTTTGAGCAATATATCATTTAGTGACAACTTTGCGCAAAAAAAAATAAAAAAAATAAAAAATTGTCTCTTTCCCGCAACTTGTGTCACAATATAAATTATTCCATGGACTCAACATGACTCTCAGCAAATAGCTTGGGGTGTCTACTTTCCAAAATGGGGTCATTTGGGGGGGTTTTGAACTGTCCTGGCATTTTATGCACAACATCTAGAAGCTTATGTCACACATCACCCACACTTCTAACCACTTGAAGACAAAGCCCTTTCTGACACTTATTGTTTACATAAAAAAATAATTTTTATTTGCAAGAAAATTACTTTGAACCCCCAAACATTATATATTTTTTTTAAAGCAAATGCCCTACAGATTAAAATGGTGGGTGTTTCATTTTTTTTTTTCACACAGTATTTGCGCAGCGATTTTTCAAACGCATTTTTTGGGGAAAAAACACACTTTTTTACATTTTAATGCACTAAAACACACTATATTGCCCAAATGTTTGATGAAATAAAAAAGATGATCTTAGGCCGAGTACATGGATACCAAACATGACATGCTTTAAAATTGCGCACAAACGTGCAGTGGCGACAAACTAAATACATTTTTAAAAGCCTTTAAAAGCCTTTACAGGTTACCACTTTAGATTTACAGAGGAGGTCTACTGCTAAACTTACTGCCCTCGATCTGACCTTCGCGGCGATACCTCACATGCATGGTGCAATTGCTGTTTACATTTGACGCCAGACCGACGCTTGCGTTCGCCTTAGCGCGAGAGCAGGGGGGACAGGGGTGCTTTTTTTTTTTTTTTTTTTTTTTTTTCTTTATTATTATTATTTTTTTATCTTATTTTTAAACTGTTCCTTTCATTTTTTTTTTTTTAATCATTTTTATTGTTATCTCAGGGAATGTAAATATCCCCTATCATAGCAATAGGTAGTGACAGGTACTCTTTTTTGCAAAAATTGGGGTCTATTAGACCCTAGATTTCTCCTCTGCCCTCAAAGCATCTGACCACACCAAGATTGGTGTGATAAAATGCTTTCCCAATTTCCCAATGGCGCTGTTTACATCCGGCGAAATCTAAGTCATAAAATGCTCGTAGCTTCCGGTTTCTTAGGCCATAGAGATGTTTGGAGCCACTCTGGTCTCTGATCAGCTCTATGGTCAGCTGGCTGAATCACCGGCTGCATTTTCAGGTTCCCTGTTGAGACAGGAGAGCCAGAGAAAAACACGGAAGACGTTGGGGGGGAGGGGCATTCCCTCCCACGGCTTGTAAAAGCAGTCTAGAGGCTAATTAGCCGCTAGGATTGCTTTTACATGAAAGCCGACCGCTGGCTGAAAAGAATGATACCAAGATGATACCTAAACCTGCAGGCATCATTCTGGTATAACCACTCAAAGTCGTGAATGGTGTACCTGAAGACAAAAAAATGGTTAACAATAAAGCACAGTAAACGGTAAGGTATAAAAAATTGCATACCTGAAAAGCAAACATGATAAAACATAATAACAATAAAACATTGCAGAATAGAATACAGTAAAAAAGAGCAGAACAATAGAGAGAGAATAGAGAGAGAGAGAACAATAAAACGACAACTATTTTTTTTTATTTTATATTTTTGTATGTTTTTTTTTTTTTTTTTTTTTACACTTTTTTTTGTAACTGTAACTTTTATAACTGTAACAGGTTCCAGGTTCGGGTCTCTCAAAATGCGATGGCATCTTGGGAGACCCTGTGAAAGTGTGCCTAGTCTGTGCAATGCTGTACCCTACGCTAATACTCAACTAGTGAATGGTAGCGTTCAAAACATTCACCAATGCAAAGACCAGGATTGTCAGGACAGGAGGGACAATAATAGAGGGTGTCACGCCTATATCCGCGCTTGCTGCAGACACGACATCTTTTTTGGGGGTTCGTTGGGTAGGGGTACTCGGGAGGACATAAAGAAAATGCCTCTCATGCAGCCGACTGCATTTGGTTGGGGATGTGAATGGGGGAAGTACGGGCGCTGCAGAAGCGGTGGGTTCCCAATTAGGATTGGCGAATGCAGCAGGAAGGGCACTATGGGCACAACGGGCCTGTGTTTGTCTTCTTGGTGGCAGCGGGACACTACTTGTGCTTGCCACCTCACCAGCTTGAACTGCACTTATGGGACTCGCCACGTCACCAAGTGTTACTGCAGTGCTGGTTTGACTACGACCGGGGTGTACTAGGCCGCTGGTGCTTGCCAGTTCACCAAAACGCTACCAAAAAAACTGTTAGCGATCGCAGGGATCAGGCCTGACTCTGCGAACGCTGCAGTTATGCATTTAGTGTTTTGTAAGTGTCAGTGATCGATCGATACTGCACTTGGGTGGGCTGGGCTGGGCCGGGCGGAGGGGCAAAACGCAGGTGCTAGCAGGTATCTGGGCTGATCCCGCTAACACTGCGTTTGTGGGAACCCTAAACTGCTGGGGACGCCAGTATAGATCTGATCGGATCAGATATTGATCCGATCAGATACTATACCACTAAGGGAGGCGTATGCTGCGTGCGTGGGTGTTAGCGGTACTGGCGCTAACCTGACACTGCTTGGGGCTGGTGCTTGCCAGTTCACCAAAACGCTACCAAAAAAACTGTTAGCGATCGCAGGGATCAGGCCTGACTCTGCGAACGCTGCAGTTATGCGTTTAGTGTTTTGTAAGTGACAGTGATCGATCGATACTGCACTTGGGTGGGCCGGGCAGAGGGGCAAAACGCAGGTGCTAGCGGGTATCTGGGCTGATCCCGCTAACACTGCGTTTTTGGGAACCCTAAACTGCTGGGGACGCTAGTATAGATCTGATCGGATCAGATATTGATCCGTACAGATACTATACCACTAAGGGAGGCGTATGCTGCGTGCGTGGGTGTTAGCGGTACTGGCGCTAATCTGACGCTGCCTGGGGCGACGCATATCACCGCCGGGCGATCAGGGGGCTAAACTTTTATTCGGTAATAAACGGCGGGTGCCCTGACACTATAAAAAATAAACGAACTAACCAGCGTCACCCGTAACAGTTATACGGTGATCAGTGGTGAAAGGGTTAACTAGGGGGCAATCAAGGGGTTAAAACATTTATTAGGTAGTATATGGGGGTCCCTGTCGCTATAAAACGCTGACGGCAAACCTAAATATTTACCTCACTAACTAGCGTCACCAGCGACACTAATACAGCGATCAGAAAAATGATCGCTTAGTGACACTGGTGACAGGGGGTGATCAAGGGGTTAAAACTTTATTAGGGGGGGTTAGGGGGGTATCCTAGACCTAAAGGGGGCCTAACACTCACTGCCCTAACACTGTAACTGTCACAAACTGACACTATGCAGTAATCAGAAAAAAAAAAAAAAAAAAAATACTGCTAATGTCAGTTTGTGACGGGGGGGGGGGTGATTGGGGGGGGATCGGGGGGCGATCGGGGGGGGATCGGGGGTGTAAAGTATGCCTGGCATGTTCTACTGTGTGTGTTTGTGTTGTGTGCACTTACATGTCTTCTCTCCTCGGCGCTGGACGGAAACTGCCAGACCGAGGAGAGATGACATCACATCCTCTGCCTGTGTGAAACTACACACAGGCAGAGGAGGATTCCCATTGGCTGGGAGCGATCGCGAGGGGGGGGCCACGATCGGATGGTCTCCCCCTCGCCTCCCGACGCTCCCAGTCAGATGCCGACCGCCGCTGGCACCGGGGGGGGGGTCCGATCGGACCCCCCGCCCGTGGGAGGCAGATCACGTATATATACGTGATTCTGCCTGCCCGTGCCACTCTGCCGACGTATATCTACGTTAGGCGGTCGGCAAGTGGTTAAGGGGAACCGTGCACCAAAATTGAAAAAAAAATGGCGTGGGGGTCCCCCAGGCACTATATACTCAGTATTTATACTATACAGCCTGCCCTATATATTGAGCAGAAAATTGAGCATTAGGTGTTGGTGGCACCAGAACACACTGTAAGCCCTCACAGTTACTCTTGTTGGGCGCAGGACTGGGCCCTGCTGTGAAATATTATTATATTGTTATATTATAATATTATTATCAAAAATTGTAATTACATGGCCCTGTTAAACAGTGGCAGAACAATTAGGGCTTGAGTGGTGTTGGTGGTGCCCTAAACCAAAAATATTGTTGAAAGCTAGCATCATCAAGATTGAGGAGAAATAGGATAGTCGGCATAGGCAGTCTTCAAGGGATCCCAGATCCATAGCAAATTCAATCAGTTACATCAGCATCAGGTGCTTGATAGCTGCTGATCCAAGACTGATTGATTCATTTTTATGAATGTGAGCCTATCAACGGAGTCTGTGGACAGACGCACTCTTTGATCCATTACAAACCCTCCAGCAGCACTGAATGTGCGTTCAGAAAGCATGCTGGATGCAGGACAGGCCAGTAGCTCAATTGCATATTGAGCAAGTTCTGGCCAGTGGTCCAACCTCAAGACCCAGTAACCCAGTGGATGCTCTGTTGGAAAGGTCTCCAAGTCTGCTCTTGCCCCTAGATATTCCTGCACCATATAATGCAGGCGCTGGCGATGGTTGCTTGAACCGATCAGACTTTGGCACTAAGGACCGAAAATTTTTTAAAGGCATCGGTCAGCCGGCCGCCTTCTCCATCGCTCTTCCTCTGACTGAACGAAGCCTCAGCAACACGTTGTCCAGCCCCAGAAAATGGTAACCTAACAGGGTCTGGAAATGCATTACAAAAACCTTTCTTCAGGGTCTCCCGAAGATGTTTCATCCTCTGTAGGGATGAGCCGAACACCCCCCCCCCCCCCCCGGTTCGCATTCAGAATCTGCGAACGGACCGAAAGTTTGCACGAACATTCCAACACCGTTAAAGTCTATGGGACTCGAACGTGAGAAATCAAAAGTAAGAATTTTAAAGGCCAATATGCAAGTTTTTGTTCTAAAAAGGGTTTGGGGACCCAGGTCCTGCCCCAGGGGACATGAATCAATGCAAAAGAAAGCTTTAAAAACCCCCAGTTTTTCGGGAACAGTGATTTTAATGATGCTTAAAGTGAAAAAATAAAAATGAAATATTCCTTTAAATATCGTACCTGGGGGTGTGTCAGGAAGATCCTGCCAGTAATCGGCGTCCCAGGCTCATTGGTGCACGTCCGCGGGCGCCATTGCACATGGGCACGCACGCCCATCCATGTTGGCGCCAGGTGGGCTATTTAAACCTGCCTGTCACACTCAGTCCCCGCTGTCTGCTCTACAGCGTTCTGTGTGTCAAACCCTGATCTGATCTGAGACTACATGTTACTTGACCCGGCTATCTGTTTGTGACCATCCCAGTTATCTGCCTGCATCTGACCCCCAGCTTGCTTAGACCATTCTCCTGTTTGATCCCTGGTACCTTTGCTGTCCGTCTGATATGGATCACTGGCCTGTCTGATGATCCTTCTGCCTGAATCCTGATACCTGCCTACTTGCCTGCTGTTGTTCCTGGTTCCAGTCCAGCATCCCAGTCTCCAGCCTGCTATCTGCTGTTGTTCCTGGTTCTAGTCCAGCATTCCAGTTTCCAGCCTGCTACCTGCTGTTGTTCCTGGTTCCAGTCCAGCATTCCAGTTCCCAGCCTGCTACCTGCTGTGGTTCCTGGTTCCAGTCCAGCATTCCAGTTTCCAGCCTGCTACCTGCTGTGGTTCCTGGTTCCAGTCCAGCATTCCAGTTTCCAGCCTGCTTGCCTGCCGCATTCCTGGTTCCAGTCCAGCACTCCAGTCTTCTGCCTGCTTACCTGCTGTTGTTCCTGGCTCCAGTCAGTGTTCCAGTCTCCAGCCTTCTCTCCAGTTCCAGTTTCCTGGGTCCTAACTACTCCTGGACTTCTGGACTGACTGTTTATCCTGCCAGGCACTCATACCACTCCTCACTCCTGTGCCCTCTGTCCCAATTCCAGATGGCCGTGAGTGGGAGCCATAGGGGAGGCCTCTCTCTGCATTTCGGGCTCAAAACCTGTCTATAGTATGCCTGTAAAGTGGCGCATGTTTTCCATGTTTAGAACAGTCCCTGCACAAAATGATATTTCTAAAGGAATAAAAGTCATTTAAAACTGCTTGCAGCTGTAATGTAATGGCAGGTTCTGGCAATATGGATGAAAATTATTGAGAAAAACGGCATGGTTAACCCCCCAGCCCATTACCAGGCCCTTTGGGTCTGGTATGGATATTAAGGGGAACCCCGCACCCAAATTAAAAAAAGAAAAGGCGTGGGGCCCCCAGGTGCTATATACTCTGAACAGCAGTATACAGGTGGTCCCCGGGTTACAAACAAGATAGGGACTGTAGGTTTGTTCTTAAGTTGAATCTGTTTGTAATTTGGAACAGGTACATTTTTTAAGTGTAGCTCCAGCCAAAAAATCTATTTTTAAGCTTTTTGGATAACATAAGGAAGGGTTATCATCACCCCTGTAACATTTGTTTTGCTGTATGTGTATTTCACCTCACTTTCTGTCCCAATGACAATTGGATTCTGAAAATTTGGGGTTTTTAGGGAAACAAGGATTGGTGATAAAGCATAAGTGGAGACACCTTTTTCCCATATTAACTCTTACACGAGAGAATTTCCCTTCCTAGGGGTAGATTTACTTTCACTTCCTGTTGTC
This sequence comes from Aquarana catesbeiana, assembly GCA_037953035.1. Lineage (NCBI taxonomy): Eukaryota > Metazoa > Chordata > Amphibia > Anura > Ranidae > Aquarana > Aquarana catesbeiana. The sequence goes on along the minus strand of JBBHAA010001355.1, from coordinate 1,123,033 downwards.
TCCCTCCATTTGTAAGTCTGAGTCGTTTGTAAGTCGGATGTTTGAAAGTAGGGGACCGCCTGTATATACTATACGGCCTGCCCTATATACTCTGCAGACATTTGGGCCTTAGGTGTTGGTGGTACCAGAACACTGGGCCTTTGGTGGTGGTGTGGTGGTGTTGCCACAACACTTTAAGCCCTCACAGTTACTCTTGGTGGGCGCAGGAACGGGCCCTGCTGTGAAATATTAGATCAAAAATTGTAATTACACACCCCTGTTAAACAGGGGCAGAAAATTGGGCTTTAGGCACTGGTGCTGGTGCCACAACACTGCAACCCCTCACAGATACTCTAGTTGAGCGCAGGAATGAGCCCTGCTGCAAAATATTACAGCAAAAATTGTAATTACACGCCCCTGTTAAACAGGGGCAGAAAATTGGGCTTTAGGCACTGGTGCTGGTGCCCAGAACCAAAAATGTTCTTAGAAGCTATCAACCTGAACATTGAGGAGGAATAGGATAGTCACTCAGCATAACAGGATAGTCACTCAGCATCAGCATAGGCAATCTTCAAGGTATTTCACACTCATAAAAAATTAATCGGGTTCATCAGCATCAGGTGCTTGGTAGCTGGTAATCCAAGACAGATTCATTTTTATGAAGGTGAGCCGATCAACCGAGTCTGTGGACAGGCGCACTCTGATTGGTTACAAAGCCTCCAGCAGCACTGAATGTGCATTTAGAATGCTGGATGCAGGACAGGCCAGTAGCCTAATCTTGCCCTGAGGTATTCCTGCACCATGTAAATCAGACGCTGGCGATGGTTGCTGAAACCGATCAGACCTTGGGGCTGCGGACTAAAAAATTGTCTGAACGCATCAGTCAGATGGCCACCTTCTCCACCGCTGCTTCTGTGACTGACCGAAGCCTCAGCAACACATTGTCCAGGAGGACCAGGAAAATGCAACTTCCCAGGCTCTGGAAACGCATTGTACAAACCTTTCTGTAAGGCCTCCCGAAGCTGTTTCATCCTCTGCTCCCTCTGCGAAGGCTGGATAAGTTCCGCAACCTTACCCTTGTAACGTGGATCAAGAAGGGTTGCCAGCCAGTACTGATCCCTCTCCTTGATACCACAAATCTGAGGGTCCTTTCGCAGGCTTTGCAGGATCAGGGAGGCCATGCAGCATAGGTTTGCTGAGGCATTCAGTCCGGAGTCCAATGGGTCACTAAGGACGACATGATCTGCAGCCAACTCCTCCCAGACATATACAAGTCCATGGGTTTCTGGGGACTGAAACCAATCCCTTGAAGACTGCTGCTGAAGCTGAGTGTCAGGCTCCACCTCCATGTTGACACAATCCTGACATAATCCTCCTCCTCTTCTTCCTGTGTGATAGAGAGGCCTGCAGGAATACTGTTTGGATAAAGGGGGCCTTGAGAGGTAAGGAAGTCCTGCCTTCCTCCCTCTGTTCTGCCTCAAGTGCCCTGTCCATTATTCCATGCAGCGTGTGCTTCAACAGGAAGACAAGAGCGACAATATCACTGATGCATGCACTGTCACTGCTCACCATCCTCGTGGCCTCCTCGAATGGTGACAGTGCATGCATCCTTGATCATTAGCCACTGGCGTGGCAAAAAAAACCCAAGCTCCCCTGACCCTGTCCTGGTGCCATACTACTCACTGATGGCCCTCTGCTGCGTGTGCAGCCGCTGCAGCATTGCCAATGTTGAGTTCCACCTAGTGGGCATGTCAAAGATGAGGCGGTTCTTGGGCAGGTTGCATTCCTTTTGAAGGTCAGCCAGCCTAGCACTTGCATTATATGACCGGCGGAAATACCCACAGACTTTCCTGGCCTGCCTCAGGAGATCCTGTAAGCCCGGGTACCTGCACAAGAACCGCTGCACCACCAAATTAAGGACATAAGCCAAACAGGGAACATGGGTGAAGTGTCCCTGACGGAGGGCGGAGAGGCGGTTGGAGCCGTTGTCGCAAACCACCATTCCTGGCTGAAGCTGGCGTGGCGTCAACCACCTCTGAGCCTGCCCCTGCAGAGCTGTGAGAATCTCTGCCCCAGTGTGGCTCCTGTCCCCTAAGCAGACCAACTCAAGCACCGCATGGCACCTTTTGCCTGAGTGCTTGCGTAGCCCCTAGAACACCTACGGAGCACCGCTGGTTCTGAGGACAAATCTGAACAGGAAGAGGCCATAGAGGAAGAAGAAGAGGAGGGGGTGGAGGAGAGAGCTGTGGCAGAATCACCACTACCAGCATTTTGGAGGCGTGGTGGCGGAACAAGCTCCAACATTACTGCACACTGTCCTGCATCCTTCCCAGCTGCCAGCAGGGTTTCCCAGTGCGCCATGAAAGAAAGGTAATGTCCCTGTCCATGCCTGCTGGGCCATGAGTCAGCAGTAATATGCACCTTACCGCTGACCGCCCTGTCCAACGAGGCCAAGACATTGCCTTCCACATGCTGGTAGAGAGCCAGAATGGCCTTCTGAGAAAAAAATGGTGTTGGGAACCTGCCATTGAGGTACCGCACATTCCACAAATTCTTGAAAGGGGGCAGATTCTACCAGCTGAAAGGGCACCAGTTGGAGTGCTAGCAATTTAGCCAATCTAGCATTCAGCCACTGAGCATGTGGATGGCTGGGAGCGAATTTCTTGCGATGGTTTAGCAACTGGGGTAGGGAAATTTGCCGGCTACAATCAGATTTAGGTGTACTGCTAGCAGATTGCCCGCAAGTGCTTGGGACACCTAATTCTACACCTTCATTCCCCTCAGTGCAGGTCTCTAAGAGGACTGAAGGTATAGTGGAGTTGGAGATCCCAGCTGATGAGGAGCAAGGAGAGGTCCGCCTTGTTCTTTGGTGTGGGTCTTTTAAGTACTATTGCCATCGGACTGCATGGGAGCTCGACATATGTCTGGTCAAGCATGTGGTGCCCAAGCTGCTGCTGTTTGGGCCACGCTTGATACGCTTCAGACATATGTTGCAAACAGCAACGGTGCGATCTGCTGCACACATCTCAAAAAAGGCCCACACCAAAGAACTTTTGAAAAAACAAGCGAGTCAGCAGCGCCCTGCACATGTGGAGCTCTGCGGTGTGATGCAGTCGGTTGGCTGTCCTTAAGCTGGCCCCTGGAGGGCATCCTGCCTCGTTGGAGATGTGCCTCCTCCTCCTCCTCTCTTCTATCAGGATCCCACGTAGAGTCAGTGACCTCATCATCCCCTCCCTCCTCGCCCCAGCTGGGGGAACATGACTGCCAGTTTCTTGTCCTTCTTGGGCACCCCCTCTCTCTGGGCTCACGTTACTGCCTTCATCCTCAACCTGGGTACCATCATTGGAGCCTTCAAACTGCTGTGCATCCTCCTGCAGCATGTACCCGACACTGTGGTTGGATAGTTCGGGGGACTCCTCAGGACATGATGGTGGGGCTAGGGAAGGAGTGACTGATGCCACTGAGCTGATGCAATAAGCTGCTTTGGCAGCTGCATTGGCAGCCAAACTTCTCTTAGCCTGGGTGACAGAGGATGAGGACGACTTTGTGATCCACTCTACCAACTCCTCTGCATTTTGTGGCTCAACACGGCCAGCTGCCTAAAAAAAGGATAAGCGTGCCCCACAGCCACATGCTGAGGATGCACCGTGTCCATGACCAGCACTCTTGGCTGTAGACACATCGCCTGAAGTTTACTATAAAAATTTCACCAGGAAAGGCCTGTCAGGTATAGGCTTGGCTAGACTAGAATGCAGTGGATATATATGTAGGAGGCTGTATATATATATATACCGTATTTATCGGCGTATAACACGCACCGGCGTATAACACGCACCTCAATTTAGGAGGGAATTTTAAGGAAAAAAAACTTTTAGGAGGGAAGTTGAAGGGAAAAAAACTTACATTTAAATGCCCATCATTGCAGCCTTCTCAGTGCAGCCTTGCCCCAGTCCAGCCTTGTCAGTGCAGCCTTGTCAGTGCAGCCATGTCAGTGCAGCCTTGCCAGTGCAGCCATGTCAGTGCAGCCTTGCCAGTGCAGCCTTGCCAGTGCAGCCTTGCCAGTGCAGCCATGTCAGTGCAGCCTTGCTAGTGCAGCCATGTCAGTGCAGGCATGTCAGTGCAGCCTTGCTAGTGCAGCCATGTCAGTGCAGCCATGTCAGTGCAGCCATGTCAGTGCAGCCTTCCCCAGTGTCCAGTCCAGCCTTGCCCCAGTCCAGCCTTGCCCCAGTCCAGCCTTGCTGAAGCCTGTGAGCTTCAAAATCGCCGACCGCGATTTGAAAATGGCGCCGCCGGCGCCGAAATACACAGAGCCGGTCCTCGGCTCTTTTCGGCGGCTCTCGTTTACTTTCGGTTCCACTCGGACGGTGAGCGGAGCTATCCGAAACTAGCTGAGTATACTCGGCTAGGTTCGGGCGGCGCTCGAGTGAAACCGAAAGCCGCCGAGAAGAGCCGAGGACCAGCACTGTGTATTTCGGCGCCGGCGGCGCCATTTTCAAATCGCGGTCAGCGATTTTTTAATTCTGACAGGTCAGGATCGCAGGGGATCGGCGTATAACACGCACCCGCGATTTTCCCCTGATTTTAAGGGGAAAAAAGTGCGTGTTATACGCCAATAAATACGGTATATATATCTTTATGCACTGCAGATCACTGAATCGCCTGCCTGCCTGTCTGCCTGCCTGAAAGTGTCACTGAAAACATACACCAGGAATGGCCTGTGGTCAGGTATAGGCTTGGCTAGACTAGAAAGCAGTGGATATATATATATGTTGGAGACTGTATATATATTTAATGCACTGCGGATCACTGAATCACTTGCCTGCCTGCCAGCCTGCCTGAAAGTGTATGAAAGTGGCCTCCTCAAATGGTGACAGGAGAGTGCATGCATCCTTGATCAGTAGCCACTGGCGTGGCAAAAAGAAACCAAGCTCCCCTGACCCTGTCCTGGTGCCATACTCGCACAGTTCGCACCCATTGATGGCCCTTTGCTGTGTGTGCAGCCACTGCAGCATTGCCAATGTTGAGTTCCACATGGTGGGCATGTCAGAAATGAGGCAGTTGGTGAGCAGGTTGCATTCCCTTTGAATGTCAGCCAGCCAAGCACTGGCATTGTATGGAAATGACCACAGACTTTTCTGGCCTGCCTCAGGAGATCTTGTAAGCCTGGGTACCTGGTCAAGAACTGCTGCACCACCAAATTCAGGACGTGTGCCAAACATGGAACAGGGGTCGAGTTTCCTTGTCAGAGGGCGGAGAAAAGGTTGGTGCCATTGTCGCATACAACCATTCCTGGCTTTAGCTGGCGTGGCATCAACCACCTCTGAGCCTGCCCCAGTATGGCTGCTGTCCCCTAGGCAGACCAACTCAAGCACCGCATGGCATCTTTTAGATGGACTGCTTGCGTAGCCACTTGAACGCTTACAGAGCACTGCTGGTTCAGAGGACAAATCTGCAGAAGAGGCCATAGAGGAAGAAGAAGAGTAGGGGGTGGAGGAGAGAGATGTGGCAGAATCACTACTAGCATTCTGGAGGCATGGTGGACACTGAACCCTGTCCTGCATCCTTCCCAGCTGCCAGTAGAGTTAACCAGTGTGCTGTGAAGGAAAGGTAATGTCCCTGCCCATGCCTGCTGAACCATGAGTCAGTGGTCATATGAAACTTACTGCTGACCGCCCTGTCCAACGAGGCCAAAACATTGCCTTCCACGTGCCGGTAGAGAGTCGGAATCAGGGCTGTCTTTACCGTGGGGCAAACGAGGCAGCTTCCATGGGCCCAGTCATTATTGAGGGGCATAAATAGCTGCCCACCACCCGCCAGAGTTCCGCTACCTCCGGCGCTGGTCACACTGGCTGCTCGCTACTGTAATCTGGGAGAGGAGTGCTGCTTCTGTATTTACATGTGACAGCGCTCCGCTCCGTGTGGCCGTTCAGGTCCCTTCCTGCTCCACACATCAATGTCTGTGAGAGCAGAGGAGGGAGGGGCGGGCATCTACTGTATACATGCGGAAGCTCCTCCAGAGACCGGAAGCCTGCACGGACATGCACGGCTCTTCTGCGCACCACTCTGTTGTTTGGGTGAGGTGAGCTCTAAAAACTTTAATTCGAGGGGGGGGAGCTTTTTTTCTCTGGGGGGGATTGGGGTTGGACATGGATGTACAGCACACTCCCTCAACCATGCATTATGCACATAGTACACCCCTTAATCCCGCACTCTGAACATGTAGCGCACCCCTCAATCCTGCACTCTGCATGTAGCGCACCCTTCAATCACGCACTCTGCATGTAGCGCACTACTCAATCCTGCACTCTGCATTTAGTGATACCCTGCACTCTGCAGATAACGCACCCCTGAACTCTGCACATAGCATGCCCCTGAACCCTGTGCTGTGAACACAGCGCACCCCTCAATCCTGCACTCTGCACATAATGCACCCCTCAATATTGCACTCTGCACATAACTCACCTCTGAACCCTGCACTCTACAGATAGCGCACCCCTCAATCCTGCACTCTGCACATAGCGCACCCCTCAATACTGCACTCTGCACATAGAGCCCCTCTCAACCCTGTGTGTAGCTCATCCCTCAACCCTGCACTCTGTACATAGCACACCCCTCAACCCTGCACTCTGTACATAGCGCACTCTTCTGTATATAGTTCACTCCTGAACTCCTGGTATGTAACAATCTTTATGTAGAGCACATGCCTCAACCCTGCACTCTGTATATAGTGCACTCCTTAACCTGCACTCTGCACATAGTGCACCCCTCATGACTGCATATAGCGCAAGTGTCAACTCTGCATGTAGCGCACCCCTCAACCCTGCACTCTGTATGTAGAACACTCTTCTGTATATAGTTCACTCCTAAACTCCTAGTATGCAACAATGCCTCAATATTAGTGAAGTTTGGCCACACCCACAATTCGATGCAGAGATAATAAAGTGCAGTAACCTCTAGCAACCAATCCGTGAACATTAATGATCTGCTTTAATCTTTAGCAACCAATCAGTGACCAAGAATGGTTTGCAGTAACTGTTAGAAACCAATTATCAGTAATGATGTACGGTAACCTCTAGCAACCAGTCAGCGGTAATGATGTACAGTAACCACAAGACCCCAGTGAGCAGTAATGATGTACAGTAACCTCTATCAACCATTTAGCAAATGATGTGCAATCGCTGCCTGATCTGCTGCAGTAAACAGATTTTTTTGGGGGAGGTGCACAAGAAAATGTTTGCCCAGGGTCCAATCAATATTAAAGATGACCCTGGCCGGAATGGCCTTCCGTGAAAAGAAATGGCGTTTTGGAACCTGCCACGAGGTACACATTCTACCAGCTGAAAAGGCAGCAGTTGCAGTGCTAGCAATTTGGCCAAGCTAGCATTTAGATGCTGAGCATGTGGATGGCTGGGACAAAATTTCTTTTTATGGTTCAGCACCTGGTGTAGGAAAATTTGCCTGCTAAAATCAATTGGTGATGTACTGCTAGCAGATTGGCTGCAAGTACACCTATTGTTATACCTTCATTCCTCTCAGTGCAGGTTTTTGAGAGGACTGGAGGTATAGTAGGGTTGGAGATCCCAGATGAGGAGCAAGAAGAAGTCTGCCTTATTCTATGATGTGGGTCTTTCAAGTGCTGTTGCCAACGGACTGCATGGCAGGTCGTCATATGTCTGGTCAAGCATGTGTTGTCCAAGCGGGTGCTGTTTTGGCCACGCTTGATCCACTTCAGACATAGGTTGCAAAACAGCAAGGGTGCGATCTGCTGCACACGTGTTGAAAAAGGCCCACACCATAGGAACTTTTAAAAGTCAGCGGGAAATCAGCAGCGCTCTGGACCTGCGGAGCTCTGCGATGTGATGCAATAGGGTGGCTGCCCTTAAGCTGCCCCCTAGAGGACATTCTGCCTCGTTGGAGTTGTGCCTCCGCCTCCTCCTCCTCTCCTCTTTTCTTAGGCACCCGAGTACAGTCAGTGACCTTATCATCCCTCCCTCCTCGTCACTGGAGCAAACTGGAGCAAGGAGGGAGGGGATGATGAGGTCACTGACTGTACTTGGGTGCCTGAGAAGAGGAGGAGGAGGCACAACTCTGTCCCTCCATCCCTCTTTCAATCCTTCTCTCTGCTTCACTCCCTCTTTTTTCCTTTCCTTCCTTCTTTCCTTATTTCTCTCTCCCTCCCTCTTTCCCCCTTTCTTTCTCCATCCCTCATTCACCTCAGACTCTATCCACACCCCTTTTGAGCCACGCCCATTTAAGGCATGCCCACCATTTTGCGTAAACCACGCCCATTTTTCACCGCCACATTTTTTTTCTACGTCACGCCTACAGACAGTTATAATAAGACTCCGCCTACAGACAAAAATGTGTCCCTATGAATTTTTTTACAATGTTGACAACTATGCAAGTGCCAACAAGGGACGACCACTCCTGTTATCAGAGGCCAGTGTATGGAAGTCTGAAGAAGTACTTATTTCCCCTTCTGTTCAGTGGAGAGGGGAGGGGCAGCCAATCGGCTTCTCTCCTCTCCACTGAACACACACACGAGAAAGCCGGGAACTGCCGAGAAAGGTTTACCCTGGCTCTCGGCTGCGATCGGAACTCCGCCCCTCCAGCCCTCTGCACTGCTGCTCCTCCTACTCTCCGCCCCTCCAGCCCTCTGCACTGCTGCTTCTCCTACTCTCCCGCGAATGCTAATTATCCTTCTACCGCCCCCGCACAAGTCCCGGGTTTCTAGGGAAACAGACACTGGAAGTTCTCCCCTCGGCCCCTATTATTATGTCATTACAGTCTGACAATATCATCTAGAAGGATGAAGACTCAGATCGATATGTAAGGAGTACTCCGCTGCTGGGGGACACCAGATGTAAAGAAGGGCTCTGCTGCCAGGGACATAGATCTGTAAGTAGGGCTCCACTGCTGGGAGACACCAGATGTAAAGGAGGGCTCCGCTGCTGGGGGATACCAGATGTAAAGGAGGGCTCCGCTGCTAGGGGACACCAGATGTAAAGGAGGGCTCCACTGCTGGGGGACACCAGATGTAAAGGAGGGCTCCGCTGCTGGGGGACACCAGACGTAAAGGATGGCTCCGCTGCCGGGGACACAGATGTAAAGGAGGGCTCCACTGCTGGGGACACCAGATGTAAAGGAGGGCTCCACTGCCAGGAACACCAGATGTAAAGGAGGGCTCCACTGCCGGGGACACCAGGTGTAAAGGAGGGCTCCACTGCTGGGGACACCAGATGTAAAGGAGGGCTCCGCTGCTGGGGGACACCAGATGTAAAGGAGGGCTCTACTGCTGGGGGACACCAGATGTAAAGGAGGGCTCCACTGCCGGGGACACAGATGTAAAGGAGGGCTCCGCTGCCGGGGACACCAGATGTAAAGGAGGGCTCCACTGCTGGGGACACCAGATGTAAAGGAGTGCTCCACTGCCGGGGACACAGATGTAAAGGAGGGCTCCACTGCTGGGGACACCAGATGTAAGGAGGGGCTCCGCTGCCTGGGACACAGATCTGTAAGGATGGGCTCTTCTTCTGAGGGCACCTGATGTAAGGACAGACTCTGTTGGGGGCACCTGATGTAAGGATGGACTCTGCTTGGGGCACCTGATGTAAGGACGGACTCTGCTGGGGGCACCTGATGTAAGGATGGACTCTGCTGGGGCACCTGATGTAAGGACGGACTCTGCTGGGGGCACCTGATGTAAGGACAGACTCTGCTGGGGGCACCTGATGGCATCTTGTGGTAGGCCACGTGGCAGGTGACACGCTCAGGGGTCCCACTGATTCTGCATTTTGGTGAGTTAAATGATTTCATTCTATATTACAATGTAATAATAGAAATAATGTGCTTCAATCATCCTGACACCATAACAACCATGGTTCTGGGATGAAGCGCTAACACCAGGTGTTTGGAATATCTTTATCTGTTCATTTTGAAACTTTCTGAAATACACATATTTCTATTGTGGTGTGGGATCTGGGCCTGCTGTCCCTCCATCCCTCTTATCTTACTTCTCTCTCGTTCCCTCCCTCTTTTTATTTCCTTCCCTCTTTCCTTCTTTCTTTCCTTCTTTCCTTCTTTCCTTCTTTCCTTCTTTCCTTCTTTCTTTCTTTCTTTCTTTCTTTCTTTCTTTCTTTCTTTCTTTCTTTCTTTCTTTCTTTCTTTCTTTCTTTCTCTCTTTTCTCTTTTTCTCACTCCCTCCCCCCTCTTTTCCCCTTTCTTTCTCCATCCCCCATTCATCTCAGACTCTATCCACACTCCTTTTGAGCCATGCCCATTTAAGCCATGCCCGCCATTTTGCGGAGTGTCAAGAGTGCCAAGTCAGGGACCCAGCGGGTTAGTGTGGGTGAAGCTTGAGGATTATACAGCAGGATAGCTGTGGAAGAGCTCATGGGATCTGTGATGTCTGGGATCTTGAAGCCTATTGAGAGACCGGGAGCTCAGTGAGTGAAGATCTACAGTGGGATACTGTGAGATGTGAGAGAAGATCTATAGCGGGTTAGTGTGAGTTACGAATATAGATTGCCATTGACTGTTGGAAGTTCAGTTGCTATAGGAGAAAGCAGTTCTACAAATACAGTTGCCAGATACAGCTTAAAGGCCCTCTATCTATATAGTTGTCTGCCAATTGCTAATGCATCTGCCTAAGGGTGTCTTGGACCTAAACCTTTCTCCACCAGTTCTGGAGACAATAAATCTCTTTTTCTTGCATCAAAAAAGTGACTGGTGCCCAATCATTCTATCTTGCTTTACACCCACTATGCCTAATAACCCAGTCTACAAGGAAGGATGTCAGCTCTCCCTGATTCTGGAGGTCACCATTAGGCCTTTCGAGGTCGGGGATGCCGCTACATCTGGGTCAGAGGAGTGACTCAGGGAGGCTGATATAACTCACAGGCAACATCTCTGGTACCTCCCCCCTACTTCTGGAACTTGCTGGAAACTTCCAGAAGAATGGGAGGGGAGATTAAGAGGAGCTGCCTGGAGTATTCTGAGGGCCCTGATCAATCCCCAATGGATGGGTTGGCAGCGGGCAGGCCCCTTTAAATACTCGGGGTCAGCACAGCTGAAGCAGAGGAGTTTGGGCAGAGGCTGGAGATGGAGTGTTAGTCTGGAGGGGTGACCTCTATCCTGGGCTTGGGTGCAGAAGGGACCCTCTTCGTGACACTTGGAGATGTCCTGACTGGAGGCATGGGAGCAAGTGGAGGACAGCAGGAGAACACTGCCAGGCAGATCTCCAGGGAGGAAGTCAGCCAGATGGGCTGGCGAGTGTTGCAGTTGGGGAGGACTGAGAGGCAAGCCTAAGAGGACTGGGAGAGAGCAGATTGAGAAGGATGCAGAATCAGTCTGAGAGGACTGTGTGGTCTTAGACAGGAGGGCTAGTGAAAGGGGCAGCTGCAGCCAGGTGGGCTGGCAGTGCCTTAAGAGGTGGTGCTGGGATCAGTAGCCACAAGAGGGCACTAGGAATTTTTGCTATACTACCAAAGGAGCCCTCGGTCCCTGTCTGTAAAAGGGCATTTGCTTTCGGTCTGAATGTGCTATTGTCAGACCATTCATCTAGTGCCTCTCAGGATTGCCTCTCAGTCGTCCCCGACTGTAACACTCACCAGCCCACCTGGCTGTCTTCCTACATGGAGATTTGCTCGAAAGTGTTCTCCTGCTGTCCTCCACTTGCTCCTGTGCCTCCGGTCAGGACACCTCCATGTGTCGTGAAGAGGGTCCCTTCCGCACCCGAGCCCAGGTCCAAGGCCCCCTAGACTAGGTGGCACCTTCAAGAGCCACCAACAGCCTAACACTCCATCTCCAGCCTCCGTCTGAACTCCTCTGGTCCAGCTGGGCTGACCCTGAGTATTTAAGGGGGCCTGCCCCCTGCCAACATATCCATCCAGCTAGTCCTAACCTCCCCTCCCATTCTTCTGGAAGTTTCCAGCAAGTTCCATAAGTTAAGGGGAGGTATCAGAGATGTTGCCTGTGAGTTATATCAGCCTCCCTGAGTCACACCTCTAACCCAGATAAAACACAAGCTTAGCTGCCAGACAATCCTGACAATTTTCCTACACTAATAAAATAATCTACTTCTACCACACAAGAGGGTGCTACACTCACCCCCACCCCCTAACATCCAGCCTGTCCCCATGGCTGGGAATTAAAAAAGAAATTGCTCCTGGGCCCAGGAGCAAGGGCATCCCATAAAATATAGTGGGAGGGGGAAAGGGGAACAACCTGGATGGGGCTATACACAAATAAAAAACAGGTATAAAAAAGAGACATCTTGGTAAATTACATATGTATACTTACATAATCAGTCAATGTATTTACATCCTTACTTCAGGTCCCTGCAGCTAACTCTGCACAGTAATAGGGCCAGAGCACCTCCCCCTTTATGGAAGCACTCCGCCCGCTGGAATATGTTGTCCATTGAGTAGCAGGGTGGGTAGCCACACACAGCGACACCTGCAAACAAAAAAAACCAAAGAGTGCAATCCTGTCACTAACTTTAACTAACTATTCACATATTCTGTCAGCAGGGGGTTATGATTCAACTGTTATGATTCAACTGACAGAATAAATAAACAGCAAAGCACATCAGAATCTCTGATGGGAGGAACCCCTTCCCTTGTCAGCAATCTCTTTTCAAAAAGCCTTGTGTCAGGATCTAGGCCTCACTGGAGTTCATCAGTGGGAAGTGTTCATCCAGCTGGCATAGGTCAGGGTGGCAAGGCACAGGTATCATCTCCTAGCTGTCCATGTGACAATCTTCACCTGTGAGTTGCACACTCCAGCAGTCCTTCATGCATAGAGATCCGAATCAGGCAACCTTCTTATGATGCCATCAGCTTTTCCGACTGTGACATAGTGGCTTCTAGCTGGCCATCCCGCCTTTACGATTACCACTCTGTCTTTGTAAATTGCTCTCCCCAGTCTTCATTCTTGGTGGATGCCCTGAAACTGAGCCCAGATCTCATCACAGCCTGGCACTGGATGAGGCTTAGGAATGTGCATATGTTCTCATACCAAGTCATTTTCTCCGGGGGTACTCTATGATTTCCATGGTATCGGGAGGGAAATAGGGGTAGTCCAGACCCCACTCCAGGGCTATTCTGTGCTGAACTTCCCTCTGGAACCTTAAAAAACCTGGGTAGTTCTCTTGGCTTCCCTTTTCCTTGAAGGACACAAGCATTGAGGGAACTCTTAACTCACTGCTTGAATTCAACTGTTCTGGTCTGGGTGGTGGAGGGTCTGCTAAAGAAGGTTTGTCTGATGCTGACTGGGGTCTTTGTGGCTTCTCCGGCCCCTTCAGCTGAATCTGGCAAAATCAACACCTCAGACTGGATCTCTTCCTTCTGAGATTATCCCCAATCCCACTCTTCCTCCTCCACACTACTGTGTGATGGCCAATCAATTAACTCATCCTCCAAGGGCCAGAATTCTGCCTGCAGCCTGGGCGACCCCCAGTCTATGGCCCTGGCACCGCCTTCTCCCACTGGCTCACCCAAGGGTACATCTCTCCCCTGCACTGGCTCCTTCCAGGTGAGGTCAGCAGAGCACATAGGCACAGCCAGCATTTCAGGCATGGTGTCTGGTTCCTGCTGAGCAGTACTCGCAGTTACCAGGTCACCGACCGGGCTGCAGGCCATGGCAGATCTCAATCCTTCTTCCCTGATGTCACTCACCAGCAGGAGGAAGGAGGTTCTAATTCTTCTATATAGATCTTTATATCACTAGAGGGATCAACAGCAGGGAGAAGGAGGTCCTGATTACTCTATATAGATATTAATATCACTAGAGGGGTTACCAGCAGGGGGTAGGAGGTCCTGATTCCTCTATATAGATCTTTATTACACTAGAGGGATCAGCAGCTGCAGGAAGGAGGTTCTGATTCCTCTATATAGATCTTTATATCACTAGAGGGGTCACCAGCAGGAGGAAGGAGGTCCTGATTCCTCTATATAGATCTATATACTACTAGATAGATCACCATCAGGAAGGGAGCTGATCCTGAATGCTCTATATAGATCTTTATATGAAGCCTCAGTGATGAGATCAGGTGGACTCATTTCATGGGGAGTTTCCTCATTTCTTCAGAATGTCTGTTGGTTCATTTCCATATTTGTGACTCTATCAGGGTGATATAAATATATATACCTATCAGTCAACAATTCAGATTTTTTTTTCTTAGTTCTGTGTTATTCTCAATGTAAGGATTTAAGATTGTGATTGTTTCATTGACTTTTTTGTCTTTCCTAAGAAAAGAGAAATCATGCATTTCCTTTGTCACATTTCTTGGTAAGTAAAAGTCTGTTATCTGGTTCGGCAGATCAATATATCACTAGAGGGGTCACCAGCGGGGAGAAGGAGGTCCTGATTACTCTATATCAGGGATATGCAATTAGCGGACCTCCAGCTGTTGCAGAACTACAATTCCCATGAGGCATAGCAAGACTCTGACAGCCACAAGCATGACACGCAGAGGCAGAGGCATGATGGGACTTGTAGTTTTGCAACCACTGGAGGTCCGCTAATTGCATATCCCTGCTCTATATAGATATTTACAGTCAGGTCCATAAATATTGGGACATCAACACAATTCTAATCTTTTTTGCTCTATACACCACCACAATGGATTTGAAATGAAACAAACAAGATGTGCTTTAACTGCAGACTTTCAGCTTTAATTTGAGGGTATTTACATCCAAATCAGGTGAACGGTGTAGGAATTACAACAGTTTGTATATGTGCCTCCCACTTTTTAAGGGACCAAAAGTAATGGGACAGATTAACAATCATCCATCAAACTTTCACTTTTTAATACTTGGTTGCAAATCCTTTGCAGTCAATTACAGCCTGAAGTCTGGAACGCATAGATATCACCAGACGCTGGGTTTCATCCCTGGTGATGCTCTGCCAGGCCTCTACTGCAACTGTCTTCAGTTCCTGCTTGTTCTTGGGGAATTTTCCCTTCAGTTTTGTCTTCAGCAAGTGAAATGCATGCTCAATAAGCTTCAGGTAAGGTGATTGACTTGGCCATTGAATAACATTCCACTTCTTTGCCTTAAAAAACTCTTTGGTTGCTTTCGCAGTATGCTTCGGGTCACTGTCCATCTGCACTGTGAAGCGCCGTCCAATGAGTTCTGAAGCATTTTGCTGAATATGTGCAGATAATATTGCCCGAAACACTTCAGAATTCATCATGCTGCTTTTGTCAGCAGTCACATCATCAATAAATACAAGAGAACCAGTTCCATTGGCAGCCATACATGCCCACGCCATGACACTGCCACCACCATGCTTCACTGATGAGGTGGTATGGTTTGGATCATGAGCAGTTCCTTTCCTTCTCCATACTCTTCTCTTCCCATCACTCTGGTACAAGTTGATCTTGATCTCATCTGTCCATAGGATGTTGTTCCAGAACTGTGAAGGCTTTTTAGATGTTGTTTGCTAAACTCTAATCTGGCCTTCCTGTTTTTGAGGCTCACCAATGGTTTACATCTTGTTGTGAACCCTCTGTATTCACTCTGGTGAAGTCTTCTCTTGATTGTTGACTTTGACACACATACACCTACCTCCTGGAGAGTGTTCTTGATCTGGTCAACTGTTGTGAAGGGTGTTTTCTTCACCAGGGAAAGAATTCTTCGGTCATCCACCACAGTTGTTTTCTGTGGTCTCTCGGGTCTTTTGGTGTTGCTATGCTCACCGCTGCGTTCTTTCTTTTTAAGGATGTTCCAAACAGTTGATTTGGCCACACCTAATGTTTTTGCTATATCTCTGATGGGTTTGTTTTGTTTTTTCAGCCTAATGATGGCTTTCTTCACTGATAGTGACAGCTCTTTGGATCTCATATTGAGAGTTGACAGCAACAGATTCCAAATGCAAATAGCACACTTGAAATGAACTCCGGACCTTTTATCTGCTCCTTGTAAATGTGATAATGAGGAAATAACAAACACCTGGCCATGGAACAGCTGAGCAGCCAATTGTCCCATTACTTTTGGTCCCTTAAAAAGTGGGAGGCACATATACAAACTGTTGTAATTCCTACACCGTTCACCTGATTTGAATGTAAATACAGTCAAATTAAAGCTGAAAGTCTGCAGTTAAAGCACATCTTCATTTCATTTCAAATCCATTGTGGTGGTGTATAGAGCCAAAAGGATTAGAATTGTGTTGATGTCCCAATATTTATGAACCTGACTGTATATCACTAGAGGGGTCACCATTTGGAGGAAGGAGGTCCTGATTCCTCTATATAGATCTTTATATCCCTAGAGGGATCACCAGCAGGGTAAAAGAGGTCCTGATTCCTCTATATAGATCTTTATATTACTAGAGGGGTCACCAGCAGAAGGAAGGAGGTCCTGATTCCTCTATATAGATCTTTATATCACTAGAGGGGTCACCAGCAGTTGGAAGGAGGTCCTGATTATTCTATATAGATGTTTATTTCACTAGAGGGGTCACCAGCAGGAGGAAGGGGGTCCTGGTTCCTCTGTATAGATCTTTATATCCCTAGAGCGATCACCTGCCAGAGGAAGGAGGTCCTAATTCCTCTATATAGATCTTTATATCACTAGAGGGGTCACCAGCAGGAGGAAGGAGGGCCTGATTCCTCTATATAGATCTTTATATTACTAGAGGGGTCACCAGCAGAAGGAGGTCCTGATTCCTCTATATACCCTGTTTCCTCAAAAATAAGACCTAGCGTGATTGTCAGTGATGGCTGCAATATAAGCCCTACCCCCCAAATAAGCCCTACCCTGAAAATAAGACCTACAAGGACTTTAAGTAGGGCTTACTTGGGGGGTAGGGCTTATATTGCAGCCATCACCGACAATCACCCTAGGTCTTTTCGGGGAAACAGTGTAGATCTTTATATCACTAGAGGAATCACCAGCTGGAGAAAGGAGGTCCCGATTCCTCTATATAGATCTTTATATCACTAGAGGGATCACCAGCAGGAGGAAGGAGGTCCTGATTCCTCTATATAGATCTTTATATTACTAGAGGGATCACCAGCAGGAGGAAGGAGGTCCTGATTCCTCTATATAGATCTTTATATCACTAGAGGGGTCACCAGCAGGAGGAAGGAGGTCCTGATTCCTCTATATAGATCTTTATATCACTAGAGGGATCACCAGCAGGAGGAAGGAGGTCAGTGGCGGCTGGTGAAGTTTTAGGATGGGAGAGCGCCAGGCCCTGCCCTTCCTTTTTGACCCCTCCCACTTGGTGTGTGGTTTCAGCAAAATAGTGGGCGTGGCTCTAAGGTGGTGTGGTTAGTGTCTGAGATGAACGAGGGATGGAGGGAGAGGGAGAGAGGCTATGGAGGGACAACAGGCCCAGATACCACACAACAATAGAAATATGTGTATTCTAGAAAGTTTAACAATCAGCAGATAAAGATACTCCAAACACCTGGTGTTAGCGCTTCAATCATCCCGGCACCATGGTTGTTATGGTGTCAGGATGATTGAAGCGCATTATTTCTATTATTACATTGTAATATAAAATGAAATCATTCAACTCACCATAATGCAGAATCAGTGGAAGCCCTGAGCATGTCACTAGCCACGTCGCCTGCCACCAGATGCCATCCGGTGTCCCCAGCGGAGTCTCTCCTCACATCAGGTCCCCTCCAGCGGAGCCCCTCCTTACATGCAGCCTGTGTCACATATAATGCAGCCTGTGTCCCACCAAATTGCAGCAGCATGTGTCACCACCAAATTGCAGCAGCATGTGTCACCACTAAATTGCAGCAGCATGTGTCACCACCAAATTGCAGCAGCATGTGTCACCACCAAAATGCAGCAGCATGTGTCACCAAATTGCAGCAGCATGTGTCACCAAATTGCAGCATGTGTCACCAAATTGCAGCAGCATGTGTCACCAAATTGCAGCATGTGTCACCACCAAATTCCAGCAGCATGTGTCACCAAATTGCAGCAGAATGTGACACTAAATTGCAGCAGCATGTATCACCACCAAATTGTAGCAGCATGTGTCACCAAATTGCAGCAGCATATGTCACCAAATTGCAGCATGTGTCACCAAATTGCAGCAGCATGTGTCACCAAATTGCAGTGTGTGTCACCAAATTGCAGCAGCATGTGTCACCAAATTGCAGCGTGTGTCACCACCAAATTGCAGCAGCATGTGTCACCAAATTGCAGTGTGTGTCACCAATTTGCAGCATGTGTCACCAAATTGCAGCAGCATGTGTCACCAAATTGCAGCGTGTGTCACCAAATTGCAGCAGCGTGTGTCACCAAATTGCAGCAGCGTGTGTCACCAAATTGCAGCATGTGTCACCAAATTGCAGCATGTGTCACCAAATTACAGCAGCGTGTGTCACCAAATTGCAGCATGTGTCACCAAATTGCAGCAGCATGTGTCACCAAATTGCAGCAGCGTGTGTCACCAAATTGCAGCATGTGTCACCAAATTGCAGCATGTGTCACCAAATTACAGCAGCGTGTGTCACCAAATTGCAGCATGTGTCACCAAATTGCAGCAGCATGTGTCACTAAATTGCAGCATGTGTCATCAAATTGCAACGTGTGTCACCAAATTCCAGCATGTGTCACCAGATTGCAGCATGTGTCACCTGATTGCAGAGTGTGTCACCAGATTGCAGCGTGTGTCACCAGATTGCAGAGTGTGTCACCAGATTGCAGCATGTGTCACCAGATTGCAGAGTGTGTCACCAGATTGCAGCGTGTGTCACCAGATTGCAGCATGTGTCACCAGATTTCAGCGTGTGTCACCAGATTGCAGAGTGTGTCACCAGATTGCAGTGTGTCACCAGATTGCAGAGTGTGCCACCAGATTGCAGTGTGTCACCAGATTGCAGAGTGTGCCACCAGATTGCAGTGTGTCAAACGATTGCAGCGTGTGTCACCAGATTGCAGCGTGTGTCACCAAATTGCAGAGTGTGTCACCAGATTGCAGTGTGTCACCAGATTGCAGAGTGTGTCACCAGATTGCAGCATGTCACCAGATTGCAGAGTGTGTCACCAGATTGCAGAGTGTGTCACTATTAAACCCCCCTCCCCCGGTTACTTACCTTGCTGTGTGTTGTCCTCTCCAGCGGTGTCTCCTGGAGAGCTCCATTGTTCTCATACTTCCTGCTTCTCTCTCCTGGGCACAATTGGAGAGAAACAGGAAGTGACATCATACTCAGATGTCATTTAAACCGCCCCGCCATAGTAATAGATACTAGGGCCGGGCGGAAGCTACTCGGCGCGTCAGAAAGCGCCGCAAGGCGGGCTGGACGCCCGCAAATGAAGTGCCGCATATGCAATCTCGTGATTGCATAGACGTGGCGCTTCCCATAAGTGCAATGTGTCCGGCGTCGCACTGTATCCGGCGTCCGAACACAGTGCACTTAAGGACCTTTTTGTGTATTTTTTTTTAAAGGGCCAGCTTTAATTTTTTTTTTTTTTTTGACATTTTTTTTGAGACTGCCTGGAGGGGGGGGGGGGCAGTGCCCAGGCACCCCCTATGGATGGGCCGCCACTGAAGGAGGTCCTGATTCCTCTATATAGATCTTTATATCACTAGAGGAGTCACCAGCAGGTGGAAGGAGGTCCTGATTCCTCTATATAGATCTTTATATCACTAGAGTGGTCACCAGCAGAAGGAAAGAGGTCCTGATTCCTGTATATAGATCTTTATATCACTAGAGGGTTCACCAGCAGGTGGAAGGAGGTCCTGATTCCTCTCTATATAGATCTTTATATCACTAGAGGGGTCACAAGCAGGTGGAAGGAGGTCCTGATCCCTCTATATAGATCTTTATATCACTAGAGGGGTCACCAGCAGAAGGAGAAGGTCCTGATTACTCTATTTAGATCTTTTTTTCACTAGAGAGGTCACCAGCAGAAGGAAGGAGGTCCTGATTACACTATATAGATCTTTATATCACTAGAGGGGTCACCATCAGGAGGTCCTGATTCCTCTATATATATCTTTATATCACTAGAGGGAGCACCAGCCGGAGGAAGGAGGTCCTGATTCCTCTATATAGATCTTTATATCACTAGAGGGATCACCAGCTGGAGAAAGGAGGTCCCGATTCCTCTATATAGATCTTTATATCGCTAGAGGGGCCACCAGCAGGAAGATGAAGGTTGTGATCCCTCTATATAGATCTTTATATCACTAGAGGGGTCACCAGCAGGAGGAAGAAGGTCCTGGTCCCTCTATGTAGATCTTTTTTTTTAACAATATATTATTATTAGAGTTCACAATGTACAGAAAGAATGTCAAGCTTCAGTTACATTGACAAGAGAAGAGTACAGAGTGGATATCAAACAGTGAACATACTATAGGAACAATACTATGCATATTCGGGCTACATATTCATTTGCTGCTAATGACCTCAACAGGAGGTTTGGCCTGTCACCCCATTTGGGTTTACACTGTGAGCAGGCTCTTAGTGAAAGAAGTTGGGAGTGACCCACCATGGACCTTGGTGAGGGTCTCTGGAGATGGGATGAGGATAAATTATTAATAATACCGCATTATTAACCAAAAAAGAAAACAGTAACTTCTCTCGTAATACATGGAGGTACATATATGCGGAAAAACATTGTAGATCTACTCTCATATTTACCGTAGTTAGTGTTTTATAGCTGACCATACCTAAAAGTAGGTTTTACCACTAGTTGGTTGGTATAACATACATAAAGACTGGTAAGGTATCATAAATGTGAGGAGGCATACTTGGAAGCTCTCCAGACCCCTCAATGTTTATGGAAGGGTGGAGCTCTTTGTTCCATATAGGCAAGTAATTTTTCCATGGTATATTGGGCATTTACTGTGGAGACTACTTCTTCAATATTTGGAGGTGACTTGGAGTGCCACTCTTTAGCTATAGAGGTACGTACAGCAAATAAAATATGGATAACTACTTTTCTTGTTAGTGGGGGAAAGCTTTCAATGCCGAGACTAAGCAAGGTAAGAGCAGGATTCAGGGTATACTTTGTTTTGGTAGTGCGGTATATAAGGGTAGAGACATCTGCCTAGAAAGGACGTAGTACCGAACAGTTCCAAAAAAAGTGTAGCAGACTGCCAGTAGTTTGACAATCTCTCCAGCAGAGAGATGGTATATTGTGGCTCATTTTGCTTAAACGAAGAGCTGTGAGGTACTATCTGTGCAATAGCTTTTGCGCATTCTCCCAGTGATCTATACATGCAGAGGTTTTGCTATTGTATTTAATAGCCACATGCCATTGCTGCAGGGAAAATACCATCTGCAGTTCTAGTTCCCATTTCAACATGTTGGGCAATTTAGCTTGCATATACAGAGGTGTGGAAAGTTTGTAAAACAGGGATATCCCTTTATGTTTGTTTAGGCATTTATTTAGAAGGTAGTCCCATAAAATTTGGGGGATTTCTATTGGGTTTATTATGTTGTTTGCTGAGTAGTGTCTTATCTGAAAGGATTTGTATTTGTCCATTGCATCCTGGTCAGTTAGGGCAGAGGTGGAGAAATGTTAGTAGTTAGGGATTAGATACTCATATGATGCCAGTGGGATTCTCAGACTGTACATTGGTATGTCTGCAAAGTGTTGTCCCACCAAGGAGGCCCATGCCTTATTAGTGGCCTGAATGGTTGGGTATTGTGGGATTATAGGTTTGTGATGCATGCAGGCAGCTAAGGCCAATGCTGGAAGGTCGTGACCTGGGGTTATTGCGAGTTCAATGTCTGACCATCTGTTGTCCGTTTGACATGAAAACCAGTAACGCATTTTGTCCAGTAGTGCGGCTTTGTAATATATTTGCAAATTAGGGAGGCTCACTCCACCTAGATGCTTGGGTTTGTATAGTTGTGTCAGAGCAATCCTAGGTCTTTTTCCCGCCCATATGTATTTGTTCAAACTCATCGCTAGTTCTGAAAATAATTTTTGGGGGACAGGGATGGGTAGAGTTCTGAAATGATATAGCAGCTTAGGTAGTACTTGCATTTGGTATGCAGCAATCCTCCCTATCCATGTTAGATGTAGTTTACTGATTTGGCTTAGTTCCTCTTCTATTCTCTTTAATAGTGGAGGATAGTTGCAGGTGTATATTTTGGAAGAGGAGGAGGTTACCTGCACACCAAGGTACGTAATCGAGGGGTGGTCCCAGTTACAAGGGAATATTTTATGTAGGTTGGACTTGTCTTTTTTTGGAGTGTCAAAGCATAACATTTGTTGGTGTTGACTTTATAAAAGGAGACCTGCCCAAATTTATGTAAAAGGGTTTTTATTGCGGGAATGGAAGATTCTGGCTTAGATACAGTGAGAATGATATCGTCAGCAGAGTCCTATTTTATGATTTTCTGAGCCTACTTTAATACCCTGTATGGATTTGTGAGATCTTATGTATTCCGCTAGAGGTTCTATGACCAGAGAGAAGATGATGGGGGAAAGTGGGCAGCCTTGTCGTGTGCCATTAGATAGAGTAAATGGGTCTGATAGTAGACTAGATGAGTAGACTCTAGCCGTGGGGTTGGAGTGCAGAGACATAATTGCTGAGTGTATCAGGCCAGATATACCAAATTTACTTAAGGTCTTGGAGAGATAGCCCCAGTGGACCCTATCAAAGGCTTTTTCTGCATCCAATACTAGGTATGTACTTGGTTCTTGGGTGGTCTCTGCTAGTCTCAGAAGGTTCAGAATCCTTCTGGTCCCATCAGGAGCTTGTCTGCCCTTTACAAAGGCCACTTGGTCAATACTAATAAGAGAGGCAGTATATAATACAGTGTGTACAGTTTCTAATACACTTCATGTCACAAATCAAAGAAAAATGGTAATCCCACCCAATTACTGTGTGTAGTTCTCACCCTATATCTAAGGGGTGTGTAATGAAATATGTGGTAAACAAAAACAAACGGAGGAATCTACACACCCATTTGCGTTAACTTCATATTTATTGCATCAAATAAGTGTACAAATATTGCTAGCACAAACCAAATGACCCCACAATCCCCATAACCTCCCAAAAAAAACCCCTCTTAAGTTGATCCAAAATACCTCCCCCTGTATGGGACAGAAATGCACCACCCCTCGTAACCTAGAGAGGGGTGGGGAGTACAGTCCATGCAGGGAGCTGAGCCCACCCTCTCCAATACAGACAAAAAATGGTTCTAAGGCAACTAACAGAGATCACTAAAACCCATTCCCTAAGGGGTGCAGTGATCCACTTTCTAGCCACAATGGGCGTTTAATACACTGTCCCGTGGCGGAACGGGGATACATGGGCCAATAAGAAACCACAACCTAGTAAGCCCATAGGGACACCTGCACAGTCATAGATCAGTCATAGGTCAATCAGTCATGTATGGAATATTGGTGATCAGAAATTGGGACAGAACACTCCGATATCCATTTGATATCAGATCATGCGATATCCGGCTAATTAGCAGGGTCATACAATTCCAGCGCTCGGCTGGCTGACATTCAACGGGAATGAAACCTGCCCACCAACCGCCTCATTTGTAACATGCCCATCAGGTGGAACTCAACATTGGCAATGCTGCAGCGGCTGCACATGCAGCAGAGGGCCATCAATGAGTACCTGTGTGAGTATGGCACCAAGACAGGGTCAGGGGAGCTGGGCTTCTTTTCGCCATGCCATTGGCTACTGATCAATGATGCATGCACTGTACTGTCATTTTCAGGTAGAAGTAAAGTCCTTTAGACAAGCCAGGGTCATACACAGGCAAGCAGGCAGGTTAGGCAGAAGAGTAGTCCTTAGGGTAAGCCGGGGTCAGAGCCAGGAGAAGATCAGAGTAGGTCAAGGAACAGTCCAGGTCACAGCAAGATAACAGGTAACAGATGCAGGTTCAGGAACTCATGGACAGCTAAAGACAATCTAGCAATGAGAGAGAATCATGGGAAGCCTTTTATAGACCATCAGAGAATTGGGTCTGTCACGCTATGTGCGCACCGTCCCGTTGCGCAAGCGCCGAACCGCAATTCTACCATGCATATGCGCAGGAACCTGTCAATAATATCTGTTAACAGTCATTACATGGGCCTCATTGTTATTGCCTTGACAGAAGCGATATACTGATGGAAGCACTTAAGCGGAGTGTGGGACGTTCTGTCACAGCCTGATGTAAACGGACACAGGTCTGTTTACATTCAGTCACCCAGAGAGCCATCACAGATCTGCCCCTGTCCACAGTGTAAGCGTAGACCCAAGCTAAAAGAGTATGGATGTAAAAAAATGGACATCTGTCCCATTCAGCTCTGATTCAGCAGTGAATCTACTCACAGATCCCCTGCTGAATGGAGCGGACAAAGCCGGTGTGAAAGGGCCCCTCATTCACACAGGTACTGTGGCCACATGAATAAGTGGTTTGCTCATGTGGTTGGAGCCTCCTGTTACTCCATGAGGACACAGGGGCTGTACAAAACACAGCCACAGCTCCTAAATTGACAGGTGTATAGGTGGAGGTGAGCGGCCCAAAATGCACACTATCTACATTTAGGGCTGCACCCACACACCTATTAAATTAGAACCTGCGGCTGTTTCCTTACAACTGTTACATCCCCATAGTCTAACACAGGTGCCTGCACACAGCTCCAGGTGGATCCAGCCACATACATGAAAAACAGGCCCCATGATTTCTAATGGCAGCCCCAAGGTTGGAGAGAGGCCCTGTCTAGGGATGCTACCTGTCCTGTCTTCACCTGGACAGTTCAGGTTTTGACAAATGCATCCGGGTTTCAGTCTGCCTGAAACCCGGACACACATACTTCCATTTCAACTGATCTAATGGGGGTCTTTATGGGGAGCCCCTATATTATGGAGGGGTGACTCTGATCCCTATATTACAAAGAGGGTGACACTGACCTCTGTATTATATGGGGGGAGGGTGACACTAACCTCCATATTATGGGGGGGAAACACTGACCTCTGTATTATTGGGGGTGACACTGACCTCTATATGAGGGGAGAGGGTGACACTGACCTCTATATTATGAGGGGGAGGGTGACACTGACCTCTATATTATGAGGGGGAGAGTGACACTGACCTCTGTATTATGAGGGGGGAGGGTGACACTGACCTCTATTTTGAGGGGGGAGGGTGACACTGACCTCTGTATAATGAGAGGGGGTGACACTGACCTCTGTATTATGAGGGGGGAGGGTGACACTGACCTCTGTATTTTGAGGGGGGATGGTGACACTGACCTCTGTATAATGAGGTGGGTGACACTGACCTCTGTATTATGAGGGGGGAGGGTGACACTGACCTCTGTATTATGGGGGGGGTGACACTGACCTCTGTATTATGAGGAGGGTGACACTGACCTCTGTATTATGAGGGGGTGACACTGACCTCTGTATTATGAGGGGGTGACACTGACCTCTGTATTATGAGGGGGTGACACTGACCTCTGTATTATGAGGGGGGTGACACTGACCTCTGTATTATGAGGGGGGTGACACTGACCTCTGTATTATGAGGGGGGTGACACTGACCTCTGTATTATGAGGAGGGTGACACTGACCTCTGTATTATGAGGGGGTGACACTGACCTCTGTATTATGAGGGGGTGACACTGACCTCTGTATTTTGAGGGGGTGACACTGACCTCTGTATTATGAGGGGGGTGACAATGACCTCTGTATTATGAGGGGGGTGACACTGACCTCTGTATTATGAGGGGGGTGACACTGACCTCTGTATTATGAGGGGGGTGACACTGACCTCTGTATTATGGGGGGGTGACACTGACCTCCGTATTATATGGGGGGTTGACACTGCCCTCTGTATTATGAGGGGGAGGGTGACACCTGACCTCTGTATTATTAGGGGGGTCTGGGTTTGGAGTCATATGTCCGGGTTTGGGGTCATATGTCCGGGTTTGGAGTCATATATACTGGTTTGAAGTCATATGTCTGGGTTTGGAGTCATATGTCCGGGTTTGGAGTCATATATCTGGGTTTGGAGTCATATATCCAGGTTTGGCATAATATATCCGGGTTTGGAGTCATATGTCTGGGTTTGGAGTCATATGTAGGGATGGGCCGAACACCCCCATGTTTGGTTAGCATCCAGAACATGCAAACAGGCAAAAAATGTGTTCAAACATGCGAACACCATTAAAGTCTATGGGATATGAACATGAATAATCAAAAGTGCTCATTTTAAAGGCTTATATGCATGGTGTGGTGTCAGGGGGGGCGGGGTCACCTGTACATGTCACTGGGTAACCCTGCGGCATTCCCTGTTGCGTCAGAGGGGGCAGGGTCACCCGCGCACATCACGGGTGGCCCCGCCCTCAGCTTTGTAAGAACTGTCACGGCAGGTCTAGCGTCATTCAGCGGACTCCTCCCATGGAGGTGGATCGTGTCATGGCGGCGTCTTTCTCTGTATCCCGGGATGAGGAAGGATTACATTGCTGGAATTTTCTTTTTCTTTTTTAATAAAGGAATTGTCCCATGCTGTGTCTGTGTGTTTTTTACAATTTTTGACACTTTTTTGTGAAATGGTAGGAGTACAATGTACCCGTTACCATTTTACACAGGGGGGGCTGGGATCTGGGGGTCCCCTTGTTAAAGGGGGCTTCCAGAATCCGATAAGCCCCCCCGCCCGCAGACCCCCACAACCACCAGGCAAGGGTTGTGGGGATGAGGCCCTTGTCCCCATCAACATAGTGAGATCCTCCCCATGTTGAGGGCATGTGGCCTGGTATGGTTCAGGAGGGGGGGCACTCTCTCGTCTCCCCCTCTTTTCCTATGTCCTGCCAGGTTGCGTGTTTGGATAAGGGTCTAGTATGGATTTTTGGGTGGACCCCCATGCCATTTTTTAAAAAAATTTTGGCGCGGGGTTCCCCTTAAAATCCATACCAAACCTGAAACGGCCTGGTATGAAATTTGGGGGGACCCCATGCTCTTTTTTTTTTAATTTTGGTTCGGGGTTCCCCTTAATATTCAAACCAGACCCAAAGGGCCTGGTAATGGACTGGAGGGGGGATCCCATGAGTTTTTTTCAATTACTTATCTGTATTGCAGAGACCCGACAATTTATTAATAGCTGCGATCAGTTTTACATGACTTTTTTCTTTAGAAATGTCATTTTGCTCTCGGACTGTTCTAAACACGGGAAACATGCGCCCCTTTACAGGCATACTATAGACACCCCCCCAGGTATGAAATTTAAAGGAATATTTCACTTTTATTGTTTCACTTTAAGCATCATTAAAATCACTGCTCCTGAAAAAACTTCAGTTTTTAAAACTTTTTTTTCCATTGATACATGTCCCCTGGGGCAGGACCCGGGTCCCCAAACCCGTTATATGACAATAACTTTCATATTAACCTTTAAAATCAGCACTTTTGATTTCTCCCATAGACTTTTAAAGGGTGTTCTGCGGCTTTCGAACACCCCAAATTGTTCGCTAGTCGGCGAACGGGCGAACAGCCAATGTTCGAGTCGAACAGACAGCCCATCTCTAGTCATATGTCCAGGTTCGGAGTCATATGTCCGGGGTTTAGTCTGCCTGAACCCCAGACACATTATTCAGACCAGAGTGTGGCTCCCCAAGTAACCGAGATCGTCACACACAAATCTGTTCGCACAGTTTGGCCACACCCACTCTTCACTGCGCCGCAGTACTACTCCCCATGGTGTACCCAAAGGTTTCCCAGGTCTTTTACAATCCTACTACAATAAAGTGTTGGGGTTTGGCTTGAAGAAAAAGGTGGCAACCCGGGCCCTGTCAGGTAGGCTGTATGGAGCCCCATAAATTTCGAACAGCAGCCCTACAAGAGGGGTGAGAGCAGAATGATCATAATATAGGCTTAATGATAGAAATAATAACATCAGGGATCCCGTCCTTTGTAATTACTAACTTGCACCACGCAGGAGAAATGGAGAGAAGTGGTGACATCTCTTCAGTGTCTCATGTTGTATTTATGGAGATATTTAGAACCTGAACACTCAGATCTCTCTTTCCTCTGCATGGTGCAGAATAGTCATTATAAAGGGCTGGGACCCCTGAACTTCCCATTATTTTATTTGATGAATCCAATAAGTTATGCTCACTGTGCTGTAACCCCCATTGTATTATATATGGATTTGTGGTGGGTTTTTTGAGAACACACCTTGTTATGTGCATTTATAACTATTTACCTGCTGGTGCTGTCCACCATATATATATATATATATATATATATATATATATATATATATATATATATATATATATATATATATATATATATATATATACACACACACACATATATATATATATATATATATATATATATATATATTATTCATATATTTTTTAACATGGGAGTTTATTGAAGTTTGAATTCCATTGAATAAATAGATTGAATAAAATGACATAAAATGAAAAGCCGTGTACACTATAGAAATCAATGTGTGTATGTGAGTGTGCATTTGTCCTTCTGTGTGTGTCCCCCCCCCCGTATATCCCAGCCCAGTATATCTCTACACAGACACACACAGATCACTACCATACAAAGCCATTTATTGCTATAGAGAGAAAAACAGAAAAAAGAATTACATTGTCTCAATAAACATGTTACAGGAGAAGATCACACATCTGATCTGATCAATATGAAGATTATTGATGAATCTCCAGCTAATCAATGTCACTTTCCTGTGATCAAATGAATGGAATACCAGGAAAGAAGTGATTATTGATGGGATAGAAATGGACCAACATCCTCTAAAGAAATCACTCCTCCATTTCTAATAAACATCTCCTGTTCCTAAAAGGAAACATTTGTATCTTTACAAAGATCTGATCTCTGTGTGTGTGTATGGAGTGAGCACAGTGTCCAGATGATGACACCGAGAAGGAAACATTGTCAGATCATCAGAAACACTGTGACACCCACCTAGACATCTCCTTTCCTTTCTTATATAAAAGTAACATTACATTGACATCATTGCTAAGGAAAGTCCATTTCTATACCTTCAAATATGTTATTTGTGAAAATAAATCAATAAAAAGAAATAAAAAATGTATAATAAATCTTGGGAATTTAAAAAATAGAGAAAAGGAACCTTCACTCAGTCCATAACACAAACACAACACAAGATTTGTCAGAGTTACAAAACATGATGGAATAGAATTTATAGAAAATTTAGTTCAGTAGAGATCTTTCAAGTCTTCTTCAGACACGATGTAACTAAGAAAATGTATTTTGTGGAATTCAGATGGAATGGTTTAAGGTTCTCTCACCCTGTAGAGGACAATGATTTCATCTCTGGAGGTCTTCATCAGGTCAGGATTGGTGTTCTCTGGGGGTCTTCATCAGGTCTTGATTGGTGTTATGGGTGGTAATCTTCATCAGATCAGGATAAGTGTTTTCTGGAAGTCTTCATCAGACAAGGATTGGTGTTCTCTAGAGGTCTTCATCAGATCAGAAGAAGTGTTATGGGAATCTGGACTCTGTAACAGGCAGGCCGTGGATAATATCAGAAATCAGAAGAAAAGAAGAAGATACAGCACTGGCTTGGGATTTCATGGTAAACGGTGGAGAGATGGACAGTCCACCACTTCTTACTCGAGAGCCTCACTAGCCTCAGGTGGGTCCAGAGGCTTCAGGGAGCTTACTTTATCTCCCCAGCCTAATGCATGATAATCTTCAATGTTATCTCCTGCCACAGTGACCCTCTGTTCACCTTTGTAATACTCTTCAGAATACAGGACCCAGGCCCCATGGACATTTTTTTGTGATGAAACTATGTTGTCAAATCCATACGGTTTAAGGGAATTTGCAGCTTTGGTCAGGGTCACAGATTTGCCCCCATAGTAGCCGTGCTCAAACAGAGTAATCGTGGGATTATACAGACCGCCCTTCACAACTCGCACAGAGCTGATTTTCTTCTCAAATGCTGGGATTGAGGCATAAGAACCTTCCGAATAGCATTTAAACTGTCCTGTATAATTGATTCCACTGAAGACAATCCATGGGTCTCCGTGGACTTTAAGAGATCGAGCTCTCTGCAGGAATCCAATAGATGTCAGGTCTTTCGTTTCATGGTCTATTGACACATAGTCTCCCTTGAAATTTGGAAGCTCGAACAGCTCAAGGGAACTCATCTTCCAGTTGTATGTGAGGGTGAGATGATGGGAACGGAGATCTCTCTGCAGGTTGCTTTGAGTTCTCTTCTTGGCTGATGGTGAATTTATACAGGAGCCTCAGTGCTGAGTGGACTCATTTTATGGGAGGTTTCATTATTTCTTCAGAATGTCTGTTCAGAGGCGGTACAATGCGTGGGCGGGAGGGGGGTGTGCCCTGGGCGGAGTGTGAGAGGGGGCGGGTTCAGGACCCCGCGCTGCGTTAGTTCTCCCGGTGTAGCGGTACTGAACACAGCTGTTCTGTCCTCCCCCGTTTGCTCTCCCGGCCGTCTTAACACAAGCGGCCACACTGACAGGGGAGGAGAAGAGCCGCGGGCTGTGTGTGTAAGAGCCGGCTCATCCTCCTTCTCCCTCTGTCAGGAGCTGCAGGACCGCAGTGGCTGGTCAGAGAGATAGGGAGAGAGGCAGAGCGGTCGTCAGAGCTCCCCCGTCCCGTTACCCCCCCCCTCACACTTCTATAGCACAGAACACAGTGAAGGGTTCTGCCTCTATGCTACACATCTGAGACTGTGTTGGAAAAAGAGCGCACACATATACCAGAGAAGTGCAGTGTCTGCTGGGGAGGAGAACTGTGAGAAGGAGGGGGAGGAATTTGTGAAAAGAGGTGAGAACTCCTTACAGGGAGGTTTACAAATTGTGGCTGTGGGGTGGGGGGGGGGGGGGCGGTAGATATACAGAGGTGGCTATGGAAGGGGGGTATACAGAGGTGGCTGTGGAAGGGGGGTATACAGAGGTGGATGTGGAAGGGGGTATACAGAGGTGGCTGTGGAAGGGGGGTATACAGAGGTGGATGTGGAAGGGGGGTATACAGAGGTGGATGTGGAAGGGGGATATACAGAGGTGGATGTGGAAAGGGGGTATACAGAGGTAACTGTGGAAGGGGGGTATACAGAGGTGGATGTGGAAGGGGGGTATACAGAGGTGGAAGGGGGGTATACAGAGGTGGCTATGGAAGGGGGGTATACAGAGGTGGATATGGAAGGGGGGTATACAGAGGTGACTATGGAAGGGGGGGATACAGAGGTGTCTATGGAAGGGGGGTATACAGAGGTGGCTATGGAAAGGGGGTATACAGAGGTGGCTGTGGAAGGGGGGTATACAGAGGTGGCTGTGGAAGGGGGGGTATACAGAGGTGGCTGTAGAAAGGGGGTATACAGAGGTGACAATGGAAGGGGGGTATACAGAGGTGAATGTGGAAGGCGGGTATACAGAGGTGGCTATAGAAGGGGTTTACAGAGGTGGCTATGGAAGGGGGGTATACAGAGGTGGATGTGGAAGGGGGGTATACAGAGGTGTCTGTGGAAGGGGGGTATACAGAGGTGGCTATGGAAGGGGGGGTATACAGAGGTGGCTATGGAAGGGGGGTATACAGAGGTGGCTGTGGAAGGGGGGTATACAGAGGTGGCTGTGGAAGGGGGGTATACAGAGGTGGCTGTGGAAGGGGGGTATACAGAAGTGGCTGTGGAAGGGGAGTATACAGAGGTGGCTGTGGAAGGGGGTATACAGAGGTGGAAGGGGAGTATACAGAGGTGGCTGTGGAAGGGGGTATACAGAGGTGGAAGGGGGGTATACAGAGGTGGCTATGGAAGGGGGGTATACAGAGGTGGCTATGGAAGGGGGGTATACAGAGGTGGATATAGAAGGGGGGTATACAGAGGTGGCTGTGGAAGGGGTGTATACAGAGGTGGCTTTGGAAGGGGGGTATACAGAGGTGGATGTGGAAGGGGGGTATACAGAGGTGGCTTTGGAAGGGGGCGTACAGAGGTGGATGTGGAAGGGGGGTATACAGAGGTGGATGTGGAAGGGGGGTATACAGAGGTGGCTTTGGAAGGGGGGTATTCAGAGGTGGTTATGGAACTGGAGTCAAGCCATCAGACAGTTGCAATTCAGTGGTCTTGCAATCAGACAAGTTTTCTGGTAGAATTTTCAACACAGAAAAATGAAATATAAAATAATGTAATATATAAAATAATGATTACACAGAGTTGTCACACATACATCACCCTCTCTAACATTTACAATACGGTGCGATTTTACTGTGGAAATTTAAAGATACAGAGCCCCAAATATCAAGCCATTGGCTACAAACTGACATTTTTTCACTTCTAAATGGGTTGAAAACAAAATCTTCCTTTGGACCAAAAAGTTTACAATGCAGATGTGTCATATACACCCCCCTCTATGATATCTTACAATACGTTATGATTTTACTGTGGAGATTTAAATATAGAGAGTCTAATATGAACTAATTGGCTACAAACTGACATTTTCACAATATTTCAAAATGGGTCAGAAACAAAATCTCCCATTGGACAAAAACGTTTACAATGCAGATGTATCATACACACCCCCCTCTATGATATTTTACAATATAGTATGATTTTAGTGTGGAAATTTAAAGATACAGAGCCCCAAATATCAACCCATTGGTTACACAGTGACATTTTTTCAATACTTCTAAATGGGTCAAAAAACAAACCGGCGTCATGTCCGGTTCCTCTCTCCCCTCTCTGTACAGATCGTACAGAGAAGGGAGAGATCAGGTGCTGCAGCGCTGTGGGCTGGATGTGTACTGCCCATAACGCTGATCTGTGCCCATTCCTGCACTCATCCATTCATCCATCCATCCATGCTCAGCCATCCTCAGCAATACTCATCCATCCATACTTGGCCATGCTCAGCCATCTATATCCATCCATACTCAGCAATACTCATCCATCCATCCTCAGCCATACCCAGCCATCCCATCAACACTCAGCCATACCCACCCAGCCATACTCAGCCAACCCATCCACACTCAGCCATCCCATCCATACCCAGCCATACTCAGCCATGCTCAACCATGCTTAGTCATCCCCATCCACGGCTCATCCATGCCACTACAGTGCCTCAAAGTGTAATAGGTAGTCAAATTAGATTTGACATTTATACCCCTAGAACACCTGATGGTGCTCCCTGCATGTTGGGCCTCTGTATGTGGCCAGGCTGTGTAAAAGTCTCACACATGTGGTATCGCCATACTCAGGAGGAGTAGTAGAATGTATTTTGGGGTGTAATTTGTGGTATGCATATGCTGTGTGTGAGAAATAACCTGATAATATAACAATTTTGTGAAAAAAAAAAATCTTGATTTTGCAAAGAATTGTGAGAAAAAATTACAACTTCAAAAAACTCACAATGCCTCTTTCTAAATACCTTGGACTGTCTACTTTCCAAAAAGGGGTCATTTGGGGGTATTTGTACTTTCCTGGCTTGTTAGAGTCTCAAGAAATGAGCTAGGCAGTCAGTACATCCGATGTGATCAATTTTCAGTGATTGGCACCATAGATTGTAGACTCTATAACTTTCACACAGACCAAATAATATACACCGATTTGGATTATTTTTACCAAAGATATGTAGCAGTATAAAATGTGGCCAAAATGTATGCAGAAAAATTACTAATTTGCAAAATTTTATAACAGAAACAAAGAAAAATGTTTTTTTTTTTTACAGAATTTTCTGTCTTTTTTCATTTATAGCGGAAAAAATAAAAAACCCAGCTGTGATTAAATACCACCAAAAGAAAGCTCTATTTGTGTGAAAAAAGGACAAAAATTTCATATGGCTATAGTGTTGCATGACTGAGTAATTGTCATTCAAAATGTGAGATCACCGAAAGCTGAAAATTGGTCTGGTTAGGAAGGGGGTTTAAGTGCCCAGTGGTCAAGTGGTTAAATAAATTTGATTTTTTACATTTTTTATTGGATATGTTTTATAGCAGAAAGTAAAAAAATGTTTTACATTGGTAGCCTAGTGATAAGCTGAACTGTCCTGGGTTCAGCTCAGAAGGGGTTCGGTGAAGTTCAGATGCCAAACCCTTTTTTGTCCTAGAAAGTAAAATGAAGCCTGATAAGAATTAATCTATTTCTCCATCTTGAGAACATTTCTCACAAGTCATTAATCTTTCACTTTCATGCACACTGGGCGTGTTTACAGCGCCTGTTTTTGTCTTCAGACGTTTTTTTTCTACAGTCAATAAACTCCCCAGAATATTATCCTATGTGTCCATGCCCACATAGGTTGTTATCAACTGTTTTTGGCTGTTAAAAAAAAAAAAAAACTAAAACTAGTGAAATAATAAAAAATGTCATAAATCAATAACCTTTTTTGTAGACGCGATAACTTTTGCACAAACCAATCAATATACGCTTTTTCTTTTTTTTTTTTTTTTTTTTATTTGGGATATTTATTGTAGCAAAAAGTAAAAAATATTGTTTTTTTTTTTTTTTTAATTGTCACCTTTTTTTGTTTATAGCACAAAAATTAAAAACTGCAGAGGTGATCAAATACCACCAAAAGAAATCTCTATTTGTGGGGGAAAAAAATGATAATCTCATTTGGGTACAGCGTCGCACGAACGCGCAATTGTTATTCAAAATGTTACAGCTCTGAAAGCTGGAAATTGGCCTGGGCAGGAAGGGGATGAAAATGCCCGGTGTTGAAGGGGTTAATGCATTGAATGCAAACCATGAGGCTTTACAACCCCTTTAACCTCCCTGACGGTATTCCTGAGTGTGGCTCGGGGGGGATTTTCAGTTCCAAAAGCGGTAAGCCCGAGCCACACTCGGGATCGCAGTATCCTGGTACATGTTACTTACCTTGTCCCCAGGATCCTGCAATGTCCCCTCGCTGTGTGCGGCGGCTGTGTCTCCGCTCCATTCATCACAGAGCCAGGTTCCGTTCCCTGCGACCATTGCGACACACGTGGACGGAGCGCGGCACCAAATTCAAAAGGTGAAACACACGCTATACATACAGTACAATGTATTCTTATAGATTACATTACTCTATCAAATAATTCCACATCCCTTTTGTCCCTAATGGTTTATCCAATGCCCTGCATGCAGTTTTATATAATAAATACTGTTCTTTCTGCTTGGAAACTGGAGATTGTCCATAGCAACCAAAACCGTCCTTTTACATCAAAAGCGGTTTTAGACCAGCTAGAAAACAGCGATAATAAATTAGAATCACTTGCAGAATTGAGCGATAGTGATTGGTGGGGAAATTTGTCATCAAACACTGAAAGTAATGAGAGCGATAATTCTGCAAGTGAGCAAATTTCAATGTTTTTGATTTGATTACATTATTGAATACTTTTTGTTATTATTTGTTATAATTATTTATAGTTATTTATTATATTATAATTTATGATTTTGTGTTTCAAACTTTATCATACCCGGGATGTGTACTAGACTCTTGTTTGGACAGATTTAAGTGTGTTATTCCTAAGAATTACAGGCCTACAATATAAAACGTCAAATTTCCATGCAAAACAATTGTACCGCTTTGCGCATCAAAAATCTGAAATAATCATACCGCCAGAGAGGTTAAGCAATTCAGCCCTGGAAGATTTGGCTGCTCTATGACCATAAATAAAAATGACAGCGTGGTGCTAACTAAAACTTTGTAAGTGTGTACCCTGGATGTGGTAGAGCTGTGACACAATGATGAGTGAGTGTACCACAACAAAGTAAAAAACAAACAAAAACAAAAAAGTGAGCTAGACAATGAGTTGAGTCTGTGTAGCATAAATAATTAAATAAAGTCCACAGTATTGTGACGAGGTAAGTCCCTCCCATAAGGATGTCTTCGGTCACATGAGGACAGTGAATTGCTTGTCTGTAGTTACTTTCCAGTAGACAAAACATGGAGAAAAATGGCATACTCTTACCAGCTGTGGTGGACCCTAAGTGACATATGACAGAAGACATACAGGCTTTAGATCATATGATGTATGGAGCAGGTGCGGAGGCCAAACGGGTCCTGATATGGTGTCCCCAACTCTCGGTCCATGGACTTCAAAGGTACTCAGCGGTCTGGACGATGGTCTTGGGACCCACCTCTTCAAAAGCTCCAAGGGACGAACACATGGAGAAAGGAAAGGGAAGGAGAACTCCAAATGGTGCAGGTCAAACTGGATGGTTTATTGGTAATATCAAATCGCAAAGCAGTAAAAGTGATCACAAGACAATAAAAAGGAAAAAAAGCAATGTGGGGTACAGAGAATGCTGGCCCATTTTTTCTCCTACAATCCCTGCTCAATGACCAGGACATTTTTTGCGATTCGGCATTGCGTTGTTTTAATGTACAATTGAGTGGTCGTGCAATGTAGGACAGGGTTCAGTGTTGTTGGAGCTTGTTCCGCCACCACGCCTCCAAAATGCTAGTAGTGATTCTGTCACATCTCTCTCCTCCACCCTTTCCTCTTCTTCTTCCTCTATGGCCTCTTCTGCAGATTTGTCCTCAGCAGTGCTCTGTAAGCGTTCAAGTGGCTATGCAAGCAGTCTTGCTAAAAGATGCCATGAGGTACTTGAGTTGGTCTGCCTAGGGGGCAGGAGCCACACTGGGGAAGAGATTCTGTCAGCTCTGATGGGGCAGGCTCAGAGGTGGTTGACTCCATGCCAGCTTCAACCAGGAATGGTTATATGCAACAATGGCACCAACCTTCTCTCCACCCTCCGACAGGGACACTTGACCCATGTTCCATGTTTGGCACACGTCCTGAATTTGGTGGTGCAGTGGTTCTTGACCAGGTACCCAGGCTTACAAAATCTCCTGAGGCAGGCCAGAAAAGTATGTGGTAATTTCTGCCAGTCATGGAATGCCAGCGCTCAGCTGGCTGACATTCAAAGGGAATGCAACCTGCCCGCCAATCGCCTCATTTGTGACATGCCCACCAGGTGGAACTCAACATTGGCAATGCTGCAGCGGCTGCACACACAGCAGAGGGCCATCAATGAGTACCTGTGTGAGTATGGCACCAGGACAGGGTCAGGGGAGCTTGGCTTCTTTTCGCCATGCCAGTGGCTACTGATCAAGGATGCATGCACTCTCCTATCACCATTTGAGGAGGCCACAAGGATGGGGAGCAGCAGAAATGCATGCATCAGTGATGCTGTCCCTCTAGTCTCCCTGCCGGAGCACACAC
Source organism: Aquarana catesbeiana (assembly GCA_037953035.1). Classification (NCBI taxonomy): domain Eukaryota; kingdom Metazoa; phylum Chordata; class Amphibia; order Anura; family Ranidae; genus Aquarana; species Aquarana catesbeiana. The sequence continues at coordinate 1,085,956 of JBBHAA010001355.1, read as the reverse complement.
TTTGTGGAATCATGGACAGGGCACATGTCAGCATGGATGTAGAGGATAACACTCAGCAGCAGTCTTCAAGGGATGGTTTTCAGTCCCCAGAAACCCAAGGAGTTGTACGTGGCTGGGAGGAGGTAGTTACAGATGTGATCCTCAGTTATCCTGAGGACACAGAATCGAATGCCTCTGGCCTCCCTGATTCTGCAAAGTCTGTGAAAGGACCCTAGGATTTGTGGTATCAAGAAGAGGGATCATTACTGGCTGGCAATCCTTCTTGATCCACGTTACAAGGGTAAAGTTTCAGAGCTCATCCTGACTTTGCAGAGGGAGCAAAGGATGAAACATCTTCAGGAGGCCTTAAAGAAAGATTTGTGTAACGCATTTCCAGACCCCGGAATGTTACCATTTCATGGTGCTGGACAACATGTTGCTGAGGCTTCATTCAGTCAGAGGAAGAGTGGTGGAAAAGGTGGCTGGCTGACCAATGCCTTTTAAACAATTTTTCAGTCCTTAGCACCAAGGTCTGATCAGTTCAAGCAACTGTCACCAGCGTCTGCATTATATGGTGCAGGAATATCTAGGGGCAAGAGCAGACTTGGAGATCTTTCCAACAGAGCATCCACTGGGTTACTGGTACTTGAAGATGGACCACAGGTCAGAACTTGCTCAATATGCAACTGAGCTACTGGCCTGTCCTGCATCCAGCGTGCTTTCTGAACGCACAGTCAGTGCTGCTGGAGGGTTTGTAATGGATCAAAGAGTGCGTCTGTCCATAGACTCTATTGATAGGCTCACATTCTTAAAAATGAATCAGTCTTGGATCAGCAGCTATCAAGCACCTGATGCTGATGTAACTGATTGAATTTGCTATGGATCTGGGATCCCTTGAAGACTGCCTATGCTGTCTATCCTATTCCTCCTCAATCTTGATGATTCTAGCTTTCAACAATATTTTGTGTTTAGGGCACCACCACCACCAAAACCCAAGGCTCAATTTTTCTAACCTTGTTTAACAGGGGCATGTTAATACACTTTTTGATATAATATTTAAGAGCAGGGCCCATTCCTGCACCCAACAAGAGTAACTGTGAGGGGTTACAGTGTTGTGGCACCACCAACACCTAAGGCCCAATTTTTCTGCAGAGTATATAAGGCAGCCCGTTTAGTATATATACTGCTGTTCAGAGTTTATAGTGCCTGGGGGACCCCAACACCCTTTTTTTTTTTTAAATTTTGGTGCGGGGTTCCCCTTAATATCCATACCAGACCTGAAGGGCCTGGTATGGATTTTGAGGGGGACATCCACCCCATTTTTTTTTTTTTTGGCTCAGGGTTCCCCTTAATATTAACTCCAAACTCAAGGGGCCTGGTAATGGACTGGGGGGGGAACCCACACAGTTTTTTTTCAATGATTTTTATCTATATTGCCGGGATATGACAATACTGTATATTACAACAGTGAGCAGTTTTAAATGACATTTTTTCCTTTAAATGTAATGTTGCTGTGGTACTGTTATAAACATGGGAAAGATGTGCTGCGTTTACAGGCAGACTAATGAGACCCCCCAGGCACGATATTTAAAGGATTATTTCATTTTTATTGTTTCACTTTAAGCATTATTAAAATCACAGCTCCCAAAAAAATGTCAGTTTTTAAAACTTTTTTTGCAACGATACATGTCCCCGGGGCAGGACCCGGGTCCCCAAACACTTTTTATGGCAATAGCTTGCATATAAGCCTTTAAAATAAGCAGATTTTTCACATTCATATCCCATAGACTTTAACGGTGTTCGTATGTTCACACAAATTTTTTGCCTGTTTGCATGTTCTGCTGCGAACCAAACTGGGGGTTGTTCGGCTCATCCCTACTCTAGGCCACTCCAGGACCTTTAATGTGCTTATTCTTGAGCCACTAATTTGTTGTCTTGGCAGTATGTTTGGGTCATTGTTATGCTGTAAGACCCATCCATGATCCATCTTCAGTGTTCTGGCTGAGGGAAGAAGTTCCTTATCCAAGATTTTACAATACATGGCCCCGTCCATTGGGCCCTCAAAGTCGGCCTGTACCTTTAGCAGAGAAACAGCCCCAAAGCATCATGTTTTCTCCTCCATGATTGACAGTAGGGATGGTGCTCTTTGGGTCACTGTGTCAGCATTGTTCTTCCTCCAAACACGGCAAGTCATATGAGTAAGCCAACAGGAAGACTCAATGAACTTCCACAGTGCTCACAGCGCCATGGCAGTTCATTGAAAACTACAAGCCTCGTAGGTGGGACACACCCACTTTCTCTTGGTTTGGCCGAGCAGCCATTCTAAAGATGAATGTTTTACCCTGCATGTTTTACCTCCTGCAAAAGGTATCTCTATAAGACTACCTCTTGCATTCTTTTGTTCATATAGGCAACTCTGTGTGACCTTTTTATGGCACTGTAAGCGGCCCGGAATCAGTCATGATCAACTAGTCCTTCCCAAAAAAAGGTGTGATAGGACACCCGGACTTACGTAATTTTTATTGGGCCTTTCACCCAGCATGCCTAACATGTTTCTCTTGGGCGTGCACCCCAACCCCTTTCTTAGCGCCCAACACTTCTTCCGGGATTGAAATCTAATGGATAGAACTGAACCAAGCTCACAATGGCCAGATGCCCATATACCAATGTGGACCGATCTGCAGCTACACAACTTTCTCCATTCCATGGCTTGTCCTGAGTCAGTTTCTCTGCCTCTTACTCCTTTTGAGAGCTCATGCGCCAAGACCGCACCCCAACAACATGTAGTTTCCTCGGTTAATGCCTTTCTCTTCTCAAATAAGCCCCCTAATGCTGGGTAGGATCGCACAGCTTGTGAACGAGATCTCAATACAATCCTTTCCTGAAGAATAGGATCACACTTTCATTAACGCCCACAAAGGGTCTGTTAATGTTACGACGCAGGAAAGTTGTTGCAACCTCATTTTGAGATGGTATCGAACTCCCGCTCTACTACTAAAAAATTAACTCAAACCTTCCTAAGTATTGTTGGTGATGCTGCCAAGGAGATGGAACTTATCTTAACTTAGATGGAGATGCTGCTTATCTGGTGGGATTGCCCTCAGATACAACCCTTCTGGTCTGATGTCCACCCTGTAATTTCCCAAGTGAAAACATACACTTTAAACTACTCCTCTGCGCAATTTCTTCTTCACCACACTTCTCTCTCCCACAGAGCCTATTATAAATCACACGCCATGCATATGGTGAATTCAGCTAAAATGTGTATCCCGTTCCACTGGGGTACAACCCACATCCCCTCCCTGTTAGAATGGTTTACACACCTTTGGAAAATTGCCGATATGGAAGAACTCATTCACCCGACAAAAGATTCCCCTTCCAAATTCACATCCATCTGGGCCTGTTGGTTCCACTTTTACAACACTGACCAATATAAGCAATTCATAGGCTGCTCTCACTTAGGCCAGTAGCCTTTTCACCTGAAGAAGATTTAACTGGAGGAACTTCTTAGTGACATTTTTACATGACTAACGAGCCTCACCCCTCTAGTTAGGGTTGCCACCTGTCCGGGATTCACCTAGACAGTTCGGGTTTTGAATCATGATTTGGGGTTTAAGTCTGCCTGAAACACAGACACAATGGGGTTTATTTACAATCCTATAGTGTATGCTAAAACAATTTTTTTTGCTGTGTGCCACCAAAGTGTTGGGGTTTGGCTTGAAGAAAAATTGTCATCCCTACCTCTAGTAGATGAGAATAGAACAGACAGATCCTTGCTGGAGAGACCTCGCAATGGCCCACCAGTCCTCCCCCTCCCTTTTTTTTCTCATCTCCCTCTATTTCCTACATCCCCATCTCCTTTATACTTCCCCCCAAACCCTGACCCACCTTTTTTTTCTGGTTCAATACAACCCCTGACTCAGCTTATGTCAGGTAGGTCTCATTAGCCATATTTTCCATTCTTTTTCTTCCCGGCTTCTGTTCATCCACCACACCCTCCTCCCTCAGAAGACAGATGTGCCCCCCCACTTTTATTCTTTTCTTACTCTTCTATATACAGTAAAACCTTAGATTGTGAGCATAATTCGTTCCGGAAACATGCTAGTAATCCAAAGCACTTGTATATCAAAGCAAATTTCTTGATAAGAAATAATGGAAACTCAGATGATTCATTCCACAACCATTTATTCATAGGTCTTGTCCAATCCTAGTAAGTTACTGATCAATATTTACTGTTCCATGTTTTAATAATTTCATTGCATTAGCGGTTCTTCACTCCGTATCCTGTTGTATGTGCTCTGGTTCTCATGCAGATCCTTGTACAATATCAGTCCTACGTCTGAGATGTTTTTGCACTGCATGTAAACTCTGGAAGAATGAAAACTACAAGCCGACAGCCGCAAAGGCTGCTGGACTTATTTGTTTTCCATTCACAGAGGACACGTGGCCAGGCGGGAGGAGCCCGTGTCTTTTTTGAATTGTGGCACTGGGAGAAGATCCCCGGTCTGCTGTCACAGCGGGGATTGGTAAGGGGGGTGTAGCATGTTATGAAAGGTGAATGTATCCATTAACTACTCCCGGCCATGTAAGTGAATGGGCCTGTTGATTACACTGATAGGTGCTCAGTGGTGCCTGCGCTCGCTGGCATTCCTAATAACCATTGAAAGCAGGAAGCTGTATAATGACCGTAGCATTATTGCCATTATACATGATGTTCAGCCTCTGCCAAATGGGTAAATGTTCGGGTGTTTGTCTGAATTCCTGAACAGCAAAGGTTTGGTCTGAACTTGTGTTCGGAATGAAAGTTCATCCATAGTTATCCTTGGTACAGAAATAGAGGGGGATCTTCCAATGGGCACACCAGTTCTGGGAGACAACCTGGGATTCTCTTCCTTTTTAAGTGATTTCCTCTTACTTCCTGTTTTTATTTTGTAACAGGAAGCAAAAGGAAATCTCCCCAATGGGACGCAGATTGAAAAAACTATATATATATACTCACAGGGGTTATGACCCTCACTTATGCTAACCAACATGAAAACAAAAAGCTTTGCCTTTATTTCTTCATTAACCTCTTTACAACTTTACGACTGTACTATATCAGTTTTACTGCTACAGGGCGGCTGCTCTGTGCAAATCACATACAGTATATAGATGTGATTCTTCACTTCCAGGCCTGAAAGCACGCTGCCGGCGGCTCACTCCCTCTGTGATTTTACACAGCAGGAGTTGATCAGTGGGTCCCGCAGACTCGATGTCCATCGGGACTCGTCGATCATTCGGTACTCAGGCAGAATGACAGACTGTCTATGTAAACAAGGCAGACTGTCATTCTGTGAGTACAGAAGACATGGATCCTGTGAAGCAGAAACACCAATCCATGTCTTCATACAGTGAAAGCACCTCCCCCACAGTTAGAAAACACCCCCTAGGGACACAGTTAATCCTTTGATCACCCCTGATGTTAACCCCTTCCCAACCAGTGTCATTTGTACAGTGACAGTGCATATTTGTTAGGATTGATCACTGTATTAGTGTCACTGGTCCCCAAAAAAGTGTCCTAATTGTCACTTAGTTTGCGATTTGTCTGCCGCAATATTGCAGTCCCGCTATAAGTCGTTGATCGCCGCCATTACCAGTAAAAAATTAATAATAAAAATAAATATATCCCGTAGTTTGTAGACATCATAACTTTTGCGCAAACCAATCAATATACACTTATATAATTTATCAAAAATATGTAGCAGAATACTACACTTGTCGACCGGGCCATAGCCAAAAGACAGCTGCAGCACAGTCGGCTTATTCTGGGAGGGTGTCCATGGATGTCCTCCCAGTATCTTGCTTCCGTGCGCCCCCTGGGGCGCAAACCCGGGAATATCCGTGACTGCTGGGTCCTCTGGATCACAGTAAATGGCTGCTGACAACGGCCGCTTACCACGTGATCGGTCCGTCAAAAGATAGAGCGATCACTTGTAAACAAACCAGTGTCATGTCTGGTTCCTCTCTCCCCTCTCTGTACAGATTGTACAAAGAGGGGAGAGATCAGGTGCTGCAGTGATGTGGGCTGGATGTGTACTGCCCATAGCGCTGATCTGTGCCCATTCCTGCACTCATCCAGCCATCCATCCATCCATGCTCAGCCATCCCCAGAAATACTCATCCATCCATTCATACTCATCCATGCTCAGCAATAGTCATCCATCCATACTCAGCCATCCCATCCATACTCAGCCATCCCATCCATACTCAGCCATACCCAGCCATCCCATCCATACTCAGCCATACCCAGCCATCCCATCCACACTCAGCCATACCCAGCCATCCCATCCACACTCAGCCATCCCATCCATACTCAGCCATGCTCAACCATGCTTAGCCATCCCCATCCACGGCTCATCCATGCCACTACAGTGCCTCAAAGTGTAATAGGTAGTCAAATTAGATTTGACATTCATGCCCCTAGAACACCTGATGGTGCTCCCTGCATGTTGGGCCTCTGTATGTGGCCAGGCTGTGTAAAAGTCTCACACATGTGGTATCACCATACTCAGGAGGAGTAGTAGAATGTATTTTGGGGTGTAATTTGTGATATGCATATGCTGTGTGTGAGAAATAACCTGCTAATATAACAATTTTGTGAAAAAAAAAAGAAATCTTGATTTTGCAAAGAACTGTGGGAAAAAATTACAACTCCAAAAAACTCACAATGCCTCTTTCTAAATACCTTTGAATGTCTACTTTACAAAAAGGGGTCATTTGGGGGTATTTGTACTTTCCTGACTTGTTAGAGTCTCAAGAAATGAGCTAGGCTGTCAGTACATCCGGTGTGATCAATTTTCAGTGATTGGCACCATAGATTGTAGACTCTATAACTTTCACACAGACCAAATAATATACACTGATTTGGATTATTTTTACCAAAGATATGTAGCAGTATAAAATGTGGCCAAAATATATGCAGAAAAATTACTAATTCGCAAAATTTTATAACAGAAACAAAGAAAAATTTATATATTTTTTTACAGAATTTTCTGTCTTTTTTCATTTATAGCGCAAAAAAATAAAAAAACCCAGCGGAGATTAAATACCACCAAAAGAAAGCTCTATTTGTGTGAAAAAAAGGAGAAAAAATTCATATGGGTATAGTGTTGCATGACTGAGTAATTGTCATTCAAATTGTGAGATCACCGAAAGCTGAAAATTGGTCTGGTTAGGAAGGGGGTTTAAGTGCCCAGTGGTCAAGTGGTTAAAGAAATTAGATTTTTTACACTTTTTACTGGATATGTTTTATAGCAGAAAGTAAAAAAAAATGTTTTACATTGGTAGCCTAGTGATAAGCTGAACTGTCCTGAGTTCAGCTCAGAAGGGGTTCAGTGAAGTTCAGACGCCAAACCCTTTTTTGTCCTAGAAAGTAAAATGAAGCCTGATAAGAATTAATCTATTTCTCCATCCTGAGAACATTTTTCACAAGTCATTAATCTTTCACTTTCATGCACACTGGGTGTGTTTACAGCGCCTGTTTTTGTCTTCAGACGTTTTTTTTTTCTACAGTCAATAAACTCCCCAGAATATTATCCTATGTGTCCATGCCCACATAGGTTGTTATCAACTGTTTTTGGCTGTTAAAAAAAAAACTAAACCTAGTGGGTCACTGGTCCCAAAATAGTGTTAAAAGTGTCCGATCTGTCCGCTGATCACCGCCATTACTAGTAAAAAAAATAATAAAAAATGTCATAAATCAATAACCTATTTTGTAGACGCGATTACTTTTGTGCAAACCAATCAATATACGCTTTCTCTTTTTTTTTTAAATTTGGGATATTTATTATAGCAAAAAGTAAAAAATATTGTGTTTTTTTTTCAAAATTGTCACCTTTTTTTGTTTATAGCACAAAAATTAAAAACTGCAGAGGTGATCAAATACCACCAAAAGAAAGCTCTATTTGTGGGGGAAAAAATGATAATTTCATTTGGGTACAGCGTGGCACGACCGCGCAATTGTCATTCAAAATATTACAGCCCTGAAAGCTGGAAATTGGCCTGGGCAGGAAGGGGATGAAAATGCCCGGTATTGAAGGGGTTAATGCATTGAATGCAAACCATGAGACTTTACATCCCCTTTAACCATTTCAGCCCCAAAAGATTTGGCTGCTCAATGACCAGGCCATTTTTTGCGATACGGCACTGCGTTGCTTACGTCCTTTTTTCGCACAAATAGAACTTTCTTTTGGTGGTATTTGATCACCTCCTCGGTTTTTATTTTCTGCGCTATAAACAAAAGAAGAGCGACAATTTTGAAAAAAAACACTATCTTTTACTTTTTGCTATAATATCCCAAATTTCAAAAAAATCAAAATTTTCCTCAGTTTAGGGTGATATATATTCTTCTACATATTTTTTTGGGAAAAAAATCGCAATAAGCGTATATTGATTGGTTTGCGCAAAAGTTATAGCATCTACAAATTAGGGAATAGATTTATGGCATTTTTATTATTATTTTTTTTTTTTTTAGCAGAGACCCTAAAGAATAAAATGGAGATTATTGTAATATTTTATGTCACACAGTATTTGTGCAGCGGTCTTTCAAATGCAATTTTTTGGGAAAAAAACATTTTAATGAATTAAAAAAAAAGAAAACACAATAGTTACCCCAATTGCATGGATGAGAGAGTTTGAGGTGGAGAAACTTGACTGGTCTGCACAGAGTCCTGACCTCAACCCGATAGAACACCTTTGGTATGAATTAGAGCAGAGACTGTGTCCCAATACTTTTGGTAATATAGTGTCGTTTTTTTACTAGGTGATCTGGCCCTACAATAACGGAATGGATAAGTGAAATGAAGGAAATACAATATATGGAATAACAGATAAGGAGAGAAGGGTTGGAAAAAGATCAAAAGCCCATAATGTGGTATCAATGGGATAAGTTTCGGACCTCGATAAAAATGATATAATTTTTGTGAATGGGAACAAAACACCCCATAGAGAGGGGAAGAGAATTTTTTTTTTTTTTTTTTTTTTTTTATGAATTTTCAATGAATGGAAACTAAGATAGTTTAAAATGGATGGAAATAAATGTAATAGAGTAATTGTATAGAATAAGTAAGATAGGGATGAATGGAGTATGGACATGGTAAAGAAACATATATCAGATGGTTCAGTTTAGAATAGGTCATTAGAAAGTAGGACAGAGAGATGATATTTTAAGGAAAGGATGCTATATAATAATATAAAGTTCAACTTGATGATGAAAGATATTTATATGTATTTGTATAACTTGTTTTAAAAAATAATAAAGGAAGATTGAAAACAAATGATCAGTCTATAATTTTTTTTCATAGGTGTATTTTATATGATGGAGACAGAATATCAACCAAAAATCCAGAAAAAACACATCATACAAATGTTATAAATTGAGATGCAGTTCAGTTAGTAAAATAAGTATTTGATCCCCAAGCAAAACATGACTTATGCCCCGTACACACAATCAGAAATTCAGACCGTATGTATGCTCCATTGGACTTTTGCTGGTGGAATTTCCGCCAGCAAAAGATTGAGAGCAGGTTCTCTATTTTTCAGACGGAAAAAGTTCCTATCAGAAATTCCGTTCGTCTGTAGCAATTCCGATGCGCAAAATTCCTATGCATGCTCGGAAACAATTTGACGCATGCTCGGAAGCATTGAACTTCATTTTCTCGGCTCGTCATAGTGTTGTACGTCACCGTGTTCTTGACGGTCGAAAGTTCAGAGAACTTGTGTGACCGTGTGTATGCAAGGCAAGCTTGAGCGGAATTCCGTCGGAAAAACCATCCAAGGTTTTTCCGACGGAAATTCCGATCGTGTGTACGGGGCATTAATAGTTGGTGGAGAAACCCTTCTTTGCAAGTACAGAGGTAAGACATTTCTTGCCTCTGGTTGGTGACCAGTAGGGATGAGCCGAACACCCCCCGGTTTGGTTCGCAGCAGAACATGCGAACAGGCAAAACATTTGTGCAAAAACCATTAAAGTCTATTAGACACGAACGTGAAAAATCAAAAGTGCTAATTTTAAAGGCTTGTATGGAAGTTCTTGCCATAAAAAGTGTTTGGGGACCTGGGTCCTGCCCCAGGGGACATGTATCATTGCAAAAAAAAGTTTTAGAAATGTCCGTTTTTTCAGGAGCAATGATTGTAAAAATTCTTAAAGTGAAACAATAAAAAATGAAATGTTCCTTTAAATATCATGCCTGGGGGGTCTACTTAGTCTGCTTGTAAATTAGTGCATCTTTCCCATGTTTATAACAGTACCGCAGCAAAATGACATTTCTAAAAGAAAAAATGTCATTTAAAATTGCTTGTGGCTATAATGTATTGTCGGATCCCGGCAATATAGATAAAGATCATTGAAAAAAACTGCATGGGTCCCCCCCAGTCCATTACCAGGCCTTTTGGGTCTGGTATGAATACTAAGGGGAACCCCACACCAAAAATACCAAAAAAAAAATGGGGTGGATGTCTCTCCCCAGGCACTATATACTCTGAACAGCAGTATTTATACTATACGGCCTGCCCTATATACTCTGCAGAAAATTGAGCCTCAGGTGTTGGTGGAACCAAAACACACTGTAAGCCCTCACAGTTACTCTTGTTGGGTGCAGGACTGGGTCCTGCTGTGAAATATTATTAAATTATTATATTATAATATTATTATCAAAAATTGTAATTACATGGCCCTGTTAAACAGGGGCAGAACAATTAGCCCTTGGGTGGTGTTGGTGGTGCCCTAAACCAAAAACATTGTTGAAAGCTAGCATCATCAAGTTTGAGGAGGAATAGGATAGTCGGCATAGGTAGTCTTCAAGGAATCCCAAATCCATAGCAAATTTAATCAGTTACACCAGCATTAGGTGCTTGATAGCTGCTGATCCAAGACGGATTCATTTTTAAGAATATGAGCCTATCAATGGAGTCTGTGGACAGACACAATCTTTGATCCATTACAATCCCTCCAGCAGCACTGAATGTGTGTTCAGAAAGCACGCTGGATGCAGGACAGGCCAGTAGCTCAATTGCATATTGAGCAAGTTCTGGCCAGTGGTCCAACCTCAAGATCCAGTAACCCAGTGGATGCTCTATTGGAAAGGTTTCCAAGTCCGCTCTTGCCCTTAGATATTTCTGCACCATATAATGCAGAAGCTGGGGATGTTTGCTTGAACCGATCAGACATTGGCGCTAAGGACTGAAAAATTGTTTAAAAGCAGCGGTCAGCCGTCCACCTTCTCCACCGCTCTTCCTCTGACTGAACGAAGCCTCCGCAACACTCGGAGCACCAAATACAAGGACAATATGCGACCGGTCTAAACTATGTGGCATGTTCAGCAATGCCAGGAGCCTGGCGGACCAGATGGGTGAACTAGAGATACTGTTGTATGAGGAGGATTTGGATTTTGTGGGAATTTCAGAGATCTGGTTCAACAGCTCTCATAATTGGCTGGCAAACATTCAAGGGTATAGCCTTTACCGCAAGGATAGAGAGGGTAAAAAAGGGGGAGGGGTATGCCTATATAATAAGAATAATGTACAAGTGAATGTGAGAGATGACATCACTAAGGGAGCTAGAGAGGAGGTGGAATCCTTATGGGTAGAGCTCCAAAGGGACGAAGCTAAGGGGAAAATAATACTGGGAGTATGCTATAGGCCCCCTAACCTGAGGGGGGAAGTGGAGACAGATCTCCTATCACAATTTGGATTAGCAGCAAGGATGGGAAGTGTTATCATAATGGGGGATTTTAATTATCCAGACATAGACTGGGCGGAGGGAACCGCGCATTCATTTAAGGCTCGCCAGTTCCTTAAAGTCTTGCAGGACAATTTTATGGGTCAGATGGTGGACACACCAACTAGAAATAAAGCATTACTGGATCTTCTGATTACCAACAATACAGACCTGATCACGTATGTGGAAATACGGGGCAATTTAAGTAACAGCGATCGCAGGTCATTTCGTTTCAGTATAAATCACACAAATAGGAAACATAAAGGGAATACAAAGACACTGAATTTCAAAAGAGCCAACTTCCCTAAACTACAAACCTTGCTAAAAGGCATAAACTGGGATAAAATATTAGGAACAAAGAACACAGAGTTGTGCCTCCACCTCCTCCTCCTCTCCTCTTCTCTCAGGCACCCAAGTACAGTCAGTGACCTTATCATCCCTTCCCTCCACGTCACTGGAGCAAGGAGGGAGGGGATGATGAGGTCACTGACTGTACTTGAGTGCCTAAGAAGAGGAGGAGGAGGAGGCACAACTCCAATGAGTCAGGATGTCCTCTAGGGGGCAGCTTAAGGGCAGCCACCCTATTGCATCACACCGCAGAGCTCCACAGGTGCTGGGCACTGCTGAATCCCCGCTTACTTTTAAAATTTCCTTGATTTGGGCCTTTTTTGACACGTGTGCAGCAGATCGCACCGTTGCTGTTTGCAACCTATGTCTGAAGCGGATCAAGCGTGGCCAGAACAGCAGCCGCTTGGGTACCGCATGCTTGACCAGACATATGATGACCTGCCATGCAGTCCATTGGCAACATGTCAGAAGCCATGAATCAGACCGAGACAGAAGTGCAGTTAAAAATCACACTTGTTTATTAATAATAATTATTTTTAATAACAATTTAATTTTTAATAATAATAATAGTAAAAGGTAAACAGAGCAACATAGTCAAATCATAGCCAGAGTTCGGAAACTGGAATGGATAGTCAGACAAGCCAGGACGTCAGGGAGCCAGAGATCTGTGTACTTCAGGACAGGCCAGGAAATCAGGAAACCGGAGAATCAGCAAGCAGGATCAGGAACCAGAAGGAACGCCAGCTAAGCAAGTCTTCAACAGGTACACAGAAGAGTCTCTGGATGTGTTGACCAAGGCAAAGACAGAGAGGGACTGAACTGAACAGCTTAAGTAACCAGCAGGACTGACGAACAGGATATCATCATCAGGTGAGTCACTGTGGAAAAGATTGGAGCTGGCAATTAACCAACAGCTGAGCGGCCTGCTCTGAGAAGGAAGGGCTGAGCCCAGCCCTGACACAACAGCACCTGAAAGACCCACATCATAGAAAAAGGCAGACTTCTCCTTGCTCCTCATCTGGGATCTCCAACCCTACTATACCTCCAGTCCTCTCAAAAACCTGCACCGAGAGGAATGAAGGTATAGCAATAGGTGTCCCAAGTACTTGCAGCCAATCTGCTAGCAGTACACCACCAATTGATTTTAGCAGGCAAATTTCCCTACCCCAGTTGCTGAACTGTAAAAAGAAATTCAGTACCAGCAATCCACACGCTCACCGTCTAAATGCTAGTCTGGCCAAATTCCTAGCACTGCAACTGCTGCTTTTTCAGCTGTTAGACTCTGCCCCCTTTCATGAATTTGTTGAATGTGCTGTACCTCAGTGGCAGGTTCCAAAACGACATTTCTTTTCATGGAAGGCCATTCTGGCTCTCTACCGGCATGTGGAAGGCAAAGTTTTGGTCTCATTGAACAGGGCGGTCAGCAGTAAGGTTCATATTACTGCTGACTCATGGTCCAGCTTTTTAAAACTTTTTTTGCAATGATACATGTCCCCTGGGGCAGGACCCGGGTCCCCAAACACTTTCTATGGCAATACCTTGCATATAAGCCTTTAAAATGAGCAGATTGTTCACATTCAGGTCCCATAGACTTTAACAGTGTTTGCATGTTCGCACAAATTTTCTGCCTGTTCGCATGTTCTGCTGCAAACCAAACTGGGGGTTGTTCGGCTCATCCCTACTCAGGAGAGATTTTAGTCCACTCTTCTTTACAGATGATCTTCTAAATCCTTAAAGTTTCTTGGCTGTCGTTTGGCAGTTTTACTGCTACAGGGCGGCTGCTCTGTACAAATCACATACAGTATATAGATGTGATTCTGCACTTCCAGGCCTGAAAGCACGCTGCCGGCGGATCACTCCCTCTGTGATTTTACACAGCAGGAGTTGATCAGTGGGTCCCCTAGACTCGATGTCCATCGGGACACGCCGATTGTTCAGTACTCAGGCAGAATGACTGACTGTCTATTAAACAAGGCAGACTGTCATTCTGTGAGTACAGAAGACATGGATCCTGTGAAACAGAAACACCAATCCATGTCTTCATACAGTGAAAGCACCTCCCCCACAGTTAGAAAACACCCCCTAGGGACACAGTTAATCCTTTGTTCGCCCCTGATGTTAACCCCTTACCAGCCAGTGTCATTTGTACAGTGACAGTGCATATTTGTTAGGATTGATCACTGTATTAGTGTCACTGGTCCCCAAAAAAGTGTCCTAATTGTCACTTAGTTTCCGATTTGTCTGCCGCAATATCGCAGTCCAACTATAAGTCGTTGATCGCTGCCATTACTAGTAAAAAATGAATAATAAATAAAAATAAATATATCCCGTAGTTTGTAGACATGATAAGTTTTGCGAAAACCCATCAATATACACTTATATAATTTACCAAAAATATGTAGCAGAATACATATTGGCCTAAATTTTAACCACTTGCCGACCGGGCCATAGACGAAAGACGGCTGCAGCGCGGTCAGCTTATTCTGGGAAGGGTGTCCATGGACTTCCTCCCAGAATCTTGCTCCCGTGCGCCCCTTGGGGTGCGCACCCAGGAATATCCGTGACCGCCGGGTCCTCTGGATCATGGTAAATGGCTGCTGACAGCGGCCGCTTACCACGTGATCGGTCCGTCAAAAGCTAGAGCGATCACTTGTAAACAAACCGGCGTCATGTCTGGTTGCTCTCTCCCCTCTTTGTACGATCTGTACAGGTGCTGCAGCGCTGTGGGCTGGATGTGTATTGCCCATAGCGCTGATCTGTGCCCATTCCTGCACTCATCCAGCCATTTATCCATCCATGCTCAGCCATCCTGAGCAATACCCATCCATGCTCAGCAATACTCATCAATCAATCCATCCATACTCATCCATGCTCAGCAATAGTCATCCATCCATACTCAGCAATACTCATCCATCCATCCATCCTCAGCCATCCCATCCATACTCAGCCATACTCAGCCATCCCATCCATACTCAGCCATACTCAGCCATCCCATCCATACTCAGCCATACCCAGCCATCCCATCCATACTCAGCCATACCCAGCCATACTCAGCCATCCCATCCATACTCAGCCATCCCATCCACACTCAGCCATCCCATCCATACTCAGCCATACCCAGCCATACTCAGCCATGTTCAACCATGCTTAGCCATTCCAATCCACGGTTCATCCATGCCACTACAGTGCCTCACAAAAGTGTAATAGGTAGTCAAATTAAATTTGACATTTATGCCCCTAGAACGCCTGATGGTGCTCCCTGCATGTTGGGCCTCTGTATGTGGCCAGGCTGTGTAAAAGTCTCACACATGTGGTATTTCCATACTCAAGAGGATTAGCAGAATATATTTTGGGGTGTAATTTGTGGTATGCATATGCTGTGTGTGAGAAATAACCTGCAATAACCTTTCTGAACCTTTCTGAACGGACGGACTTGCCTACACACGACCGGACTTTCTGGTCTAGGTCCTAGGTCCTAGGTCCGCCCGTCTTTCCAACGGACTTTCGCCAGATATACGTCGGACTTTCAGAATGAATGGACTTGCCCACACACGGACATTTTGAACGTGACTAGGGTACGATGGGACTAGAAAAGGAAGTCAATCTCGCCGCTAGTGAGCCCCGTCACGGGGCATACCAGGCCCTTAGGTCTGGTATTGATTTTAAGGGGAACCACATACGCCGAAAAAACGGTGTGGGGCTCACCTAAAATCCATACCAGACCCCGATCTGAGCACGCAGCCCGGCCGGTCAAGAAAGGGGGTGGGGACGAGCGAGCGCCCCCCCTCCTGAACCGTACCAGGCCGCATGCCCTCAATATGGGGGGTGGGTGCTTTGGGGGAGGGAGCGCCCTGCGGGGGACCCCCACCACAAAGCACCTCATGGTCCCCGGGTGATGTTGACCATGCCCCCTAAAACATCACAGTTCCAGCATGCCCAGGGACTGTGATGGCATAAGGGGGAGGGGTCTCCGCCTATATAAGTCACATCGGAGCTCTCAGAGAGCATTCCAGCGGGAGAGACCGTTGTGTCAACATGGGAAGAAGAGAAGAAGCCCAGAAGTCCAGTAGCCAGAGGCCAGAAGTCCGTGCCTCCACTGGCAAAAGAGCGGCATGAAGACAGCAGAAGAGCCGGCAGAAGAACTGGAACACTGGGAGAAGAGACCAGAGGGAGCGGAGAAGAACCAACCGGACACCGGGAGAAGAGGAACCAGAGGGACCCCCGAAGTCAGAAGAAGACCCCCGAAACCGGAAGAAGACCCCCCGGAGCTGTCTAATAAATTACTTCAAAAACCTGTGTAGTGTGTTTTATTATTGACACTTTTTCCCTAGGTAAATGGGTAGGGGTACCATGTATCCCATACTCATTCACCTAGGGTGGGGGGGCCGGGATCTGGGGGCCCTCTTATTATAGGGGGCTCCCGGATTCTGATAAGCCCCCCGCCCGCAGACCCCGACAACCAACGGCCAGGGTTGTCAGGAAGAGGCCTTTGTCCTCATCAACATGGGGACAAGGTGCTTTGTGGTGGGGGGCCCCCGCAGGGTGCCCCCTCCCCCAAAGCACCCACCCCCCCATGTTGAGTTCATACGGCCTGGTACGGTTGAGGAGGGGGGCGCTCGCTCATCCCCACCCCCTTTTCTGGCCGACTGCATGCTCGGATCGGGGTCTGGTATGGATTTTAGGGGGGCCCCACACTGTTTTTTTCGGTGTAGGGGGTTCCCCTTAAAATCCATACCAGACCTAAGGGACTGGTATGCCCCACGCTCACTGCAATAGGAAAATTTGTTTTTCCTATTGCAGCGAGCGTGAGATGCAGTACCCTGCCCTTGCGTCGTATCTGGTCCGTCGGACCAGCATACAGACGAACGGGCTTTCCGTCAGGAACTGAGTCTGGCGGACTAAGATTTGAAGCATGCTTCAAATCTAGGTAAGGTGGACTTTTGGGAAAAAAAAGTCTAGCGGAGCCTACACACGGTCGGATTGTGCGGCGGACTCTGGTCCGCCGGACCAAGTATGCTGGAAAGTCCGCTCGTGTGTACGCGGTATTAGAGTCTCAAGAAATGAGCTAGGCTGTCAGTACATCCGGTGTGATCAATTTTTAGTGATTGGCAGCATAGATTGTAGACTCTATAACTTTCACACAGACCAAATAATATACACCAATTTGGATTATTTTTACCAAAGATATGTAGCAGTATAAAATGTGGCCAAAATTTATGAAGAAAAATTAATAATTCGCAAAATTTTATAACAGAAACTAAGAAAAATGTATTTTTTTTTTTACAGAATTTTCGCTCTTTTTTCATTAATAGCGCAAAAAATAAAAAAAACAGCGGTGATTAAATACCACTAAAAGAAAGCTCTATTTGTTTGAAAAAAAGGACAAAAATTTCATATGGGTGTAGTGTTGCATGACTGAGTAATTGTCATTCAAAGTGTTAGATCACCGAAAGCTGAAAATTGGTCCTTTTAGGAAGGGGGTTTAACCACTTGACGACCGCCTCACGCCGATTTACGTCGGCAAGGTGGCACGGACAGGCAAAATCACGTACATATACGTGATTTGCCTTCCGCGGGTGGGGGGTCCGATCGGACCCCCCCCCGGTGCCCGAGGCGGTCGTCTTTTGTCCCACGGCGATCGGAGATGAGGGGGAGGCCATCCGTTCGTGGCCCCCCCTCGCGATCGCCGCCGGCCAATCACATCATTCCTTTGCTGCTGTATGCTAAACAGCAGCAAAGGAAGTGATGTCATCTCTCCTCGGCTCGGTAATTTCCGTTCCGGCCCGAGGAGAGAAGACAGGTATGTGAGTGCACCAACACTACACACACAGTAGAACATGCCAGGCACACAAAACACCCCGATCCCCCCCCCCGATCGCCCCCCGATCCCCCCCAATCACCCCCCCCCCTGTCACAAACTGACACCAGCAGTTTTTTTTTTTTTCTGATTACTGCATTGGTGTCAGTTTGTGACAGTTACAGTGTTGGGACAGTTAGTATTACCCCCCTGTAGGTCTAGGATACCCCCCTAACTCCCCCTAATAAAGTTTTAACCCCTTGATCACCCCCTGTCACCAGTGTCACTAAGCGATCATTTTTCTGATCGCTGTATTAGTGTCGCTGGTGACGCTAGTTAGTGACTTAAATATTTAGGTTCGCCGTCAGCGTTTTATAGCATCAGGGACCCCCATATACTACCGAATAAATGTTTTAACCCCTTGATGGCCCCCTAGTTAACCCTTTCACCACTGATCACCGTATAACTGTTACGGGTGACGCTGGTTAGTTTGTTAATTTTTTATAGTGTCAGGGCACCCGCCGTTTATTACCGAATAAAGGTTTAGCCCCCTGATCGCCCGGCGGTGATATGCGTCACCCCAGGCAGCGTCAGATTAGCGCCAGTACCGCTAACACCCACGCACGCAGCGTACACCTCCCTTAGTGGTATAGTATCTGAATGGATCAATATCTGATCCGATCAGATCTATACTAGCGTCCCCAGCAGTTTAGGGTTCCCAAAAACACAGTGTTAGCGGGATCAGCCCAGATACCTGCTAGCACCTGCGTTTTGCCCCTCCGCCCGGCCCAGCCCAATTGCAGTATCGATCGATCACTGTCACTTACAAAACACTAAACGCATAACTGCAGCGTTCGCAGAGTCAGGCCTGATCCCTGTGATCGCTAACAGTTTTTTTGGTAGCATTTTGGTGAACTGGCAAGCACCAGCCCCAGGCAGCGTCAGGTTAGCGCCAGTACCGCTAACACCCACGCACGCACCGTACACCTCCCTTAGTGGTATAGTATCTGAACGGATCAATATCTGATCCGATCAGATCTATACTGACGTCCCCAGCAGTTTAGGGTTCCCAAAAACGCAGTGTTAGCGGGATCAGCCCAGATACCTGCTAGCACCTGCATTTTGCCCCTCCGCCCGGCCCAGCCCACCCAAGTGCAGTATCGATCGATCACTGACACTTACAAAACACTTAACGCATAACTGCAGCGTTCGCAGAGTCAGGCCTGATCCCTGCGATCGCTAACAGTTTTTTTGGTAGCTTTTTATTGAACTGGCAAGCGCCAGCGGCCTAGTACACCCCGGTCGTAGTCAAACCAGCACTGCAGTAACACTTGGTGACCTGGCGAGTCCCATAAGTGCAGTTCAAGCTGGTGAGGTGGCAAGCACAAGTAGTGTCCCGCTGCCACCAAGAAGACAAACACAGGCCCGTCGTGCCCATAATGCCCTTCCTGCTGCATTCGCCAATCCTAATTGGGAACCCACCGCTTCTGCAGCGCCCGTTCTTCCCCGATTCACATCCCCAACCAAATGCAGTCGGCTGCATGAGAGGCATTTTCTTTATGTCCTCCCGAGTACCCCTACCCAACGAACTCCCAAAAAAGATGTCGTGTCTGCAGCAAGCGCGGATATAGGCGTGACACCCGCTATTATTGTCCCTCCTGTCCTGATAATCCTGGTCTTTGCATTAGTGAATGTTTTGAATGCTACCATTCACTAGTTGAGTATTAGCGTAGGGTACAGCATTGCACAGACTAGGCACACTTTCACAGGGTCTCCCAAGATGCCATCGCATTTTGAGAGACCCGAACCTGGAACCGGTTACCGTTATAAAAGTTAGTTACAAAAAAAGTGTAAAAAAAAAAAAAATATATAAAATAAAAAAAAAAAGTTGTCGTTTTATTGTTCTCTCTCTCTCTATTCTCTCTCTCTTGTTCTGCTCTTTTTTACTGTATTCTATTCTGCAATGTTTTATTGTTATTATGTTTTATCATGTTTGCTTTTCAGGTATGCAATTTTTTATACTTTACCGTTTACTGTGCTTTATTGTTAACCATTTTTTTGTCTTCAGGTACGCCATTCACGACTTTGAGTGGTTATACCAGAATGATGCCTGCAGGTTTAGGTATCATCTTTGTATCATTCTTTTCAGCCAGCGGTCGGCTTTCATGTAAAAGCAATCCTAGTGGCTAATTAGCCTCTAGACTGCTTTTACAAGCCGTGGGAGGGAATGCCCCCCCCCACCGTCTTCCGTGTTTTTCTCTGGCTCTCCTGTCTCAACAGGGAACCTGAGAATGCAGCCGGTGATTCAGCCAGCTGACCATAGAGCTGATCAGAGACCAGAGTGGCTCCAAACATCTCTATGGCCTAAGAAACTGGAAGCTACGAGCATTTTATGACTTAGATTTCGCCGGATGTAAATAGCGCCATTGGGAAATTGGGGAAGCATTTTATCACACCGATCTTGGTGTCATCAGATGCTTTGAGGGCGGAGGAGAGATCTAGGGTCTAATAGACCCCAATTTTTTCAAAAAAGAGTACCTGTCACTACCTATTGCTATCATAGGGGATATTTACATTCCCCGAGATAACAATAAAAATGATTAAAAAAAAACAAAAAATGAAAGGAACAGTTTAAAAATAAGATAAAAAAGCAAAAAAATAATAAAGAAAAAAAAAAAAAAAAAAAAGCACCCCTGTCGCCCCCTGCTCTCGCGCTAAGGCGAACGCAAGCGGCGGTCTGTCGTCAAACGTAAACAGCAATTGCACCATGCATGTGAGGTATCACCGCGAAGGTCAGATCGAGGGCAGTAATTTTTGCAGTAGACCTCCTCTGTAAATCTAAAGTGGTAACCTGTAAAGGCTTTTAAAGGCTTTTAAAAATGTATTTATTTTGTTGCCACTGCACGTTTGTGCGCAATTTTAAAGCATGTCATGTTTGGTATCCATGTACTCGGCCTAAGATCATCTTTTTTATTTCATCAAACATTTGGGCAATATAGTGTGTTTTAGTGCATTTACATTTAACAAAGTGTGTTTTTTCCCCAAAAAATGAAAAATCGCTGCGCAAATACTGTGTGAAAAAAAAAAAATGAAACACCCACCATTTTAATCTGTAGGGCATTTGCTTTAAAAAAATATATAATGTTTGGGGGTTCAAAGTAATTTTTTTGCAAAAAAAAATAACTTTTTCATGTAAACAATGAGTGTCAGAAAGGGCTTTGTCTTCAAGTGGTTAGAAGAGTTGGTGATGTGTGACATAAGCTTCTAAATGTTGTGCATAAAATGCCAGGACAGTTCAAAACCCCCCCAAATGACCCCATTTTGGAAAGTAGACACCCCAAGCTATTTGCTGAGAGGCATGTCAAGTCCATGGAATATTTTATATTGCGACACAAGTTGCGGGAAAGAGACAAATTTTTTTTTTTTTTTGCACAAAGTTGTCACTAAATGATATATTGCTCAAACATGCCATGGGAATATGTGAAATTACACCCCAAAATACATTCTGCTGCTTCTCCTGAGTACGGGGATACCACATGTGTGGGACTTTTTGGGAGCCTAGCCGCGTACGAACCCCAAAAACCAAGCACCGCCTTCAGGCTTTCTAAGGGCGTGAATTTTTGATTTCACTTTTCACTGCCTATCACAGTTTCGGAGGCCATGGAAAGCCCAGGTGGCACAAAACCCCCCCCCAAATGACCCCATTTTGGAAAGTAGACACCCAAAGCTATTTGCTGAGAGGTATAGTGAGTATTTTGCAGACCTCACTTTTTGTCACAAAGTTTTGAAAATTGAAAAAAGAAAAAAAAAAAAAGTTTTTTCTTGTCTTTCTTCATTTTCAAAAACAAATGAGAGCTGCAAAATACTCACCATGCCTCTCAGCAAATAGCTTGGGGTGTCTACTTTCCAAAATGGGGTCATTTGGGGGGGTTTTGTGCCACCTGGGCATTCCATGGCCTCCGAAACTGTGATAGGCAGTGAAGAGTGAAATCAAAAATTTTCACCCTTAGAAATCCTGAAGGCGGTGCTTGGTTTTCGGGGCCCCGTACGTGGCTAGGCTCCCAAAAAGTCCCACACATGTGGTATACCCATACTCAGGAGAAGCAGCTAAATGTATTTTGGGGTGCAATTCCACATATGCCCATGGCCTGTGTGAGCAATATATCATTTAGTGACAACTTTGTGCAAAAAAAAAAAAAAAAAGTGTCATTTTCCCGCAACTTGTGTCAAAATATAAAATATTCCATGGACTCAATATGGCTCTCAGCAAATAGCTTGGGGTGTCTACTTTCCAAAATGGGGTCATTTGGGGGGTTTTGTGCCACCTGGGCATTCCATGGCCTCCGAAACTGTGATAGGCAGTGAAGAGTGAAATCAAAAATTTACACCCTTAGAAATCCTGAAGGCGGTGATTGGATTTCGGGGTCCCGTACGCGGCTAAGCTCCCAAAAAGTCCCACACATGTGGTATCCCCATACTCAGGAGAAGTAGCTGAATGTATTTTGGGGTGCAATTCCACATAGGCCCATGGCCTGTGTGAGCAATATATCATTTAGTGACAACTTTTTGTAAATATTTTTTTTTTTTTTGTCATTATTCAATCACTTGGGACAAAAAAAATAAATATTCAATGGGTTCAACATGCCTCTCAGCAATTTCCTTGGGGTGTCTACTTTCCAAAATGGGGTCATTTGGGGGGGTTTTGTACTGCCCTGCCATTTTAGCACCTCAAGAAATGACATAGGCAGTCATAAACTGAAAGCTGTGTAAATTACAGAAAATGTACCCTAGTTTGTAGACGCTATAACTTTTGCGCAAACCAATAAATATATGCTTATTGACATTTTTTTTAACCAAAGACATGTGGCCGAATACATTTTGGCCTAAATGTATGACTAAAATTTAGTTTATTGGATTTTTTTTATAACAAAAAGTAGAAAATATCATTTTTTTTCAAAATTTTCGGTCTTTTTCCGTTTATAGCGCAAAAAATAAAAACTGCAGAGGTGATCAAATACCATCAAAAGAAAGCTCTATTTATGGGAAGAAAAGGACGCAAATTTCGTTTGGGTACAGCATTGCATGACCGCGCAATTAGCAGTTAAAGCGACGCAGTGCCAAATTGGAAAAAGACCTCTGGTCCTTAGGCAGCATAATGGTCCGGGGCTCAAGTGGTTAAGTGCCCAGTGGTCAAGTGGTTAAAGAAATTAGATTTTTTACACTTTTGATTGGATATGTTTTATAGCAGAAAGTAAAAAATGTTTTACATTGGTAGCCTAGTGATAAGCTGAACTCTCCTTGGTTCAGCTCAGAAGGGGTTTGGTGAAGTTCAGATGACAAACCCTTTTTTGTCTTAGAAAGTAAAAGCCTGATAAGAATTAATCTATTTCTCCATCCTGAGAACATTTCTCACAAGTCATTAATCTTTCACTTTCATGCACACTGGGCGTGTTTACAGCGCCTGTTTTTGTCTTCAGACGTTTTTTTCTACAGTCAATAAACTCCCCAGAATATTATCCTATGTGTCCATGCCCACATAGGTTGTTATCAACTGTTTTTGGCTGTTAAAAAAAAAAAAACTAAAAAAAAAACTAGCTGGTCACTGGTCCCAAAATAGTGTTAAAAGTGTCCGATCTGTCCGCTGATCACCGCCATTACTAGTAAAAAAAATAATAAAAAATGTCATAAATCAATAACCTATTTTGTAGACGCGATTACTTTTGTGCAAACCAATCAATATACGCTTTTTCTTTTTTTATAAAAATTTGGGATATTTATTATTATAAAAAGTAAAAATTATTGTGTTTTTTTTCAAAATTGTCACCTTTTTTTTGTTTATAGCACAAAAATTAAAAACCGCAGAGGTGATCAAATACCACCAAAAGAAATCTCTATTTGTGGTGGAAAAAAATTATAATTTCATTTGAGTACAGCATCGCACGACCGCGCAATTGTCATTCAAAATGTTACAGCCCTGAAAGCTGGGAATTGGCCTGGGCAGGAAGGGGATGAAAATGCCCGGTATTGAAGGGGTTAATGCATTGAATGCAAACCATGAGACTTTACAACCCCTTTAACCATTTCAGCCCTGGAAGATTTGGCTGCTCAATGACCAGGCCATTTTTTGCGATTCGGCACTGCGTTGCTTTAACTGACAATGACACGGTCGTGCGATGTTGCACCCAAACAAAATTTACGTCCTTTTTTCGCACATACAGAACTTTCTTTTGGTGGTATTTGATCGCCTCTGTGGTTTGTAGTTTCTGCGCTATAAACAAAAGAAGAGCGACAATTTTTAAAAAAAAAAACTTTTACTTTTTGCTATAATATCCCAAATTAAAAAAAAAAACAAACACATTCTTCCTCAGTTTAGGCAGATATGTATTCTTCTACATATTTTTTTTTGGAAAAAAAAATGCAATAAGCGTATAGTGATTGGTTTGCGCAAAAGTTATAGCGTCTACAAATTAGGGGACAGATTTATGGCATTTTTATTATTATTATTTTTTTTTTTTTAGCAGAGACCCTAAAGAATAAAATGGAAATCATTGTAATATTTTATGTCACACAGTATTTGTGCAGCGGTCTTTCAAATGCAATTTTTTGGGAAAAAAACATTTTAATGAATAAAAAAAAAAAAAAAAAAGAAAACACAATAGTTACCCCAATTGCATGGATGAGAGAGTTTGAGGTGGAAAAACTTGACTGGTCTGCACAGAGTCCTGACCTCAACCCGATAGAACACCTTTGGTATGAATTAGAGCAGAGACTGCATCCCAATACTTTTGGTAATATAGTGTTGTTTTATTACTAGGTGATCCGGCCCTACAATAACGGAATGGATAAGTGAAATGAAGGAAATACGATATATAGAATAACAGATAAAGAGAGAAGGGTTGGAAAAAGATCAAAAGCCCATAATGTGGTATCAATGGGATACGTTTCGGACCTCGATAAAAATGATATAATTTTTGTGAATGGGAACAAAACACCCCGTAGAGAGGGGGAGAGAATTTTTTTTTTTTTTATGAATTTTTTATGAATGGAAAATAAGATAGTGGAAAATGGATGGAAATAAATATAAGAGTAATTGTATAGAATAAGTAAGATAGGGATGAATGGAGAATGGACATGGTAAAGAAACATATATCAGATGGTTCCGTTTAGAATAGGTCATTAGAAAGTAGGACAGAGAGATGATATTTTAAGGAAAGGATGCTATATAATAAAAAAATAAAAAAATACTAAATAATTGTGCTTCAAATTCTACAAAATAAGTGACATAAAGCTGCGATGTCCTGGATTGTGACACAAACACAACAAAAGTGAAAGAGAAAAAATATTGACTCGCGCTTAGCAAACTAGTGAATATGTGGCTAAAGAGTGCCACACCAAAGAAAGTACAATATATACATGAATTAAATGTTGTACCAAACTGTACCACGCACAATATAAGAAAGTATAAGGAAATACATAAGCCCCTCTGGTGAGCAGTGCGGTAATATAACACAAACAGTGCAATCAAACTTCAAAATGAGTCCATGTGTGATGAATGTAAACCAGGGAGTAGGTCATGAAGGTCCATACGGGAGGAAACCCAAAAGATGATAGACAGTCCCAGGTGATTCAGAGTATGTAAGGTCATAAATGTGTGGGTCCACCACACATTTATCACCTGGGACTGTCTATCATCTTTTGGGTTTCCTCCCATATGGACCTTCATGACCTACTCCCTGGTTTACATTGATCACACATGGACTCATTTTGAAGTTTGATTGCACTGTTTGTGCTATATAATAATATAAAGTTCAACTTGATGATGAAAGATATTTATATGTATTTGTATAATTGTTTTAAAAAATAATAAAGGAAGATTGAAAACAAATGATCAGTCTATAATTTTTTATCATAGGTGTATTTTATATGATGGAGACAGAATATTAAACAAAAATCCAGAAACAAATACATGATACAAATGTTATTAATTGAGATGCAGTTCAGTGAGTAAAATAAGTATTTGATCCCCAAGAAAAACATGACTTATGCCCCATACACACGATCGGAAATTCCGCCAGCAAAAGTCAGATGTGAGCTTTTGGTCGGAAATTCAGACCGCGTGTATGCTCTATCGGACTTTTGCTGGCGGAATTTCCGCCAGCAAAAGATTGAGAGCATGTTCTCATTTTTTCCGACGGAAATTCCGATTGTCTGTAGGAATTCCGATGCGCAAAATTCCTACGCATGCTCGGAAACAATTTGACGCATGCTTGGAAGCATTGAACTTCATTTTCTCGGCTTGTCGTAGTGTTGTACTTCACCGCGTTCTTGACGGTCGAAAGTTCAGAGAACTTGTGTGACCATGTGTATGCAAGGCAAGCTTGAATTCCGTTGGAAAAACCATCCAAGGTTTTTCCGACGGAAATTCCGATCGTGTGTACGGGGCATTAGTAGTTGGTGGAGAAACCCTTGTTTGCAAGCACAGAGGTAAGACGTTTCTTGCCTCTGGTTGGTGACCAGTAGGGATGAGCCGAACACCCCCCGGTTTGGTCCGCAGCAGAACATGCGAACAGGCAAAACATTTGTGTGAACACCATTAAAGTCTATGGGACACGAACGTGAAAAATCAAAAGCGCCAATTTTAAAGGCTTGTATGCAAGTTCTTGCCATAAAAAGTTTTTGTGGACACGGGTCCTGCCCCAGGGGACATGTATCAATGCAAAAAAAAGTTTTAGAAATGGCCGTTTTTTTCAGGAGCAGTAATTTAAAAAAAAAAGTGAAACAATAAAAATGAAATGTTCCTTTAAATATCATGCCTGGGGGGTCTCCTTAGTCTGCTTGTAAAGTAGCGCATCTTTCCCATGTTTATAATAGTACCGCAGCAAAATGACATTTCTAAAAGAAAAAATGGCATTTAAAATTGCTTGTGGCTATAATGTATTGTCGGATCCAGGCAATATAGATAAAGATCATTGAAAAAAACTGCATGGGTTCCTCCAGTCCATTACCAGGCCTTTTGGGTCCGGTATGAATATTAAGGGGAAACACACACCAAAAATACCAAAAAAATGGGGTGGATGTCCCCCCCAAAATCCATACCAGGCCCTTCAGGTCTGGTATGGATATTAAGGGGAACCGTGCACCAAAATTGAAAAAAAAATGGCGTGGGGGTCCCCCAGGCACTATATACTCAGTATTTATACTATACAGCCTGCCCTATATATTGAGCAGAAAATTGAGCATTAGGTGTTGGTGGCACCAGAACACACTGTAAGCCCTCACAGTTACTCTTGTTGGGTGCAGGACTGGGCCCTGCTGTGAAATATTATTATATTGTTATATTATAATATTATTATCAAAAATTGTAATTACATGGCCCTGTTAAACAGGGGCAGAACAATTAGGGCTTGAGTGGTGTTGGTGGTGCCCTAAACCAAAAATATTGTTGAAAGCTAGCATCATCAAGATTGAGGAGAAATAGGATAGTCGGCATAGGCAGTCTTCAAGGGATCCCAGATCCATAGCAAATTCAATCAGTTACATCAGCATTAGGTGCTTGATAGCTGCTGATCCAAGACTGATTGATTAATTTTTATGAATGTGAGCCTATCAACGGAGTCTGTGGACAGACGCACTCTTTGATCCATTACAAACCCTCCAGCAGCACTGAATGTGCGTTCAGAAAGCATGCTGGATGCAGGACAGGCCAGTAGCTCAATTGCATATTGAGCAAGTTCTGGCCAGTGGTCCAACCTCAAGACCCAGTAACCCAGTGGATGCTCTGTTGGAAAGGTCTCCAAGTCTGCTCTTGCCCCTAGATATTCCTGCACCATATAATGCAGGCGCTGGCGATGGTTGCTTGAACCGATCAGACTTTGGCACTAAGGACCGAAAATTTTTTAAAGGCATCGGTCAGCCGGCCGCCTTCTCCATCGCTCTTCCTCTGACTGAACGAAGCCTCAGCAACACGTTGTCCAGCCCCAGAAAATGGTAACCTAACAGGGTCTGGAAATGCATTACAAAAACCTTTCTTCAGGGTCTCCCGAAGATGTTTCATCCTCTGTAGGGATGAGCCGAACACCCCCCCCCCCGGTTCGCATTCAGAATATGCGAACGGACCGAAAGTTTGCACGAACATTCCAACACCGTTAAAGTCTATGGGACTCGAACGTGAGAAATCAAAAGTAAGAATTTTAAAGGCCAATATGCAAGTTATTGTTCTAAAAAGTGTTTGGGGACCCAGGTCCTGCCCCAGGGGACATGAATCAATGCAAAAGAAAGCTTTAAAAACATCCAGTTTTTCGGGAACAGTGATTTTAATGATGCTTAAAGTGAAAAAATAAAAATGAAATATTCCTTTAAATATCGTACCTGGGGGTGTGTCAGGAAGATCCTGCCAGTAATCGGCGTCCCAGGCTCATTGGTGCACGTCCGCGGGCGCCATTGCACATGGGCACGCACGCCCATCCATGTTGGCGCCAGGTGGGCTATTTAAACCTGCCTGTCACACTCAGTCCCCGCTGTCTGCTCTACAGCGTTCTGTGTGTCAAACCCTGATCTGATCTGAGACTACATGTTACTTGACCCGGCTATCTGTTTGTGACCATCCCAGTTATCTGCCTGCATCTGACCCCCAGCTTGCTTAGACCATTCTCCTGTTTGATCCCTGGTACCTTTGCTGTCCGTCTGATATGGATCACTGGCCTGTCTGATGATCCTTCTGCCTGAATCCTGATACCTGCCTACTTGCCTGCTGTTGTTCCTGGTTCCAGTCCAGCATCCCAGTCTCCAGCCTGCTATCTGCTGTTGTTCCTGGTTCTAGTCCAGCATTCCAGTTTCCAGCCTGCTACCTGCTGTTGTTCCTGGTTCCAGTCCAGCATTCCAGTTCCCAGCCTGCTACCTGCTGTGGTTCCTGGTTCCAGTCCAGCATTCCAGTTTCCAGCCTGCTACCTGCTGTTGTTCCTGGTTCCAGTCCAGCATTCCAGTTTCCAGCCTGCTTGCCTGCCGCATTCCTGGTTCCAGTCCAGCACTCCAGTCTTCTGCCTGCTTACCTGCTGTTGTTCCTGGCTCCAGTCAGTGTTCCAGTCTCCAGCCTTCTCTCCAGTTCCAGTTTCCTGGGTCCTAACTACTCCTGGACTTCTGGACTGACTGTTTATCCTGCCAGGCACTCATACCACTCCTCACTCCTGTGCCCTCTATCCCAATTCCAGATGGCCGTGAGTGGGAGCCATAGGGGAGGCCTCTCTCTGCATTTCGGGCTCAAAACCTGTCTATAGTATGTCTGTAAAGTGGCGCATGTTTTCCGTGTTTAGAACAGTCCCTGCACAAAATGATATTTCTAAAGGAATAAAAGTCATTTAAAACTGCTTGCGGCTGTAATGTAATGGCAGGTTCCGGCAATATGGATGAAAAT
The DNA here is from genome assembly GCA_037953035.1 of Aquarana catesbeiana. Lineage (NCBI taxonomy): Eukaryota > Metazoa > Chordata > Amphibia > Anura > Ranidae > Aquarana > Aquarana catesbeiana. The sequence continues at coordinate 1,056,667 of JBBHAA010001355.1, read as the reverse complement.
TATTGAGAAAAACGGCATGGTTAACCCCCCAGCCCATTACCAGGCCCTTTGGGTCTGGTATGGATATTAAGGGGAACCCCGCACCCAAATTAAAAAAAGAAAAGGCGTGGGGCCCCCAGGTGCTATATACTCTGAACAGCAGTATACAGGTGGTCCCCGTGTTACAAACAAGATAGGGACTGTAGGTTTGTTCTTAAGTTGAATCTGTTTGTAATTTGGAACAGGTACATTTTTTAAGTGTAGCTCCAGCCAAAAAATCTATTTTTAAGCTTTTTGGATAACATAGGGAAGGGTTATCATCACCCCTGTAACATTTGTTTTGCTGTATGTGTATTTCACCTCACTTTCTGTCCCAATGACAATTGGATTCTGAAAATTTGGGGTTTTTAGGGAAACAAGGATTGGTGATAAAGCATAAGTGGAGACACCTTTTTCCCATATTAACTCTTACACGAGAGAATTTCCCTTCCTAGGGGTAGATTTACTTTCACTTCCTGTTGTCTCCCTCCATTTGTAAGTCTGAGTCGTTTGTAAGTCGGATGTTTGAAAGTAGGGGACCGCCTGTATATACTATACGGCCTGCCCTATATACTCTGCAGACATTTGGGCCTTAGGTGTTGGTACCAGAACACTGGGCCTTTGGTGGTGGTGTGGTGGTGTTGCCACAACACTTTAAGCCCTCACAGTTACTCTTGGTGGGCACAGGAACGGGCCCTGCTGTGAAATATTAGATCAAAAATTGTAATTACACACCCCTGTTAAACAGGGGCAGAAAAATTGGGCTTTAGGCACTGGTGCTGGTGCCACAACACTGCAACCCCTCACAGATACTCTAGTTGAGCGCAGGAATGAGCCCTGCTGCAAAATATTACAGCAAAAATTGTAATTACACGCCCCTGTTAAACAGGGGCAGAAAATTGGGCTTTAGGCACTGGTGCTGGTGCCCAGAACCAAAAATGTTCTTAGAAGCTATCAACCTGAACATTGAGGAGGAATAGGATAGTCACTCAGCATAACAGGATAGTCACTCAGCATCAGCATAGGCAATCTTCAAGGTATTTCACACTCATAAAAAATTAATCGGGTTCATCAGCATCAGGTGCTTGGTAGCTGGTGATCCAAGACAGATTCATTTTTATGAAGGTGAGCCGATCAACCGAGTCTGTGGACAGGCGCACTCTGATTGGTTACAAAGCCTCCAGCAGCACTGAATGTGCATTTAGAATGCTGGATGCAGGACAGGCCAGTAGCCTAATCTTGCCCTGAGGTATTCCTGCACCATGTAAATCAGACGCTGGCGATGGTTGCTGAAACCGATCAGACCTTGGGGCTGCGGACTAAAAAATTGTCTGAACGCATCAGTCAGATGGCCACCTTCTCCACCGCTGCTTCTGTGACTGACCGAAGCCTCAGCAACACATTGTCCAGGAGGACCAGGAAAATGCAACTTCCCAGGCTCTGGAAACGCATTGTACAAACCTTTCTGCAAGGCCTCCCGAAGCTGTTTCATCCTCTGCTCCCTCTGCGAAGGCTGGATAAGTTCCGCAACCTTACCCTTGTAACGTGGATCAAGAAGGGTTGCCAGCCAGTACTGATCCCTCTCCTTGATACCACAAATCTGAGGGTCCTTTCGCAGGCTTTGCAGGATCAGGGAGGCCATGCAGCATAGGTTTGCTGAGGCATTCAGTCCGGAGTCCAATGGGTCACTAAGGACGACATGATCTGCAGCCACCTCCTCCCAGACATATACAAGTCCATGGGTTTCTGGGGACTGAAACCAATCCCTTGAAGACTGCTGCTGAAGCTGAGTGTCAGGCTCCACCTCCATGTTGACACAATCCTGACATAATCCTCCTCCTCTTCTTCCTGTGTGATAGAGAGGCCTGCAGGAATACTGTTTGGATAAAGGGGGCCTTGAGAGGTAAGGAAGTCCTGCCTTCCTCCCTCTGTTCTGCCTCAAGTGCCCTGTCCATTATTCCATGCAGTGTGTGCTCCAACAGGAAGACAAGAGCGACAATATCACTGATGCATGCACTGTCACTGCTCACCATCCTCGTGGCCTCCTCGAATGGTGACAGTGCATGCATCCTTGATCATTAGCCACTGGCGTGGCAAAAAAAACCCAAGCTCCCTTGACCCTGTCCTGGTGCCATACTACTCACTGATGGCCCTCTGCTGCATGTGCAGCCGCTGCAGCATTGCCAATGTTGAGTTCCACCTAGTGGGCATGTCACAGATGAGGCGGTTCTTGGGCAGGTTGCATTCCTTTTGAAGGTCAGCCAGCCTAGCACTTGCATTATATGACCGGCGGAAATACCCACAGACTTTCCTGGCCTGCCTCAGGAGATCCTGTAAGCCTGGGTACCTGCACAAGAACCGCTGCACCACCAAATTAAGGACATAAGCCAAACAGGGAACATGGGTGAAGTGTCCCTGACGGAGGGCGGAGAGGCGGTTGGAGCCGTTGTCGCAAACCACCATTCCTGGCTGAAGCTGGCGTGGCGTCAACCACCTCTGAGCCTGCCCCTGCAGAGCTGTGAGAATCTCTGCCCCAGTGTGGCTCCTGTCCCCTAAGCAGACCAACTCAAGCACCGCATGGCACCTTTTGCCTGAGTGCTTGCGTAGCCCCTAGAACACCTACGGAGCACGCTGGTTCTGAGGACAAATCTGAACAGGAAGAGGCCATAGAGGAAGAAGAAGAGGAGGGGGTGGAGGAGAGAGCTGTGGCAGAATCACCACTACCAGCATTTTGGAGGCGTGGTGGCGGAACAAGCTCCAACATTACTGCACTCTGTCCTGCATCCTTCCCAGCTGCCAGCAGGGTTTCCCAGTGCGCCATGAAAGAAAGGTAATGTCCCTGTCCATGCCTGCTGGGCCATGAGTCAGCAGTAATATGCACCTTACCGCTGACCGCCCTGTCCAACGAGGCCAAGACATTGCCTTCCACATGCTGGTAGAGAGCCAGAATGGCCTTCTGAGAAAAAAATGGTGTTGGGAACCTGCCATTGAGGTACCGCACATTCCACAAATTCTTGAAAGGGGGCAGATTCTACCAGCTGAAAGGGCACCAGTTGGAGTGCTAGCAATTTAGCCAATCTAGCATTCAGCCACTGAGCATGTGGATGGCTGGGAGCGAATTTCTTGTGGAGTTGGAGATCCCAGCTGATGAGGAGCAAGGAGAGGTCCGCCTTGTTCTTTGGTGTGGGTCTTTTAAGTACTATTGCCATCGGACTGCATGGGAGCTCAACATATGTCTGGTCAAGCATGTGGTGCCCAAGCTGCTGCTGTTTGGGCCACGCTTGATACGCTTCAGACATATGTTGCAAACAACAACGGTGCGATCTGCTGCACACATCTCAAAAAAGGCCCACACCAAAGAACTTTTGAAAAAACAAGCGAGTCAGCAGCGCCCTGCACATGTGGAGCTCTGCGGTGTGATGCAGTTGGTTGGCTGTCCTTAAGCTGGCCCCTGGAGGGCATCCTGCCTCATTGGAGATGTGCCTCCTCCTCCTCCTCTCTTCTATCAGGATCCCACGTAGAGTCAGTGACCTCATCATCCCCTCCCTCCTCGCCCCAGCTGGGGGAACATGACTGCCAGTTTCTTGTCCTTCTTGGGCACCCCCTCTCTCTGGGCTCACGTTACTGCCTTCATCCTCAACCTGGGTACCATCATTGGAGCCTTCAAACTGCTGCGCATCCTCCTTCAGCATGTACCCGACACTGTGGTTGGATAGTTCGGGGGATTCCTCAGGACATGATGGTGGGGCTAGGGAAGGAGTGACTGATGCCACTGAGCTGATGCAATAAGCTGCTTTGGCAGCTGCATTGGCAGCCAAACTTCTCTTAGCCTGGGTGACAGAGGATGAGGAGGATGAGGACGGCTTTGTGATCCACTCTACCAACTCCTCTGCATTTTGTGGCTCAACACGGCCAGCTGCCTAAAAAAAGGATAAGCGTGCCCCACAGCCACATGCTGAGGATGCACCGTGTCCATGACCAGCACTCTTGGCTGTAGACACAGAGACTGCTTGCCCTCTTTTAGTGGCCTTTCCTTGCTGGCCTTCCAGACATGCTGTAAAATTGGATTAGCAAAACACCGCCTGAAGTTTACTATAAAAATTACACCAGGAAAGGCCTGTCAGGTATAGGCTTGGCTAGACTAGAATGCAGTGGATATATATGTAGGAGGCTGCATATATATATATATATATATATATCTTTATGCACTGCAGATCACTGAATCGCCTGCCTGCCTGCCTGCCTGAAAGTGTCACTGAAAACATACACCAGGAATGGCCTGTAGTCAGGTATAGGCTTGGCTAGACTAGAAAGCAGTGGATATATATATGTTGGAGACTGTATATATATTTAATGCACTGCGGATCACTGAATCACTTGCCTGCCTGCCAGCCTGCCTGAAAGTGTATTTGAAAACGTACACCAGCAATGGCCTGCAGTCAGATATAGGCTTGGCTAGACTAGAATGCAGTGGATATACATATGTTGGAGACTGTATATCTATATATATATATATATATATATATATATATATATATATATATATATATATATATTAAATACACTGCAGCTAACTGAATCAACTGTCTGCCTGAAGTAGATTAGAAACAGTACACCAGGAATGGTCTGCAGTGAGATCTAGCTAAACTGGATACAGTGGATATATATATATATATATATATATATATATATATATATATATATATATATATATATATATATATATATATATATATATATATATACCAGTCTGACTGTATATATATTAAATACACTGCAGCTAAATGCAGTTGGCCTGCCTGCAGTAGATTAGAAACAGTACAGCAGGAATGGTCTGCAGTGAGATCTAGCTAACTGAATAAACTGCCTGCTCAAAGTAAATGAAATGACACTCTCCATCTCTCTCTCTGTCAGCAACACACTACACAAGGCCGACGTGCAGGCGGCCTTATATAGTGTAGGCCGTGGACTTAACCCCCTGAGCCATAATTGGCCAAAGGCACCATGCCTTTGGCCAATTATGGTTCTCTTTGCTTACGGTGCTGTGATTGGCCAAAGCATGTGGGTCATAGTGTATGCTTGGCCAATCATCAGCCAGCAATGTGCATTATGGGGCGTGATGCACCGCTCGAATTTGGCGCGAACGCCCCATAATGTTCGATCTTTGAAATGATCGAACAGCCGAAGTTCGAGTCGATTTCATGTTCGACTTGAACTCAAAGCTCATCACTAATCCTCTGCTTCCTCTGCAAAGGCAGGATGAGTTCTTGATAGACGTTACAAGGGTAAAGTTGCGGAAGGGTTGCCAGCCAGTAATGATCCCTCTCTTTGACACAACAAATGCTAGGGTTCTTTTGCAGGGTGACTAAGGATCACATTATCCGTAACTACCTCCTTCCAGCCACATACAACTCCTTGGGTTTCTGGGGACTGAAAACCATCCCTTGAAGGCTGCTGCTGAGTGTTTTCCTCTACATCCATGCTGACACAATCCTCCTCCTCCTCCACTTCCTGTGTGTTTGGTGGGCCTGCAGGAATGCTATCTGGATAAAGGGGGCCTTGAGAGGAAAGGAAGTCCTCCTCTTCCTCCTGCTGTTCTGCCTCAAGTGCCCTGTCCATGATTCCATGAAGCGTGTGCTCCAGCAGGAAGACTAAAGGGACAGTGTCACTGATGCATGCATTGTCGCTGCTCACCATCCTTGTGGCCTCCTCAAATGGTGACAGGAGAGTGCATCCTTGATCAGTAGCCACTGGCGTGGCAAAAAGAAACCAAGCTCCCCTGACCCTGTCCTGGTGCCATACTCGCACAGTTCGTACCCATTGATGGCCCTTTGCTGTGTGTGCAGCCACTGCAGCATTGCCAATGTTGAGTTCCACATGGTGGGCATGTCAGAAATGAGGCAGTTGGTGAGCAGGTTGCATTCCCTTTGAATGTCAGCCAGCCAAGCACTGGCATTGTATGGAAATGACCACAGACTTTTCTGGCCTGCCTCAGGAGATCTTGTAAGCCTGGGTACCTGGTCAAGAACTGCTGCACCACCAAATTCAGGACGTGTGCCAAACATGGAACAGGGGTCGAGTTTCCTTGTCAGAGGGCGGAGAAAAGGTTGGTGCCATTGTCGCATACAACCATTCCTGGTATTAGCTGGCGTGGCATCAACCACCTCTGAGCCTGCCCCAGTATGGCTGCTGTCCCCTAGGCAGACCAACTCAAGCACCACATGGCATCTTTTAGATGGACTGCTTGCGTAGCCACTTGAACGCTTACAGAGCACTGCTGGTTCAGAGGACAAATCTGCAGAAGAGGCCATAGAGGAAGAAGAAGAGTAGGGGGTGGAGGAGAGAGATGTGGCAGAATCACTACTAGCATTTTGGAGGCATGGTGGACACTGAACCCTGTCCTGCATCCTTCCCAGCTGCCAGTAGAGTTAACCAGTGTGCTGTGAAGGAAAGGTAATGTCCCTGCCCATGCCTGCTGGACCATGAGTCAGTGGTAATATGAATCTTACTGCTGACCGCCCTGTCCAACGAGGCCAAAACATTGCCTTCCACGTGTCGGTAGAGAGTCGGAATCAGGGCTGTCTTTACCGTGGGGCAAACGAGGCAGCTTCCATGGGCCCAGTCATTATTGAGGGGCATAAATAGCTGCCCACCACCCGCCAGAGTTCCGCTACCTCCGGCGCTGGTCACGCTGGCTGCTCGCTACTGTAATCTGGGAGAGGAGTGCTGCTTCTGTATTTACAAGTGACAGCGCTCCGCTCCGTGTGGCCGTTCAGATCCCTTCCTGCTCCACACATCAATGTCTGTGAGAGCAGAGGAGGGAGGGGCGGGCATCTACTGTATACATGCGGAAGCTCCTCCAGAGACCGGAAGCCTGCACGGACATGCACGGCTCTTCTGCGCACCACTCTGTTGTTTGGGTGAGGTGAGCTCTAAAAACTTTAATTCGAGGGGGGGAGAGCTTTTTTTCTCTGGGGGGGATTGGGGTTGGACATGGATGTACAGCACACTACCTCAACCATGCATTATGCACATAGTACACCCCTTAATCCCGCACTCTGAACATGTAGTGCACCCCTCAATCCTGCACTCTGCATGTAGCGCACCCTTCAATCACGCACTCTGCATGTAGCGCACTACTCAATCCTGCACTCTGCAGATAACGCACCCCTGAACTCTGCACATAGCACGCCCCTGAACCCTGTGCTGTGAACATAGCGCACCCCTCAATCCTGCACTCTGCACATAATGCACCCCTCAATATTGCACTCTGCACATAACTCACCTCTGAACCCTGCACTCTACAGATAGCGCACCCCTCAATCCTGCACTCTGCACATAGCGCACCCCTCAATACTGCACTCTGCACATAGAGCCCCTCTCAACCCTGCATGTAGCTCATCCCTCAACCCTGCACTCTGTACATAGCACACCCCTCAACCCTGCACTCTGTACATAGCGCACTCTTCTGTATATAGTTCACTCCTGAACTCCTGGTATGTAGCAATCTTTATGTAGAGCACATGCCTCAACCCTGCACTCTGTATATAGTGCACTCCTTAACCTGCACTCTGCACATAGTGCACCCCTCATGACTGCATATAGCGCAAGTGTCAACTCTGCATGTAGCGCACCCCTCAACCCTGCACTCTGTATGTAGAACACTCTTCTGTATATAGTTCACTCCTAAACTCCTAGTATGCAACAATGCCTCAATATTAGTGAAGTTTGGCCACACCCACAATTCGATGCAGAGATAATAAAGTGCAGTAACCTCTAGCAACCAATCCGTGAACATTAATGATCTGCTTTAATCTTTAGCAACCAATCAGTGACCAAGAATGGTTTGCAGTAACTGTTAGAAACCAATTATCAGTAATGATGTACGGTAACCTCTAGCAACCAGTCAGCGGTAATGATGTACAGTAACCACTAGACCCCAGTGAGCAGTAATGATGTACAGTAACCTCTATTAACCATTTAGCAAATGATGTGCAATCGCTGCCTGATCTGCTGCAGTAAACAGATTTTTTTGGGGGTGGGGCACAAGAAAATGTTTGCCCAGGGTCCAATCAATATTAAAGACGACCCTGGCTGGAATGGCCTTCCGTGAAAAGAAATGACGTTTTGGAACCTGCCACGAGGTACACATTCTACCAGCTGAAAAGGCAGCAGTTGCAGTGCTAGCAATTTGGCCAAGCTAGCATTTAGATGCTGAGCATGTGGATGGCTGGGACCAAATTTCTTTTTACGGTTCAGCACCTGGTGTAGGAAAATTTGCCTGCTAAAATCAATTGGTGATGTACTGCTAGCAGATTGGCTGCAAGTACACCTATTGTTATACCTTCATTCCTCTCAGTGCAGGTTTTTGAGAGGACTGGAGGTATAGTAGGGTTGGAGATCCCAGATGAGGAGCAAGAAGAAGTCTGCCTTATTCTATGATGTGGGTCTTTCAAGTGCTGTTGCCAACGGACTGCATGGCAGGTCGTCATATGTCTGGTCAAGCATGTGGTGTCCAAGTGGGTGCTGTTTTGGCCACGCTTGATCCACTTCAGACATAGGTTGCAAAACAGCAAGGGTGCGATCTGCTGCACACGTGTCGAAAAAGGCCCACACCATAGGAACTTTTAAAAGTCAGTGGGAAATCAGCAGTGCTCTGGACCTGCGGAGCTCTGCGATGTGATGCAATAGGGTGGCTGCCCTTAAGCTGCCCCCTAGAGGACATTCTGCCTCGTTGGAGTTGTGCCTCCACCTCCTCCTCCTCTCCTCTTTTCTTAGGCACCCAAGTACAGTCAGTGACCTTATCATCCCTCCCTCCTCGTCACTGGAGCAAACTGGAGCAAGGAGGGAGGGGATGATGAGGTCACTGACTGTACTTGGGTGCCTGAGAAGAGGAGGAGGAGGCACAACTCTGTCACTCCATCCCTCTTTCCTTCCTTCTCTCTCCTTCCCTCCCTCTTTTTTCCTTTCCTTCCTTCTTTCCTTATTTCTCTCTCCCTCTTTCCCCCTTTCTTTCTCCATCCCTCATTCACCTCAGACTCTATCCACACCCCTTTTGAGCCACGCCCATTTAAGGCATGCCCACCATTTTGCGTAAACCACGCCCATTTTTCACCGCCACTTTTTTTTCTACGCCACGCCTACAGACAGTTATAATAAGACTCCGCCTACAGACAAAAATGTGTCCCTATGAATTTTTTTACAATGTTGACAACTATGCAAGTGCCAACAAGGGACGACCACTCCTGTTATCAGAGGCCAGTGTATGGAAGTCTGAAGAAGTACTTATTTCCCCTTCTGTTCAGTGGAGAGGGGAGGGGCAGCCAATCGGCTTCTCTCCTCTCCACTGAACACACACACGAGAAAGCCGGGAACTGCCGAGAAAGGTTTACCCTGGCTCTCGGCTGCGATCGGAACTCCGCCCCTCCAGCCCTCTGCACTGCTGCTCCTCCTACTCTCCGCCCCTCCAGCCCTCTGCACTGCTGCTTCTCCTACTCTCCCGCGAATGCTAATTATCCTTCTACCGCCCCCGCACAAGTCCCGGGTTTCTAGGGAAACAGACACTGGAAGTTCTCCCCTCGGCCCCTATTATTATGTCATTACAGTCTGACAATATCATCTAGAAGGATGAAGACTCAGATCGATATGTAAGGAGTACTCCGCTGCTGGGGGACACCAGATGTAAAGAAGGGCTCTGCTGCCAGGGACATAGATCTGTAAGTAGGGCTCCACTGCTGGGAGACACCAGATGTAAAGGAGGGCTCCGCTGCTGGGGGATACCAGATGTAAAGGAGGGCTCCGCTGCTAGGGGACACCAGATGTAAAGGAGGGCTCCACTGCTGGGGGACACCAGATGTAAAGGAGGGCTCCGCTGCTGGGGGACACCAGACATAAAGGATGGCTCCGCTGCCAGGGACACAGATGTAAAGGAGGGCTCCACTGCTGGGGACACCAGATGTAAAGGAGGGCTCCACTGCCAGGAACACCAGATGTAAAGGAGGGCTCCACTGCCGGGGACACCACGTGTAAAGGAGGGCTCCACTGCTGGGGACACCAGATGTAAAGGAGGGCTCTGCTGCTGGGGACACCAGATGTAAAGGAGTGCTCCACTGCTGGGGACACAGATGTAAAGGAGGGCTCCACTGCTGGGGACACCAGATGTAAGGAGGGGCTCCGCTGCCTGGGACACAGATCTGTAAGGATGGGCTCTTCTTCTGAGGGCACCTGATGTAAGGACAGACTCTGTTGGGGGCACCTGATGTAAGGATGGACTCTGCTTGGGGCACCTGATGTAAGGACGGACTCTGCTGGGGGCACCTGATGTAAGGATGGACTCTGCTGGGGCACCTGATGTAAGGACGGACTCTGCTGGGGGCACCTGATGTAAGGACAGACTCTGCTGGGGGCACCTGATGGCATCTTGTGGTAGGCCACGTGGCAGGTGACACGCTCAGGGGTCCCACTGATTCTGCATTTTGGTGAGTTAAATGATTTCATTCTATATTACAATGTAATAATAGAAATAATGTGCTTCAATCATCCTGACACCATAACAACCATGGTCCTGGGATGAAGCGCTAACACCAGGTGTTTGGAATATCTTTATCTGTTCATTTTGAAACTTTCTGAAATACACATATTTCTATTGTGGTGTGGGATCTGGGCCTGCTGTCCCTCCATCCCTCTTATCTTACTTCTCTCTCGTTCCCTCCCTCTTTTTATTTCCTTCCCTCTTTCCTTCTTTCTTTCCTTCTTTCTTTCTTTCTTTCTTTCTTTCTTTCTTTCTTACTTTCTTTCTTTCTTTCTTTCTTTCTTTCTTTCTTTCTTTCTTTCTTTCTTTCTTTCTTTCTTTCCTTCTTTCTTTCTTTCTTTCTTTCTTTCTTTCTTTCTTTCTTTCTCTTTTTCTCTCTCCCTCCCCCCTCTTTTCCCCTTTCTTTCTCCATCCCCCATTCATCTCAGACTCTATCCACACTCCTTTTGAGCCATGCCCATTTAAGCCATACCCGCCATTTTGCGGAGTGTCAAGAGTGCCAAGTCAGGGACCCAGCGGGTTAGTGTGGGTGAAGCTTGAGGATTATACAGCAGGATAGCTGTGGAAGAGCTCATGGGATCTGTGATGTCTCGGATCTTGAAGCCTATTGAGAGACCGGGAACTCAGTGAGTGAAGATCTACAGTGGGATACTGTGAGATGTGAGAGAAGATCTATAGCGGGTTAGTGTGAGTTACGAATATAGATTGCCATTGACTGTTGGAAGTTCAGTTGCTATAGGAGAAAGCAGTTCTACAAATACAGTTGCCAGATACAGCTTAAAGGCCCTCTATCTATATAGCTGTCTGCCAATTGCTAATGCATCTGCCTAAGGGTGTCTTGGACCTAAACCTCTCTCCACCAGTTCTGGAGACAATAAATCTCTTTTTCTTGCATCAAAAAAGGGACTGGTGCCCAATCATTCTATCTTGCTTTACACCCACTATGCCTAATAACCCAGTCTACAAGGAAGGATGTCAGCTCTCCCTGATTCTGGAGGTCACCATTAGGCCTTTCGAGGTCGGGGATGCCGCTACATCTTGGTCAGAGGAGTGACTCAGGGAGGCTGATATAACTCACAGGCAACATCTCTGGTACCTCCCCCCTACTTCTGGAACTTGCTGGAAACTTCCAGAAGAATGGGAGGGGAGATTAAGAGGAGCTGCCTGGAGTATTCTGAGGGCCCTGATCAATCCCCAATGGATGGGTTGGCAGCGGGCAGGCCCCTTTAAATATTCGGGGTCAGCACAGCTGAAGCAGAGGAGTTTGGGCAGAGGCTGGAGATGGAGTGTTAGTCTGGAGGGGTGACCTCTATCCTGGGCTTGGGTGCAGAAGGGACCCTCTTCGTGACACTTGGAGATGTCCTGACTGGAGGCATGGGAGCAAGTGGAGGACAGCAGGAGAACACTGCCAGGCAGATCTCCAGGGATGAAGTCAGCCAGGTGGGCTGGCGAGTGTTGCAATTGGGGAGGACTGAGAGGCAAGCCTAAGAGGACTGGGAGAGAGCAGATTGAGAAGGATGCAGAATCAGTCTGAGAGGACTGTGTGGTCTTAGACAGGAGGGCTAGTGAAAGGGGCAGCTGCAGCCAGGTGGGCTGGCAGTGCCTTAAGAGGTGGTGCTGGGATCAATAGCCACAGGAGGGCACTAGGAATTTTTGCTATACTACCAAAGGAGCCCTCGGTTCCTGTCTGTAAAAGGGCATTTGCTTTCGGTCTGAATGTGCTATTGTCAGACCATTCATCTAGTGCCTCTCAGGATTGCCTCTCAGTCGTCCCCGACTGTAACACTTACCAGCCCACCTGGCTGTCTTCCTACATGGAGATTTGCTCGAAAGTGTTCTCCTGCTGTCCTCCACTTGCTCCTGTGCCTCCGGTCAGGACACCTCCATGTGTCGTGAAGAGGGTCCCTTCCGCACCCGAGCCCAGGTCCAAGGCCCCCTAGACTAGGTGGCACCTTCAAGAGCCACCAACAGCCTAACACTCCATCTCCAGCCTCCGTCTGAACTCCTCTGGTCCAGCTGGGCTGACCCTGAGTATTTAAGGGGGCCTGCCCCCTGCCAACCCATCCATCCAGCTAGTCCTAACCTCCCCTCCCATTCTTCTGGAAGTTTCCAGCAAGTTCCATGAGTTAAGGGGAGGTATCAGAGATGTTGCCTGTGAGTTATATCAGCCTCCCTGAGTCACAACTCTAACCCAGATAAAACACAAGCTTAGCTGCCAGACAATCCTGACAATTTTCCTACACTAATAAAATAATCTACTTCTACCACACAAGAGGGTGCTACACTCACCCCCACCCCCTAACATCCAGCCTGTCCCCATGGCTGGGAATTAAAAAAGAAATTGCTCCTGGGCCTAGGAGCAAGGGCATCCCATAAAATATAGTGGGAGGGGGAAAGGGGAACAACCTGGATGGGGCTATACACAAATAAAAAACAGGTATAAAAAAGAGACATCTTGGTAAATTACATATGTATACTTACATAATCAGTCAATGTATTTACATCCTTACTTCAGGTCCCTGCAGCTAACTCTGCACAGTAATAGGGCCAGAGCACCTCCCCCTTTATGGAAGCACTCCGCCCGCTGGAATATGTTGTCCATTGAGTAGCAGGGTGGGTAGCCACACACAGCGACACCTGCAAACAAAAAAAACCAAAGAGTGCAATCCTGTCACTAACTTTAACTAACTGTTCACATATTCTGTCAGCAGGGGGTTATGATTAAACTGACAGAATAAATAAACAGCAAAGCACATCAGAATCTCTGATGGGAGGAACCCCTTCCCTTGTCAGCAATCTCTTTTCAAAAAGCCTTGTGTCAGGATCTAGGCCTCACTGGAGTTCATCAGTGGGAAGTGTTCATCCAGCTGGCATAGGTCAGGGTGGCAAGGCACAGGTATCATCTCCTAGCTGTCCATGTGACAATCTTCACCTGTGAGTTGCACACTCCAGCAGTCCTTCATGCATAGAGATCCGAATCAGGCAACCTTCTTATGATGCCATCAGCTTTTCCGACTGTGACATAGTGGCTTCTAGCTGGCCATCCCGCCTTTACGATTACCACTCTGTCTTTGTAAATTGCTCTCCCCAGTCTTCATTCTTGGTGGATGCCCTGAAACTGAGCCCAGATCTCATCACAGCCTGGCACTGGATGAGGCTTAGGAATGTGCATATGTTCTCATACCAAGTCATTTTCTCCGGGGGTACTCTATGATTTCCATGGTATCGGGAGGGAAATAGGGGTAGTCCAGACCCCACTCCAGGGCTATTCTGTGCTGAACTTCCCTCTGGAACCTTAAAAAACCTGGGTAGTTCTCTTGGCTTCCCTTTTCCTTGAAGGACACAAGCATTGAGGGAACTCTTAACTCACTGTTTGAATTCAACTGTTCTGGTCTGGGTGGTGGAGGGTCTGCTAAAGAAGGTTTGTCTGATGCTGACTGGGGTCTTTGTGGCTTCTCCGGCCCCTTCAGCTGAATCTGGCAAAATCAACACCTCAGACTGGATCTCTTCCTTCTGAGATTATCCCCAATCCCACTCTTCCTCCTCCACACTACTGTGTGATGACCAATCAATTAACTCATCCTCCAAGGGCCAGAATTCTGCCTGCAGCCTGGGCGACCCCCAGTCTATGGCCCTGGCACCGCCTTCTCCCACTGGCTCACCCAAGGGTACATCTCTCCCCTGCACTGGCTCCTTCCAGGTGAGGTCAGCAGAGCACATAGGCACAGCCAGCATTTCAGGCATGGTGTCTGGTTCCTGCTGAGCAGTACTCGCAGTTACCAGGTCACCGACCGGGCTGAAGGCCATGGCAGATCTCAATCCTTCTTCCCTGATGTCACTCACCAGCAGGAGGAAGGAGGTTCTAATTCTTCTAAATAGATCTTTATATCACTAGAGGGATCAACAGCAGGGAGAAGGAGGTCCTGATTACTCTATATAGATATTAATATCACTAGAGGGGTTACCAGCAGGGGGTAGGAGGTCCTGATTCCTCTATATAGATCTTTATAACACTAGAGGGATCAGCAGCTGCAGGAAGGAGGTTCTGATTCCTCTATATAGATCTTTATATCACTAGAGGGGTCACCAGCAGGAGGAAGGAGGTCCTGATTCCTCTATATAGATCTATATACTACTAGAGGGATCACCATCAGGAAGGGAGCTGATCCTGAATGCTCTATATAGATCTTTATATGAAGCCTCAGTGATGAGATCAGGTGGACTCATTTCATGGGGAGTTTCCTCATTTCTTCAGAATGTCTGTTGGTTCATTTCCATATTTGTGACTCTATCAGGGTGATATAAATATATATACCTATCAGTCAACAATTCAGATTTTTTTTTCTTAGTTCTGTGTTATTCTCAATGTAAGGATTTAAGATTGTGATTGTTTCATTGACTTTTTTGTCTTTCCTAAGAAAAGAGAAATCATGCATTTCCTTTGTCACATTTCTTGGTAAGTAAAAGTCTGTTATCTGGTTCGGCAGATCAATATATCACTAGAGGGGTCACCAGCGGGGAGAAGGAGGTCCTGATTACTCTATATCAGGGATATGCAATTAGCGGACCTCCAGCTGTTGCAGAACTACAATTCCCATGAGGCATAGCAAGACTCTGACAGCCACAAGCATGACACGCAGAGGCAGAGGCATGATGGGACTTGTAGTTTTGCAACCACTGGAGGTCCGCTAATTGCATATCCCTGCTCTATATAGATATTTACAGTCAGGTCCATAAATATTGGGACATCAACACAATTCTAATCTTTTTTGCTCTATACACCACCACAATGGATTTGAAATGAAACAAACAAGATGTGCTTTAACTGCAGACTTTCAGCTTTAATTTGATCGTATTTACATCCAAATCAGGTGAACGGTGTAGGAATTACAACAGTTTGTATATGTGCCTCCCACTTTTTAAGGGACCAAAAGTAATGGGACAGATTAACAATCATCCATCAAACTTTCACTTTTTAATATTTGGTTGCAAATCCTTTGCAGTCAATTACAGCCTGAAGTCTGGAACACATAGACATCACCAGACGCTGGGTTTCATCCCTGGTGATGCTCTGCCAGGCCTCTACTGCAACTGTCTTCAGTTCCTGCTTGTTCTTGGGGAATTTTCCCTTCAGTTTTGTCTTCAGCAAGTGAAATGCATGCTCAATAGGCTTCAGGTAAGGTGATTGACTTGGCCATTGCATAACATTCCACTTCTTTGCCTTAAAAAACTCTTTGCTTGCTTTCGCAGTATGCTTCGGGTCACTGTCCATCTGCACTGTGAAGCGCCGTCCAATGAGTTCTGAAGCATTTTGCTGAATATGTGCAGATAATATTGCCCGAAACACTTCAGAATTCATCATGCTGCTTTTGTCAGCAGTCACATCATCAATAAATACAAGAGAACCAGTTCCATTGGCAGCCATACATGCCCACGCCATGACACTACCATCACCATGCTTCACTGATGAGGTGGTATGGTTTGGATCATGAGCAGTTCCTTTCCTTCTCCATACTCTTCTCTTCCCATCACTCTGGTACAAGTTGATCTTGATCTCATCTGTCCATAGGATGTTGTTCCAGAACTGTGAAGGCTTTTTAGATGTTGTTTGCTAAACTCTAATCTGGCCTTCCTGTTTTTGAGGCTCACCCATGGTTTACATCTTGTTGTGAACCCTCTGTATTCACTCTGTTGAAGTCTTCTCTTGATTGTTGACTTTGACACACATACACCTACCTCCTGGAGAGTGTTCTTGATCTGGTCAACTGTTGTGAAGGGTGTTTTCTTCACCAGGGAAAGAATTCTTCGGTCATCCACCACAGTTGTTTTCTGTGGTCTCTCGGGTCTTTTGGTGTTGCTATGCTCACCGGTGCGTTCTTTCTTTTTAAGGATGTTCCAAACAGTTGATTTGGCCACACCTAATGTTTTTGCTATATCTCTGATGGGTTTGTTTTGTTTTTTCAGCCTAATGATGGCTTTCTTCACTGATAGTGACAGCTCTTTGGATCTCATATTGAGAGTTGACAGCAACAGATTCCAAATGCAAATAGCACACTTGAAATGAACTCCGGACCTTTTATCTGCTCCTTGTAAATGTGATAATGAGGAAATAACAAACACCTGGCCATGGAACAGCTGAGCAGCCAATTGTCCCATTACTTTTGGTCCCTTAAAAAGTGGGAGGCACATATACAAACTGTTGTAATTCCTACACCGTTCACCTGATTTGAATGTAAATACCGTCAAATTAAAGCTGAAAGTCTGCAGTTAAAGCACATCTTCATTTCATTTCAAATCCATTGTGGTGGTGTATAGAGCCAAAAGGATTAGAATTGTGTTGATGTCCCAATATTTATGAACCTGACTGTATATCACTAGAGGGGTCACCATTTGGAGGAAGGAGGTCCTGATTTCTCTATATAGATCTTTATATCCCTAGAGGGATCACCAGCAGGGTGAAAGAGGTCCTGATTCCTTTATATAGATCTTTATATTACTAGAGGGGTCACCAGCAGAAGGAAGGAGGTCCTGATTCCTCTATATAGATCTTTATATCACTAGAGGGGTCACCAGCAGTTGGAAGGAGGTCCTGATTATTCTATATAGATGTTTATTTCACTAGAGGGGTCACCAGCAGGAGGAAGGGGGTCCTGGTTCCTCTGTATAGATCTTTATATCCCTAGAGCGATCACCTGCCAGAGGAAGGAGGTCCTAATTCCTCTATATAGATCTTTATATCACTAGAGGGGTCACCAGCAGGAGGAAGGAGGGCCTGATTCCTCTATATAGATCTTTATATTACTAGAGGGGTCACCAGCAGAAGGAGGTCCTGATTCCTCTATATACCCTGTTTCCTCAAAAATAAGACCTAGCGTGATTGTCAGTGATGGCTGCAATATAAGCCCTACCCCCCAAATAAGCATTACCCTGAAAATAAGACCTACAAGGACTTTAAGTAGGGCTTACTTGGGGGGTAGGGCTTATATTGCAGCCATCACCGTCAATCACCCTAGGTCTTTTCGGGGAAACAGTGTAGATCTTTATATCACTAGAGGAATCACCAGCTGGAGAAAGGAGGTCCCGATTCCTCTATATAGATCTTTATATCACTAGAGGGATCACCAGCAGGAGGAAGGAGGTCCTGATTCCTCTATATAGATCTTTATATTACTAGAGGGATCACCAGCAGGAGGAAGGAGGTCCTGATTCCTCTATATAGATCTTTATATCACTAGAGGGGTCACCAGCAGGAGGAAGGAGGTCCTGATTCCTCTATATAGATCTTTATATCACTAGAGGGATCACCAGCAGGAGGAAGGAGGTCAGTGGCGGCTGGTGAAGTTTTAGGATGGGAGAGCGCCAGGCCCTGCCCTTCCTTTTTGACCCCTCCCACTTGGTGCGTGGTTTCAGCAAAATAGTGGGCGTGGCTCTAAGGTGGTGTGGTTAGTGTCTGAGATGAACGAGGGATGGAGGGAGAGAGAGAGAGGCTATGGAGGGACAACAGGCCCAGATACTACACAACAATAGAAATATGTGTATTCTAGAAAGTTTAACAATCAGCAGATAAAGATACTCCAAACACCTGGTGTTAGCGCTTCAATCATCCCGGCACCATGGTTGTTATGGTGTCAGGATGATTGAAGCGCATTATTTCTATTATTACATTGTAATATAAAATGAAATCATTCAACTCACCATAATGCAGAATCAGTGGAAGCCCTGAGCATGTCACTAGCCACGTCGCCTGCCACCAGATGCCATCCCGTGTCCCCAGCGGAGTCTCTCCTTACATCAGGTCCCCCCAGCGGAGTCCCTCCTTACATGCAGCCTGTGTCACATATAATGAAGCCTGTGTCCCACCAAATTGCAGCAGCATGTGTCACCACCAAATTACAGCAGTATGTGTCACTACCAATTGCAGCAGCATGTGTCACCACCAAATTGCAGCAGCATGTGTCACCACTAAATTGCAGCAGCATGTGTCACCACCAAATTGCAGCAGCATGTGTCACCACCAAAATGCAGCAGCATGTGTCACCAAATTGCAGCAGCATGTGTCACCAAATTGCAGCATGTGTCACCAAATTGCAGCAGCATGTGTCACCAAATTGCAGCATGTGTCACCACCAAATTGCAGCAGCATGTGTCACCAAATTGCAGCAGAATGTGTCACTAAATTGCAGCAGCATGTATCACCACCAAACTGTAGCAGCATGTGTCACCAAATTGCAGCAGCATGTGTCACCAAATTGCAGCATGTGTCACCAAATTGCAGCAGCATGTGTCACCAAATTGCAGTGTGTGTCACCAAATTGCAGCAGCATGTGTCACCAAATTGCAGCGTGTGTCACCATCAAATTGCAGCAGCATGTGTCACCAAATTGCAGCGTGTGTCACCAATTTGCAGCATGTGTCACCAAATTGCAGCAGCATGTGTCACCAAATTGCAGCGTGTGTCACCAAATTGCAGCGTGTGTCACCAAATTGCAGCAGCGTGTGTCACCAAATCGCAGCATGTGTCACCAAATTGCAGCGTGTTTTACCAAATTACAGCAGCGTGTGTCACCAAATTGCAGCATGTGTCACCAAATTGCAGCAGCGTGTGTCACTAAATTGCAGCATGTGTCATCAAATTGCAACGTGTGTCACCAAATTACAGCATGTGTCACCAGATTGCAGCATGTGTCACCTGATTGCAGAGTGTGTCACCAGATTGCAGCGTGTGTCACCAGATTGCAGAGTGTGTCACCAAATTGCAGTATGTGTCACCAGATTGCAGCGCGTGTCACCAGATTGCAGATTGTGTCACCAGATTGCAGCGTGTGTCACCAGATTGCAGAGTGTGTCACCAGATTGCAGAGTGTGTCACCAGATTGCAGCATGTGTCACCAGATTGCAGAGTGTGTCACCACATTGCAGCGTGTGTCACCAGATTGCAGCATGTGTCACCAGATTTCAGCGTGTGTCACCAGATTGCAGCATGTGTCACCAGATTGCAGCATGTGTCACCAGAGTGCAGAGTGTGTCACCAGATTGCAGTGTGTCACCAGATTGCAGAGTGTGCCACCAGATTGCAGTGTGTCACCAGATTGCAGAGTGTGCCACCAGATTGCAGCGTGTCAAAAGATTGCAGCGTGTGTCACCAGATTGCAGCGTGTGTCACCAGATTGCAGAGTGTGTCACCAGATTGCAGTGTGTCACCAGATTGCAGAGTGTGTCACCAGATTGCAGCATGTCACCAGATTGCGGAGTGTGTCACCAGATTGCAGAGCGTGTCACCATCAAACCCCCCTCCCCGGTTACTTACCTTGCTGTGTGTTGTCCTCTCCAGCGGTGTCTCCTGGAGAGCTCCGTTGTTCTCATACTTCCTGCTTCTCTCTCCTGGGCACAATTGGAGAGAAACAGGAAGTGACATCATACTCAGATGTCATTTAAACCGCCCCGCAATAGTAATAGATACTAGGGCCAGCCGGAAGCTACTCGGCGCTTTAGAAAGCGCCGCAAGGCGGGCTGAACGCCCGCAAATGAAGTGCCGCATATGCAATCTCGTGATTGCATAGACGTGGCGCTTCCCATAAGTGCAATGTGTCCAGCGTCGCACTGTATCTGGCGTCCGAACACAGTGCACTTAAGGACCTTTTTGTGTATTTTTTTTTAAAGGGCCAGCTTTAAATTTTTTTTTTTTTTTGACATTTTTTTTGAGATTGCCTGGAGGGGGGGGGGGGGCAGTGCCCAGGCACCCCCTATGGATGGGCCGCCACTGAAGGAGGTCCTGATTCCTCTATATAGATCTTTATATCACTAGAGGAGTCACCAGCAGGTGGAAGGAGGTCCTGATTCCTCTATATAGATCTTTATATCACTAGAGTGGTCACCAGCAGAAGGAAGGAGGTCCTGATTCCTGTATATAGATCTTTATATCACTAGAGGGTTCACCAGCAGGTGGAAGGAGGTCCTGATTCCTCTCTATATAGATCTTTATATCACTAGAGGGGTCACCAGCAGGTGGAAGGAGGTCCTGATCCCTCTATATAGATCTTTATATCACTAGAGGGGTCACCAGCAGAAGGAGAAGGTCCTGATTACTCTATTTAGATCTTTTTTTCACTAGAGAGGTCACCAGCAGAAGGAAGGAGGTCCTGATTACACTATATAGATCTTTATATCACTAGAGGGGTCACCATCAGGAGGTCCTGATTCCTCTATATATATCTTTATATCACTAGAGGGAGCACCAGCCGGAGGAAGGAGGTCCTGATTCCTCTATATAGATCTTTATATCACTAGTAGGGATGAGCTTCGTGTTCGAGTCGAACCCATGTTCGACTCGAACATCGGCTGTTCGATCGTTCGCCGAATTGCGAACGTTATGGGCCGTTCGCGCTAAATTCGTGTGGCGCGTCACGGCCCATAATTCACTGCGGCATCGCAGTGCATTGCTGGCTGATGATTGGCCAAGCATGCACTATAACCCGCATGCTTGGCCAATCACAGCGCCGTCAGTAGAGAGAGCTGTAATTGGCCAAAGCCAGGGTGGCTTTGGCCAATTATGGCTCAGGGGATTTAGTACACACCCCACACTATATAAGGCCGCCTGCACGGCGGCCCTGTGTAGTGTGTGTTCCGGTGTGCTGAGAGATAGAGAGAGAGAGAGAGAGTGTCATTTGATTTGAGTTAGATAGATTAGGCAGAACAGTCAGTCAGTTAGCTGCACTTACAGTGTATTGTGTATATATATGCATCCCAGGTGTTGCATATATATATATATACACTGTATTCAGTTTAGCTAGATCCGTTCCTGTTATCTTCTATCTAGACTATTTACATTTAATGCAGTGCGTCCTGCTCACAGTGTTCAGCTAGATCCGTTCCTGCTATTTACATTTAGTGCAGTGCGTCCTGCTCACAGTGTTCAGCTAGATCCGTTCCTGTTATCTTCTAGACTATTTACATTTAGTGCAGTGCGTCCTGCTCACAGTGTTCAGCTAGATCCGTTCCTGCAATTTACATTTAGTGCAGTGCGTCCTGCTCACAGTGTTCAGCTAGATCCGTTCCTGCTATTTACATTTAGTGCAGTGCGTCCTGCTCACAGTGTTCAGCTAGATCCGTTCCTGCTATTTACATTTAGTGCAGTGCGTCCTGCTCACAGTGTTCAGCTAGATCCGTTCCTGCTATTTACATTTAGTGCAGTGCGTCCTGCTCACAGTGTTCAGCTAGATCCGTTCCTGCAATTTACATTTAGTGCAGTGCGTCCTGCTCACAGTGTTCAGCTAGATCCGTTCCTGCTATTTACATTTAGTGCAGTGCGTCCTGCTCACAGTGTTCAGCTAGATCCGTTCCTGCTATTTACATTTAGTGCAGTGCGTCCTGCTCACAGTGTTCAGCTAGATCCGTTCCTGCTATTTACATTTAGTGCAGTGCGTCCTGCTCACAGTGTTCAGCTAGATCCGTTCCTGCTATTTACATTTAGTGCAGTGCGTCCTGCGCACAGTGTTCAGCTAGAGCCGTTCCTGCTATTTACATTTAGTGCAGTGCGTCCTGCTCACAGTGTTCAGCTAGATCCGTTCCTGTTATCTTCTAGACTATTTACATTTAGTGCAGTGCGTCCTGCTCACAGTGTTCAGCTAGATCCGTTCCTGCTATTTACATTTAGTGCAGTGCGTCCTGCTCACAGTGTTCAGCTAGATCCGTTCCTGTTATCTTCTAGACTATTTACATTTAGTGCAGTGCGTCCTGCTCACAGTGTTCAGCTAGATCCGTTCCTGTTATCTTCTAGACTATTTACATTTAGTGCAGTGCGTCCTGCTCACAGTGTTCAGCTAGATCCGTTCCTGCTATTTACATTTAGTGCAGTGCGTCCTGCTCACAGTGTTCAGCTAGATCCGTTCCTGTTAAATTCCTACTGACCGGCAGGCTTGTCTGGTTACAGTATATAAAGCTACCTGAAGAAAATTACAGGTGTTCTATTTGATCCTATTAGTACCACGGTCAGGCAGCTAGACTATACAGCAACACCTAAGGCCCAAATTTCTGCTGAGTATATAGGGCAGGACCCTACTTTCAAACATCTAACTTACAAACGACTCCTACTTGCAAACGGAAGGAGACAACAGGAAGTGAGATGAAATCTACCCCTAGGAAGGGAAATTCTCTCCTGTAAGAGTTAATATGGGAAAACAATTTCTCCTTTCCACTGATGCTTTCCAATCCTTGTTCCACAAAAAAACCCAAATTTTCAAAAAACATTTTTCATTGGGACAAAAAAGTGAGGTGAAATCTTCTGAAGAGGAGGAAAGACAGCAAAACAAATGTCACAGGGGTGATAACCCTTCCCTATGTTTTCCAAAAAGCTTAGAAAAGATTTTTTGGCTGGAGCTAAACACGTTAAAAATGTTCAAAATTACAAACAGATTCTACTTAACAACAAACCTACAGTCCCTGTCTTGTTTGCACCGCCTGTATACTGCTGTTCATAGTATATAGGGCCTGGTGGCCCCACACCTTTCCTTATTTTTGGGTGCGGGGTTCCCCTTAATATCCATACAAGACCCAAAGGGCCTGGTAATGGACTGGGGGGTACCCATGCCGTTTGTCTCACTGATTTTCATCCATATTGCCATGACCCGACATGACATTAAACCCGCAAGCAGTTTTAAATGAGATTTTTTCCTTTAAAAATGACATTTGGTGCAGGGACTGTTCTAAACATGGGAAACACGCGTCACTTTACAGGCATACTATAGACACCTCCCAGGTACGATATTTAAAGGAATATTTCACTTTTTTTTTTTTACTTTAAGCATCATTAAAATCACTGCTCCCGAAAAAACGGCCGTTTTTAAAAGTTTTTTTTGCATTGATACATGTCCCCTGGGGTAGGACCCGGGTCCCCAAACCCTTTTTAGGACAATACCATGCAAATTAGCCTTTAAAATGAGCACTTTTGATTTCGAACGTTCGAGTCCCATAGACGTCAATGGGGTTCTAACGTTCGTGCGAACTTTCGGTCCGTTCGCGGGTTCTGGTGCGAACCGAACCGGGGGGTGTTCGGCTCATCCCTAATCACTAGAGGGATCACCAGCTGGAGAAAGGAGGTCCCGATTCCTCTATATAGATCTTTATATCGCTAGAGGGGCCACCAGCAGGAAGATGAAGGTTGTGATCCCTCTATATAGATCTTTATATCACTAGAGGGGTCACCAGCAGGAGGAAGAAGGTCCTGGTCCCTCTATGTAGATCTTTTTTTTTAACAATATATTATTATTAGAGTTCACAATGTACAGAAAGAATGTCAAGCTTCAGTTACATTGACAAGAGAAGAGTACAGAGTGGATATCAAACAGTGAACATACTATAGGAACAATACTATGCATATTCGGGCTACATATTCAATTGCTGCTAATGACCTCAACAGGAGGTTTGGCCTGTCACCCCATTTGGGTTTACACTGTGAGCAGGCTCTTAGTGAAAGAAGTTGGGAGTGACCCACCATGGACCTTGGTGAGGGTCTCTGGAGATGGGATGAGGATAAATCATTAATAATACCGCATTATTAACCAAAAAAGAAAACAGTAACTTCTCTCGTAATACATGGAGGTACATATTAGCGGAAAAACATTGTAGATCTACTCTCATATTTACCGTAGTTAGTGTTTTATAGCTGACCATACCTAAAAGTAGGTTTTACCACTAGTTGGTTGGTATAACATACATAAAGACTGGTAAGGTATCATAAATGTGAGTAACATACTTGGAAGCTCTCCAGACCCCTCAATGTTTATGGAAGGGTGGAGCTCTTTGTTCCATATAGGCAAGTAATTTTTCCATGGTATATTGGGCATTTACTGTGGAGACTACTTCTTCAATATTTGGAGGTGACTTGGAGTGCCACTCTTTAGCTATAGAGGTAAGTACAGCAAATAAAATATGGATAACTACTTTTCTTGTTAGTGGGGGAAAGCTTTCAATGCCGAGACTAAGCAAGGTAAGAGCAGGATTCAGGGTATACTTTGTTTTGGTAGTGCGGTATATAAGGGTAGAGACATCTGCCTAGAAAGGACGTAGTACCGAACAGTTCCAAAAAAAGTGTAGCAGACTGCCAGTAGTTTGACAATCTCTCCAGCAGAGAGATGGTATATTGTGGCTCATTTTGCTTAAACGAAGAGCTGTGAGGTACTATCTGTGCAATAGCTTTTGCGCATTCTCCCAGTGATCTATACATGCAGAGGTTTTGCTATTGTATTTAATAGCCACATGCCATTGCTGCAGGGAAAATACCATCTGCAGTTCTAGTTCCCATTTCAACATGTTGGGCAATTTAGCTTGCATATACAGAGGTGTAGAAAGTTTGTAAAACAGGGATATCCCTTTATGTTTGTTTAGGCATTTATTTAGAAGATAGTCCCATAAAATTTGGGGGATTTCTATTGGGTTTATTATGTTGTTTGCTGAGTAGTGTCTTATCTGAAAGGATTTGTATTTGTCCATTGCATCCTGGTCAGTTAGGGCAGAGGTGGAGAAATGTTAGTAGTTAGGGATTAGATACTCATATGATGCCAGTGGGATTTTCAGACTGTACATTGGTATGTCTGCAAAGTGTTGTCCCACCAAGGAGGCCCATGCCTTATTAGTGGCCTGAATGGTTGGGTATTGTGGGGTTATAGGTTTGTGATGCATGCAGGCAGCTAAGGCCAATGCTGGAAGGTCGAGACCCGGGGTTACTGCGAGTTCAATGTCTGACCATCTGTTGTCCGTTTGACATGAAAACCAGTAACGCATTTGGTCCAGTAGTGCGGCTTTGTAATATATTTGCAAATTAGGGAGGCTCACGCCACCTAGATGCTTGGGTTTGTATAGTTGTGTCAGAGCAATCCTAGGTCTTTTTCCCGCCCATATGTATTTGTTCAAACTCATCGCTAGTTCTGAAAATAATTTTTGGGGGACAGGGATGGGTAGAGTTCTGAAATGATATAGCAGCTTAGGTAGTACTTGCATTTGGTATGCAGCAATCCTCCCTATCCATGTTAGATTTAGTTTACTGATTTGGTTTAATTCCTCTTCTATTCTCTTTAATAGTGGAGGATAGTTGCAGGTGTATATTTTGGAAGAGGAGGAGGTTACCTGCACACCAAGGTACGTAATCT
The DNA here is from genome assembly GCA_037953035.1 of Aquarana catesbeiana. Lineage (NCBI taxonomy): Eukaryota > Metazoa > Chordata > Amphibia > Anura > Ranidae > Aquarana > Aquarana catesbeiana. The sequence continues at coordinate 1,030,975 of JBBHAA010001355.1, read as the reverse complement.
AGGGGTGGTCCCAGTTACAAGGGAATATTTTATGTAGGTTGGACTTGTCTTTTTTTGGAGTGTCAAAGCATAACATTTGTTGGTGTTGACTTTATAAAAGGAGACCTGCCCAAATTTATGCAAAAGGGTTTGTATTGCGGGAATGGAAGATTCTGGCTTAGATACAGTGAGAATAATATCGTCAGCAAAGAGTCCTATTTTATGATTTTCCGAGCCTACTTTAATACCCTGTATGGATTTGTGAGATCTTATGTATTCCGCTAGAGGTTCTATGACCAGAGAGAAGATGATGGGGGAAAGTGGGCAGCCTCGTCGGGTGCCATTAGATAGAGTAAATAGGTCTGATAGTAGACTAGATGAGTAGACTCTAGCCGTGGGGTTGGAGTGCAGAGACATAATTGCTGAGTGTATCAGGCCAGATATACCAAATTTACTTAAGGTCTTGGAGAGATAGCCCCAGTGGACCCTATCAAAGGCTTTTTCTGCATTCAATGCTAGGAATGTACTTGGTTCTTGGGTGGTCTCTGCTAGTCTCAGAAGGTTCAGCATCCTTCTGGTCCCATCAGGAGCTTGTCTGCCCTTTACAAAGCCCACTTGGTCAAGACTAATAAGAGAGGGAGTATATAATACAGTGTGTACAGTTTCTAATACACTTCATGTCACAAATCAAAGAAACATGGCAATCCCACCCAATTACTGTGTGTAGTTCTCACCCTATATCTAAGGGGTGTGTAATGAAATATTTGGTAAACAAAAACAAACGGAGGAATCTACACACCCATTTGCGTTAACTACATATTTATTGCATCAAATAAGTGTACAAATATTGCTAGAACAAACCAAATGACCCCACAATCCCCATAACCTACCAAAAAAAACCCTCTTAAGTTGACCCAAAATACCTCACCCTGTATGGGACAGAAATGCACCACCCCTCGTAACCTAGAGAGGGGTGGGGAGTACAGTCCCTGCAGGGAGCTGAGCCCACCCTCTCCAATAAAGACACTCCCTTTGAAAAATGGTTCTAAGGCAACCTACCAGAGATCCCTAAAACCCATTCCCTAAGGGGTGCAGTGATCCACTTTCTAGCCACAATGGGCGTTTAATACACTGTCCCGTGGCGGAACGGGGATACATGGGCCAGTAAGAAACCACAACCTAGTAAGCCCATAGGGACACCTGCACAGTCATAGATCAGTCATAGGTCAGTCAGTCATGTATGGATTATTGGTGATCAGAAATTGGGACAGAACACTCCGATATCCATTTGATATCAGATCATGCGATATCCGGCTAATTAGCATGGTCATACAATTCCAGCGCTCGGCTGGCTGACATTCAATGGGAATGAAACCTGCCCACCAACCGCCTCATTTGTAACATGCCCATCAGGTGGAACTCAACATTGGCAATGCTGCAACGGCTGCAAACGCAGCAGAGGGCCATCAATGAGTACCTGTGTGAGTATGGCACCAAGACAGGGTCAGGGGAGCTGGGCTTCTTTTCGCCATGCCATTGGCTACTGATCAATGATGCATGCACTGTACTGTCATTTTCAGGTAGAAGTAAAGTCCTTTAGACAAGCCAGGGTCATACACAGGCAAGCAGGCAGGTTAGGCAGAAGAGTAGTCCTTAGGGTAAGCCGGGGTCAGAGCCAGGAGAGATCAGAGTAGGTCAAGGAACAGTCCAGGTCACAGCAAGATAACAGGTAACAGATGCAGGTTCAGGAACTCATGGACAGATGAAGACAATCTAGCAATGAGAGAGAATCATGGGAAGCCTTTGATAGGCCATCAGAGATTTGGGTCTGTCACGCTATGTGCGCACCGTCCCGTTGCGCAAGCGCCGAACCGCAATTCTACCATGCATATGCGCAGGAACCCGTCAATAATATCTGTTAACAGTCCTGACATTGACCTCATTGTTATTTCCCTGACAGAAGCGATATACTGATGGAAGCACTTAAGCGGAGTGTGGGACGTTCTGTCACAGCCTGATGTAAATGGACACAGGTCTGTTTACATTCAGTCACCCAGAGAGCCATCACAGATCTGCCCCTGTCCACAGTGTAAGCGTAGACCCAAGCTAAACGAGTATGGATGTAAAAAAAGGGACATCTGTCCCATTCAGCTCTGATTCAGCAGTGAATCTACTCACAGATCCCCTGCTGAATGGAGCGGACAAAGCCGGTGTGAAAGGGCCCCTCATTCACACAGGTACTGTGACCACATGAATAAGTGGTTTGCTCATGTGATTGGAGCTTCTTGTTACTCCATGGGGACACAGGGTCTGTACAAAACACAGCCACAGCTCCTAAATTGACAGGTGTAAAGGTGGAGGTGAGCGGCCCAAAATTCACACTATCTACCTTTGGGGCTGCACCCACACACCTATTAAATTAGAACCTGTGTTTCCTTACAACTGTTACATCCCCATAGTCTTACACAAGTGCCTGCACACAGCTCCAGGTGGCTCCAGCCACATACATGAAAAACAGGCCCAATGATTTCTAATGGCAGCCCCAAGGTTGGAGAGAGGCCCTGTCTAGGGTTGCTACCTGTCTGGTTTTCACCCGGACAGTTCAGGTTTTGACAAATGCATCCGGGTTTCAGTCTGCCTGAAACCCGGACACACATACTTCCATTTCAACTGATCTAATGGGGGTCTTTATGGGGAGCCCCTATATTATGGAGGGGTGACTCTAATCCCTATATTACAAAGAGGGTGACACTGACCTCTGTATTATATGGGGGGAGGGTGACACTAACCTCCATATTATGGGGGGGGGGGCAAACTGACCTCTGTATTATTGGGGGTGAAACTGGCCTCTATATGAGGGGAGAGGGTGACACTGACCTCTATATTATGAGGGGGAGAGTGACACTTACCTCTGTATTATGAGGGGAGAGGGTGACGCTGACCTCTATATTATGAGGGGGAGAGTGACACTGACCTCTGTATTATGAGGGGGTGACACTAACCTCCATATTATGGGGGGACACACTGACCTCTGTATTATTGGGGGTGACACTGACCTCTGTAATATGAGGGGAGAGGGTGACACTGACCTCTATATTATGAGGGGGAGAGTGACACTGACCTCTGTATTATGAGGGGGGAGGGTGACACTGACCTCTGTATTATGAGGGGGGTGACACTGACCTCTGTATTATGAGGAGGGTGACACTGACCTCTGTATTATGAGGGGGGTGACACTGACCTCTGTATTATGAGGGGGTGACACTGACCTCTGTATTATGAGGGGGGATGACACTGACCTCTGTATTATGAGGGGGGTGACACTGACCTCTGTATTATGAGGGGGAGGGTGACACTGACCTCTGTATTATGAGGGGGGTGACACTGACCTCTGTATTATGAGGGGGGTGACAATGATTTCTGTATTTTGAGGGGGGTGACACTGACCTCTGTTTTATATGGGGGGAGGGTGACACTAACCTCCATATTATGGGGGGGACACACTGACCTCTGTATTATTGGGGGTGACACTGACCTCTGTAATATGAGGGGAGAGGGTGACACTGACCTCTATATTATGAGGGGGGGTGACACTGACCTCTGTATTATGAGGGGGGAGGGTGACACTGACCTCTGTATTATGAGGGGGGTGACACTGACCTCTGTATTATGAGGGGGGTGACACTGACCTCTGTATTATGAGGGGGGTGACACTGACCTCTGTATTATGAGGAGGGTGACACTGACCTCTGTATTATGAGGGGGGTGACACTGACCTCTGTATTATGAGGGGGGGTGACACTGACCTCTGTATTTTGAGGGGGGTGACACTGACCTCTGTATTATGAGGGGGGTGACACTGACCTCTGTATTATGAGGGGGGTGACACTGACCTCTGTATTATGAGGGGGGTGACACTGACCTCTGTATTTTGAGGGGGGGTGACACTGACCTCTGTATTATGAGGGGGGTGACACTGACCTCTGTATTATGAGGGGGAGGGTGACACTGACCTCTGTATTTTGAGGGGGGTGACACTGACCTCTGTATTATGAGGGGGGAGGGTGACACTGACCTCTGTATTATGAGGAGGGTGACACTGACCTTTGTATTATGAGGGGGGTGACACTGACCTCTGTATTATGAGGGGGGTGACACTGACCTCTGTATTATGAGGGGGAGGGTGACACTGACCTCTGTATTATGAGGGGGAGGGTGACACTGACCTCTATATTTTGAGGGGGGTGACACTGACCTCTGTATTATGAGGGGGGTGACACTGACCTCTGTATTATGAGGGGGGGGTGACACTGACCTCTGTATTATGAGGAGGGTGACACTGACCTCTGTATTATGAGGGGGGTGACACTGACCTCTGTATTATGAGGGGGGTGACACTGACCTCTGTATTATGAGGGGGGGGTGACACTGACCTCTGTATTATGAGGGGGGTGACACTGACCTCTGTATTATGAGGGGGGTGACACTGACCTCTGTATTATGAGGGGGAGGGTGACACTGACCTCTGTATTTTGAGGGGGGTGACACTGACCTCTGTATTATGAGGGGGGTGACAATGATTTCTGTATTATGAGGGGGGATGACACTGACCTCTGTATTATGGGGGGGGTGACACTGATCTCTGTATTATGAGGGGGGTGACACTGACCTCTGTATTATGAGGGAGGGTGACACTGACCTCTGTATTATGAGGGGGGGTGACACTGACCTCCGTATTATATGGGGGGTGACACTGCCCTCTGTATTATGAGGGGGAGGGTGACACCTGACCTCTGTATTATTAGGGGGGTCTGGGTTTGGAGTCATATGTCTGGGTTTGGAGTCATATTTCCGGGTTTGGAGTCATATATCTGGGTTTGGAGTCATATGTCTGGGTTTGGAGTCATATGTCCGGGTTTGGAGTCATATATCTGGGTTTGGAGTCATATATCCGGGTTTGGCATCATATATTCGGGTTTGGAGTCATATGTAGGGATGGGCTGAACACCCCCATGTTTGGTTAGCATCCAGAACATGCAAACAGGCAAAAAATGTGTTTAAACATGCGAACACCATTAAAGTCTAAGGGATATGAACATAAATAATCAAAAGTGCTCATTTTAAAGGCTTATATGCATAGTGTGGTGTCAGGGGGGCGGGGTCACCTGTACATGTCACTGGGTAACCCTGCGACATTCCCCGTTGCGTCAGAGGGGGCGGGGTCACCCGCGCACATCACGGGTGGCCCCGCCCTTAGCTTTGTAAGAACTGTCACGGCAGGTCTAGCGTCATTCAGCGGGCTCCTCCCATGGAGGTGGATCGTGTCGTGGCGGCGTCTTTCTCCGTATCCCGGGATGAGGAAGGATTACATTGCTGGAATTTTCTTTTTCTTTTTTAATAAAGGAATTGTCCCATGCTGTGTCTGTGTGTTTTTTACAATTTTTGACACTTTTTTTGTGAAATGGTAGGAGTACAATGTTTCCCGTTACCATTTTACACAGGGGGGGGCTGGGATCTGGGGGTCCCCTTGTTAAAGGGGGCTTCCAGAATCCGATAAGCCCCCCCGCCCGCAGACCCCCACAACCACCAGGCAAGGGTTGTGGGGATGAGGCCCTTGTCCCCATCAACATAGTGACATCCTCCCCATGTTGAGGGCATGTGGCCTGGTATGGTTCAGGAGGGGGGCGCTCTCTCGTCCCCCCTCTTTTCCTATGTCCTGCCAGGTTGCGTGTTTGGATAAGGGTCTGGTATGGATTTTTGGGGGGACCCCCATGCCATTTTAAAAAAAAAAATTGGCGCGGGGTTCCCCTTAAAATCCATACCAGACCTGAGAGGGCCTGGTATGAAATTTGGGGCGACCCCATGCTCTTTTTTTTTTTTATTTTGGTTTGGGGTTCCCCTTAATATTCAAACCAGACCCAAAGGGCCTGGTAATGGACTGGAGGGGGGATCCCATGAGTTTTTTTCAATGACTTATCTGTATTGCAGAGACCCGACAATGTATTAATAGCTGCGATCAGTTTTACATGACTTTTTTTCTTTAGAAATGTCATTTTGCTCTCGGACTGTTCTAAACAAGGGAAACATGCGCCCCTTTACAGGCATACTATAGACACCCCCCAGGCACGATATTTAAAGGAATATTTCACTTTTATTGTTTCACTTTAAGCATCATTAAGATCACTGCTCCTGAAAAAACTTCAGTTTTTAAAACTTTTTTTTCCATTGATGCATGTCCCCTGGGGCAGGACCCAGGCCCCCAAACCCGTTATATGACAATAACTTTCATATTAACCTTTAAAATCAGCACTTTTGATTTCTCCCATAGACTTTTAAAGGGTGTTCTGCGGCTTTCGAATTTGCAGAGAACACCCCAAATTGTTCGCTAGTCGGCGAACGGGCGAACAGCCAATGTTCGAGTCGAACAGACAGCCCATCCCTAGTCATATGTCCAGGTTCGGAGTCATATGTCCGGGGTTTAGTCTGCCTGAACCCCAGACACATTATTCAGACCAGACTGTGGCTCCCCAAGTAACTGAGATCGTCACACACAAATCTGTTCGCACAGTTTGGCCACACCCACTGTTCACTGCGCCGCAGTACTACTCCCCATGGTGTACCCAAAGGTTTCCCAGGTCTTTTACAATCCTACTACAATAAAGTGTTGGGGTTTGGCTTGAAGAAAAGGTGGCAACCCGAGCCCTGTCAGGTAAGCTGTATGGAGCCCCATAAATTTCTAACAGCAGCCCTACAAGAGGGGTGAGAGCAGAGTGATCATAATATAGGCTTAATGATAGAAATAATAACGTCAGGGATCCCGTCCTTTGTAATTACTAACTTGCACCACGCAGGAGAAATGGAGAGAAGTGGTGACATCTTTTCAGTGTCTCATGTTGTATTTATGGAGATATTTAGAACATGAACACTCAGATCTCTCTTTCCTCTGCATGGTGCAGAATAGTCATTATAAAGGGCCGGGACCCCTGAACTTCCCATTATTTCATTTGATGAATCCAATAAGTTATGCTCACTGTGCTGTACCCCACATTGTATTATATATGGATTTGTGGTGGGTTTTTTGAGAACACACCTTGTTATGTGCATTTAGCATTTATAACTATTTACCTGCTGGTGCTGTCCACCATATATATATATATATATATATATATATATATATATATATATATATATATATATATATACATATATATATATGCATATATATATACTGTATATATGCGTATATATATATATATATATATATATATATATATATATATATATATATATATATATATATATATATATATATGCATATATATATATGTATGTATATATATATATATATATATATATATATATATATATATATGCATATATATATATATATATATACATGCATATATATATATATATATATATATATATATATATATATATATATATATAGTATTCATATATTTTTTAACATGGGAGTTTATTGAAGTTTGAATTCCACTGAATAAATAGATTGTATAAAATGACATAAAATGAAAAGCCATGTACACTATAGAAATCAATGTGTGTATGTGAGTGTGCATTTGTCCTTCTGTGTGTGTCCCCCCCGGTATATCCCAGCCCAGTATATCTCATACACAGACACACACAGATCACTACCATACAAAGCCATTTATTGCTATAGAGAGAAAAGCAGAAAAAAGAATTACATTGTCTCAATAAACATGTTACAGGAGAAGATCACACATCTCATCTGATCAATATGAAGATTATTGATGAATCTCCAGCTAATCAATGTCACTTTCCTGTGATCAAATGAATGGAATACCAGGAAAGAAGTCATTATTGATGGGATAGAAATGGACCAACATCCTCTATAGAAGTCACTCCTCCATTTCTAATAAACATCTCCTGTTCCCCAATGGAAACATTTGTATCTTTACAAAGATCTGATCTCTGTGTGTTTGTATGGAGTGAGCACAGTGTCCAGATGATGACACCGAGAAGGAAACATTGTCAGATCATCAGAAACACTGTGACACCCACCTAGACATCTCCTTTCCTTTCTTATATAAAAGTAACATTACATTGACATCATTGCTAAGGAAAGTCCATTTCTATACCTTCAAATATGTTATTTGTGAAAATAAATCAATAAAAAGAAATAAAAAATGTATAATAAATCTTGGGAATTTAAAAAATAGAGAAAAGGAACCTTCACTCAGTCCATAACACAAACACAACACAAGATTTGTCAGAGTTACAAAACATGATGGAGTAGAATTTATAGAAAATTTAGTTCAGTAGAGATCTTTCAAGTCTTCTTCAGACACGGTGTAACTAAGAAAATGTATTTTGTGGAATTCAGATGGAATGGTTTAAGGTTCTCTCACCCTGTAGAGGACAATGATTTAATCTCTGGAGGTCTTCATCAGGTCAGGATTGGTGTTCTCTGGGGGTCTTCATCAGGTCTTGATTGGTGTTATGGGTGGTAATCTTCATCAGATCAGGATAAGCGTTTTCTGGAAGTCTTCATCAGACCAGGATTGGTGTTCTCTAGAGGTCTTCATCAGATCAGAAGAAGTGTTATGGGAATCTGGACTCTCTGTAACAGGCAGGCCGTGGATAATATCAGAAATCAGAAGAAAAGAAGAAGATACAGCACTGGCTTGGGATTTCATGGTAAACGGTGGAGAGATGGACAGTCCACCACTTCTTACTCGAGAGCCTCACTAGCCTCAGGTGGGTCCAGAGGCTTCAGGGAGCTTACTTTATCTCCCCAGCCTAATGCATGATAATCTTCAATGTTATCTCCTGCCACAGTGACCCTCTGTTCACCTTTGTAATACTCTTCAGAATACAGGACCCAGGCCCCATGGACATTTTTTTGTGATGAAACTATGTTGTCAAATCCATACGGTTTAAGGGAATTTGCAGCTTTGGTCAGGGTCACAGATTTGCCCCCATAGTAGCCGTGCTCAAACAGAGTAATCGTGGGATTATACAGACCGCCCTTCACAACTCGCACAGAGCTGATTTTCTTCTCAAATGCTGGGATTGAGGCATAAGAACCTTCCGAATAGCATTTAAACTGTCCTGTATAATTGATTCCACTGAAGACAATCCATGGGTCTCCGTGGACTTTAAGAGATCGAGCTCTCTGCAGGAATCCAATAGATGTCAGGTCTTTCGTTTCATGGTCTATTGACACATAGTCTCCCTTGAAATTTGGAAGCTCGAACAGCTCAAGGGAACTCATCTTCCAGTTGTATGTGAGGGTGAGATGATGGGAACGGAGATCTCTCTGCAGGTTGCTTTGAGTTCTCTTCTTGGCTGATGGTGAATTTATACAGGAGCCTTAGTGCTGAGTGGACTCATTTTATGGGAGGTTTCATTATTTCTTCAGAATGTCTGTTCAGAGGCGGTACAATGCGTGGGCGGGAGGGGCGTGTGCTCTGGGCGGAGTGTGAGAGGGGGCGGGTTCAGGACCCCGCGCTGCGTTAGTTCTCCTGGTGTAGCGGTACTGAACACAGCTGTTCTGTCCTCCCCCGTTTGCTCTCCCGGCCGTCTTAACACAAGCGGCCACACTGACAGGGGAGGAGAAGAGCCGCGGGCTGTGTGTGTGTAAGAACCGGCTCATCCTCCTTCTCCCTCTGTCAGGAGCTGCAGGACCGCAGTGGCTGGTCAGAGACAGGGAGAGAGGCAGAGCGGTCGTCAGAGCTCCCCCGTCCCGTCACCCCCCCCCCTCACACTTCTATAGCACAGAACACAGTGAAGGGTTCTACCTCTATGCTACACATCTGAGACTGTGTTGGAAAAAGAGCGCACACATATACCAGAGAGGTGCAGTGTCCGCTGAGGAGGAGAACTGTGAGAAGGAGGGGGAGGAATTTGTGAAAAGAGGTGAGAACTCCTTACAGGGAGGATTACAAATTGTGGCTGTGGGGTGGGGGGGGGCGGTAGATATACAGAGGTGGCTATGGAAGGGGGGTATACAGAGGTGGCTGTGGAAGGGGGGTATACAGAGGTGGCTGTGGAAGGGGGGTATACAGAGGTGGATGTGGAAGGGGGGTATACAGAGGTGGCTGTGGAAGGGGGGTATACAGAGGTGGATGTGGAAGGGGTGTATACAGAGGTGACTGTGGAAGGGGGGTATACAGAGGTGGATGTGGAAGGGGGGTATACAGAGGTGGATGTGGAAGGGGGGTATACAGAGGTGACTGTGGAAGGGGGGTATACAGAGGTGGATGTGGAAGGGGAGTATACAGAGGTGGCTGTGGAAGGGGGGTATACAGAGGTGGATGTGGAAGGGGGGTATACAGAGGTGGCTATAGAAGGGGTATACAGAGGTGGCTATGGAAGGGGGTATACAGAGGTGGATATGGAAGGGGGGTATACAGAGGTGGATATAGAAGGGGGGTATACAGAGGTGGCTGTGGAAGGGGGGTATACAGAGGTGGCTGTGGAAGGGGGGTATACAGAAGTGGCTGTGGAAGGGGAGTATACAGAGGTGGCTGTGGAAGGGGGTATACAGAGGTGGAAGGGGGGTATACAGAGGTGGCTGTGGAAGGGGGGTATACAGAGGTGGCTATGGAAGGGGGGTATACAGAGGTGGCTATGGAAGGGGGGTATACAGAGGTGGATATAGAAGGGGGGTATACAGAGGTGGCTGTGGAAGGGGTGTATACAGAGGTGGCTTTGGAAGGGGGGTATACAGAGGTGGATGTAGAAGGAAGGTATACAGAGGTGGATGTGGAAGGGGGGCATACAGAGGTGGATGTGGAAGGGGGGCATACAGAGGTGGATGTGGAATGGGGGGTATACAGAGGTGGCTTTGGAAGGGGGGTATTCAGAGGTGGTTATGGAACTGGAGTCAAGCCATCAGACAGTTGCAATTCAGTGGTCTTGCAATCAGACAAGTTTTTCTGGTAGAATTTTCAACACAGATAAATGAAATATAAAATAATGTAATATATAAAATAATGATTACACAGAGTTGTCACACATACATCACCCTCTCTAACATTTACAATACGGTGCGATTTTACTGTGGAAATTGAAAGATACAGAGCCCCAAATATCAAGCCATTGGCTACAAACTGACATTTTTTCACTTCTAAATGGGTTGAAAACAAAATCTTCCTTTGGACCAAAACGTTTACAATGCAGATGTGTCATATACACCCCCCTCTATGATATCTTACAATACGGTATGATTTTACTGTGGAGATTTAAATATAGAGAGCCCCAAATATGAACTCATTGGCTACAAACTGACATTTTCGCAATATTTCAAAATGGGTCAGAAATAGGGATGAGCCGAACACCCCCCTGTTCGGTTCGCACCAGAACATGCGAACAGGAAAAAAGTTCGTTCGAACACGCGAACACCGTTAAAGTCTATGGGACACGAACATGAATAAACAAAAGTGCTAATTTTAAAGGCTTATATGCAAGTTATTGTCATAAAAAGTGTTTGGGGACCCGGGTCCTGCCCCAGGGGACATGGATCAATGCAAAAAAAAGTTTTAAAAACGGCCGTTTTTTCAGGAGCAGTGATTTTAATAATGCTTAAAGTCAAACAATAAAAGTGTAATATCCCTTTAAATTTCGTACCTGGGGGGTGTCTATAGTATGCCTGTAAAGGGGCGCATGTTTCCTGTGTTTAGAACAGTCTGACAGCAAAATGACATTTTGAAGGAAAAAACTTATTTAAAACTACCCGCGGCTATTGCATTGCCGACAATACACATAGAAGTTCATTGATAAAAACGGCATGGGAATTCCCCAAAGGGGAACCCCAAACCAAAATTTAAAAAAAAAAATGACGTGGGAGTCCTCCTAAATTCCATACCAGGCCCTTCAGGTCTGGTATGGATATTAAGGGGAACCCCGGCCAAAATTAAAAAAAAAAAATGACGTGGGGTTCCCCCTAAATTCCATACCAGACCCTTCAGGTCTGGTATGGATTTTAAGGGGAACCCCGCGCCAAAAAAAAAAAAAAAAAACGGCGTGGGGTCCCCCCAAAAATCCATACCAGACCCTTATCCGAGCACGCAACCTGGCAGGCCGCAGGAAAAGAGGGGGGGACGAGAGTGCGGCCCCCCTCCCTCCTGAACCGTACCAGGCCACATGCCCTCAACATTGGGAGGGTGCTTTGGGGTAGCCCCCCAAAACACCTTGTCCCCATGTTGATGAGGACAAGGGCCTCATCCCCACAACCCTGGCCGGTGGTTGTGGGGGTCTGCGGGCGGGGGGCTTATCGGAATCTGGAAGCCCCCTTTAACAAGGTGACCCCCAGATCCCGGCCCCCCCCTGTGTGAAATGGTAAGGGGGTACATAAGTACCCCTACCATTTCACGAAAAAAGTGTCAAAAATTTTAAAAATGACAAGAGACAGTTTTTGACAATTCCTTTATTTAAATGCTTCTTCTTTCTTCTATCTTCCTTCATCTTCTGGTTCTTCTGGTTCTTCTGGCTCTTCTGGTTCTTCCTCCGGTGTTCTCGTCCAGCATCTCCTCCGCGGCGTCTTCTATCCTCTTCTCCTCGGGCCGCTCCGCACCCATGGCATGGGGGGGAGGCTCCCGCTCTTCTCTTCTTCTTTTCTTCTCTTCTTCTCTTCTTCATTTTCTTCTCCGGGCCGCTCCGCAATCCATGCTGGCATGGAGGGAGGCTCCCGCTGTGTGACGGCGCTCCTCGTCTGACAGTTCTTAAATAACAGGGGGGGGCGGGGCCACCCGGTGACCCCGCCCCACTCTGACGCACGGTGACTTGACGGGACTTCCCTGTGACGTCACGGGGAATGCCACAGGGAAGTCCCGTCATGTCCCGTGCGTCAGAGGGGGGCGGGGTCACCGGGTGGCCCCGCCCCCCCCGTTATTTAAGAACTGTCAGACGAGGAGCGCCGTCACACAGCGGGAGCCTCCCTCCATGCCAGCATGGATTGCGGAGCGGCCCGGAGAAGAAAATGAAGAAGAGAAGAAGAGAAGAAAAGAAGAAGAGAAGAGCGGGAGCCTCCCCCCATGCCATGGGTGCGGAGCGGCCCGAGGAGAAGAAGATAGAAGACGCCGCGGAGGAGATGCTGGACGAGAACGCCGGAGGAAGAACCAGAAGAGCCAGAAGAACCAGAAGATGAAGGAAGATAGAAGAAAGAAGAAGCATTTAAATAAAGGAATTGTCAAAAACTGTCTCTTGTCATTTTTAACATTTTTGACACTTTTTTCGTGAAATGGTAGGGGTATAAGTACCCCCTTACCATTTCACACAGGGGGGGTCACCTTGTTAAAGGGGGCTTCCAGATTCCGATAAGCCCCCCACCCGCAGACCCCCACAACCACCGGCCAGGGTTGTGGGGATGAGGCCCTTGTCCTCATCAACATGGGGACAAGGTGTTTTGGGGGGCTACCCCAAAGCACCCTCCCAATGTTGAGGGCATGTGGCCTGGTACGGTTCAGGAGGGAGGGGGGCCGCACTCTCATCCCCCCCCTCTTTTCCTGCGGCCTGCCAGGTTGCGTGCTCGGATAAGGGTCTGGTATGGATTTTTGGGGGGACCCCACGCCGTTTTTTTTTTTTTTTTTGGCGCGGGGTTCCCCTTAAAATCCATACCAGACCTGAAGGGTCTGGTATGGAATTTAGGGGGAACCCCACGTCATTTTTTTTTTTTAATTTTGGCCGGGGTTCCCCTTAATATCCATATCAGACCTGAAGGGCCTGGTATGGAATTTAGGGGGACTCCCACGTCATTTTTTTTTTTTTAATTTTGGTTCGGGGTTCCCCTTTGGGGAATTCCCATGCAGTTTTTATCAATGAACTTCTATGTGTATTGTCGGCAATGCAATAGCCGCGGGTAGTTTTAAATGAGTTTTTTCCTTCGAAATATCATTTTGCTGTCAGATTGTTCTAAACACGGGAAACATGCGCCCCTTTACAGGCACACTATAGACACCCCCCAGGTACGAAAATTAAAGGGATATTACACTTTTATTGATTGACTTTAAGCATGATTAAAATCACTGCTCCTGAAAAAACGGCCGTTTTTAAAACTTTTTTTTGCATTGATCCATGTCCCCTGGGGCAGGACCCAGGTCCCCAAACACTTTTTATGACAATAACTTGCATATTAGCCTTTAAAATTAGCACTTTTGATTTCTCCCATAGACTTTTAAAGGGTGTTCCGCGGCATTCGAATTTGCCGCGAACACCCCAAATTGTTCGCTGTTCGGCGAACTTGCGAACAGCCAATGTTCGAGTCGAACATGAGTTCGACTCGAACTCGAAGCTCATCCCTAGTCAGAAACAAAATCTCCCATTGGACAAAAACGTTTACAATGCAGATTTATCATACCCCCCCTCTATGATATTTTACAATATAGTATGATTTTAGTGTGGAAATTTAAAGACACAGAGTCCCAAATTCCAACCCATTGGTTACACAGTGACATTTTTCCAATACTTCTAAATGGGTCAGAAAAACAAGCGTCATGTCCGGTTCCTCTCTCCCCTCTCTGTACAGATCGGACAGAGAGGGGAGAGATCAGGTGCTGCAGCGCTGTGGGCTGGATGTGTACTGCCCATAGCGCTGATCTGTGCCCATTCCTGCACTCATCCAGTCATCCATCCATCCATGCTCAGCCATCCTCAGCAATACTCATCCATCCATACTTGGCCATGCTCAGCCATCTATACTCATCCATACTCAGCAATATTCATCCATCCATCCATGCTCAGCAATACTCATCCATCCATCCTCAGCCATACCCAGCCATCCCATCCACACTCAGCCATACCCACCCAGCCATACTCAGCCATCCCATCCACACTCAGCCATCCCATCCATACCCAGCCATACTCAGCCATGCTCAACCATGCTTAGTCATCCCCATCCACGGCTCATCCATGCCACTACAGTGCCTCAAAGTGTAATAGGTAGTCAAATTAGATTTGACATTTATGCCCCTAGAACACGTGATGGTGCTCCCTGCATGTTGGGCCTCTGTATGTGGCCAGGCTGTGTAAAAGTCTCACACATGTGGTATCACCATACTCAGGAGGAGTAGTAGAATGTATTTTGGGGTGTAATTTGTGGTATGCATATACTGTGTGTGAGAAATAACCTGATAATATAACAATTTTGTGGAAAAAAAAAAAGAAATCTTGATTTTGCAAAGAATTGTGAGAAAAAATTACAACTTCAAAAAACTCACAATGCCTCTTTCTAAATACCTTGGACTGTCTACTTTCCAAAAAGGGGTCATTTTGGGGGTATTTGTACTTTCCTGACTTGTTAGAGTCTCAAGAAATGAGCTAGGCTGTCAGTACATCCGATGTGATCAGTTTTCAGTGATTGGCACCATAGATTGTAGACTCTATAACTTTCACACAGACCAAATAATATACACCGATTTGGATTATTTTTACCAAAGATATGTAGCAGTATAAAATGTGGCCAAAATTTATGAGGAAAAATTACTAATTTGTAAAATTGTATAACAGAAACAAAGAGTTTTCAGTATACAGAGTTTTCGGTCTTTTTTCATTTATAGCGGAAAAAATAAAAAACCCAGCGGTGATTAAATACCACCAAAAGAAAGCTCTATTTGTGTGAAAAAAGGACAAAAATTTCATATGGGTATAGTGTTGCATGACTGAGTAATTGTCATTCAAAATGTGAGATCACCGAAAGCTGAAAATTGATCTGGTTAGGAAGGGGGTTTAAGTGCCCAGTGGTCAAGTGGTTAAAGAAATTTGATTTTTACACTTTTTATTGGATATGTTTTATAGCAGAAAGTAAAAAATGTTTTACATTGGTAGCCTAGTGATAAGCTGAACTGTCCTGGGTTCAGCTCAGAAGGGGTTCGGTGAAGTTCAGACGCCAAACCCTTTTTTGTCCTAGAAAGTAAAATGAAGCCTGATAAGAATTAATCTATTTCTCCATCCTGAGAACATTTCTCACAAGTCATTAATCTTTCACTTTCATGCACACTGGGCGTGTTTACAGAGGCAGATTTTGTCTTCAGACATTTTTTTTCTACAGTCAATAAACTCCCCAGAATATTATCCTATGTTTCTTGCCCACATAGGTTGTTATCAACTGTTTTTGGCTGTTAAAAAAAAAAAAACTAAAACTTGTGAAATAATAAAAAATGTCATAAATCAATTACCTATTTTGTAGATGTGATAACTTTTGCACAAACCAATCAATATACGCTTTTTCTTTTTTTTTTTTTTTTTTTAATTTGGGATATTTATTGTAGCAAAAAGTAAAAAATATTGTTTTTTTTGTTTTTTTTTTATTGTCACCTTTTTTTGTTTATAGCACAAAAATTAAAAACCGCTGAAGTGATCAAATACCACCAAAAGAAAGCTCTATTTGTGGGGGAAAAAATTATAATCTCATTTGGGTACAGCGTCGCACGAACGCGCAATTGTCATTCAAAATGTTACAGCCCTGAAAGCTGGAAATTGGCCTGGGCAGGAAGAGGATGAAAATGCCCGGTATTGAAGGGGGTTAATGCATTGAATGTAAACCATGAGGCTTTACAACCCCTTTAACCTCCCTGACGGTATTAATGAGTGTGGCTCGGGGTGGATTTTCAGTACCAAAAGAGGTAAGCCCAAGCCACACTCGGGATCGCAGTATCCTGGTACATGTTACTTACCTTGTCCCCGGGATCCTGCGATGTCCCCTCGCTGTGTGCGGCGGCTGTGTCTCCGCTCCATTCATCACAGAGCCGGGCTCCGTTCCCTGCGACCGTTGCGACACACGGGGACGGAGCGCGGCACCAAATTCAAAAGGTGAAACACACGCTATACATACAGTACAATGTATTCTTATAGATTACATTACTCTATCAAATAATTCCACATCCCTTTTGTCCCTAGTGGTTTATCCAATGCCCTGCATGTAGTTTTATATAATAAATACTGTTCTTTCTGCTTGGAAACTGGAGATTGTCCATAGCAACCAAAACCGTCCTTTTACATCAAAAGCGGTTTTAGACCAGCTAGAAAACAGCGATAATAAATTAGAATCACTTGTAGAATTGAGCGATAGTGATTTGTGGGGAAATTTGTCATCAAACACTGAAAGTAATGAGAGCGACAATTCTGCAAGTGAGCAAATTTCAGTGTTTTTGATTTGATTACACTATTGAATAATTTTTGTTATTATTTGTTATAATTATTTATAGTTATTTATTATATTATAATTTATGATTTTGTGTTTCAAACTTTATCATACCCGGGATGTGTACTAGACTCTTGTTTGGACAGATTTAAGTGTGTTATTCCTAAGAATTACAGGCCTACAACATAAAACGCCAAATTTCCATGCAAAACAATTGTACCACTTTGAGCATCAAAAATCTGAAATAATCATACCGCCAGAGAGGTTAAGCAATTCAGCCCCGGAAGATTTGGCTGCTCAATGACCATAAATAAAAATGACAGCGTGGTGCTAACTAAAACTCTGTAAGTGTGTACCCTGGATGTGGTGGAGCTGTGACACAATGATGAGTGAGTGTACCACAACAAAGTAAAAAACAAAAAAAAACAAAAAAGTGAGCTAGACAATGAGTTGAGTCTGTGTAGCATAAATAATTAAATAAAGTCCACAGTATTGTGACGAGGTAAGTCCCTCCCATAAGGATGTCTTTGGTCACATGAGGACAGTGAATTGCTTGTCTGTAGTTACTTTCCAGTAGACAAAACATGGAGAAAAATGGCATACTCTTACCAGCTGTGGTGGACCCTAAGTGACATATGACAGAAGACATACAGGCTTTAGATCATATGATGTATGGAGCAGGTGCAGAGGCCAAACGGGTCCTGATATGGTGTCCCCAATTCTCGGTCCATGGACTTCAAAGGTACTCAGCGGTCTGGACGATGGTCTTGGGACCCACCTCTTCAAAAGCTCCAAGGGACGAACACATTTAGAAAGGAAAGGGAAGGAGAACTCCAAATGGTGCAGGTCAAACTGGATGGTTTATTGGTAATATCAAATCGCAAAGCAGTAAAAGTGATCACAAGACAATAAAAAGGAAAAAAAGCAATGTGGGGTACAGAGAATGCTGGCCCATTTTTTCTCCTACACTCCCTGCTCAATGACCAGGACATTTTTTGCGATTCGGCACTGCGTTGTTTTAATGTACAATTGAGCGGTCATGCAATGTAGGGCAGGGTTCAGTGTTGTTGGAGCTTGTTTCGCCACCACGCCTCCAAAATGCTAGTAGTGATTCTGTCACATCTCTCTCCTCCACCCTCTCCTCTTCTTCTTCCTCTATGGCCTCTTCTGCAGATTTGTCCTCAGCAGTGCTCTGTAAGCGTTCAAGTGGCTATGCAAGCAGTCTTGCTAAAAGATGCCATGAGGTACTTGAGTTGGTCTGCCTAGGGGGCAGGAGCCACACTGGGGAAGAGATTCTGTCAGCTCTGATGGGGCAGGCTCAGAGGTGGTTGACTCCATGCCAGCTTCAACCAGGAATGGTTATATGCAACAATGGCACCAACCTTCTCTCCACCTTCCGACAGGGACACTTGACCCATGTTCCATGTTTGGCACACGTCCTGAATTTGGTGGTGCAGTGGTTCTTGACCAGGTACCCAGGCTTACAAAATCTCCTGAGGCAGGCCACAAAAGTATGTGGTCATTTCCGCCAGTCATAGAATGCCAGCGCTCAGCTGGCTGACATTCAAAGGGAATGCAACCTGCCCGCCAATCGCCTCATTTGTGACATGCCCACCAGGTGGAACTCAACCTTGGCAATGCTGCAGCGGCTGCACACACAGCAGAGGGCCATCAATGAGTACCTGTGCGAGTATGGCACCAGGACAGGGTCAGGGGAGCTTGGCTTCTTTTCGCCATGCCAGTGGCTACTGATCAAGGATGCATGCACTCTCCTATCACCATTTGAGGAGGCCACAAGGATGGGGAGCAGCAGCAATGCATGCATCAGTGATGCCGTCCCTCTAGTCTTCCTGCCGGAGCACACGCTTTGTGGATTCATGGACAGGGCACATGTCAGCATGGATGTAGAGGATAACACTCAGCAGTAGTCTTCAAGGGATGGTTTTCAGTTCCCAGAAACCCAAGGAGTTGTACGTGGCTGGAAGGAGGCAGTTACAGATGTGATCCTCAGTTATCCTGAGGACACAGAATCGAATGCCTCTGGCCTCCCTGATTCTGCAAAGTCCGCGAAAGGACCCTAGGATTTGTGGTATCAAGGAGAGGGATCATTACTGGCTGGCAATCCTTCTTGATCCACGTTACAAGGGTAAAGTTTCAGAGCTCATCCTGACTTTGCAGAGGGAGCAGAGGATGAAAAATCTTCAGGAGGCCTTAAAGAAAGATTTGTGTAACGCATTTCCAGACCCCGGAAGGTTACCATTTCCTGGTGCTGGACAACATGTTGCCGAGGCTTCATTCAGTCAGAGGAAGAGTGGTGGAAAAGGTGGCTGGCTGACCAATGCCTTTTAAACAATTTTTCAGTTCTTAGCGCCAAGGTCTGATCGGTTCAAGCAACTGTCACCAGCGTCTGCATTATATGGTGCAGGAATATCTAGGGGCAAGAGCAGACTTGGAGATCTTTCCAACAAAGCATCCACTGGGTTACTGGTACTTGAGGATGGACCACAGGCCAGAACTTGCTCAATATGCAGCTGAGCTACTGGCCTGTCCTGCATCCAGCGTGCTTTCTGAACGCACAGTCAGTGCTGCTGGAGGGTTTGTAATGGATCAAAGAGTGCGTCTGTCCATAGACTCTATTGATAGGCTCACATTCTTAAAAATGAATCAGTCTTGGATCAGCAGCTATCAAGCACCTGATGCTGATATAGCTGATTGAATTTGCTATGGATCTGGGATCCCTTGAAGACTGCCTATGCTGTCTATCCTATTCCTCCTCAATCTTGATGATGCTAGCTTTCAACAATATTTTGTGTTTAGGGCACCACCACCACCAAAACCCAAGGCTCAATTTTTCTAACCCTGTTTAACAGGGGCATGTTATTACACTTTTTGATATAATATTTAAGAGCAAGGCCCATTCCTGCACCCAACAAGAGTAACTGTGAGGGGTTACAGTGTTGTGGCACCACCAACACCTAAGACCCAATTTTTCTGCAGAGTATATAAGGCAGCCCGTTTAGTATATATACTGCTGTTCAGAGTTTATAGTGCCTGGAGGACCCCAACACCCTTTTTTTTTTTTTAATTTTGGTGCGGGGTTCCCCTTACTATCCATACCAGACCTGAAGGGCCTGGTATGGATTTTGAGGGGGACATCCACACCATTTTTTTTTTTTTTGGCTCAGGGTTCCCCTTAATATTAACTCCAAACTCAAGGGGCCTGGTAATGGACTGGGGGGGAACCCACACAGTTTTTTTCAATGATTTTTATCTATATTGCCAGGATATGACAATACTGTATATTACAACTGTGAGCAGTTTTAAATTACATTTTTTCCTTTAAATGTAATGTTGCTGTGGTACTGTTATAAACATGGGAAAGATGTGCTACTTTACAGGCAGACTAATGAGACCCCCAGGCACGATATTTAAAGGATTATTTCATTTTTATTGTTTCACTTTAAACATTATTAAAATCACTGCTCCCAAAAAAATGTCAGTTTTTAAAACTTTTTTTGCAATGATACATGTCCCCGGGGCAGGACCCGGGTCCCCAAACACTTTTTATGGCAATAGCTTGCATATAAGCCTTTAAAATGAGCAGATTTTTCACATTCATATCCCATAGACTTTAACGGTGTTCGCATGTTCACACAAATTTTTTGCCTGTTTGCATGTTCTGCTGCGAACCATACTGGGGGTTGTTCGGCTCATCCCTACTCAGGAGGGATTTTAGTCCACTCTTCTTTACATATGATCTTCAAAATCCTTAAAATTTCTTGGCTGTCGCTTAGCAAAGCTAAGTTACAGCTCCCTCCATAAATTTTCTGTAGGATTAAGGTCTGGAGACTGGCTAGGCCACTCCAGGACCTTTAATGTGCTTATTCTTGAGCCACTAATTTGTTGTCTTGGCAGTATGTTTGGGTCATTGTCATGCTGTAAGACCCATCCATGATCCATCTTCAGTGTTCTGGCTGAGGGAAGAAGTTCCTCATCCAAGATTTTACAATACATGGCCCCGTCCATTGGGCCCTCAAAGTCAGCCTGTACCTTTAGCAGAGAAACAGCCCCAAAGCATCATGTTTTCTCCTCCATGATTGACAGTAAGGATGGTGCTCTTTGGGTCACTGTGTCAGCATTGTTCTTCCTCCAAACACGGCAAGTCGTATGAGAAAGCCGACAGGAAGACTCAATGAACTTCCACAGTGCTCACAGCGCCATGGTAGTTCATTGAAAACTACAAGCCTCGTAGGTGGGACACACCCACTTTCTCTTGGTTTGGCCGAGCAGCCATTCTAAAGATGAATGTTTTACCCTGCATGTTTTACCTCCTGCAAAGGTATCTCTATAAGACTACCTCTTGCATTCTTTTGTTCATATAGGCAACTCTGTGTGACCTTTTTATGGCACCGTAAGCGGCCCGGAATCAGTCATGATCAACTAGTCCTTCCCAAAAAAAGGTGTGATAGGACACCCGGACTTACGTAATTTTTATTGGGCCTTTCACCCAGCATGCCTAACATGTTTCTCTTGGGCGTGCACCCCAACCCCTTTCTTAGCGCCCAACACTTCTTCTGGGATTGTAATCTAATGGATAGAACTGAACCAAGCTCACAATGGCCAGATGCCCATATACCAATGTGGACCTATCTCCAGATACACAACTTTCTCCATTCCATGGCTTGTCCTGAGTCAGTTTCTCTGCCTCTTACTCCTTTTAAGAGCTTATGCGCCAAGACCGCACCCCAACAACATGTAGTTTCCTCGGTTAATGCCTTTCTCTTCTCAAATAAGCCCTCTAATGCTGGGAAAGCTCGCACAGTTTGTGAATGAGATCTCAATACAATCCTTTCCTGAAGAATAGGATCACATTTTCATTAACGCCCACAAAGGGTCTGTTAATGTTATGACGCAGGAAAGTTGTTGCAACCTCATTTTGAGATGGTATCGAACTCCCGCTCTACTACTAAAAGATTAACTCAAACCTTCCTAAGTATTGTTGGTGATGCTGCCAAGGAGATGGAACTTATCTTAACTTAGATGGAGATGCTGCTTATCTGGTGAGATTGCCCTCAGATACAACCCTTCTGGTCTGATGTCCACCCTGTAATTTCCCAAGTGAAAACATACACTTTAAACTACTCCTCTGCGCAATTTCTTCTTCACCACACTTCTCTCTCCCACAGAGCCTATTATAAATTGCACGCCATGCATATGGTGAATTCAGCTAAAATGTGTATCCCGTTCCACTGGGGTACGACCCACATCCCCTCCCTGTTAGAATGGTTTACACACCTTTGGAAAATTGCCGATATGGAAGAACTCATTCACCTGGCAAAAGATTCCCCTTTCAAATTCACATCCATCTGGGCCTGTTGGTTCCACTTTTACAACACTGACCAATATAAGCAATTCATAGGCTGCTCTCACTTAGGCCAGTAGCCTTTTCACCTGAAGAAGATTTAACTGGAGGAACTTCTTAGTGACATTTTTACATGACTAACAAGCCTCACCCCTCTAGTTAGGGTTGCCACCTGTCCGGGATTCACCTAGACAGTTCGGGTTTTGAATCATGATTTGGGGTTTCAGTCTGCCTGAAACCCAGACACAATGGGGTTTATTTACAATCCTATAGTGTATGCTAAAACATTTTTTTTTGCTGTGTGCCACTAAAGTGTTGGGGTTTGGCTTGAAGAAAAAGTGTCATCCCTACCTCTAGTAGATGAGAAGAGAACAGACAGATCCTTGCTGGAGAGACCTCGCAACGGCCCACCAGTCCTCCCCCTCCCTTTTTTTTCTCTTCTCCCTCTATTTCCTACATCCCCATCTCCTTTAAACTTCCCCCCAAACCCTGCCCCACCTTTTTTTTCTGGTTCAATACAATCCCTGACTCTCATTAGCCATATTTTCCATTCTTTTTCTTCCCACCTTCTGTTCATCCACCACACCCTCCTCCCTCAGAAGACAGATGTGCCCCCCCACTTTTATTCTTTTCTTACTCTTCTATATACAGTAAAACCTTAGATTGCGAGCATAATTAGTTCCGGAAACATGCTAGTAATCCAAAGCACTTGTATATCAAAGCAAATTTCTTGTTAAGAAATAATGGAAACTCAGATGATTCATTCCACAACCATTTATTCATAGGTCTTGTCCAATCCTACTAAGTAGCTGATCAATATTTACTGTTCCATGTTTTAATAATTTCATTGCATTAGCGGTTCTTCACTCCGTATCCTGTTGTATGTGCTCTGGTTCTCATGCTGATCCTTGTACAATATCAGTCCTACGTCTGAGATGTTTTTGCACTGCATGTAAACTCTGGAAGAATGAAAACTACAAGCCGACAGCCGCAAAGGCTGCTGGACCTATTTGTTTTCCATTCACAGAGGACTGTGAAGGAGCGATGTGGCCAGGCGGGAGGAGCTTGTGTCTTTTTTGAATTGTGGCACTGGGAGAAGATCCCCGGTCTGCTGTCACAGCGGGGATCAATAAGGGGGTGTAGCATGTTATGAAAGGTGAATGTATCCATTAACTACTCCCGGCCATGTAAGTGAATGGGGCTGTTGATTATACTGATAGGTGCTCAGTGGTACCTGCGCTCGCTGGCATTCCTAATAACCATTGAAAGCAGGAAGCTGTATAATGACCGTAGCATTATTGCCATTATACATGATGTTCAGCCTCTGCCAAATGGGTAAATGTTCGGGTGTTTGTCTGAATTCCTGAACAGCAAAGGTTTGGTCTGAACTTGTGTTCAGAATGAAAGTTCATCCATAGTTATCCTTGGTACAGAAATAGAGGGGGATCTTCCAATGGGCACACCAGTTCTGGGAGACAACCTGGGATTCTCTTCCTTTTTAAGTGATTTCCTCTTATTTCCTGTTTTTATTTTGTAACAGGAAGCAAAAGGAAATCTCCCCAATGGGAAGCAGATTGAAAAAACTATATGTATATATATATATATATATATATATATATATATATACTCACAGGGGTTATGACCCTCGCTTATGCTAACCAACATGAAAACAAAAAGTTTTGCCTTTAGTTCTTCATTAACCTCTTTACAACTTTACGACTGCCCTATAGCAGTGTTACTGCTACAGGGCGGCTGCTCTGTACAAATCACATACAGTATATAGATGTGATTCTGCACTTCCGGGCCCGAAAGCACGCTGCCAGCGGCTCACTCCCTCTGTGATTTTACACAGCAGGAGTTGATCAGTGGGTCCCGCAGACTCGATGTCCATCGGGACTCGCCGATCATTAGGTACTCAGGCAGAATGACAGACTACCTATGTAAACAAGGCAGACTGTCATTCTGTGAGTACAGAAGACATGGATCCTGTGAAGCAGAAACACCAATCCATGTCTTCATACAGTGAAAGCACCTCCCCCACAGTTAGAAAACACCCCCTAGGGACACAGTTAACCCTTTGATAACCCCTGATGTTAACCCCTTCCCAGCCAGTGTCATTTGTACAGTGACAGTGCATATTTGTTAGGATTGATCACTGTATTAGTGTCACTGGTCCCCAAAAAAGTGTCCTAATTGTCACTTAGTTTGCGATTTGTCTGCCGCAATATTGCAGTCCCACTATAAGTCGTTGATCGCCGCCATTACCAGTAAAAAATTTATAATAAATAAAAATAAATATATCCCGTAGTTTGTAGACATCATAACTTTTGCGCAAACCAATCAATATACACTTATATAATTTATCAAAAATATATAGCAGAATACATATTGGCCTAAATTTTAACCACTTGTCGACCGGGCCATAGCCAAAAGACAGCTGCAGCACAGTCGGCTTATTCTGGAAGGGTGTCCATGGACGTCCTCCCAGAATCTTGCTCCCGTGCGCCCCCTGGGGCGCACACCAGGGAATATCCGTGACTGCTGGGTCCTCTGGATCACAGTAAATGGCTGCTGACAACGGCCGCTTACCACGTGATCAGTCCGTCAAAAGATAGAGCGATCACTTGTAAACAAACCGGTGTCATGTCCGGTTCCTCTCTCCCCTCTCTGTACAGATCGTACAAAGAGGGGAGAGATCAGGTGCTGCAGTGATGTGGGCTGGATGTGTACTGCCCATAGTGCTGATCTGTACCCATTCCTGCACTCATCCAGCCAACCATCCATTCATACTTATCCATCCTCAGCAATACTCATCCATCCATCCATTCATACTCATCCATCCTCAGCAATACTCATCCATCCATCCATTCATACTCATCCATCCTCAGCAATACTCATCCATCCATCCATCCGTACTCAGCAATACTCTGGGGATAAATTTTTTAATTTATCCCCAGAAATACTCATCCATCCATTCATACTCATTCATGCTCAGCAATACTCATCCATCCATACACAGCCATCCCATCCATACTCAGCCATACCCAGCCATCCCATCCATACTCAGCCATACTCAGCCATCCCATCCATACTCAGCCATACCCAGCCATCCCATCCATACTCAGCCATGCTCAACCATGCTTAGCCATCCCCATCCACGGCTCATCCATGCCACTACAGTGCCTCAAAGTGTAATAGGTAGTCAAATTAGATTTGACATTTATGCCCCTAGAACACCTGATGATGCTCCCTGCATGTTGGGCCTCTGTATGTGGCCAGGCTGTGTAAAAGTCTCACACATGTGGTATCGCCACACTCAGGAGGAGTAGTAGAATGTATTTTGGGGTGTAATTTGTGATATGCATATGCTGTGTGTGAGAAATAACCTGCTAATATAACAATTTTGTGAAAAAAAAAAAGAAATCTTGATTTTGCAAAGAACTGTGGGAAAAAATTACAACTCCAAAAAACTCACCATGCATCTTACTAAATACCTTGGACTGTCTACTTTACAAAAAGGGGTCATTTGGGGGTATTTGTACTTTCCTGACTTGTTAGAGTCTCAAGAAATGAGCTAGGCTGTCAGTACATCCGGTGTGATCAATTTTTAGTGATTGGCACCATAGATTGTAGACTCTATAACTTTCACACAGACCAAATAATATATACCGACTTGGATTATTTTTACCAAAGATATGTAGCAGTATAAAATGTGGCCAAAATTTATGCAGAAAAATTACTAATTTGCAAAATTTTATAACAGAAACAAAGAAAATTGTTTTTTTTTACAGAATTTTCGGTCTTTTTTCATTTATAGCGCAAAAAATAAAAAACCCAGCGGAGATTAAATACCACCAAAAGAAAGCTCTATTTGTGTGAAAAAAAGGAGAAAAATTCATATGGGTATAGTGTTGCATGACTGAGTAATTGTCATTCAAAGTGTGAGATCACCGAAAGCTGAAAATTGGTCTGGTTAGGAAGGGGGTTTAAGTGCCCAGTGGTCAAGTGGTTAAAGAAATTAGATTTTTTACACTTTTTATTGGATATGTTTTATAGCAGAAAGTAAAAAAAAAAATGTTTTACATTGGTAGCCTAGTGATAAGCTGAACTGTCCTGGGTTCAGCTCAGAAGGGGTTCAGTGAAGTTCAGATGCCAAACCCTTTTTTGTCCTAGAAAGTAAAATGAAGCCTGATAAGAATTAATCTATTTCTCCATCCTGAGAACATTTCTCACAAGTCATTAATCTTTCACTTTCATGCACACTGGGCGTGTTTACAGCGCCTGTTTTTGTCTTCAGACATTTTTTTTTTCTCCTCCATTACTAGTAAAAAAAATAATAAAAAATGTCATAAATCAATAACCTATTTTGTAGACACGATACGTTTTGTGCAAACCAATCAAAATACGCTTATTGCGATTTTTTTTTCTTGACCAAAAATATGTAGAAGAATACATATCGGCCTAAACTGAGGAAAAAATTTTTTTCTTTTTGGATATTTATTTATTATAGCAAAAAGTAAAAAATATTGTGTTTTTTTTCTCAAAATTGTCACCTTTTTTTGTTTATAGCACAAAAAAACTGCAGAGGTGATCAAATACCACCAAAAGAAAGCTCTATTTGTGGGAAAAAAAAATGATTATCTCATTTGGGTACATCGTCGCACGACCGCGCAATTGTCATTCAAAATGTTAACAGCCCTGAAAGCTGGAAATTGGCCTGGGCAGGAAGGGGATGAAAATGTCCGGTATTGAAGGGGTTAATGCACTGAATGCAAACCATGAGGCTTTACAACCCCTTTAACCATTTCAGCCCCGGAAGATTTGGCTGCTCAATGACCAGGCCATTTTTTGCGATTCGGCACTGCGTTGCTTTAACTGACAATTGCGCAGTCGTGCGATGTTGCACCCAAACAAAATTTACGTCCTTTTTTCGCACAAATAGAACTTTCTTTTGGTGGTATTTGATCACCTCTGCGGTTTTTATGTTCTGCGCTATAAACAAAAGAAGAGCGACAATTTTGGAAAAAAAAAAAATATCTTTTAATTTTTGTTATAATATCCCAAATTTAAAAAAAACAAACAAACACATTTTTTCCTCAGTTTAGGCCGATATGTATTCATCTACATATTTTTTGGGAAAAAAAATCGCAATAAGCGTATATTGATTGGTTTGCGCAAAAGTTAATAACGTCTACAAATTAGGGGACAGATTTATGGCATTTTTTTTATTATTATTTATTTTTTTTAGCAGAGACCCTAAAGTATAAAATGGAGATCATTGTAATATTTTATGTCACACAGTATTTGTGCAGCGGTCTTTCAAATGCTATTTTTTTGAAAAAAAACATTTTAATGAATTAAAAAAAAAAAAGAAAACAATAGTTACCCCAATTGCAAGGATGAGAGAGTTTGAGGTGGAGACTTGACTGGTCTGCACAGAGTCCTGATCTCAACCCGATAGAACACCTTTGGGATGAATTAGAGCAGAGAGTGTCCCAATACTTTTGGTAATATAGTGTTGTTTTATTACTAGGTGATCCGGCCCTACAATAACGGAATGGATAAGTGAAATGAAGGAAATACAATATATAGAATAACAGATAAGGAGAGAAGGGTTGGAAAAAGATCAAAAGCCCATAATGTGGTATCAATGGGATAAGTTTCCAACCTCGATAAAAATGATATAATTATTGTGAATGGGAACAAAACACCCCGTAGAGAGGGGGAGAGAATTTTTTTTTTTTAATGGATTTTTTATGAATGTAAAATAAAATGGATGGAAATAAATGTAAGAGTAATTGTATAGAATAAGTAATATAGGGATGAATGGAGTATGGACATGGTAAAGAAACATATCAGATGGTTCAGTTTAGAATAGGTCATTAGAAAGTAGGACAGAAAGATGATATTTTAAGTAAAGGATGCTTTATAATAACATAAAGTTCAACTTGATGATGAAAGATATTTATATGTATTTGTATAACTGTTTTAAAAAAAATAATAAAGGAAGATTGAAAACAGAAATGATCAGTCTATAATTTTTATCATAGGTGTATTTTATATGATGGAGACAGAATATCAACCAAAAATCCAGAAAAAACACATGATACAAATGTTATAAATTGAGATGCAGTTCAGTGAGTAAAATAAGTATTTGATCCCCAAGCAAAACATGACTTATGCCCCGTACACACGATCAGAAATTCTGCCAGCAAAAGTCTGATGTGAGCTTTTGGTTGGAAATTCCGACCGTGTGTATGCTCTATCAGAATTTTGCTGGCGGAATTTCCGCCAGCAAAAGATTGAGAGCAGGTTCTTTATTTTTCTGATGGAAAAAGTGCCTATCGAAAATTCCAAACGTCTGTAGCAATTCAGACGCGCAAAATTCCTATGCATGCTCGGAAACAATTCGATGCATGCTCGGAAGCATTGATCTTCATTTTCTCGTCTCGACGTAGTGTTGTACGTCACCGCGTTCTTGAACGTGACCGTGTGTATGCAAGGCAAGCTTGAGCAGAATTCCGTCGGAAAAAACAATCCAAGGTTTTTCTGACGGAAATTCCGATCGTGTGTATGAGGCATTAGTATGCAAGTTCTTGCCATAAAAAGTGTTTGGGGTCCTGCCCCAGGGGACATGTATCAATGCAAAAAAAAGTTTTTTTCAGGAGCAGTGATTTTAATAATGTTTAAAGTGAAACAATAAAAATGAAATGTTCCTTTAAATATCATCCCTGGGGGGGTCTCCTTAGTCTGCATGTAAAGTAGAGCATCTTTCCCATGTTTAGAACAGTACCGCAGCAAAATGACATTTCTAAAAGAAAAAATGGCATTTAAAATTGCTTGTGGCTATAATGTATTGTCGGATCCCAGCAATATAGATAAAGATCATAAAAAACTGCATGGGTCCCCCCCCCCCAGTCCATTATCAGGCCTTTTGGGTCTGGTATAAATATTAAGGGGAACCCCACGCCAAAATCACCCCAAAAAAATGGGGTGGATGTCCCCCCCCAAAATCCATACCAGGCCCTTCAGGTCTGGTATGGATATTAAGGTGAACCGCGCACCAAAATTGAAAGAAAAATGGCGTGGGGGTCCCCCAGGCACTATATAATCTGAACAGCAGTATTTATACTATATGGCCTGCCCTATATACTCTACAGAAAATTGAGCCTTAGGTGTTGGTGGTACCAGAACACACTCTAAGCCCTCACAGTTACTCTTGTTGGGCGCAGGACTGGGCCCTGCTGTGAAATATTATTATATTATTATATTATAATATTATTATCAAAAGTTGTAATTACATGGCCCTGTTAAACAGGGGCAGAACAATTAGGCCTTGGGTGGTGTTGGTGGTGCCCTAAATCAAAAACATTGTTGAAAGCTAGCATCATCAAGATTGAGGAGGAATAGGATAGTCGGCATAGGCAGTCTTTAAGGGATCCCAGATCCATAGCATATTCTATCAGTTACATCAGTATCAGGTGCTTGATAGCTGCTGATCCATGACTGATTCATTTTTAAGAATGTGAGCCTATCAATGGAGTCTGTGGACAGACGCACTCTTTGATCTCTTACAAACCCTCCAGTAACACTGAATGTACGTTCAGAAAGCACGCTGGATGCAGGACAGGCCAGTAGTTCAATTGCATATTGAGCAAGTTCTGGCCAGTGGTCCAACCTCAAGACCCAGTAACCCAGTGGATGCTCTGTTGGAAAGGTTTCCAAGTCTGCTCTTGCCCCTGTATATTCCTGCACCATATAATGCAGATGCTGGCGATGGTTGCTTGAACCGATCAGACATTGGCACTAAGGACTGAAAAATTGTTTAAAAGCATCGGTCAGTCGGCCACCTTCTCCACCGCTTATCCTCTGACTGAACGAAGCCTCAGCAACACGTTGTCCAGCACCAAAAAAAGGTTACCTAACAGGGTCTGGAAATGCATTACAAAAACCTTTCTTCAGGGCCACCTGAAGATGTTTCATCCTCTGCTTCCTCTGCAAAGGCAGGACGAGTTCTGCAACTTTACCTTTGTAACGTGTATCAAGAAGGGTTGCCAGCCAGTAATGATCCCTCTCCTTGATACAACAAATATTAGGGTTCTTTTTCAGGGTGACCAAGGATCACATAACTACCTCCTCCCAGCCACGTACAACTCCTTGGGTTTATGGGGACTGAAAACCATCCCTTGAAGGCTGCTGCTGAGTGTTATCCTCTACATCCATGCTGACATAATCTTCCTCCTCCTCCTCCTCTTCTTCTTCTTCCTGTGTGTTTGGTGGACCTGCAGAAATGCTAGATCGATAAAGAGGGCCTTGAGAGTAAAGGAAGTCCTCCTCTTCCTCCTGCTGTTCTGCCATAAGTGCCCTGTTCATGATTCCACGAAGCGTGTGCTCCAGCAGGGAGACTAAAGGGACAGTGTCACTGATGCATGTATTGTCGCTGCTCACCATCCTTGTGGCCTCCTCAAATGGTGACAGGAGAGTGCATGCATCCATGAACAGTAGACACTGGCGTGGCAAAAAGAAGCCAAGCTCCCCTGACCCTGTCCTGGTGCCATACTCGCACAGGTACTCATTGATGGCCCTCTTCTGTGTGTGCAGCCACTGCAGCATTGCCAACGTTGAGTTTCACATGGTGGGCATGTCACAAATGAGGCGGTTGGTGGGCAGGTTGTATTCCCTTTGAATGTCAACCAGCCGAGCACTGGCATTGTATGACCGGCGGAAATGACCACAGACTTTTCTGGCCTGCCTCAGGAGATCTTGTAAGCCTGGGTACCTGGTCAAGAACCGCTGCACCACCAAATTCAGGATGTGTGCCAAACATGAAACAGGGGTCGAGTTTCCTCGTAGGAGGGCGTAGAGAAGGTTGGTGCCATTGTCGCATACAACCATTCCTGGCTGAAGCTCGCGTGGTGTCAACCACCTCTGAGCCTGCCCCAGTGTGGCTCCTGTCCCCTAGGCCGACCAACTCAAGCACCGCATGGCATCTTTTTAGCCGGACTGCTTGCGTAGCCACTTGAACGCTTATGGAGCACTGCTGGTTCAGAGGACAAATCTGCAGAAGAGGCCATAGAGGAAGAAGAAGATGAGGGGGTGGAGGAGAGAGATGTGGCAGAATCACTACTAGCATTTTGGAGGCGTGGTGGCGGAACAAGCTCCAACAACACTGAACCCTGTCCTGCATCCTTCCCAGCTGCCAGCAGAGTTACCCAGTGCGCTGTGAAGGAAAGGTAATGTCCCTGCCCATGCTTGCTGAACCATGAGTCAGCGGTAATATGAATCTTACTGCTGACCGCCCTGTCCAACAAGGCCACAACATTGCCTTCCACATGCTGGGATAGAGAGCTGGAATCAGGGCGTCTTTACCGCGGGTCAAACAGGGCAGCTGCCCTGGGCCCAGTCATTGTTGGGGGGCCCAAACAGCTTCCCGCCGGAGTTCCGCCACCTCTGGCGCTGGTCACGCTGGCTGTTCACTACTGTAATCCAGGAGAGGAGCGCTGCTTCTGTATTTACAAGTTACAGCGCTCCTCTCTGTGCGGCCGTTCAGATCCCTCCCTGCTCCACACATCTATGTCTGTGAGAGCAGAGGAGGGAGGGGCGGGGCATCTACTGTATACATGTGGAAGCTCCTCCAGAGACCAGAAGCCTGCATGGACATGCACGGCTCTTCTGCGCACCACTCTGTTGTTTGGGTGAGGTGAGCTCTAAAAACTTTAATCCGAGAGGAGGAGAGCTTTTTTACTCTGGGGGGGTTGGGGTTGGACATGGATGTACAGCACACCCCCTCAACCATGCATTATGCACATAGTACACCCCTTAGTCCTGCTCTCTGAACATGTAGCGCACCCCTCAATCCTGCACTTTGCATGTAGCGCACTCTTCAATCCCGCACTCTGCATGTAGCGCACCCCTTAATCCTGCACTCTGCATATAACGCACCCATCAATCCTGCACTCTGCACATAGCGCAACCCTGCACTTTGCAGATAACGCACCCCTGAACTCTGCACATAGCACACCCCTGAACACTGTACTGTGAACATAGCGCTATGGAAGGGGGGTATACAGAGGTGGCTGTGGAAGGGGGGTATACAGAGGTGGCTGTGGAAGGGGGGTCTACAGAGGTGGCTGTGGAAGGGGGGTATACAGAGGTGACTGTGGAAGGGGGGTATACAGAGGTGTCTATGGAAGGGGGGTATACAGAGGTGGCTGTGGAAGGGGGGTCTACAGAGGTGGCTGTGGAAGGGGGGTATACAGAGGTGACTGTGGAAGGGGGGTATACAGAGGTGGCTGTGGAAGGGGGGTATACAGAGGTGGATGTGGAAGGGGGGTATACAGAGGTGGCTGTGGAAGGGGGGTATATAGAAGTGGCTATGGAAGGGGGGTATACAGAGGTGGATGTAGAAGGAAGGTATACAGA
Organism: Aquarana catesbeiana; assembly: GCA_037953035.1. Lineage (NCBI taxonomy): Eukaryota > Metazoa > Chordata > Amphibia > Anura > Ranidae > Aquarana > Aquarana catesbeiana. Next base: position 998,090 of record JBBHAA010001355.1, on the reverse strand, counting down.
GGTGGCTGTGGAAGGAGGGTATACAGAGGTGGATGTGGAAGGGGGGTATACAGAGGTGGATGTTGAAGGGGGTATACAGAGGTGGCTATGGAAGGGAGGGATACAGAGGTGGAAGGGGGGTATATAGAGGTGGCTGTGGAAGGGGGGTATACAGAGGTGGCTATGGAAGGGGGGTATACAGAGGTGGCTGTGGAGGGGGAGTATACAGAGGTGGCTATGGAAGGGGACTATACAGAGGTGGCTGTGGAAGGGGGGTATACAGAGGTAGATGTGGAAAGGGGTATACAGAGATGGCTGTGGAAGGGGGGGTATACAGAGGTGGCTATGGAAGGGGGTATACAGAGGTGGCTGTGTAGGGGGAGTATACAGAGGTGGCTATGGAAGGGTAGTGTACAAAGGTGACTGTGGAAGGGGGGTATACAGAGGTGGCTGTGGAATTGGGGTATACAGAGGTGGCTGTGGAAGGGGGGTATACAGAGGTGGCTGTGGAAGGGGGGTATATAGAGGTGGAAGGGGGGTATACAGAGGTGGCTGTGGAAGGGGGGTAAACAGAGGTGGCTGTGGAAGGGGGGCATACAGAGGTGGATGTGGAAGGGGTATACAGAGGTAGAAGGGGAGTATACAGAGGTGACTATGGAAGGGGGGTATACAGAGGTGGCTGTGGAAGGGGGGTATACAGAGGTGGATGTGGAAGGGGCGTATTCAGAGGTGGCTGTGGAAGGGGGGTATACAGAAGTGGATGTGGAAGGGGTATACAGAGGTGGCTATGAAACTTTAGTCATGCCATCAGACAGTTGCAATTCAGTGGTCTTGCTATCAGACAAGTTTTTTTGGTAGAATTTTCAACACAGAAAAACTAAATATAAGATAATGTAATATATAAAATAATGATTACACAGAGTTGTCACACATACATCACCCTCTCTAACATTTACAATACGGTGCGATTTTACTGTGGAAATTGAAAGATAGAGAGCCCCAAATATCAAGCCATTGGCTACAAACTGACATTTTTTCACTTCTAAATGGGTTGAAAACAAAATCTTCCATTGGACCAAAACGTTTACAATGCAGATGTGTCATATACACCCCCCTCTATGATATCTTACAATACGGTATGATTTTACTGTGGAGATTTAAAGATACAGAGCCCCAAATATGAACTCATTGGCTACAAACTGACATTTTCGCAATATTTCAAAATGGGTCAGAAACAAAATCTCCCATTGGACCAAACGTTTACAATGCAGATGTATCATACACACCCCCCTCTATGATATTTTACAATATAGTATGATTTTACTGTGGAAATTTCAAGATACAGAGTCCCAAATTCCAACCCATTGGTTACACAGTGACATTTTTCCAATACTTCTAAATGGGTCAAAAAACAAACCGGCGTCATGTCCGGTTCCTCTCTCCCCTCTCTGTACAGATTATACAGAGAGGGGAGAGATCAGGTGCTGCAGCGCTGTGGGCTGGATGTGTACTGCCCATAGCGCTGATCTGTGCCCATTCCTGCACTCATCCAGTCATCCATCCATCCATGCTCAGCCATCCTCAGCAATACTCATCCATCCATACTTGGCCATGCTCAGCCATCTATACTCATCCATACTTAGCAATACTCATCCATCCATCCTCAGCCATACCCAGCGATCCTATCCACACTCAGCCATCCCATCCATACCCAGCCATACTCAGCCATGCTTAACCATGCTTAGTCATCCCCATCCACGGCTCATCCATGCCACTACAGTGCCTCAAAGTGTAATAGGTAGTCAAATTAGATTTGACATTTATGCCCCTAGAACACCTGATGGTGCTCCCTGCATGTTGGGCCTCTGTATGTGGCCAGGCTGTGTAAAAGTCTCACACATGTGGTATTTCCACACTCAGGAGGAGTAGTAGAATGTATTTTGGGGTGTAATTTGTGGTATGCATATGCTGTGTGTGAGAAATAACCTGATAATATAACAATTTCGTGAAAAAAAAATAAGAAAAAAAAAATATCTTGATTTTGCAAAGAATTGTGAGAAAAAATTAGTACTTGAAAAAACTCACAATGCCTCTTTCTAAATACCTTTGAATGTCTACTTTCCAAAAAGGGGTCATTTGGGGGTATTTGTACTTTCCTGGCTTGTTAGATCTCAAGAAATGAGCTAGGCTGTCAGTACATCCGATGTGATCAATTTTTAGTGATTGGCACCATAGATTGTAGACTCTATAACTTTCACACAGACCAAATAATATACACTGATTTGAATTATTTTTACCAAAGATATGTAGCAGTATAAAATGTGGCCAAAATTTATGAAGAAAAATGACTAATTTGTAAAATTGTATAACAGAAACAAAGAAAAATTTATTTTTTTTTTACAGAATTTTCGGTCTTTTTTCATTTATAGCGCAAAAAAATAAAAAAACCCAGCGGTGATTAAATACCACCAAAAGAAAGCTCTATTTGTGTTCAAAAAAGGACAAAAATTTCATATGGGTAAAGTGTTGCATGACTGAGTAATTGTCATTCAAAATGTGAGATCACCAAAAGCTGAAAATTGGTCTGGTTAGGAAGGGGGTTTAAGTGTCCAGTGGTCAAGTGGTTAAAGAAATTAGATTTTTTACACTTTTTATTGGATATGTTCTATAGCAGAAAGTAAAAAAATGTTTTACATTGGTAGCCTAGTGATAAGCTGAACTCTCCTTGGTTCAGCTCAGAAGGGGTTCGGTGAAGTTCAGACGCCAAACCCTTTTTTGTCCTAGAAAGTAAAATGAGGCCTGATAAGAATTAATCTATTTCTCCATCCTGAGAACATTTCTCACAAGTCATTAATCTTTCACTTTCATGCACACTGGGCGTGTTTACAGTGGCTGGTTTTGTCTTTAGACGTTTTTTTTTCTACAGTCAATAAACCCCCCAGAATATTATCCTATGTGTCCATGCCCACATAGGTTGTTATCAACTGTTTTTGGCTGTTAAAAAAAACCCTAAAACTAAACCTAGTGGGTCACTGGTCCTAAAATAGTGTCAAAAGTGCCCGATCTGTCCACTGATCACCACCATTACTAGACGCGATAACTTTTGCACAAACCAATCAATATACACTTTTTCTTTTTTTCTTTTTTTTAATTTGGGATATTTATTGTTGCAAAAAGTAAAAAATATTGTTTTGTTTTTTTTTAATTGTCACCTTTTTTTGTTTATAGCACACAAATTAAAAACCGCAGAGGTGATCAAATACCACCAAAAGAAATCTCTATTTGTGGGGGAAAAAAATGATAATCTCATTTGGGTACAGCGTCGCACGAACGCGCAATTGTCATTCAAAATGTTACAGCCCTGAAAGCTGAAAATTGGCCTGGGCAGGAAGGGGATGAAAATGCCCTGTATTGAAGGGGTTAATGCATTGAATGCAAACCATGAGGCTTTACAACCCCTTTAACCTCCCTGACGGTATTACTGAGTGAGGCTCGGGGTGGTTTTTCCGTACCAAAAGCGGTAACCCCGAGCCACACTTGGGATTGCAGTATCCTGGTACATGTGACTTACCTTGTCCCCAGGATCCTGCGATGTCCCCTCACTGTGTGCGGTGGCTGTGTCTCTACTTGATTTATCACAGAGCCAGGCTCCACTCCCTGCGACCGTTGCGACACACGGGGACGGAGCGCGGCACCAAATTCAAAAGGTGAAACACACGCTATACATACAGTACAATGTATTCTTATAGATTACATTACTCTATCAAATAATTTCAGATCCCTTTTGTCCCTAGTGGTTTATCCAATGCCCTGCATGTAGTTTTATATAATAAATACTGTTCTTTCTGCCTGGAAACTGGAGATTGTCCATAGCAACCAAAACCGTCCTTTTACATCAAAAGCGGTTTTAGACCAGCTAGAAAACAGCGATAATTAATTAGAATCACTTGCAAAATTGAGCGATAGTGATTTGTGGGCAAATTTGTCATCAAACACTGAAAGTAATGAGAGCGACAATTCTGCAAGTGAGCAAATTTCAGTGTTTTTGATTTGATTACACTATTGAATATTTTTTATTATTATTACATTATTATTTGTACAATATAAAACGCCAAATTTCCATGCAAAATAAATGTACGGCTTTGCGCATCAAAAATCTGAAATAATCATACTGCCAGAGAGGTTAAGCAATTCAGCCCCGGAAGATTTGGCTGCTCAATGACCATAAATAAAAATGACAGCGTGGTGCTAACTAAAACTCTGTAAGTGTGTACCCTGGATGTGGTGGAGCTGTGACACAATGATGAGTGAGTGTACCACAACAAAGTAAAACAAAAAAAAAACAAAAAAAAGTGAGCTAGACAATGAGTTGAGTCTGTGTAGCATAAATAATTAAATAAAGTCCACAGTATTGTGACGAGGTAAGTCCCTCCCATAAGGATGTCTTCGGTCACGTGAGGACAGTGAATTGCTTTTCTGTAGTTACTTTCCAGTAAAAAAAAATGGAGAAAAATGGCATACTCTTACCAGCTGTGGTGGACCCTAAGTGTCATATGACAGAAGGGTCATACAGGCTTTAGATCATATGATGTATGGAGCAGGTGCAGAGGCCAAACGGGTCCTGATATGGTGTCCCCAACTCTCGGTCCGTGGACTTCAAAGGTACTCAGCGGTCCGGACGATGGTCTCAGGACCCACCTCTTCATAAGCTCCAAGGGACGAACACATGGAGAAAGGAAAGGGAAGGAGAACTCCAAATGGTGCAGGTCAAACTGGATGGTTTATTGGTAATATCAAATCGCAAAGCAGTAAAAGTGATCACAAGACAATAAAAAGCATAAAAGCAATGTGGGGTACAGAGAATGCTGGCCCATTTTTTCTCCTACGCTCCCTGCTCAATGACCAGGACATTTTTTGCGATTCGGCACTGCGTTGTTTTAATGTACAATTGCACAGTCGTGCGATGTAGGACAGGGTTCAGTGTTGTTGGAGCTTGTTCCGCCACCACGCCTCCAAAATGCTAGTAGTGATTCTGTCACATCTCTCTCCTCCACCCTCTCCTCTTCTTCTTCCTCTATGGCCTCTTCTGCAGATTTGTCCTCTGAACCTGCAGTGCTCCGTAAGCGTTCAAGTGGCTATGCAAGCAGTCTTGCTAAAAGATGCCATAAGGGGCTTGAGTTGGTCTGCCTAGGGGGCAGGAGCCACACTGGGGAAGAGATTCTGTCAGCTCTGATGGAGCAGGCTCAGAGGTGGTTGACTCCATGTCAGCTTCAACCAGGAATGGTTATATGCAACAATGGCACCAACCTTCTCTCCACCCTCCAACAGGGACACTTGACCCATGTTCCATGTTTGGCACACGTCCTGAATTTGGTGGTGCAGTGGTTCTTGACCAGGTACCCAGGCTTACAAAATCTCCTGAGGCAGGCCAGAAAAGTATGTGGTCATTTCCACCGGTCATAGAATGCCAGTGCTCGGCTGGCTGACATTCAAAGAAAATGCAACCTGCCTACCAACCGCCTCATTTGTGACATGCCCACCAGGTGGAACTCAACCTTGGCAATGCTGCAGCAGCTGCACACACAGCAGAGGGCCATCAATGAGTACCTGTGCGAGTATGGCACCAGGACAGGGTCAGGGGAGCTTGGCTTCTTTTCGCCATGCCAGTGGCTACTGATCAAGGATGCATGCACTCTCCTGTCATTTGAGGAGGCCACAAGGATGGGGAGCAGCAACAATGCATGCATCAGTGACACTGTCCCTCTAGTCTTCCTGCTGGAGCACACGCTTTGTGGAATCATGGACAGGGCACATGTCAGCATGGATGTAGAGGATAACACTCAGCAGCAGTCTTCAAGGGAAGGTTTTCAGTCCCCAGAAACCCAAGGAGTTGCACGTGGCTGGGAGGAGGTAGTTATGGATGTGATCCTTAGTTATCCTGAGGACACAGAATCGAATGCCTCTGGCCTCCCTGATTCTGCAAAGTCTGCGAAAGGACCCTAGGATTTGTGGTATCAAGGAGAGGGATCATTACTGGCTGGCAATCCTTCTTGACCCACGTTACAAGGGTAAAGTTTCAGAGCTTATCCTGACTTTGCAGAGGGAGCAGAGGATGAAACATCTTCAGGAGGCCTTAAAGAAAGATTTGTGTAACGCATTTCCAGACCCCGGAAGGCTACCATTTCCTGGTGCTGGACAACATGTTGCTGAGGCTTCATTCAGTCAGAGGAAAAAGGTGGAAAAGGTGGCTGGCTGACCAATGCCTTTTAAACAATTTTTCAGTTCTTAGCGCCAAGGTCTGATCGGTTCAAGCAACTGTCACCAGCGTCTGCATTATATGGTGGAGGAATATCTAGGGGCAAGAGCAGACTTGGAGACCTTTCCAACAAAGCATCCACTGGGTTACTGGTACTTGAGGATGGACCACTGGCCAGAACTTGCTCAATATGCAACTGAGCTACTGGCCTGTCCTGCATCCAGCGTGTTTTCTGAATGCACAGTCAGTGCTGCTGGAGGGTTTGTAACAGATCATAGAGTGCGTCTGCGTCTGTCATTATTCAATCACTTGGGACAAAAAAAATAAATATTCAATGGGTTCAACATGCCTCTCAGCAATTTCCTTGGGGTGTCTACTTTCCAAAATGGGGTCATTTGGGGGGGTTTTGTACTGCCCTGCCATTTTAGCACCTCAAGAAATGACATAGGCAGTCATAAACTAAAAGCTGTGTAAATTACAGAAAATGTACCCTAGTTTGTAGACGCTATAACTTTTGCGCAAACCAATAAATATATGCTTATTGACATTTTTTTTACCAAAGACATGTGGCCGAATACATTTTGGCCTAAATGTATGACTAAAATTTAGTTTATTGGATTTTTTTTATAACAAAAAGTAGAAAATATCATTTTTTTCAAAATTTTCGGTCTTTTTCCGTTTATAGCGCAAAAAATAAAAACTGCAGAGGTGATCAAATACCATCAAAAGAAAGCTCTATTTGTGGGAAGAAAAGGTCGCAAATTTCGTTTGGGTACAGCATTGCATGACCGCGCAATTAGCAGTTAAAGCGACGCAGTGCCAAATTGGAAAAAGACCTCTGGTCCTTAGGCAGCATAATGGTCTGGGGCTCAAGTGGTTAAACCATTTTGAACATTGCAGCGTGACGAAAGTGCTGTATCCATTGCGAATGCTAAGTTTACCAGAACGAGCTGTCCCGTGTCGGAATTTCTTCTGAGCATGCGTGGCACTTTGTTCGTCGGAACAGGCCACACACGGTCGGAATTGGCGCGATCGGATTTTGTTGTCGGAAAATTTTATCTCCTGCTGTCCAACTTTGTGTGTCGGAAAATCCGATGGAAAATGTCCGATGGCGCCCACACACGGTTGGAATTTCCGACAACACGCTCCGATCGGACATTGTCCATCGGAAAATCCGACCGTGTGTACGGGGCATAACAAGCCAGGAAAGTACAAATACCCCCAAATGACCCCTTTTTGTAAAGTAGACAGTCCAAGGTATTTAGTAAGATGCATGGTGAGTTTTTTGAAGTTGTATTTTTTTCCCACAGTTCTTTGCAAAATCAAGATTTCTTTTTTTTTTTACAAATTGTTATATTAGCAGGTTATTTCTCACACACAGCATATGCATATCACAAATTACACCCCAAAATACATTCTACTACTCCTCCTGAGTATGGTGATACCACATGTGTGAGACTTTTACACAGCCTGGCCACATACAGAGGCCCAACATGCAGGGAGCACCATCAGGTGTTCTAGGGGCATAAATGTCAAATCTAATTTGACTACCTATTACACTTTGAGGCACTGTAGTGGCATGGATGAGCCGTGGATGGGGATGGCTAAGCATGGTTGAGCCATGAATGTGGATGGCTGGGTATGGCTGAGTATGGCTGAGTATGGATGAGTATGGATGGGATGGCTGAGTATGGTTGAGTGGGTATGGCTGAGGATGGATGGATGAGTATTGCTGACTATGGATGGATGGATGAGTATTGCTGAGCATGGATGTGTATGGATGGCTGAGCATGGATGGATGGATGAGTATTGCCAAGTATGGATGGATGGATGAGTATTGCCAAGTATGGATGAGTATTGCTGAGGATGGATGGATGGATGAGTATTGCTGAGTATGGATGGATGGATGAGTATTGCTGAGGATGGATGAGTATTGCTGAGGATGGTTGAGCATGGATGGATGGCTGGATGAGTGCAGGAATGGGCACAGATCAGCGCTATGGGCAGTACACATCCAGCCCACATCACTGCAGCACCTGATCTCTCCCCTCTTTGTACGATCTGTACAGAGAGGGGAGAGAGGAACCGGACATGACACTGGTTTGTTTGAGTGATCACTCTGTCATTTGACGGAGCGATCACGTGGTAAACGGCCGCTGTCAGCAGCCATTTACCGTGATCCAGAGGAACCGGCGGTCACGGATATTCCTGGGTGCGCACCCCAAGGGGCGCACGGGAGCAAGATTCTGGGAGGACGTCCAAGGACGCCCTCCCAGAATAAGCCGACCGCGCTGCAGCCGTCTTTCGACTATGGCCCGGTCGGCAAGTGGTTAATACAGCGCACTCTCTTCTTCTTTATAATGTGACAAGAATTAAGTAGTTTTGCTGCTCATATTCACACACACTTCTCACAAACTTCTTTCGTTACTATTTATCGGGATTCCCTCAATATATTTTGATTTCTCACATCTGACAGCATATTTTTTTTTTTTTTTTTGACTTTAATGTAGATTCTTTTTTTGTGTTTCTCTTTTTTAATTTTTTTTTTGGTGATTTTGATTTGTACTCCCGAAAATGTTTGTGTGTTTTTTGTGACAAGTTCCCACAACACCATTGATATGTTGTTCTATTTAATCTGTAGGAGATTGTTTGGTGTTGTTGTCCCTTGTTAATTTCACATTTTATGTTTTTAGAAATGTACCTGAATCGTCACCAACAAACTGTCCTTTTTGGATGAAAACACACACAGGAGAGTAGAATTTACCGAAAAAATTTTATTAAGGGGTCACAACTATAAAAAAACAAAGAGGGAGGCAACGCTGGAGAAACTGCAGAAATTGGCGAAGCCTTGGACCCCCAGGGCAGACATCAATTATTTAAAAGCAAAATTGGTGGCCTGAGGAGTCCTTATCTAAGGGGGTGCAGTCTGGTCCAGAAGTCCCAGAGATACGGAAAGCAACAGATGACATCTGTGTCCCCAGGCTGTGGTCATACGAGAGACTGCAGCTTTTGTCAGACCAGACTGAACCCAGGGCAATCACTCTTTGGTCTTCCTTCCACGCTTCCTTACAGGCTTTGGCTGTGGTGGTGGAGTTGTGGCAGCAGGAGGAGGAGGAGGATCGTCGATCTCAATGACATCCGTCTTGGGTGTCAGTTCCCCACTCTCCCCCTTACGAAGGACTTTATAAATCAGGTCCTCAGAGATCTTGCGTTGGCCCTCCTGCATGCCCTGCAATTTGGTGGCAGCCATGCAGGCAAAGGCCTCTTCAGGACTGGGGAAGGCTCTGAGGGACGCCGAAGCCTCCTGGATCAGCCTGTATGCTGAATCCTGCACAGGACTGGGAGTCATCTTCCCTGGCTCGTTTATGTGGCAGGCGGAGGGGAGGAACCTGAGACTCAGTCAGGCTGCGACTTGTCCCAGGCTTCTCTTGGCTGACACTTAGCCCCGCCTCCTCCTGGCTGACACTAATCCCCGCCTCCTCCTGGCTGACACTAATCCCCGCCTCCTCCTGGCTGCCACATTCCACAGCCTCCTCCTGGCTGAGGTCTTCCTGTGTATGAAAAAGGGACATAGTTTTAGTATTTTTTACATCAATCACACACAATTTTCACCTCCTGACTGCTGCAAATTGAATGTTAACAAATATAACAGACTATCATTGTGAGCCCAGCATTTTGCATTCTTGTCCCAATTTTGGGTGCCCACTACTGTCTATTGATATGTAAAACACTTTTTTTAATCAGCAATTAGTGATCAATACTAACATCTAGTAAACATCATTTATTTATTGCCCAGAAATCTGTAGAAGAATGCTATACCTGACTCCAGCTGGGCTCCTCCACTTCTTTCTGGCTGGAAGGCCCAGGTTGGACATCGGAAGCCTCAGCTGGGATAGAAGGAAGCATGGAAGGAAGAGTGGAGAGGGATTCCCTGACTTCAGTGTGGTCTGACAGAAATCGCAGTCTCTCATAGTACCACAGCCTGGGGACATAAATGTCATCTGCTGCAGCTCCGGACCTCTGGGAATCTGTGACCTTCTTGCGCTCCCTAAGATACGTGCTCCTCAGGCCACCAATTTTAGCTTTTAAATAGGGGATGGTTGCTGTGGGGACCACCGGCTTCACCAACTCCAGCAGTTTCTCCAGCGCTGCCTGCCTCTTCTGTTTGTGATTATAGTGGGGGTGTCTCACTTGCCACAGACAGGGCAGCTCCCTGTACTTGTCAATGAACAGGGGCAGGAAATTGTGGTCGTTGAACCCATCCATTTTCTCTGCAAGACACAACACAAGACAAAGCCTAATGTCAGGCCAAACTCCCCTAATCTTGTTACAATATAGGCTTCAATTTCGAAGCAGTATAGGCCCAAGTTTAGATCCTACCTTCGTTAGCACGATCGGCGTCTCCGATGCTCCTTCCTCCGCTCACAGATCGTGCGTAAGACGCGCGCGTGTTACGATTTATACACACTGCGCATGCGTATAACTCCGCCCGCCCCTGACGTTCTTTCTAGTCTATTCCCCGCCCCTTTTCGTTTGGCGCAGTGGGGGAAGAGCACATGGCGGATAGACAGCAGGATCGTGCTAATTACAGCAACGAGGAGGAGGAGGAGGAGGAAAGGCCGGAGCCTGAAACGTCCCGATCCAGAAGGAAATTAAAGGACTCAAATATGTCCTTTGGGGAGATGGTGGACATCCTGAAGAAGGCCGACTATGATGGAAAGTATGGGCCTTACCCCAACCCCAATATCCGAAAGGCCAAGATCATGGCGAAAGTGGTCAGGAGTCTGCGCCGGAAATTCGGGGTACGACGATCGAAAGATCAGCTCAGGAAGCGGTGGTCGGACCTGAAATTACGAGAACATGAGCAGTACAGAAAGATCCGGAGAGTGCTGCAAAAAAGTAAGTAGTTGTGCTGTGTTCCTATTTTTTTTGTGTTTATTACGTTCGTGCTGCTCCATGTGCTTTTAGGAACTGTTGTACAGTTTAAAATGGCAACTTTCATGTTCATGGGCACATTATTCGTTCGGATCACACATTTTTAATTCGGACTATAAAATACCATTGTTTAGGCCATATGCATTTGGCCACCATTTTGACGCCCTATACTTGGCTTCAAAGAAATGGGTTGTGTAGATGGCTTTGTTACTAGAATGAAATGCAAACTAGATTCTGTGTAAGGAGAGGACACTGAGCAGCTGTTTTCACATCTGGACACTGGAGCACTAGTGTGGGACCCCAGAACACCATTTTTATTAGGGGGGGCCACACAGGTGCTCCAGTGTATACTATAGGGGGGGCTACATCTGTGAAGCTTGTACTAAACAGGTAAAGTATTGCAGGTTAACAAAGGACACTAAAAAAGCTACATCTTGGAACTCTGCTAAAATAGATCATTGTACCCCACTTCCAAACAATGTTTCATCTTTCTAGTTCTGCCATCAAATATCTGTGTGCTAATTATACCATTTTTGTTTTACATAGGGGAGAAAAGACTCGGAGGACACCCCTCATCCGAGGAGACCAGAGCCCCCCCCCCCTCTGGAAGAAGGGGAAATACCCCCAACACAAGATGAGCAGGAGGAAGAAGACATGGTGGAACTAGTCACCACAACAGGTGAGTGTCTGCGACCACAGGCTCAGATAAGAGATGGATGGCAGCATTTTTTTGAAACCTTATTTATTTTGGGTTTCCTCTCTTTTTAGGTGATCGTGAGGTTGTGGATGAAGATCCTTTCACATCCGAAAGTGCCCAGATCCTGATCGGGGAGATCATGGGGTGTAATTTACAATTGGAAAACATCAAGCAAAACATCAATGATGTTATTCCAAAATATAAAAACATCATTGATGTTTTGGGGCGAGTTTAAAACCCCTCCAAATCACTTTCTTCTTTTGTGTGCTACAATGTGCGAAATGTTTTTGTGATTTTTCCCAAAGCCAAATTTGGAGGATGCACACAGTGTGCCAACATGTGCTATCTGCCATCACGGGAGATCAATGGACGCGTTTTGGGGGTGCAACCCCTTCCTCAATTATAAAGTAGCGGTGAGGAAGGGCTTTCTCCCCCAAAACACATCCCTTGATCCCCCGTGATGGCAGGTCGCACATGTTGACATTGTGAAATTGGTGTGCATCTTCCAAATTTGGCTTTTCCAGGGGTGATTTCCCCCCATCTGAACGCAATATCAAACACAGTTCCTAAATACTCATGTCTGATATTGCCTTCCAGTTCTACCAAATGTGAACTTTGTAAGATCAAGATTTGTGTCTTTCTTGTTGGTTTTACACAGGCCTGTTTTCTATAAAATGGACATTTTGATTTTGGATAATGACACCACAAAAATTGTTATACAACAAACATGTCGGTTTGTCAGAAAAACCTTTGGTAAATGCACATGTGATTGTGCAGGTATTAAAAAGATTGTTCATCAAGAATGTGTGGATTATTGTCTCAACGCTACAACACTTTTGGGGTGATGTAATTGTTGTTTTATGAGAAAATGGGGGTAATTTCCTAAGGGCAAATCCACTTTGCACTACAAGTGCAGTTACAGTGCAGTTGCAAGTGCACTTGTAGTGAAAAGTGTCTTTGCATTTAGTAAATAACACCCAACAGTGCTTTGTATAAGGTTACACAATCACGACATTTTCTGCACTCCACACATTTCTGTCAGGGTCAGCTCAAACAAACACAAGCAGTAAATGTCCACAAAGAAGAGCCTGGGGGGAGATGCCTGTCGAGAACTTGAGGTCCTGCAGGCTTCTCTCTGTTGCCAAGTACCGCAGGGTAGCGACCAACCTCTGCTCCGGAGTGATGGCTTGCCTCATGCAGGTATCCTGCCTGCTGATATAGGGGGTCAGTGAAGCCAACAAACGGTGAAACACGGGGTCTGTCATCCTGAGAAAGTTCCTGAAATCATCAGGATTATTCTCACGGATCTCACGGAGCAAAGGCATATGACAGAACTGGTCACGCTGAAGCAACCAATTCTTGGTCCATGAACTCCTCCCCACCCTGTTCATGGACTGGACTTGTGTCAAGGTCAGGACCCCAACACCAAGCCCCCGCACAGCACGAACTCTACGAGGAGTACGCATACGAAACATGGCTAGAAAACGGTCGGCTGCTCAGAACGAAGTAACAGAACGCACTGAAGAACAGCAAGGCCTGTGAAGAGCGACCTGAAAAACAGCAACGAGCAGGCAAGATCACACAGAAAACTCCGATACGAACTGACTGCACGCACTGAAGAGCAGATACAAACCCACAAGCACAAACTGAACGGCAGAAAACTATCTGAAAGCCATGAGTCTGAAAAAGCGCGAATCGTCTCTCACCAAACTTTTACTAACACGAGATTAGCAAAAGGAGCCCAAAGGGTGCCGCGCTTGGTTCTGAACCGGCCTTTTCTAGTCTCGTCGTACGTGGTGTACGTGACCGCGTGGTTGTCGATCGGAAATTCCGACAACTTTGTGCGACCGTGTGTAGGCAAAACAAGTTTGAGCCAACATCCGTCGGAAAAAATCCTAGGATTTTGTTGTCGGAATGTCCGAACAAAGTCTGACCGTGTGTACGCCCTATTAGAGTCTCAAGAAATGAGCTAGGCTGTCAGTACATCCGGTGTGATCAATTTTTAGTGATTGGCACCATAGATTGTAGACTCTATAACTTTCACACAGACCAAATAATATAAACCAATTTGGATTATTTTTACCAAAGATATGTAGCAGTATAAAATGTGGCCAAAATTTATGAGGAAAAATTACTAATTCGCAAAATTTTATAACAGGAAAAAAGATATATATGCAATAACGCAAACAATAAAAAAAACAGCGGTGATTAAATGCCACCAAAAGAAAGCTCTATTTGTGTGAAAAAAGGAGAAAAAATTCATATGGGTGTAGTGTTGCATGACTGAGTAATTGTCATTCAAAGTGTGAGATCACTGAAAGCTGAAAATTGGTCTGGTTAGGAAGGGGGTTTAAGTGTCCAGTGGTCAAGTGGTTAAAGAAATTAGATTTTTTACACTTTTTATTGGATATGTTTTATAGCAGAAAGTAAAAAAAATGTTTTACATTGGTAGCCTAGTGATAAGCTGAACTGTCCTGGGTTCAGCTCAGAAGGGGTTCAGTGAAGTTCAGACGCCAAACCCTTTTTTGTCCTAGAAAGTAAAATGAAGCCTGATAAGAATTAATCTATTTCTCCATCCTGAGAACATTTCTCACAAGTCATTAATCTTTCACTTTCATGCACACTGGGCGTGTTTACAGCGACTGGTTTTGTCTTCAGACATTTTTTTTTCTCCTCCATTACTAGTAAAAAAAATAATAAAAATTGTCATAAATCAATAACCTATTTTGTAGACGCGATAAGTTTTGTGCAAACCAATCAAAATACGCTTATTGCGATTTTTTTTTTTCTTTACCAAAAATATGTAGAAGAATACATATCGGCCTAAACTGAGGGAAACATTTTTTTTTTTTTGGATATTTATTTATTATAGCAAAAAGTAAAAAAATATTGTGTTTTTTTTCTCAAAATTGTCACCTTTTTTTGTTTATAGCACAAAAAAAACGCAGAGGTGATCAAATACTACCAAAAGAAAGCTCTATTTGTGGGGAAAAAATATAATTTCATTTGGTTACAGCGTCGCACGACCGCGCAATTGTCATTCAAAATGTTACAGCCCTGAAAGCTGGAAATTGGCCTGGGCAGTAAGAGGATGAAAATGCCCGGTATTGAAGGGGTTAATGCATTGAATGCAAACCATGAGACTTTACAACCCCTTTAACCATTTCAGCCCTGGAAGATTTGGCTGCTCAATGACCAGGCCATTTTTGCGATACGGCACTGCGTTGCTTTAACTGACAATGACACGGTCGTGCGATGTTGCACCCAAACAAAATTTACGTCCTTTTTTCACACAAACAGAACTTTCTTTTGGTGGTATTTGATCGCCTCTGTGGTTTTTAGTTTCTGCGCTATAAACAAAAGAAGAGCGACAATTTTGAAAAAAAACACTTTTACTTTTTGCTATAATATCCCAAATTTAAAAAAAAAACAAACACATTTTTTCCTCAGTTTAGGCCGATATGTATTCTTCTACATATTTTTTTTGGAAAAAAAAATGTGAATAAGCGTATAGTGATTGGTTTGCGCAAAAGTTATAGCGTCTACAAATTGGGGGACAGATTTATGGCATTTTTATTATTATTATTTTTTTTTTTTAGCAGAGACCCTAAAGAATAAAATGGAGATCATTGCAATATTTTATGTCACACAGTATTTGTGCAGCGGTCTTTCAAATGCAATTTTTTGGGAAAAAAACATTTTAATGAATAAAAAAAAAAAAAAGAAAACACAATAGATACCCCAACTGCATGGATGAGAGAGTTTGAGGTGGAAAAACTTGACTGGTCTGCACAGAGTCCTGACCTCAACCCGATAGAACACCTTTGGTATGTATTAGAGCAGAGACTGCATCCCAATACTTTTGGTAATATAGTGTTGTTTTATTACTAGGTGATCCGGCCCTACAATAACGGAATGGATAAGTGAAATGAAGGAAATACAATATATAGAATAACAGATAAAGAGAGAAGGGTTGGAAAAAGAACAAAAGCCCATAATGTGGTATCAATGGGATAAGTTTCGGACCTCGATAAAAATGATATAATTTTTGTGAATGGGAACAAAACACCCCGTAGAGAGGGGGAGAGAATTTTTTTTTTTTTTTTTTATGAATTTTTTATGAATGGAAAATAAGATAGTGGAAAATGGATGGAAATAAATGTAAGAGTAATTGTATAGAATAAGTAAGATAGGGATGAATGGAGTATGGACATGGTAAAGAAACATATATCAGATGGTTCCGTTTAGAATAGGTCATTAGAAAGTAGGACAGAGAGATGATATTTTAAGGAAAGGATGCTATATAATAAAAAAATAAAAAAAATACGAAATAATTGCGCTTCAAATTCTACAAAATAAGTGACATAAAGCTGCGATGTCCTGGATTGTGACACAAACACAACAAAAGTGAAAGAGAAAAAATATTGACTCGCGCTTAGCAAACTAGTGAATATGTGGCTAAAGAGTGCCACACCAAAGAAAGTACAATATATACATGAATTAAATGTTGTACCAAACTGTACCACGCACAATATAAGAAAGTATAAGGAAATACATAAGCCCCTCTGGTGAGCAGTGCGGTAATATAACACAAACAGTGCAATCAAACTTCAAAATGAGTCCATGTGTGATGAATGTAAACCAGGGAGTAGGTCATGAAGGTCCATACGGGAGGAAACCCAAAAGATGATAGACAGTCCCAGGTGATTCAGAGTATGTAAGGTCACAAATGTGTGGGTCCACCACACATTTATCACCTGGGACTGTCTATCATCTTTTGGGTTTCCTCCCATATGGACCTTCATGACCTACTCCCTGGTTTACATTCATCACACATGGACTCATTTTGAAGTTTGATTGCACTGTTTGTGCTATATAATAATATAAAGTTCAACTTGATGATGAAAGATATTTATATGTATTTGTATAATTGTTTTAAAAAATAATAAAGGAAGATTGAAAACAAATGATCAGTCTATAATTTTTTATCATAGGTGTATTTTATATGATGGAGACAGAATATTAAACAAAAATCCAGAAACAAACACATGATACAAATGTTATTAATTGAGATGCAGTTCAGTGAGTAAAATAAGTATTTGATCCCCAAGAAAAACATGACTTATGCCCCATACACACGATCGGAAATTCCGCCAGCAAAAGTCAGATGTGAGCTTTTGGTCGGAAATTCAGACCGTGTGTATGCTCTATCGGACTTTTGCTGGCGGAATTTCCGCCAGCAAAAGATTGAGAGCATGTTCTCATTTTTTCCGACGGAAATTCCGATTGTCTGTAGGAATTCCGATGCGCAAAATTCCTACGCATGCTCGGAAACAATTTGACGCATGCTTGGAAGCATTGAACTTCATTTTCTCGGCTTGTCGTAGTGTTGTACTTCACCGCGTTCTTGACGGTCGAAAGTTCAGAGAACTTGTGTGACCATGTGTATGCAAGGCAAGCTTGAATTCCGTTGGAAAAACCATCCAAGGTTTTTCCGACGGAAATTCCGATCGTGTGTACGGGGCATTAGTAGTTGGTGGAGAAACCCTTGTTTGCAAGCACAGAGGTAAGACGTTTCTTGCCTCTGGTTGGTGACGCAATAGGGATGAGCCGAACACCCCCTGGTTTGGTCCGCAGCAGAACATGCGAACAGGCAAAACATTTGTGTGAACACCATTAAAGTCTATGGGACACGAACGTGAAAAATCAAAAGCGCTAATTTTAAAGGCTTGTATGCAAGTTCTTGCCATAAAAAGTTTTTGTGGACACGGGTCCTGCCCCAGGGGACATGTATCAATGCAAAAAAAAGTTTTAGAAATGGCCGTTTTTTTCAGGAGCAGTAATTTAAAAAAAAAAGTGAAACAATAAAAATGAAATGTTCCTTTAAATATCATGCCTGGGGGGTCTCCTTAGTCTGCTTGTAAAGTAGCGCATCTTTCCCATGTTTATAATAGTACCGCAGCAAAATGACATTTCTAAAAGAAAAAATGGCATTTAAAATTGCTTGTGGCTATAATGTATTGTCGGATCCAGGCAATATAGATAAAGATCATTGAAAAAAAGTGCATGGGTTCCTCCAGTCCATTACCAGGCCTTTTGGGTCCGGTATGAATATTAAGGGGAAACACACGCCAAAAATACCAAAAAAATGGGGTGGATGTCCCCCCCAAAATCCATACCAGGCCCTTCAGGTCTGGTATGGATATTAAGGGGAACCGTGCACCAAAATTGAAAAAAAAATGGCGTGGGGGTCCCCCAGGCACTATATACTCAGTATTTATACTATACAGTCTGCCCTATATATTGAGCAGAAAATTGAGCATTAGGTGTTGGTGGCACCAGAACACACTGTAAGCCCTCACAGTTACTCTTGTTGGGCGCAGGACTGGGCCCTGCTGTGAAATATTATTATATTGTTATATTATAATATTATTATCAAAAATTGTAATTACATGGCCCTGTTAAACAGGGGCAGAACAATTAGGGCTTGAGTGGTGTTGGTGGTGCCCTAAACCAAAAATATTGTTGAAAGCTAGCATCATCAAGATTGAGGAGAAATAGGATAGTCGGCATAGGCAGTCTTCAAGGGATCCCAGATCCATAGCAAATTCAATCAGTTACATCAGCATCAGGTGCTTGATAGCTGCTGATCCAAGACTGATCGATTCATTTTTATGAATGTGAGCCTATCAACGGAGTCTGTGGACAGACGCACTCTTTGATCTATTACAAACCCTCCAGTAGCACTGAATGTGCGTTCAGAAAGCATGCTGGATGCAGGACAGGCCAGTAGCTCAATTGCATATTGAGCAAGTTCTGGCCAGTGGTCCAACCTCAAGACCCAGTAACCCAGTGGATGCTCTGTTGGAAAGGTCTCCAAGTCTGCTCTTGCCCCTAGATATTCCTGCACCATATAATGCAGGCGCTGGCGATGGTTGCTTGAACCGATCAGACTTTGGCACTAAGGACCGAAAATTTTTTAAAGGCATCGGTCAGCCAGCCGCCTTCTCCATCGCTCTTCCTCTGACTGAACGAAGCCTCAGCAACACGTTGTCCAGCCCCAGAAAATGGTAACCTAACAGGGTCTGGAAATGCATTACAAAAACCTTTCTTCAGGGTCTCCCGAAGATGTTTCATCCTCTGTAGGGATGAGCCGAACACCCCCCCCCCCCCCGGTTCGCATCCACAATATGCGAACGGACCGAAAGTTTGCGCGAACATTCCAACACCATTAAAGTCTATGGGACTCGAACGTGAGAAATCAAAAGTAAGAATTTTAAAGGCCAATATGCAAGTTATTGTTCTAAAAAGGGTTTGGGGACCCAGGTCCTGCCCCAGGGGACATGAATCAATGCAAAAGAAAGCTTTAAAAACACCCAGTTTTTCGGGAACAGTGATTTTAATGATGCTTAAAGTGAAAAAATAAAAATGAAATATTCCTTTAAATATCGTACCTGGGGGTGTGTCAGGAAGATCCTGCCAGTAATCGGCGTCCCAGGCTCATTGGTGCACGTCCGCGGGCGCCATTGCACATGGGCACGCACGCCCATCCATGTTGGCGCCATGTGGGCTATTTAAACCTGCCTGTCACACTCAGTCCCCGCTGTCTGCTCTACAGTGTTCTGTGTGTCAAACCCTGATCTGATCTGAGACTACATGTTACTTGACCCGGCTATCTGTTTGTGACCATCCCAGTTATCTGCCTGCATCTGACCCCCAGCTTGCTTAGACCATTCTCCTGTTTGATCCCTGGTACCTTTGCTGTCCGTCTGATATGGATCACTGGCCTGTCTGATGATCCTTCTGCCTGAATCCTGATACCTGCCTACTTGCCTGCTGTTGTTCCTGGTTCCAGTCCAGCATCCCAGTCTCCAGCCTGCTATCTGCTGTTGTTCCTGGTTCTAGTCCAGCATTCCAGTTTCCAGCCTGCTACCTGCTGTTGTTCCTGGTTCCAGTCCAGCATTCCAGTTCCCAGCCTGCTACCTGCTGTGGTTCCTGGTTCCAGTCCAGCATTCCAGTTTCCAGCCTGCTACCTGCTGTTGTTCCTGGTTCCAGTCCAGCATTCCAGTTTCCAGCCTGCTTGCCTGCCGCATTCCTGGTTCCAGTCCAGCACTCCAGTCTTCTGCCTGCTTACCTGCTGTTGTTCCTGGCTCCAGTCAGTGTTCCAGTCTCCAGCCTTCTCTCCAGTTCCAGTTTCCTGGGTCCTAACTACTCCTGGACTTCTGGACTGACTGTTTATCCTGCCAGGCACTCATACCACTCCTCACTCCTGTGCCCTCTGTCCCAATTCCAGATGGCCGTGAGTGGGAGCCATAGGGGAGGCCTCTCTCTGCATTTCGGGCTCAAAACCTGTCTATAGTATGCCTGTAAAGTGGCGCATATTTTCCGTGTTTAGAACAGTCCCTGCACAAAATGATATTTCTAAAGGAATAAAAGTCATTTAAAACTGCTTGCGGCTGTAATGTAATGTCAGGTTCCGGCAATATGGGTGAAAATTATTGAGAAAAACGGCATGGTTAACCCCCCAGCCCATTACCAGGCCCTTTGGGTCTGGTATGGATATTAAGGGGAACCCCGCACCCAAATTAAAAAAAGAAAAGGCGTGGGGCCCCCAGGTGCTATATACTCTGAACAGCAGTATACAGGTGGTCCCCGGGTTACAAACAAGATAGGGACTGTAGGTTTGTTCTTAAGTTGAATCTGTTTGTAATAAGTGTAGCTCCAGCCAAAAAAATCTATTTTTAAGCTTTTTGGATAACATAGGGAAGGGTTATCATCACCCCTGTAACATTTGTTTTGCTGTATGTGTATTTCACCTCACTTTCTGTCCCAATGACAATTGGATTCTGAAAATTTGGGGTTTTTAGGGAAACAAGGATTGGTGATAAAGCATAAGTGGAGACACCTTTTTCCCATATTAACTCTTACACAAGAGAATTTCCCTTCCTAGGGGTAGATTTACTTTCACTTCCTGTTGTCTCCCTCCATTTGTAGGTCTGAGTCGTTTGTAAGTCGGATGTTTGAAAGTAGGGGACCGCCTGTATATACTATACGGCCTGCCCTATATACTCTGCAGACATTTGGGCCTTAGGTGTTGGTGGTACCAGAACACTGGGCCTTTGGTGGTGGTGTGGTGGTGTTGCCACAACACTTTAAGCCCTCAAAGTTACTCTTGGTGGGTGCAGGAACGGGCCCTGCTGTGAAATATTAGATCAAAAATTGTAATTACACACCCCTGTTAAACAGGGGCAGAAAAATTGGGCTTTAGGCACTGGTGCTGGTGCCACAACACTGCAACCCCTCACAGATACTCTAGTTGAGCGCAGGAATGAGCCCTGCTGCAAAATATTACAGCAAAAATTGTAATTACACGCCCCTGTTAAACAGGGGCAGAAAATTGGGCTTTAGGCACTGGTGCTGGTGCCCAGAACCAAAAATGTTCTTAGAAGCTATCAACCTGAACATTGAGGAGGAATAGGATAGTCACTCAGCATAACAGGATAGTCACTCAGCATCAGCATAGGCAATGTTCAAGGTATTTCACACTCATAAAAAATTAATCGGGTTCATCAGCATCAGGTGCTTGGTAGCTGGTAATCCAAGACAGATTCATTTTTATGAAGGTGAGCCGATCAACTGAGTCTGTGGACAGGCGCACTCTGATTGGTTACAAAGCCTCCAGCAGCACTGAATGTGCATTTAGAATGCTGGATGCAGGACAGGCCAGTAGCCTAATCTTGCCCTGAGGTATTCCTGCACCATGTAAATCAGACGCTGGCGATGGTTGCTGAAACCGATCAGACCTTGGGGCTGCGGACTAAAAAATTGTCTGAACACATCAGTCAGATGGCCACCTTCTCCACCGCTGCTTCTGTGACTGACCGAAGCCTCAGCAACACATTGTCCAGGAGGACCAGGAAAATGCAACTTCCCAGGCTCTGGAAACGCATTGTACAAACCTTTCTGTAAGGCCTCCCGAAGCTGTTTCATCCTCTGCTCCCTCTGCGAAGGCTGGATAAGTTCCGCAACCTTACCCTTGTAACGTGGATCAAGAAGGGTTGCCAGCCAGTACTGATCCCTCTCCTTGATACCACAAATCTGAGGGTCCTTTCGCAGGCTTTGCAGGATCAGGGAGGCCATGCAGCATAGGTTTGCTGAGGCATTCAGTCCGGAGTCCAATGGGTCACTAAGGACGACATGATCTGCAGCCACCTCCTCCCAGACATATACAAGTCCATGGGTTTCTGGGGACTGAAACCAATCCCTTGAAGACTGCTGCTGAAGCTGAGTGTCAGGCTCCACCTCCATGTTGACACAATCCTGACATAATCCTCCTCCTCTTCTTCCTGTGTGATAGAGAGGCCTGCAGGAATACTGTTTGGATAAAGGGGGCCTTGAGAGGTAAGGAAGTCCTGCCTTCCTCCCTCTGTTCTGCCTCAAGTGCCCTGTCCATTATTCCATGCAGCGTGTGCTCCAACAGGAAGACAAGAGCGACAATATCACTGATGCATGCACTGTCACTGCTCACCATCCTCGTGGCCTCCTCGAATGGTGACAGTGCATGCATCCTTAATCATTAGCCACTGGTGTGGCAAAAAAAACCCAAGCTCCCCTGACCCTGTCCTGGTGCCATACTACTCACTGATGGCCCTCTGCTGCGTGTGCAGCCGCTGCAGCATTGCCAATGTTGAGTTCCACCTAGTGGGCATGTCACAGATGAGGCGGTTCTTGGGCAGGTTGCATTCCTTTTGAAGGTCAGCCAGCCTAGCACTTGCATTATATGACCGGCGGAAATACCCACAGACTTTCCTGGCCTGCCTCAGGAGATCCTGTAAGCCCGGGTACCTGCACAAGAACCGCTGCACCACCAAATTAAGGACATAAGCCAAACAGGGAACATGGGTGAAGTGTCCCTGAGGTAGTGCGGAGAGGCGGTTGGAGCCGTTGTCGCAAACCACCATTCCTGGCTGAAGCTGGCGTGGCGTCAACCACCTCTGAGCCTGCCCCTGCAGAGCTGTGAGAATCTCTGCCCCAGTGTGGCTCCTGTCCCCTAAGCAGACCAACTCAAGCACCGCATGGCACCTTTTGCTTGAGTGCTTGCGTAGCCCCTAGAACACCTACGGAGCACCGCTGGTTCTGAGGACAAATCTGAACAGGAAGAGGCCATAGAGGAAGAAGAAGAGGAGGGGGTGGAGGAGAGAGCTGTGGCAGAATCACCACTACCAGCATTTTGGAGGCGTGGTGGCGGAACAAGCTCCAACATTACTGCACCCTGTCCTGCATCCTTCCCAGCTGCCAGCAGGGTTTCCCAGTGCGCCATGAAAGAAAGGTAATGTCCCTGTCCATGCCTGCTGGGCCATGAGTCAGCAGTAATATGCACCTTACCACTGACCGCCCTGTCCAACGAGGCCAAGACATTGCCTTCCACATGCTGGTAGAGAGCCAGAATGGCCTTCTGAGAAAAAAATTGTGTTGGGAACCTGCCATTGAGGTACCGCACATTCCACAAATTCTTGAAAGGGGGCAGATTCTACCAGCTGAAAGGGCACCAGTTGGAGTGCTAGCAATTTAGCCAATCTAGCATTCAGACACTGAGCATGTGGATGGCTGGGAGCGAATTTCTTGCGATGGTTTAGCAACTGGGGTAGGGAAATTTGCCGGCTACAATCAGATTTAGGTGTACTGCTAGCAGATTGCCCGCAAGTGCTTGGGACACCTAATTCTACACCTTCATTCCCCTCAGTGCAGGTCTCTAAGAGGACTGAAGGTATAGTGGAGTTGGAGATCCCAGCTGATGAGGAGCAAGGAGAGGTCCGCCTTGTTCTTTGGTGTGGGTCTTTTAAGTACTATTGCCATCGGACTGCATGGGAGCTCGACATATGTCTGGTCAAGCATGTGGTGCCCAAGCTGCTGCTGTTTGGGCCACGCTTGATACGCTTCAGACATATGTTGCAAACAGCAACGGTGCGATGTGCTGCACACATCTCAAAAAAGGCCCACACCAAAGAACTTTTGAAAAAACAAGCGAGTCAGCAGCGCCCTGCACATGTGGAGCTCTGCGGTGTGATGCAGTCGGTTGGCTGTCCTTAAGCTGGCCCCTGGAGGGCATCCTGCCTCGTTGGAGATGTGCCTCCTCCTCCTCCTCTCTTCTATCAGGATCCCACGTAGAGTCAGTGACCTCATCATCCCCTCCCTCCTCGCCCCAGCTGGGGGAACATGACTGCCAGTTTCTTGTCCTTCTTGGGCACCCCCTCTCTCTGGGCTCACGTTACTGCCTTCATCCTCAACCTGGGTACCATCATTGGAGCCTTCAAACTGCTGCGCATCCTCCTGCAGCATGTACCCGACACTGTGGTTGGATAGTTCGGGGGACTCCTCAGGACATGATGGTGGGGCTAGGGAAGGAGTGACTGATGCCACTGAGCTGATGCAATAAGCTGCTTTGGCAGCTGCATTGGCAGCCAAACTTCTCTTAGCCTGGGTGACAGAGGATGAGGAGGATGAGGACGGCTTTGTGATCCACTCTACCAACTCCTCTGCATTTTGTGGCTCAACACGGCCAGCTGCCTAAAAAAAGGATAAGCGTGCCCCACAGCCACATGCTGAGGATGCACTGTGTCCATGACCAGCACTCTTGGCTGTAGACACAGAGACTGCTTGCCCTCTTTTAGTGGCCTTTCCTTGCTGGCCTTCCAGACATGCTGTAAAATTGGATTAGCAAAACACCGCCTGAAGTTTACTATAAAAATTTCACCAGGAAAGGCCTGTCAGCTATAGGCTTGGCTAGACTAGAATGCAGTGGATATATATGTAGGAGGCTGTATATATATATATATATATATCTTTATGCACTGCAGATCACTGAATCGCCTGCCTGCCTGCCTGCCTGAAAGTGTCACTGAAAACATACACCAGGAATGGCCTGTAGTCAGGTATAGGCTTGGCTAGACTAGAAAGCAGTGGATATATATATGTTGGAGACTGTATATATATTTAATGCACTGCGGATCACTGAATCACTTGCCTGCCTGCCAGCCTGCCTGAAAGTGTATGAAAGTGGCCTCCTCAAATGGTGACAGGAGAGTGCATGCATCCTTGATCAGTAGCCACTGGCGTGGCAAAAAGAAACCAAGCTCCCCTGACCCTGTCCTGGTGCCATACTCGCACAGTTCGTACCCATTGATGGCCCTTTGCTGTGTGTGCAGCCACTGCAGCATTGCCAATGTTGAGTTCCACATGATGGGCATGTCAGAAATGAGGCAGTTGGTGAGCAGGTTGCATTCCCTTTGAATGTCAGCCAGCCAAGCACTGGCATTGTATGGAAATGACCACAGACTTTTCTGGCCTGCCTCAGGAGATCTTGTAAGCCTGGGTACCTGGTCAAGAACTGCTGCACCACCAAATTCAGGACGTGTGTCAAACATGGAACAGGGGTCGAGTTTCCTTGTCAGAGGGCGGAGAAAAGGTTGGTGCCATTGTCGCATACAACCATTCCTGGCTTTAGCTGGCATGGCATCAACCACCTCTGAGCCTGCCCCAGTATGGCTGCTGTCCCCTAGGCAGACCAACTCAAGCACCGCATGGCATCTTTTAGATGGACTGCTTGCGTAGCCACTTGAACGCTTACAGAGCACTGCTGGTTCAGAGGACAAATCTGCAGAAGAGGCCATAGAGGAAGAAGAAGAGTAGGGGGTGGAGGAGAGAGATATGGCAGAATCACTACTAGCATTTTGGAGGCATGGTGGACACTGAACCCTGTCCTGCATCCTTCCCAGCTGCCAGTAGAGTTAACCAGTGTGCTGTGAAGGAAAGGTAATGTCCCTGCCCATGCCTGCTGGACCATGAGTCAGTGGTAATATGAATCTTACTGCTGACCGCCCTGTCCAACGAGGCCAAAACATTGCCTTCCACGTGCCGGTAGAGAGTCGGAATCAGGGCTGTCTTTACCGTGGGGCAAACGAGGCAGCTTCCATGGGCCCAGTCATTATTGAGGGGCATAAATAGCTGCCCACCACCCGCCAGAGTTCCGCTACCTCCGGCGCTGGTCACGCTGGCTGCTCGCTACTGTAATCTGGGAGAGGAGTGCTGCTTCTGTATTTACAAGTGACAGCGCTCCGCTCCGTGTTGCCGTTCAGATCCCTTCCTGCTCCACACATCAATGTCTGTGAGAGCAGAGGAGGGAGGGGCGGGCATCTACTGTATACATGCGGAAGCTCCTCCAGAGACCGGAAGCCTGCACGGACATGCACGGCTCTTCTGCGCACCACTCTGTTGTTTGGGTGAGGTGAGCTCTAAAAACTTTAATTCGAGGGGGGGAGAGCTTTTTTTCTCTGGGGGGGATTGGGGTTGGACATGGATGTACAGCACACTCCCTCAACCATGCATTATGCACATAGTACACCCCTTAATCCCGCACTCTGAATATGTAGCGCACCCCTCAATCCTGCACTCTGCATGTAGCGCACCCTTCAATCACGCACTCTGCATGTAGCGCACTACTCAATCCTGCACTCTGCATTTAACGCACCCCTCAATCCTGCACTCTGCACATAGTGATACCCTGCACTCTGCAGATAACGCACCCCTGAACTCTGCACATAGCATGCCCCTGAACCCTGTGCTGTGAACATAGTGCACCCCTCAATCCTGCACTCTGCACATAATGCACCCCTCAATATTGCACTCTGCACATAACTCACCTCTGAACCCTGCACTCTGCACATAGCGCACCCCTCAATACTGCACTCTGCACATAGAGCCCCTCTCAACCCTGTGTGTAGCTCATCCCTCAACCCTGCACTCTGTACATAGCACACCCCTCAACCCTGCACTCTGTACATAGCGCACTCTTCTGTATATAGTTCACTCCTGAACTCCTGGTATGTAACAATCTTTATGTAGAGCACATGCCTCAACCCTGCACTCTGTATATAGTGCACTCCTTAACCTGCACTCTGCACATAGTGCACCCCTCATGACTGCATATAGCGCAAGTGTCAACTCTGCATGTAGCGCACCCCTCAACCCTGCACTCTGTATGTAGAACACTCTTCTGTATATAGTTCACACCTAAACTCCTAGTATGCAACAATGCCTCAATATTAGTGAAGTTTGGCCACACCCACAATTCGATGCAGAGATAATAAAGTGCAGTAACCTCTAGCAACCAATCCGTGAACATTAATGATCTGCTTTAATCTTTAGCAACCAATCAGTGACCAAGAATGGTTTGCAGTAACTGTTAGAAACCAATTATCAGTAATGATGTACGGTAACCTCTAGCAACCAGTCAGCGGTAATGATGTACAGTAACCACTAGACCCCAGTGAGCAGTAATGATGTACAGTAACCTCTATCAACCATTTAGCAAATGATGTGCAATCGCTGCCTGATCTGCTGCAGTAAACAGATTTTTTTGGGGGTGGGGCACAAGAAAATGTTTGCCCAGGGTCCAATCAATATTAAAGATGACCCTGGCCGGAATAGCCTTCCGTGAAAAGAAATGGCGTTTTGGAACCTGCCACGAGGTACACATTCTACCAGCTGAAAAGGCAGCAGTTGCAGTGCTAGCAATTTGGCCAAGCTAGCATTTAGATGCTGAGCATGTGGATGGCTGGGACCAAATTTCTTTTTACGGTTCAGCACCTGGTGTAGGAAAATTTGCCTGCTAAAATCAATTGGTGATGTACTGCTAGCAGACTGGCTGCAAGTACACCTATTGTTATACCTTCATTCCTCTCAGTGCAGGTTTTTGAGAGGACTGGAGGTATAGTAGGGTTGGAGATCCCAGATGAGGAGCAAGAAGAAGTCTGCCTTATTCTATGATGTGGGTCTTTCAAGTGCTGTTGCCAACGGACTGCATGGCAGGTCGTCATATGTCTGGTCAAGCATGTGGTGTCCAAGCGGGTGCTGTTTTGGCCACGCTTGATCCACTTCAGACATAGGTTGCAAAACAGCAAGGGTGCGATCTGCTGCACACGTGTCGAAAAAGGCCCACACCATAGGAACTTTTAAAAGTCAGCGGGAAATCAGCAGCGCTCTGGACCTGCGGAGCTCTGCGATGTGATGCAATAGGGTGGCTGCCCTTAAGCTGCCCCCTAGAGGACATTCTGCCTCGTTGGAGTTGTGCCTTCACCTCCTCCTCCTCTCCTCTTTTCTTAGGCACCCGAGTACAGTCAGTGACCTTATCATCCCTCCCTCCTCGTCACTGGAGCAAACTGGAGCAAGGAGGGAGGGGATGATGAGGTCACTGACTGTACTTGGGTGCCTGAGAAGAGGAGGAGGAGGCACAACTCTGTCCCTCCATCCCTCTTTCCTTCCTTCTCTCTCCTTCCCTCCCTCTTTTTTCCTTTCCTTCCTTCTTTCCTTATTTCTCTCTCCCTCCCTCTTTCCCCCTTTCTTTCTCCATCCCTCATTCACCTCAGACTCTATCCACACCCCTTTTGAGCCACGCCCATTTAAGGCATGCCCACCATTTTGCGTAAACCACGCCCATTTTTCACCGCCACATTTTTTTTTTACGTCACGCCTACAGACAGTTATAATAAGACTCCGCCTACAGACAAAAATGTGTCCCTATGAATTTTTTTACAATGTTGACAACTATGCAAGTGCCAACAAGGGACGACCACTCCTGTTATCAGAGGCCAGTGTATGGAAGTCTGAAGAAGTACTTATTTCCCCTTCTGTTCAGTGGAGAGGGGAGGGGCAGCCAATCGGCTTCTCTCCTCTCCACTGAACACACACACGAGAAAGCCGGGAACTGCCGAGAAAGGTTTACCCTGGCTCTCGGCTGCGATCGGAACTCCGCCCCTCCAGCCCTCTGCACTGCTGCTCCTCCCACTCTCCGCCCCTCCAGCCCTCTGCACTGCTGCTTCTCCTACTCTCCCGCGAATGCTAATTATCCTTCTACCGCCCCCGCACAAGTCCCGGGTTTCTAGGGAAACAGACACTGGAAGTTCTCCCCTCGGCCCCTATTATTATGTCATTACAGTCTGACAATATCATCTAGAAGGATGAAGACTCAGATCGATATGTAAGGAGTACTCCGCTGCTGGGGGACACCAGATGTAAAGAAGGGCTCTGCTGCCAGGGACATAGATCTGTAAGTAGGGCTCCACTGCTGGGAGACACCAGATGTAAAGGAGGGCTCCGCTGCTGGGGGATACCAGATGTAAAGGAGGGCTCCGCTGCTAGGGGACACCAGATGTAAAGGAGGGCTCCACTGCTGGGGGACACCAGATGTAAAGGAGGGCTCCGCTGCTGGGGGACACCAGACGTAAAGGATGGCTCCGCTGCCGGGGACACAGATGTAAAGGAGGGCTCCACTGCTGGGGACACCAGATGTAAAGGAGGGCTCCACTGCCAGGAACACCAGATGTAAATGAGGGCTCCACTGCCGGGGACACCAGGTGTAAAGGAGGGCTCCACTGCTGGGGACACCAGATGTAAAGGAGGGCTCCGCTGCTGGGGGACACCAGATATAAAGGAGGGCTCTACTGCTGGGGGACACCAGATGTAAAGGAGGGCTCCACTGCCGGGGACACAGATGTAAAGGAGGGCTCCGCTGCTGGGGACACCAGATGTAAAGGAGGGCTCCACTGCTGGGGACACCAGAAGTAAAGGAGGGCTCCGCTGCCGGGGACACAGATGTAAAGGAGGGCTCCGCTGCCGGGGACACCAGATGTAAAGGAGGGCTCCACTGCTGGGGACACCAGATGTAAAGGAGTGCTCCACTGCCAGGGACACAGATGTAAAGGAGGGCTCCACTGCTGGGGACACCAGATGTAAGGAGGGGCTCCGCTGCCTGGGACACAGATCTGTAAGGATGGGCTCTTCTTCTGAGGGCGCCTGATGTAAGGACAGACTCTGTTTGGGGCACCTGATGTAAGGATGGACTCTGCTTGGGGCACCTGATGTAAGGACGGACTCTGCTGGGGGCACCTGATGTAAGGATGGACTCTGCTGGGGCACCTGATGTAAGGACGGACTCTGCTGGGGGCACCTGATGTAAGGACAGACTCTGCTGGGGGCACCTGATGGCATCTTGTGGTAGGCCACGTGGCAGGTGACACGCTCAGGGGTCCCACTGATTCTGCATTTTGGTGAGTTAAATGATTTCATTTTATATTACAATGTAATAATAGAAATAATGTGCTTCAATCATCCTGACACCATAACAACCATGGTGCTGGGATGAAGCGCTAACACCAGGTGTTTGGAATATCTTTATCTGTTCATTTTGAAACTTTCTGAAATACACATATTTCTATTGTGGTGTGGGATCTGGGCCTGCTGTCCCTCCATCCCTCTTATCTTACTTCTCTCTCGTTCCCTCCCTCTTTTTATTTCCTTCTCTCTTTCCTTCTTTCTTTCCTTCTTTCTTTCTTTCCTTCTTTCTTTCTTTCTTTCTTTCTTTCTTTCTTTCTTTCTTTCTTTCTTTCTTTCTTTCTTTCTTTCTTTCTTTCCTTCTTTCTTTCTTTCTTTCTTTCTTTCTTTGTTTCTCTTTTTCTCTCTCCCTCCCCCCTCTTTTCCCCTTTCTTTCTCCATCCCCCATTCATCTCAGACTCTATCCACACTCCTTTTGAGCCATGCCCATTTAAGCCATGCCCACCATTTTGCGGAGTGTCAAGAGTGCCAAGTCAGGGACCCAGCGGGTTAGTGTGGGTGAAGCTTGAGGATTATACAGCAGGATAGCTGTGGAAGAGCTCATGGGATCTGTGATGTCTGGGATCTTGAAGCCTATTGAGAGACCGGGAGCTCAGTGAGTGAAGATCTACAGTGGGATACTGTGAGATGTGAGAGAAGATCTATAGCGGGTTAGTGTGAGTTACGAATATAGATTGCCATTGACTGTTGGAAGTTCAGTTGCTATAGGAGAAAGCAGTTCTACAAATACAGTTGCCAGATACAGCTTAAAGGCCCTCTATCTATATAGCTGTCTGCCAATTGCTAATGCATCTGCCTAAGGGTGTCTTGGACCTAAACCTCTCTCCACCAGTTCTGGAGACAATAAATCTCTTTTTCTTGCATCAAAAAAGTGACTGGTGCCCAATCATTCTATCTTGCTTTACACCCACTATGCCTAATAACCCAGTCTACAAGGAAGGATGTCAGCTCTCCCTGATTCTGGAGGTCACCATTAGGCCTTTCGAGGTCGGGGATGCCGCTACATCTGGGTCAGAGGAGTGACTCAGGGAGGCTGATATAACTCACAGGCAACATCTCTGGTACCTCCCCCCTACTTCTGGAACTTGCTGGAAACTTCCAGAAGAATGGGAGGGGAGATTAAGAGGAGCTGCCTGGAGTATTCTGAGGGCCCTGATCAATCCCCAATGGATGGGTTGGCAGCGGGCAGGCCCCTTTAAATACTCGGGGTCAGCACAGCTGAAGCAGAGGAGTTTGGGCAGAGGCTGGAGATGGAGTGTTAGTCTGGAGGGGTGACCTCTATCCTGGGCTTGGGTGCAGAAGGGACCCTCTTCGTGACACTTGGAGATGTCCTGACTGGAGGCATGGGAGCAAGTGGAGGACAGCAGGAGAACACTGCCAGGCAGATCTCCAGGGAAGAAGTCAGCCAGGTGGGCTGGCGAGTGTTGCAGTCGGGGAGGACTGAGAGGCAAGCCTAAGAGGACTGGGAGAGAGCAGATTGAGAAGGATGCAGAATCAGTCTGAGAGGACTGTGTGGTCTTAGACAGGAGGGCTAGTGAAAGGGGCAGCTGCAGCCAGGTGGGCTGGCAGTGCCTTAAGAAGTGGTGCTGGGATCAGTAGCCACAAGAGGGCACTAGGAATTTTTGCTATACTACCAAAGGAGCCCTCGGTCCCTGTCTGTAAAAGGGCATTTGCTTTCGGTCTGAATGTGCTATTGTCAGACCATTCATCTAGTGCCTCTCAGGATTGCCTCTCAGTCGTCCCCGACTGTAACACTCACCAGCCCACCTGGCTGTCTTCCTACATGGAGATTTGCTCGAAAGTGTTCTCCTGCTGTCCTCCACTTGCTCCTGTGCCTCCGGTCAGGACACCTCCATGTGTCGCGAAGAGGGTCCCTTCCGCACCCGAGCCCAGGTCCAAGGCCCCCTAGACTAGGTGGCACCTTCAAGAGCCACCAACAGCCTAACACTCCATCTCCAGCCTCCGTCTGAACTCCTCTGGTCCAGCTGGGCTGACCCTGAGTATTTAAGGGGGCCTGCCCCCTGCCAACCCATCCATCCAGCTAGTCCTAACCTCCCCTCCCATTCTTCTGGAAGTTTCCAGCAAGTTCCATAAGTTAAGGGGAGGTATCAGAGATGTTGCCTGTGAGTTATATCAGCCTCCCTGAGTCACACCTCTAACCCAGATAAAACACAAGCTTAGCTGCCAGACAATCCTGACAATTTTCCTACACTAATAAAATAATCTACTTCTACCACACAAGAGGGTGCTACACTCACCCCCACCCCCTAACATCCAGCCTGTCCCCATGGCTGGGAATTAAAAAAGAAATTGCTCCTGGGCCCAGGAGCAAGGGCATCCCATAAAATATAGTGGGAGGGGGAAAGGGGAACAACCTGGATGGGGCTATACACAAATAAAAAACAGGTATAAAAAAGAGACATCTTGGTAAATTACATATGTATACTTACATAATCAGTCAATGTATTTACATCCTTACTTCAGGTCCCTGCAGCTAACTCTGCACAGTAATAGGGCCAGAGCACCTCCCCCTTTATGGAAGCACTCCGCCCGCTGGAATATGTTGTCCATTGAGTAGCAGGGTGGGTAGCCACACACAGCGACACCTGCAAACAAAAAAAACCAAAGAGTGCAATCCTGTCACTAACTTTAACTAACTATTCACATATTCTGTCAGCAGGGGGTTATGATTCAACTGACAGAATAAATAAACAGCAAAGCACATCAGAATCTCTGATGGGAGGAACCCCTTCCCTTGTCAGCAATCTCTTTTCAAAAAGCCTTGTGTCAGGATCTAGGCCTCACTGGAGTTCATCAGTGGGAAGTGTTCATCCAGCTGGCATAGGTCAGGGTGGCAAGGCACAGGTATCATCTCCTAGCTGTCCATGTGACAATCTTCACCTGTGAGTTGCACACTCCAGCAGTCCTTCATGCATAGAGATCCGAATCAGGCAACCTTCTTATGATGCCATCAGCTTTTCCGACTGTGACATAGTGGCTTCAAGCTGGCCATCCCGCCTTTACGATTACCACTCTGTCTTTGTAAATTGCTCTCCCCAGTCTTCATTCTTGGTGGATGCCCTGAAACTGAGCCCAGATCTCATCACAGCCTGGCACTGGATGAGGCTTAGGAATGTGCATATGTTCTCATACCAAGTCATTTTCTCCGGGGGTACTCTATGATTTCCATGGTATCGGGAGGGAAATAGGGGTAGTCCAGACCCCACTCCAGGGCTATTCTGTGCTGAACTTCCCTCTGGAACCTTAAAAAACCTGGGTAGTTCTCTTGGCTTCCCTTTTCCTTGAAGGACACAAGCATTGAGGGAACTCTTAACTCA
The DNA here is from genome assembly GCA_037953035.1 of Aquarana catesbeiana. Classification (NCBI taxonomy): domain Eukaryota; kingdom Metazoa; phylum Chordata; class Amphibia; order Anura; family Ranidae; genus Aquarana; species Aquarana catesbeiana. Next base: position 964,717 of record JBBHAA010001355.1, on the reverse strand, counting down.
CTGCTTGAATTCAACTGTTCTGGTCTGGGTGGTGGAGGGTCTGCTAAAGAAAGTTTGTCTGATGCTGACTGGGGTCTTTGTGGCTTCTCCGGCCCCTTCAGCTGAATCTGGCAAAATCAACACCTCAGACTGGATCTCTTCCTTCTGAGATTATCCCCAATCCCACTCTTCCTCCTCCACACTACTGTGTGATGACCAATCAATTAACTCATCCTCCAAGGGCCAGAATTCTGCCTGCAGCCTGGGCGACCCCCAGTCAATGGCCCTGGCACCGCCTTCTCCCACTGGCTCACCCAAGGGTACATCTCTCCCCTGCACTGGCTCCTTCCAGGTGAGGTCAGCAGAGCACATAGGCACAGCCAGCATTTCAGGCATGGTGTCTGGTTCCTGCTGAGCAGTACTCGCAGTTACCAGGTCACCGACCGGGCTGCAGGCCATGGCAGATCTCAATCCTTCTTCCCTGATGTCACTCACCAGCAGGAGGAAGGAGGTTCTAATTCTTCTATATAGATCTTTATATCACTAGAGGGATCAACAGCAGGGAGAAGGAGGTCCTGATTACTCTATATAGATATTAATATCACTAGAGGGGTTACCAGCAGGGGGTAGGAGGTCCTGATTCCTCTATATAGATCTTTATTACACTAGAGGGATCAGCAGCTGCAGGAAGGAGGTTCTGATTCCTCTATATAGATCTTTATATCACTAGAGGGGTCACCAGCAGGAGGAAGGAGGTCCTGATTCCTCTATATAGATCTATATACTACTAGATAGATCACCATCAGGAAGGGAGCTGATCCTGAATGCTCTATATAGATCTTTATATGAAGCCTCAGTGATGAGATCAGGTGGACTCATTTCATGGGGAGTTTCCTCATTTCTTCAGAATGTCTGTTGGTTCATTTCCATATTTGTGACTCTATCAGGGTGATATAAATATATATACCTATCAGTCAACAATTCAGATTTTTTTTTCTTAGTTCTGTGTTATTCTCAAAGTAAGGATTTAAGATTGTGATTGTTTCATTGACTTTTTTGTCTTTCCTAAGAAAAGAGAAATCATGCATTTCCTTTGTCACATTTCTTGGTAAGTAAAAGTCTGTTATCTGGTTCGGCAGATCAATATATCACTAGAGGGGTCACCAGCGGGGAGAAGGAGGTCCTGATTACTCTATATCAGGGATATGCAATTAGCGGACCTCCAGCTGTTGCAGAACTACAATTCCCATGAGGCATAGCAAGACTCTGACAGCCACAAGCATGACACGCAGAGGCAGAGGCATGATGGGACTTGTAGTTTTGCAACCACTGGAGGTCCGCTAATTGCATATCCCTGCTCTATATAGATATTTACAGTCAGGTCCATAAATATTGGGACATCAACACAATTCTAATCTTTTTTGCTCTATACACCACCACAATGGATTTGAAATGAAACAAACAAGATGTGCTTTAACTGCAGACTTTCAGCTTTAATTCGAGGGTATTTACATCCAAATCAGGTGAACGGTGTAGGAATTACAACAGTTTGTATATGTGCCTCCTACTTTTTAAGGGACCAAAAGTAATGGGACAGATTAACAATCATCCATCACACTTTCACTTTTTAATACTTGGTTGCAAATCCTTTGCAGTCAATTACAGCCTGAAGTCTGGAACGCATAGACATCACCAGACGCTGGGTTTCATCCCTGGTGATGCTCTGCCAGGCCTCTACTGCAACTGTCTTCAGTTCCTGCTTGTTCTTGGGGAATTTTCCCTTCAGTTTTGTCTTCAGCAAGTGAAATGCATGCTCAATAGGCTTCAGGTAAGGTGATTGACTTGGCCATTGAATAACATTCCACTTCTTTGCCTTAAAAAACTCTTTGGTTGCTTTCGCAGTATGCTTCGGGTCACTGTCCATCTGCACTGTGAAGCGCCGTCCAATGAGTTCTGAAGCATTTTGCTGAATATGTGCAGATAATATTGCCCGAAACACTTCAGAATTCATCATGCTGCTTTTGTCAGCAGTCACATCATCAATAAATACAAGAGAACCAGTTCCATTGGCAGCCATACATGCCCACGCCATGACACTGCCACCACCATACTTCACTGATGAGGTGGTATGGTTTGGATCATGAGCAGTTCCTTTCCTTCTCCATACTCTTCTCTTCCCATCACTCTGGTACAAGTTGATCTTGATCTCATCTGTCCATAGGATGTTGTTCCAGAACTGTGAAGGCTTTTTAGATGTTGTTTGCTAAACTCTAATCTGGCCTTCCTGTTTTTGAGGCTCACCAATGGTTTACATCTTGTTGTGAACCCTCTGTATTCACTCTGGTGAAGTCTTCTCTTGATTGTTGACTTTGACACACATACACCTACCTCCTGGAGAGTGTTCTTGATCTGGTCAACTGTTGTGAAGGGTGTTTTCTTCACCAGGGAAAGAATTCTTCGGTCATCCACCACAGTTGTTTTCTGTGGTCTCTCGGGTCTTTTGGTGTTGCTATGCTCACCGGTGCGTTCTTTCTTTTTAAGGATGTTCCAAACAGTTGATTTGGCCACACCTAATGTTTTTGCTATATCTCTGATGGGTTTGTTTTGTTTTTTCAGCCTAATGATGGCTTTCTTCACTGATAGTGACAGCTCTTTGGATCTCATATTGAGAGTTGACAGCAACAGATTCCAAATGCAAATAGCACACTTGAAATGAACTCCGGACCTTTTATCTGCTCCTTGTAAATGTGATAATGAGGAAATAACAAACACCTGGCCATGGAACAGCTGAGCAGCCAATTGTCCCATTACTTTTGGTCCCTTAAAAAGTGGGAGGCACATATACAAACTGTTGTAATTCCTACACCGTTCACCTGATTTGAATGTAAATACCGTCAAATTAAAGCTGAAAGTCTGCAGTTAAAGCACATCTTCATTTCATTTCAAATCCATTGTGGTGGTGTATAGAGCCAAAAGGATTAGAATTGTGTTGATGTCCCAATATTTATGAACCTGACTGTATATCACTAGAGGGGTCACCATTTGGAGGAAGGAGGTCCTGATTCCTCTATATAGATCTTTATATCCCTAGAGGGTTTACCAGCAGGGTGAAAGAGGTCCTGATTCCTCTATATAGATCTTTATATTACTAGAGGGGTCACCAGCAGAAGGAAGGAGGTCCTGATTCCTCTATATAGATCTTTATATCACTAGAGGGGTCACCAGCAGTTGGAAGGAGGTCCTGATTATTCTATATAGATGTTTATTTCACTAGAGGGGTCACCAGCAGGAGGAAGGGGGTCCTGGTTCCTCTGTATAGATCTTTATATCCCTAGAGCGATCACCTGCCAGAGGAAGGAGGTCCTAATTCCTCTATATAGATCTTTATATCACTAGAGGGGTCACCAGCAGGAGGAAGGAGGGCCTGATTCCTCTATATAGATCTTTATATTACTAGAGGGGTCACCAGCAGAAGGAGGTCCTGATTCCTCTATATACCCTGTTTCCTCAAAAATAAGACCTAGCGTGATTGTCAGTGATGGCTGCAATATAAGCCCTACCCCCCAAATAAGCCCTACCCTGAAAATAAGACCTACAAGGACTTTAAGTAGGGCTTACTTGGGGGGTAGGGCTTATATTGCAGCCATCACCGACAATCACCCTAGGTCTTTTCGGGGAAACAGTGTAGATCTTTATATCACTAGAGGAATCACCAGCTGGAGAAAGGAGGTCCAGATTCCTCTATATAGATCTTTATATCACTAGAGGGATCACCAGCAGGAGGAAGGAGGTCCTGATTCCTCTATATAGATCTTTATATTACTAGAGGGATCACCAGCAGGAGGAAGGAGGTCCTGATTCCTCAATATAGATCTTTATATCACTAGATGGGTCACCAGCAGGAGGAAGGAGGTCCTGATTCCTCTATATAGATCTTTATATCACTAGAGGGATCACCAGCAGGAGGAAGGAGGTCAGTGGCGGCTGGTGAAGTTTTAGGATGGGAGAGCGCCAGGCCCTGCCCTTCCTTTTTGACCCCTCCCACTTGGTGCGTGGTTTCAGCAAAATAGTGGGCGTGACTCTAAGGTGGTGTGGTTAGTGTCTGAGATGAACGAGGGATGGAGGGAGAGGGAGAGAGGCTATGGAGGGACAACAGACCCAGATACTACACAACAATAGAAATATGTGTATTCTAGAAAGTTTAACAATCAGCAGATAAAGATACTCCAAACACCTGGTGTTAGCGCTTCAATCATCCCGGCACCATGGTTGTTATGGTGTCAGGATGATTGAAGCGCATTATTTCTATTATTACATTGTAATATAAAATGAAATCATTCAACTCACCATAATGCAGAATCAGTGGATGCCCTGAGCATGTCACTAGCCACGTCGCCTGCCACCAGATGCCATCCGGTGTCCCCAGCGGATTCTCTCCTCACATCAGGTCCCCCCCAGCGGAGTCCCTCCTTACATGCAGCCTGTGTCACATATAATGCAGCCTGTGTCCCACCAAATTGCAGCAGCATGTGTCACCACCAAATTACAGCAGTATGTGTCACCACCAATTGCAGCAGCATGTGTCACCACCAAATTGCAGCAGCATGTGTCACCACTAAATTGCAGCAGCATGTGTCACCACCAAATTGCAGCAGCATGTGTCACCACCAAAATGCAGCAGCATGTGTCACCAAATTGCAGCAGCATGTGTCACCAAATTGCAGCATGTGTCACCAAATTGCAGCAGCATGTGTCACCAAATTGCAGCATGTGTCACCACCAAATTGCAGCAGCATGTGTCACCAAATTGCAGCAGAATGTGTCACTAAATTGCAGCAGCATGTATCACCACCAAATTGTAGCAGCATGTGTCACCAAATTGCAGCAGCATGTGTCACCAAATTGCAGCATGTGTCACCAAATTGCAGCAGCATGTGTCACCAAATTGCAGTGTGTGTCACCAAATTGCAGCAGCATGTGTCACCAAATTGCAGCGTGTGTCACCACCAAATTGCAGCAGCATGTGTCACCAAATTGCAGCGTGTGTCACCAATTTGCAGCATGTTTCACCAAATTGCAGCAGCATGTGTCACCAAATTGCAGCGTGTGTCACCAAATTGCAGCGTGTGTCACCAAATTGCAGCAGCGTGTGTCACCAAATTGCAGCATGTGTCACCAAATTGCAGCGTGTGTCACCAAATTACAGCAGCGTGTGTCACCAAATTGCAGCATGTGTCACCAAATTGCAGCAGCATGTGTCACTAAATTGCAGCATGTGTCATCAAATTGCAACGTGTGTCACCAAATTACAGCATGTGTCACCAGATTGCAGCATGTGTCACCTGATTGCAGAGTGTGTCACCAGATTGCAGCGTGTGTCACCAGATTGCAGAGTGTGTCACCAAATTGCAGTATGTGTCACCAGATTGCAGCGTGTGTCACCAGATTGCAGATTGTGTCACCAGATTGCAGCGTGTGTCACCAGATTGCAGAGTGTGTCACCAGATTGCAGCGTGTGTCACCAGATTGCAGAGTGTGTCACCAGATTGCAGAGTGTGTCACCAGATTGCAGCATGTGTCACCAGATTGCAGAGTGTGTCACCAGATTGCAGCGTGTGTCACCAGATTTCAGCGTGTGTCACCAGATTGCAGCGTGTGTCACCAGATTGCAGCATGTGTCACCAGATTGCAGAGTGTGTCACCAGATTGCAGAGTGTGTCACCAGATTGCAGTGTGTCACCAGATTGCAGAGTGTGCCACCAGATTGCAGTGTGTCACCAGATTGCAGAGTGTGCCACCAGATTGCAGCGTGTCAAAAGATTGCAGCGTGTGTCACCAGATTGCAGCGTGTGTCACCAGATTGCAGAGTGTGTCACCAGATTGCAGTGTGTCACCAGATTGCAGAGTGTGTCACCAGATTGCAGCATGTCACCAGATTGCAGAGTGTGTCACCAGATTGCAGAGTGTGTCACCATCAAACCCCCCTCCCCCGGTTACTTACCTTGCTGTGTGTTGTCCTCTCCAGCGGTGTCTCCTGGAGAGCTCCGTTGTTCTCATACTTCCTGCTTCTCTCTCCTGGGCACAATTGGAGAGAAACAGGAAGTGACATCATACTCAGATGTCATTTAAACCGCCCCGCCATAGTAATAGATACTAGGGCCGGGCGGAAGCTACTCGGCGCTTCAGAAAGCGCCGCAAGGCGGGCTGAACGCCCGCAAATGAAGTGCCGCATATGCAATCTCGTGATTGCATAGACGTGGCGCTTCCCATAAGTGCAATGTGTCCGGCGTCGCACTGTATCCGGCGTCCGAACACAGTGCACTTAAGGACCTTTTTGTGTATTTTTTTTTTAAAGGGCCAGCTTTAAATTTTTTTTTTTTTTTTGACATTTTTTTTGAGACTGCCTGGAGGGGGGGGGGGGGGGCAGTGCCCAGGCACCCCCTATGGATGGGCCGCCACTGAAGGAGGTCCTGATTCCTCTATATAGATCTTTATATCACTAGAGGAGTCACCAGCAGGTGGAAGGAGGTCATGATTCCTCTATATAGATCTTTATATCACTAGAGTGGTCACCAGCAGAAGGAAGGAGGTCCTGATTCCTGTATATAGATCTTTATATCACTAGAGGGTTCACCAGCAGGTGGAAGGAGGTCCTGATTCCTCTCTATATAGATCTTTATATCACTAGAGGGGTCACCAGCAGGTGGAAGGAGGTCCTGATCCCTCTATATAGATCTTTATATCACTAGAGGGGTCACCAGCAGAAGGAGAAGGTCCTGATTACTCTATTTAGATCTTTTTTTCACTAGAGAGGTCACCAGCAGAAGGAAGGAGGTCCTGATTACACTATATAGATCTTTATATCACTAGAGGGGTCACCATCAGGAGGTCCTGATTCCTCTCTATATATCTTTATATCACTAAAGGGAGCACCAGCCGGAGGAAGGAGGTCCTGATTCCTCTATATAGATCTTTATATCACTAGAGGGATCACCAGCTGGAGAAAGGAGGTCCCGATTCCTCTATATAGATCTTTATATCGCTAGAGGGGCCACCAGCAGGAAGATGAAGGTTGTAATCCCTCTATATAGATCTTTATATCACTAGAGGGGTCACCAGCAGGAGGAAGAAGGTCCTGGTCCCTCTATGTAGATCTTTTTTTTTAACAATATATTATTATTAGAGTTCACAATGTACAGAAAGAATGTCAAGCTTCAGTTACATTGACAAGAGAAGAGTACAGAGTGGATATCAAACAGTGAACATACTATAGGAACAATACTATGCATATTCGGGCTACATATTCAATTGCTGCTAATGACCTCAACAGGAGGTTTGGCCTGTCACCCCATTTGGGTTTACACTGTGAGCAGGCTCTTAGTGAAAGAAGTTGGGAGTGACCCACCATGGACCTTGGTGAGGGTCTCTGGAGATGGGATGAGGATAAATCATTAATAATACCGCATTATTAACCAAAAAAGAAAACAGTAACTTCTCTCGTAATACATGGAGGTACATATATGCGGAAAGACATTGTAGATCTACTCTCATATTTACCGTAGTTAGTGTTTTATAGCTGACCATACCTAAAAGTAGGTTTTACCACTAGTTGGTTGGTATAACATACATAAAGACTGGTAAGGTATCATAAATGTGAGGAGGCATACTTGGAAGCTCTCCAGACCCCTCAATGTTTATGGAAGGGTGGAGCTCTTTGTTCCATATAGGCAAGTAATTTTTCCATGGTATATTGGGCATTTGCTGTGGAGACTACTTCTTCAATATTTGGAGGTGACTTGGAGTGCCACTCTTTAGCTATAGAGGTACGTACAGCAAATAAAATATGGATAACTACTTTTCTTGTTAGTGGGGGAAAGCTTTCAATGCCGAGACTAAGCAAGGTAAGAGCAGGATTCAGGGTATACTTTGTTTTGGTAGTGCGGTATATAAGGGTAGAGACATTTGCCTAGAAAGGACGTAGTACCGAACAGTTCCAAAAAAAGTGTAGCAGACTGCCAGTAGTTTGACAATCTCTCCAGCAGAGAGATGGTATATTGGGGCTCATTTTGCTTAAACGAAGAGCTGTGAGGTACTATCTGTGCAATAGCTTTTGCGCATTCTCCCAGTGATCTATACATGCAGAGGTTTTGCTATTGTATTTAATAGCCACATGCCATTACTGCAGGGAAAATACCATCTGCAGTTCTAGTTCCCATTTCAACATGTTGGGCAATTTAGCTCGCATATACAGAGGTGTGGAAAGTTTGTAAAACAGGGATATCCCTTTATGTTTGTTTAGGCATTTATTTAGAAGGTAGTCCCATAAAATTTGGGGGATTTCTATTGGGTTTATTATGTTGTTTGCTGAGTAGTGTCTTATCTGAAAGGATTTGTATTTGTCCATTGCATCCTGGTCAGTTAGGGCAGAGGTGGAGAAATGTTAGTAGTTAGGGATTAGATACTCATATGATGCCAGTGGGATTTTCAGACTGTACATTGGTATTTCTGCAAAGTGTTGTCCCACCAAGGAGGCCCATGCCTTAGTAGTGGCCTGAATGGTTGGGTATTGTGGGGTTATAGGTTTGTGATGCATGCAGGCAGCTAAGGCCAATGCTGGAAGGTCGAGACCCGGGGTTATTGCGAGTTCAATGTCTGACCATCTGTTGTCCGTTTGACATGAAAACCAGTAACGCATTTGGTCCAGTAGTGCGGCTTTGTAATATATTTGCAAATTAGGGAGGCTCACGCCACCTAGATGCTTGGGTTTGTATAGTTGTGTCAGAGCAATCCTAGGTCTTTTTCCCGCCCATATGTATTTGTTCAAACTCATCGCTAGTTCTGAATATAATTTTTGGGGGGCAGGGATGGGTAGAGTTCTGAAATGATATAGCAGCTTAGGTAGTACTTGCATTTGGTATGCAGCAATCCTCCCTATCCATGTTAGATGTAGTTTACTGATTTGGTTTAGTTCCTCTTCTATTCTCTTTAATAGTGGAGGATAGTTGCAGGTGTATATTTTGGAAGAAGAGGAGGTTACCTGCACACCAAGGTATGTAATCTAGGGGTGGTCCCAGTTACAAGGGAATATTTTATGTAGGTTGGACTTGTCTTTTTTTGGAGTGTCAAAGCATAACATTTGTTGGTGTTGACTTTATAAAAGGAGACCTGCCCAAATTTATGCAAAAGGGTTTGTATTGCGGGAATGGAAGATTCTGGCTTAGATACAGTGAGAATGATATCGTCAGCAAAGAGTCCTATTTTATGATTTTCTGAGCCTACTTTAATACCCTGTATGGATTTGTGAGATCTTATGTATTCCGCTAGAGGTTCTATGACCAGAGAGAAGATGATGGGGGAAAGTGGGCAGCCTCGTCGGGTGCCATTAGATAGAGTAAATTGGTCTGATAGTAGACTAGATGAGTAGACTCTAGCCGTGGGGTTGGAGTGCAGAGACATAATTGCTGAGTGTATCAGGCCAGATATACCAAATTTACTTAAGGTCTTGGAGAGATAGCCCCAGTGGACCCTATCAAAGGCTTTTTCTGCATTCAATGCTAGGAATGTACTTGGTTCTTGGGTGGTCTCTGCTAGTCTCAGAAGGTTCAGCATCCTTCTGGTCCCATCAGGAGCTTGTCTGCCCTTTACAAAGCCCACTTGGTCAAGACTAATAAGAGAGGGAGTATATAATACAGTGTGTACAGTTTCTAATACACTTCATGTCACAAATCAAAGAAACATGGTAATCCCACCCAATTACTGTGTGTAGTTCTCACCCTATATCTAAGGGGTGTGTAATGAAATATGTGGTAAACAAAAACAAACGGAGGAATCTACACACCCATTTGCGTTAACTACATATTTATTGCATCAAATAAGTGTACAAATATTGCTAGCACAAACCAAATGACCCCACAATCCCCATAACCTCCCAAAAAAACCCCTCTTAAGTTGACCCAAAATACCTCACCCTGTATGGGACAGAAATGCACCACCCCTCATAACCTAGAGAGGGGTGGGGAGTACAGTCCCTGCAGGGAGCTGAGCCCACCCTCTCCAATACAGACACTCCCTTTGAAAAATGGTTCTAAGGCAACCTACCAGAGATCCCTAAAACCCATTCCCTAAGGGGTGCAGTGATCCACTTTCTAGCCACAATGGGCGTTTAATACACTGTCCCGTGGCGGAACGGGGATACATGGGCCAGTAAGAAACCACAACCTAGTAAGCCCATAGGGACACCTGCACAGTCATAGATCAGTCATAGGTCAGTCAGTCATGTATGGATTATTGGTGATCAGAAATTGGGACAGAACACTCCGATATCCATTTGATATCAGATCATGCGATATCCGGCTAATTAGCATGGTCATACAATTCCAGCGCTCGGCTGGCTGACATTCAACGGGAATGAAACCTGCCCACCAACCGCCTCATTTGTAACATGCCCATCAGGTGGAACTCAACATTGGCAATGCTGCAGCGGCTGCACACGCAGCAGAGGGCCATCAATGAGTACCTGTGTGAGTATGGCACCAAGACAGGGTCAGGGGAGCTGGGCTTCTTTTCGCCATGCCATTGGCTACTGATCAATGATGCATGCACTGTACTGTCATTTTCAGGTAGAAGTAAAGTCCTTTAGACAAGCCAGGGTCATACACAGGAAAGCAGGCAGGTTAGGCAGAAGAGTAGTCCTTAGGGTAAGCCGGGGTCAGAGCCAGGAGAGATCAGAGTAGGTCAAGGAACAGTCCAGGTCACAGCAAGATAACAGGTAACAGATGCAGGTTCAGGAACTCATGGACAGATGAAGACAATCTAGCAATGAGAGAGAATCATGGGAAGCCTTTGATAGGCCATCAGAGATTTGGGTCTGTCACGCTATGTGCGCACCGTCCCGTTGCGCAAGCGCCGAACCGCAATTCTACCATGCATATGCGCAGGAACCCGTCAATAATATCTGTTAACAGTCCTGACATGGACCTCATTGTTATTTCCCTGACAGAAGCGATATACTGATGGAAGCACTTAAGCGGAGTGTGGGACGTTCTGTCACAGCCTGATGTAAATGGACACAGGTCTGTTTACATTCAGTCACCCAGAGAGCCATCACAGATCTGCCCCTGTCCACAGTGTAAGCGTAGACCCAAGCTAAACGAGTATGGATGTAAAAAAAGGGACATCTGTCCCATTCAGCTCTGATTCAGCAGTGAATGTACTCACAGATCCCCTGCTGAATGGAGCGGACAAAGCCGGTGTGAAAGGGCCCCTCATTCACACAGGTACTGTGGCCACATGAATAAGTGGTTTGCTCATGTGGTTGGAGCTTCTTGTTACTCCATGGGGACACAGGGTCTGTACAAAACACAGCCACAGCTCCTAAATTGACAGGTGTATAGGTGGAGGTGAGCGGCCCAAAATGCACACTATCTACATTTAGGGCTGCACCCACACACCTATTAAATTAGAACCTGTGGCTGTTTCCTTACAACTGTTACATCCCCATAGTCTTACACAAGTGCCTGCACACAGCTCCAGGTGGCTCCAGCCACATACATGAAAAACAGGCCCCGTGATTTCTAATGGCAGCCCCAAGGTTGGAGAGAGGCCCTGTCTAGGGTTGCTACCTGTCTGGTTTTCACCCAGACAGTTCAGGTTTTGACAAATGCGTCCGGGTTTCAATCTGCCTGAAACCCGGACACACATACTTCCATTTCAACTGATCTAATGGGGGTCTTTATGGGGAGCCCCTATATTATGGAGGGGTGACTCTAATCCCTATATTACAAAGAGGGTGACACTGACCTCTGTATTATATGGGGGGAGGGTGACACTAACCTCCATATTATGGGGGGGACACACTGACCTCTGTATTATTGGGGGTGAAACTGGCCTCTATATGAGGGGAGAGGGTGACACTGACCTCTATATTATGAGGGGGAGAGTGACACTGACCTCTGTATTATGAGGGGGGAGGGTGACACTGACCTCTGTATTATGAGGGGGGTGACACTGACCTCTGTATTATGAGGAGGGTGACACTGACCTCTGTATTATGAGGGGGGTGACACTGACCTCTGTATTATGAGGGGGGTGACACTGACCTCTGTATTATGAGGGGGAGGGTGACACTGACCTCTGTATTATGAGGGGGGTGACACTGACCTCTGTATTATGAGGGGGGTGACACTGACCTCTGTATTATGAGGGGGGTGACACTGACCTCTGTATTATGAGGGGGAGGGTGACACTGACCTCTGTATTTTGAGGGGGGTGACACTGACCTCTGTATTATGAGGGGGGTGACAATGATTTCTGTATTATGAGGGGGGATGACACTGACCTCTGTATTATGGGAGGGTGACACTGATCTCTGTATTATGAGGGGGGTGACACTGACCTCTGTATTATGAGGGAGGGTGACACTGACCTCTGTATTATGAGGGGGGGTGACACTGACCTCCGTATTATATGGGGGGTGACACTGCCCTCTGTATTATGAGGGGGAGGGTGACACCTGACCTCTGTATTATTAGGGGGGTCTGGGTTTGGAGTCATATGTCCGGGTTTGGAGTCATATATCTGGGTTTGGAGTCATATGTCTGGGTTTGGAGTCATATGTCCGGGTTTGGAGTCATATATCTGGGTTTGGAGTCATATATCCACGTTTGGCATCATATATCCGGGTTTGGAGTCATATGTCTGGGTTTGGAGTCATATGTAGGGATGGGCTGAACACCCCCATGTTTGGTTAGCATCCAGAACATGCAAACAGGCAAAAAATGTGTTTAAACATGCGAACACCATTAAAGTCTAAGGGATATGAACAAAAATAATCAAAAGTGCTCATTTTAAAGGCTTATATGCATGGTGTGGTGTCAGGGAGGCGGGGTCACCTGTACATGTCACTGGGTAACCCTGCGGCATTCCCCGTTGCGTCAGAGGGGGCGGGGTCACCCGTGCAACGTCACGGGTGGCCCCGCCCTCAGCTTTGTAAGAACTGTCACGGCAGGTCTAGCGTCATTCAGCGGGCTCCTCCCATGGAGGTGGATCGTGTCGTGGCGGCGTCTTTCTCCGTATCCCGGGATGAGGAAGGATTACATTGCTGGAATTTTCTTTTTCTTTTTTAATAAAGGAATTGTCCCATGCTGTGTCTGTGTGTTTTTTACAATTTTTGACACTTTTTTTGTGAAATGGTAGGAGTACAATGTTTCCCGTTACCATTTTACACAGGGAGGGCTGGGATCTGGGGGTCCCCTTGTTAAAGGGGGCTTCCAGAATCCGATAAGCCCCCCCGCCCGCAGACCCCCACAACCACCAGGCAAGGGTTGTGGGGATGAGGCCCTTGTCCCCATCAACATAGTGACATCCTCCCCATGTTGAGGGCATGTGGCCTGGTATGGTTCAGGAGGGGGGGCGCTCTCTCGTCCCCCCCTCTTTTCCTATGTCCTGCCAGGTTGCATGTTTGGATAAGGGTCTGGTATGGATTTTTGGGGGGACCCCCATGCCATTTTTAAAAAAAATTTTGGCACGGGGTTTCCCTTAAAATCCATACCAGACCTGAGAGGGCCTGGTATGAAATTTGGGGGGACCCCATGCTCTTTTTTTTAAATTTTGGTTCGGGGTTCCCCTTAATATTCAAACCAGACCCAAAGGGCCTGGTAATGGACTGGAGGGGGGATCCCATGAGTTTTTTTCAATGACTTATCTGTATTGCAGAGACCCGACAATTTATTAATAGCTGCGATCAGTTTTACATGACTTTTTTTCTTTAGAAATGTCATTTTGCTCTCGGACTGTTCTAAACAAGGGAAACATGCGCCCCTTTACAGGCATACTATAGACACCCCCCAGGCACGATATTTAAAGGAATATTTCACTTTTATTGTTTCACTTTAAGCATCATTAAAATCACTGCTCCTGAAAAAACTTCAGTTTTTAAAACTTTTTTTTCCATTGATGCATGTCCCCTGGGGCAGGACCCAGGCCCCCAAACCCGTTATATGACAATAACTTTCATATTAACCTTTAAAATCAGCACTTTTGATTTCTCCCATAGACTTTTAAAGGGTGTTCTGCGGCTTTCGAATTTGCCGAGAACACCCCAAATTGTTCGCTAGTCGGTGAACGGGCGAACAGCCAATGTTCGAGTCGAACAGACAGCCCATCCCTAGTCATATGTCCAGGTTCGGAGTCATATGTCCGGGGTTTAGTCTGCCTGAACCCCAGACACATTACTCAGACCAGAGTGTGGCTCCCCAAGTAACTGAGATCGTCACACACAAATCTGTTCGCACAGTTTGGCCACACCCACTGTTCACTGCGCCGCAGTACTACTCCCCATGGTGTACCCAAAGGTTTCCCAGGTCTTTTACAATCCTACTACAATAAAGTGTTGGGGTTTGGCTTGAAGAAAAGGTGGCAACCCGAGCCCTGTCAGGTAGGCTGTATGGAGCCCCATAAATTTCTAACAGCAGCCCTACAAGAGGGGTGAGAGCAGAGTGATCATAATATAGGCTTAATGATAGAAATAATAACGTCAGGGATCCCGTCCTTTGTAATTACTAACTTGCACCACGCAGGAGAAGTGGAGAGAAGTGGTGACATCTTTTCAGTGTCTCATGTTGTATTTATGGAGATATTTAGAACATGAACACTCAGATCTCTCTTTCCTCTGCATGGTGCAGAATAGTCATTATAAAGGGCCGGGACCCCTGAACTTCCCATTATTTCATTTCATGAATCCAATAAGTTATGCTCACTGTGCTGTAACCCCCATTGTATTATATATGGATTTGTGGTGGGTTTTTTGAGAACACACCTTGTTATGTGCATTTAGCATTTATAACTATTTACCTGCTGGTGCTGTCCACCATATATATATATATAGTATTCATATATTTTTTAACATGGGAGTTTATTGAAGTTTGAATTCCACTGAATAAATAGATTGTATAAAATGACATAAAATGAAAAGCCATGTACACTATAGAAATCAATGTGTGTGTGTGAGTGTGCATTTGTCCTTCTGTGTGTGTCCCCCCCGGTATATCCCAGCCCAGTATATCTCATACACAGACACACACAGATCACTACCATACAAAGCCATTTATTGCTATAGAGAGAAAAGCAGAAAAAAGAATTACATTGTCTCAATAAACATGTTACAGGAGAAGATCACACATCTCATCTGATCAATATGAAGATTATTGATGAATCTCCAGCTAATCAATGTCACTTTCCTGTGATCAAATGAATGGAATACCAGGAAAGAAGTCATTATTGATGGGATAGAAATGGACCAACATCCTCTATAGAAGTCACTCCTCCATTTCTAATAAACATCTCCTATTCCCCAATGGAAACATTTGTATCTTTACAAAGATCTGATCTCTGTGTGTTTGTATGGAGTGAGCACAGTGTCCAGATGATGACACCGAGAAGGAAACATTGTCAGATCATCAGAAACACTGTGACACCCACCTAGACATCTCCTTTCCTTTCTTATATAAAAGTAACATTACATTGACATCATTGCTAAGGAAAGTCCATTTCTATACCTTCAAATATGTTATTTGTTAAAATAAATCAATAAAAAGAAATACAAAATGTATAATAAATCTTGGGAATTTAAAAAATAGAGAAAAGGAACCTTCACTCAGTCCATAACACAAACACAACACAAGATTTGTCAGAGTTACAAAACATGATGGAGTAGAATTTATAGAAAATTTAGTTCAGTAGAGATCTTTCAAGTCTTCTTCAGACACGGTGTAACTAAGAAAATGTATTTTGTGGAATTCAGATGGAATGGTTTAAGGTTCTCTCACCCTGTAGAGGACAATGATTTAATCTCTGGAGGTCTTCATCAGGTCAGGATTGGTGTTCTCTGGGGGTCTTCATCAGGTCTTGATTGGTGTTATGGGTGGTAATCTTCATCAGATCAGGATAAGCGTTTTCTGGAAGTCTTCATCAGACCAGGATTGGTGTTCTCTAGAGGTCTTCATCAGATCAGAAGAAGTTTTATGGGAATCTGGACTCTCTGTAACAGGCAGGCCGTGGATAATATCAGAAATCAGAAGAAAAGAAGAAGATACAGCACTGGCTTGGGATTTCATGGTAAACGGTGGAGAGATTGACAGTCCACCACTTCTTACTCGAGAGCCTCACTAGCCTCAGGTGGGTCCAGAGGCTTCAGGGAGCTTACTTTATCTCCCCAGCCTAATGCATGATAATCTTCAATGTTATCTCCTGCCACAGTGACCCTCTGTTCACCTTTGTAATACTCTTCAGAATACAGGACCCAGGCCCCATGGACATTTTTTTGTGATGAAACTATGTTGTCAAATCCATACGGTTTAAGGGAATTTGCAGCTTTGGTCAGGGTCACAGATTTGCCCCCATAGTAGCCGTGCTCAAACAGAGTAATCGTGGGATTATACAGACCGCCCTTCACAACTCGCACAGAGCTGATTTTCTTCTCAAATGCTGGGATTGAGGCATAAGAACCTTCCGAATAGCATTTAAACTGTCCTGTATAATTGATTCCACTAAAGACAATCCATGGGTCTCCGTGGACTTTAAGAGATCGAGCTCTCTGCAGGAATCCAATAGATGTCAGGTCTTTCGTTTCATGGTCTATTGACACATAGTCTCCCTTGAAATTTGGAAGCTCGAACAGCTCAAGGGAACTCATCTTCCAGTTGTATGTGAGGGTGAGATGATGGGAACGGAGATCTCTCTGCAGGTTGCTTTGAGTTCTCTTCTTGGCTGATGGTGAATTTATACAGGAGCCTTAGTGCTGAGTGGACTCATTTTATGGGAGGTTTCATTATTTCTTCAGAATGTCTGTTCAGAGGCGGTACAATGCGTGGGCGGGAGGGGCGTGTGCCCTGGGCGGAGTGTGAGAGGGGGCGGGTTCAGGACCCCGCGCTGCGTTAGTTCTCCCGGTGTAGCGGTACTGAACACAGCTGTTCTGTCCTCCCCCGTTTGCTCTCCCGGCCGTCTTAACACAAGCGGCCACACTGACAGGGGAGGAGAAGAGCCGCGGGCTGTGTGTGTAAGAGCCGGCTCATCCTCCTTCTCCCTCTGTCAGGAGCTGCAGGACCGCAGTGGCTGGTCAGAGACAGGGAGAGAGGCAGAGCGGTCGTCAGAGCTCCCCCGTCCCGTCACCCCCCCCCCCCCCCTCACACTTCTATAGCACAGAACACAGTGAAAGGTTCTGCCTCTATGCTACACATCTGAGACTGTGTTGGAAAAAGAGCGCACACATATACCAGAGAGGTGCAGTGTCCGCTGAGGAGGAGAACTGTGAGAAGGAGGGGGAGGAATTTGTGAAAAGAGGTGAGAACTCCTTACAGGGAGGATTACAAATTGTGGCTGTGGGGTGGGGGGGGGGGCGGTAGATATACAGAGGTGGCTATGGAAGGGTGGTATACAGAGGTGGCTGTGGAAGGGGGGTATACAGAGGTGGATGTGGAAGGGGGGTATACAGAGGTGGCTGTGGAAGGGGGGTATACAGAGGTGGATGTGGAAGGGGTGTATACAGAGGTGACTGTGGAAGGGGGGTATACAGAGGTGGATGTGGAAGGGGGGTATACAGAGGTGACTGTGGAAGGGGGGTATACAGAGGTGGATGTGGAAGGGGAGTATACAGAGGTGGCTGTGGAAGGGGGGTATACAGAGGTGGATGTGGAAGGGGGGTATACAGAGGTGGCTATAGAAGGGGTATACAGAGGTGGCTATGGAAGGGGGGTATACAGAGGTGGATATGGAAGGGGGTATACAGAGGTGGATATAGAAGGGGGGTATACAGAGGTGGCTGTGGAAGGGGGGTATACAGAGGTGGCTGTGGAAGGGGGGTATACAGAAGTGGCTGTGGAAGGGGAGTATACAGAGGTGGCTGTGGAAGGGGGTATACAGAGGTGGAAGGGGGGTATACAGAGGTGGCTGTGGAAGGGGGTATACAGAGGTGGAAGGGGGGTATACAGAGGTGGCTATGGAAGGGGGGTATACAGAGGTGGCTATGGAAGGGGGGTATACAGAGGTGGATATAGAAGGGGGGTATACAGAGGTGGCTGTGGAAGGGGTGTATACAGAGGTGGCTTTGGAAGGGGGGTATACAGAGGTGGATGTGGAAGGGGGGTATACAGAGGTGGCTTTGGAAGGGGGGTATACAGAGGTGGATGTGGAAGGGGGGTATACAGAGGTGGCTGTGGAAAGGGGTATACAGAGGTGGAAGGGGGGTATACAGAGGTGGCTATGGAAGGGGGGTATACAGAGGTGGCTATGGAAGGGGGGTATACAGAGGTGGATATAGAAGGGGGGTATACAGAGGTGGCTGTGGAAGGGGTGTATACAGAGGTGGCTTTGGAAGGGGGGTATACAGAGGTGGATGTAGAAGGAAGGTATACAGAGGTGGATGTGGAAGGGGGGCATACAGAGGTGGATGTGGAAGGGGGGCATACAGAGGTGGATGTGGAATGGGGGGTATACAGAGGTGGCTTTGGAAGGGGGGTATTCAGAGGTGGTTATGGAACTGGAGTCAAGCCATCAGACAGTTGCAATTCAGTGGTCTTGCAATCAGACAAGTTTTTCTGGTAGAATTTTCAACACAGATAAATGAAATATAAAATAATGTAATATATAAAATAATGATTACACAGAGTTGTCACACATACATCACCCTCTCTAACATTTACAATACGGTGCGATTTTACTGTGGAAATTTAAAGATACAGATCCCCAAATATCAAGCCATTGGCTACAAACTGACATTTTTTCCGTTCTAAATGGGTTGAAAACAAAATCTTCCTTTGGACCAAAACGTTTACAATGCAGATGTGTCATATACACCCCCCTCTATGATATCTTACAAAACGGTATGATTTTACTGTGGAGATTTAAATATAGAGAGCCCCAAATATGAACTCATTGGCTACAAACTGACATTTTCGCAATATTTCAAAATGGGTCAGAAACAAAATCTCCCATTGGACAAAAACGTTTACAATGCAGATGTATCATACACACCCCCCCTCTATGATATTTTACAATATAGTATGATTTTAGTGTGGAAATTTAAAGACACAGAGTCCCAAATTCCAATCCATTGGTTACACAGTGACATTTTTCCAATACTTCTAAATGGGTCAAAAAACAAACCGGCGTCATGTCCGGTTCCTCTCTCCCCTCTCTGTACAGATCGGACAGAGAGGGGAGAGATCAGGTGCTGCAGCGCTGTGGGCTGGATGTGTACTGCCCATAACGCTGATCTGTGCCCATTCCTGCACTCATCCAGTCATCCATCCATCCATGCTCAGCCATCCTCAGCAATACTCATCCATCCATACTTGGCCATGCTCAGCCATCTATACTCATCCATACTCAGCAATATTCATCCATCCATCCATGCTCAGCAATACTCATCCATCCATCCTCAGCCATACCCAGCCATCCCATCCACACTCAGCCATACCCACCCAGCCATACTCAGCCATCCCATCCATACCCAGCCATACTCAGCCATGCTCAACCATGCTTAGTCATCCCCATCCACGGCTCATCCATGCCACTACAGTGCCTCAAAGTGTAATAGGTAGTCAAATTAGATTTGACATTTATGCCCCTAGAACACCTGATGGTGCTCCCTGCATGTTGGGCCTCTGTATGTGGCCAGGCTGTGTAAAAGTCTCACACATGTGGTATCGCCATACTCAGGAGGAGTAGTAGAATGTATTTTGGGGTGTAATTTGTGGTATGCATATGCTGTGTGTGAGAAATAACCTGATAATATAACAATTTTGTGGAAAAAAAAAAAAATCTTGATTTTGCAAAGAATTGTGAGAAAAAATTACAACTTCAAAAAACTCACAATGCCTCTTTCTAAATACCTTGGACTGTCTACTTTCCAAAAAGGGGTCATTTTGGGGGTATTTGTACTTTCCTGGCTTGTTAGAGTCTCAAGAAATGAGATAGGCTGTCAGTACATCCGGTGTGATCAATTTTCAGTGATTGGCACCATAGATTGTAGACTCTATAACTTTCACACAGACCAAATAATATACACCGATTTGGATTATTTTTACCAAAGATATGTAGCAGTATAAAATGTGGCCAAAATTTATGAGGAAAAATTACTAATTTGTAAAATTGTATAACAGAAACAAAGAAAAATGTTTTTTTTTTTTTTTTTACGGAGTTTTCGGTCTTTTTTCATTTATAGCGGAAAAAATAAAAAACCCAGCGGTGATTAAATACCACCAAAAGAAAGCTCTATTTGTGTGAAAAAAGGACAAAAATTTCATATGGGTATAGTGTTGCATGACTGAGTAATTGTCATTCAAAATGTGAGATCACCGAAAGCTGAAAATTGGTCTGGTTAGGAAGGGGGTTTAAGTGCCCAGTGGTCAAGTGGTTAAAGAAATTTGATTTTTACACTTTTTATTGGATATGTTTTATAGCAGAAAGTAAAAAATGTTTTACATTGGTAGCCTAGTGATAAGCTGAACTGTCCTGGGTTCAGCTCAGAAGGGGTTCAGTGAAGTTCAGACGCCAAACCCTTTTTTGTCCTAGAAAGTAAAATGAAGCCTGATAAGAATTAATCTATTTCTCCATCCTGAGAACATTTCTCACAAGTCATTAATCTTTCACTTTCCTGCACACTGGGCGTGTTTACAGAGGCAGATTTTGTCTTCAGACATTTTTTTTCTACAGTCAATAAACTCCCAGAATATTATCCTATGTTTCTTGCCCACATAAGTTGTTATCAACTGTTTTCGGCTGTTAAAAAAAAAAAAACTAAAACTAGTGAAATAATAAAAAATGTCATAAATCAATAACCTATTTTGTAGATGTGATAACTTTTGCACAAACCAATCAATATACGCTTTTTCTTTTTTTTTTTTTTTTATTTGGGATATTTATTGTAGCAAAAAATATTGTTTTTTTTTGTTTTTTTTTTATTGTCACCTTTTTTTGTTTATAGCACAAAAATTAAAAACTGCAGAGGTGATCAAATACCACCAAAAGAAAGCTCTATTTGTGGGGGAAAAAATTATAATCTCATTTGGGTACAGCGTCGCACGAACGCGCAATTGTCATTCAAAATGTTACAGCCCTGAAAGCTGGAAATTGGCCTGGGCAGGAAGAGGATGAAAATGTCCGGTATTGAAGGGGTTAATGCATTGAATGTAAACCATGAGGCTTTACAACCCCTTTAACCTCCCTGACAGTATTAATGAGTGAGGCTCGGGGTGGATTTTCAGTACCAAAAGCGGTAAGCCCAAGCCACACTCGGGATCGCAGTATCCTGGTACATGTTACTTACCTTGTCCCCGGGATCCTGCGATGTCCCCTCGCTGTGTGCGGCGGCTGTGTCTCTGCTTGATTCATCACAGAGCCGGGCTCCGCTCCCTGCGACCGTTGCGACACACGGGGACGGAGCGCGGCACCAAATTCAAAAGGTGAAACACACGCTATACATACAGTACAATGTATTCTTATAGATTACATTACTCTATCAAATAATTTCACATCCCTTTTGTCCCTAGTGGTTTATCCAATGCCCTGCATGTAGTTTTATATAATAAATACTGTTCTTTCTGCTTGGAAACTGGAGATTGTCCATAGCAACCAAAACCGTCCTTTTACATCAAAAGCGGTTTTAGACCAGCTAGAAAACAGCGATAATAAATTAGAATCACTTGTAGAATTGAGCGATAGTGATTTGTGGGGAAATTTGTCATCAAACACTGAAAGTAATGAGAGCGACAATTCTGCAAGTGAGCAAATTTCAGTGTTTTTGATTTGATTACACTATTGAATAATTTTTGGTTTTTTTTGTTATAATTATTTATAGTTATTTATTATATTATAATTTATGATTTTGTGTTTCAAACTTTATCATACCCGGGATGTGTACTAGACTCTTGTTTGGACAGATTTAAGTGTGTTATTCCTAAGAATTACAGGCCTACAACATAAAACGCCAAATTTCCATGCAAAACAATTGTACCACTTTGAGCATCAAAAATCTGAAATAATCATACTGCCAGAGAGGTTAAGCAATTCAGCCCCGGAAGATTTGGCTGCTCAATGACCATAAATAAAAATGACAGCGTGGTGCTAACTAAAACTCTGTAAGTGTGTACCCTGGATGTGGTAGAGCTGTGACACAATGATGAGTGAGTGTACCACAACAAAGTAAAAAACAAACAAAAAAAAAAAAAAGTGAGCTAGACAATGAGTTGAGTCTGTGTAGCATAAATAATTAAATAAAGTCCACAGTATTGTGACGAGGTAAGTCCCTCCCATAAGGATGTCTTCGGTCACATGAGGACAGTGAATTGCTTGTCTGTAGTTACTTTCCAGTAGACAAAACATGGAGAAAAATGGCATACTCTTACCAGCTGTGGTGGACCCTAAGTGACATATGACAGAAGACATACAGGCTTTAGATCATATGATGTATGGAGCAGGTGCGGAGGCCAAACGGGTCCTGATATGGTGTCCCCAATTCTCGGTCCATGGACTTCAAAGGTACTCAGCGGTCTGGACGATGGTCTTGGGACCCACCTCTTCAAAAGCTCCAAGGGACGAACACATTTAGAAAGGAAAGGGAAGGAGAACTCCAAATGGTGCAGGTCAAACTGGATGGTTTATTGGTAATATCAAATCGCAAAGCAGTAAAAGTGATCACAAGACAATAAAAAGGAAAAAAAGCAATGTGTGGTACAGAGAATGCTGGCCCATTTTTTTTCCTACACTCCCTGCTCAATGACCAGGACATTTTTTGCGATTCGGCACTGCGTTGTTTTAATGTACAATTGAGCGGTCGTGCAATGTAGGGCAGGGTTCAGTGTTGTTGGAGCTTGTTTCGCCACCATGCCTCCAAAATGCTAGTAGTGATTCTGTCACATCTCTCTCCTCCACCCTCTCCTCTTCTTCTTCCTCTATGGCCTCTTCTGCAGATTTGTCCTCAGCAGTGCTCTGTAAGCGTTCAAGTGGCTATGCAAGCAGTCTTGCTAAAAGATGCCATGAGGTACTTGAGTTGGTCTGCCTAGGGGGCAGGAGCCACACTGGGGAAGAGATTCTGTCAGCTCTGATGGGGCAGGCTCAGAGGTGGTTGACTCCATGCCAGCTTCAACCAGGAATGGTTATATGCAACAATGGCACCAACCTTCTCTCCACCTTCCGACAGGGACACTTGACCCATGTTCCATGTTTGGCACACGTCCTGAATTTGGTGGTGCAGTAGTTCTTGACCAGGTACCCAGGCTTACAAAATCTCCTGAGGCAGGCCACAAAAGTATGTGGTCATTTCCGCCAGTCATAGAATGCCAGCGCTCAGCTGGCTGACATTCAAAGGGAATGCAACCTGCCCGCCAATCGCCTCATTTGTGACATGCCCACCAGGTGGAACTCAACCTTGGCAATGCTGCAGCGGCTGCACACACAGCAGAGGGCCATCAATGAGTACCTGTGCGAGTATGGCACCAGGACAGGGTCAGGGGAGCTTGGCTTCTTTTCGCCATGCCAGTGGCTACTGATCAAGGATGCATGCACTCTCCTATCACCATTTGAGGAGGCCACAAGGATGGGGAGCAGCAGCAATGCATTCATCAGTGATGCCGTCCCTCTAGTCTTCCTGCCGGAGCACACGCTTTGTGGAATCATGGACAGGGCACATGTCAGCATGGATGTAGAGGATAACACTCAGCAGTAGTCTTCAAGGGATGGTTTTCAGTTCCCAGAAACCCAAGGAGTTGTACGTGGCTGGGAGGAGGCAGTTACAGATGTGATCCTCAGTTATCCTGAGGACACAGAATCGAATGCCTCTGGCCTCCCTGATTCTGCAAAGTCTGCGAAAGGACCCTAGGATTTGTGGTATCAAGGAGAGGGATCATTACTGGCTGGCAATCCTTCTTGATCCACGTTACAAGGGTAAAGTTTCAGAGCTCATCCTGACTTTGCAGAGGGAGCAGAGGATGAAACATCTTCAGGAGGCCTTAAAGAAAGATTTGTGTAACGCATTTCCAGACCCCGGAAGGTTACCATTTCCTGGTGCTGGACAACATGTTGCCGAGGCTTCATTCAGTCAGAGGAAAAAGGTGGAAAAGGTGGCTGGCTGACCAATGCCTTTTAAACAATTTTTCAGTTCTTAGCGCCAAGGTCTGATCGGTTCAAGCAACTGTCACCAGCGTCTGCATTATATGGTGCAGGAATATCTAGGGGCAAGAGCAGACTTGGAGATCTTTCCAACAAAGCATCCACTGGGTTACTGGTACTTGAGGATGGACCACAGGCCAGAACTTGCTCAATATGCAGCTGAGCTACTGGCCTGTCCTGCATCCAGCGTGCTTTCTGAACGCACAGTCAGTGCTGCTGGAGGGTTTGTAATGGATCAAAGAGTGCGTCTGTCCATAGATTCTATTGATAGGCTCACATTCTTAAAAATGAATCAGTCTTGGATCAGCAGCTATCAAGCACCTGATGCTGATATAGCTGATTGAATTTGCTAGGGATCTGGGATCCCTTGAAGACTGCCTATGCTGAATATCCTATTCCTCCTCAATCTTAATGATGCTAGCTTTCAACAATATTTTGTGTTTAGGGCACCACCACCACCAAAACCCAAGGCTCAATTTTTCTAACCCTGTTTAACAGGAGCATGTTATTACACTTTTTGATATAATATTTAAGAGCAGGGCACATTCCTGCACCCAACAAGAGTAACTGTGAGGGGTTACAGTGTTGTGGCACCACCAACACCTAAGGCCCAATTTTTCTGCAGAGTATATAAGGCAGCCCGTTTAGTATATATACTGCTATTCAGAGTTTATAGTGCCTGGGGGACCCCAACACCCTTTTTTTAAAAAAATTTTGGTGCGGGGTTCCCCTTAATATCCATACCAGACCTGAAGGGCCTGGTATGGATTTTGAGGGTGACATCCACGCCATTTTTTTTTTTTTTGGCTCAGGGTTCCCCTTAATATTAACTCCAAACTCAAGGGGCCTGGTAATGGACTGGGGGGGAACCCACACAGTTTTTTTCAATGATTTTTATCTATATTGCCAGGATATGACAATACTGTATATTACAACCGTGAGCAGTTTTAAATTACATTTTTTCCTTTAAATGTAATGTTGCTGTGGTACTGTTATAAACATGGGAAAGATGTGCTACTTTACAGGCAGAATAATGAGACCCCCCAGGCACGATATTTAAAGGATTATTTCATTTTTATTGTTTCACTTTAAACATTATTAAAATCACTGCTCCCAAAAAAATGTCAGTTTTTAAAACTTTTTTTGCAATGATACATGTCCCCGGGGCAGGACCTGGGTCCCCAAACACTTTTTATGGCAATAGCTTGCATATAAGCCTTTAAAATGAGCAGATTTTTCACATTCATATCCCATAGACTTTAACGGTGTTCGCATGTTCACACAAATTTTTTGCCTGTTTGCATGTTCTGCTGCGAACCAAACTGGGGGTTGTTTGGCTCATCCCTACTCAGGAGGGATTTTAGTCCACTCTTCTTTACATATGATCTTCAAAATCCTTAAAATTTCTTGGCTGTCGCTTGGCAAAGCTAAGTTACAGCTCCCTCCATAAATTTTCTATAGGATTAAGGTCTGGAGACTGGCTAGGCCACTCCAGGACCTTTAATGTGCTTATTCTTGAGCCACTAATTTGTTGTCTTGGCAGTATGTTTGGGTCATTGTCATGCTGTAAGACCCATCCATGATCCATCTTCAGTGTTCTGGCTGAGGGAAGAAGTTCCTCATCCAAGATTTTACAATACATGGCCCCGTCCATTGGGCCCTCAAAGTCGGCCTGTACCTTTAGCAGAGAAACAGCCCCAAAGCATCATGTTTTCTCCTCCATGATTGACAGTAGGGATGGTGCTCTTTGGGTCACTGTGTCAGCATTGTTCTTCCTCCAAACACGGCAAGTTGTATGAGAAAGCCGACAGGAAGACTCAATGAACTTCCACAGTGCTCACAGCGCCATGGTAGTTCATTGAAAACTACAAGCCTCGTAGGTGGGACACACCCACTTTCTCTTGGTTTGGCCGAGCAGCCATTCTAAAGATGAATGTTTTACCCTGCATGTTTTACCTCCTGCAAAGGTATCTCTATAAGACTACCTCTTGCATTCTTTTGTTCATATAGGCAACTCTGTGTGACCTTTTTATGGCACCGTAAGCGGCCCGGAATCAGTCATGATCAACTAGTCCTTCCCAAAAAAAGGTGTGATAGGACACCCGGACTTACGTAATTTTTATTGGGCCTTTCACCCAGCATGCCTAACATGTTTCTCTTGGGCGTGCACCCCAACCCCTTTCTTAGCGCCCAACACTTCTTCTGGGATTGTAATCTAATGGATAGAACTGAACCAAGCTCACAATGGCCAGATGCCCATATACCAATGTGGACCTATCTCCAGATACACAACTTTCTCCATTCCATGGCTTGTCCTGAGTCAGTTTCTCTGCCTCTTACTCCTTTTAAGAGCTTATGCGCCAAGACCGCACCCCAACAACATGTAGTTTCCTCGGTTAATGCCTTTCTCTTCTCAAATAAGCCCTCTAATGCTGGGAAAGCTCGCACAGTTTGTGAATGAGATCTCAATACAATCCTTTCCTGAAGAATAGGATCACATTTTCATTAACGCCCACAAAGGGTCTGTTAATGTTACGACGCAGGAAAGTTGTTGCAACCTCATTTTGAGATGGTATCGAACTCCCGCTCTACTACTAAAAAATTAACTCAAACCTTCCTAAGTATTGTTGGTGATGCTGCCAAGGAGATGGAACTTATCTTAACTTAGATGGAGATGCTGCTTATCTGGTGGGATTGCCCTCAGATACAACCCTTCTGGTCTGATGTCCACCCTGTAATTTCCCAAGTGAAAACATACACTTTAGACTATTCCTCTGCGCAATTTCTTCTTCACCACACTTCTCTCTCCCACAGAGCCTATTATAAATCGCATGCCATGCATATGGTGAATTCAGCTAAAATGTGTATCCT
This sequence comes from Aquarana catesbeiana, assembly GCA_037953035.1. Taxonomy (NCBI): domain Eukaryota; kingdom Metazoa; phylum Chordata; class Amphibia; order Anura; family Ranidae; genus Aquarana; species Aquarana catesbeiana. The sequence goes on along the minus strand of JBBHAA010001355.1, from coordinate 937,705 downwards.
GTTCCACTGGGGTACAACCCACATCCCCTCCCTGTTAGAATGGTTTACACACCTTTGGAAAATTGCCGATATGGAAGAACTCATTCACCTGACAAAAGATTCCCCTTTCAAATTCACATCCATCTGGGCCTGTTGGTTCCACTTTTACAACACTGACCAATATAAGCAACTCATAGGCTGCTCTCACTTAGGCCAGTAGCCTTTTCACCTGAAGAAGATTTAACTGGAGGAACTTCTTAGTGACATTTTTACATGACTAACAAGCCTCACCCCTCTAGTTAGGGTTGCCACCTGTCCGGGATTCACCTAGACAGTTCGGGTTTTGAATCATGATTTGGGGTTTCAGTCTGCCTGAAACCGAGACACAATGGGGTTTTTTTACAATCCTATAGTGTATGCTAAAACAATTTTTTTTTCTGTGTGCCACTAAAGTGTTGGGGTTTGGCTTAAAGAAAAAGTGTCATCCCTACCTCTAGTAGATGAGAAGAGAACAGACAGATCCTTGCTGGAGAGACCTCGCAATGGCCCACCAGTCCTCCCCCTCCCTTTTTTTTCTCTTCTCCCTCTATTTCCTACCTCCCCATCTCCTTTATACTTCCCCCCAAACCCTGCCCCACCTTTTTTTTCTGGTTCAATACAACTATGTCAGGTAGGTCTCATTAGCCATATTTTCCATTCTTTTTCTTCCCACCTTCTGTTCATCCACCACACCCTCCTCCCTCAGAAGATAGATGTGCCCCCCCACTTTTATTCTTTTCTTACTCTTCTATATACAGTAAAACCTTAGATTGCGAGCATAATTCGTTCCGGAAACATGCTAGTAATCCAAAGCACTTGTATATCAAAGCAAATTTCTTGATAAGAAATAATGGAAACTCAGATGATTCATTCCACAACCATTTATTCACAGGTCTTGTCCAATCCTAGTAAGTAGCTGATCAATATTTACTGTTCCATGTTTTAATAATTTCATTGCATTAGCGGTTCTTCACTCCGTATCCGGTTGTATGTGCTCTGGTTCTCATGCTGATCCTTGTACAATATCAGTCCTACGTCTGAGATGTTTTTGCACTGCATGTAAACTCTGGAAGAATGAAAACTACAAGCCGACAGCCGCAAAGGCTGCTGGACCTATTTGTTTTCCATTCACAGAGGACTGTGAAGGAGCGATGTGGCCAGGTGGGAGGAGCCCGTGTCTTTTTTGAATTGTGGTACTGGGAGAAGATCCCCGGTCTGCTGTCACAGCGGGGATCAATAAGGGGGTGTAGCATGTTATGAAAGGTGAACGTATCCATTAACTACTCCCAGCCATGTAAGTGAATGGGGCTGTTGATTACACTGATAAGTGCTCAGTGGTACCTGCGCTCGCTGGCATTCCTAATAATCATTGAAAGCAGGAAGCTGTATAATGACCGTAGCATTATTGCCATTATACATGATGTTCAGCCTCTGCCAAATGGGTAAATGTTCGGGTGTTTGTCTGAATTCCTGAACAGCTAAGGTTTGGTCTGAACTTGTGTTCAGAATGAAAGTTCATCCATAGTTATCCTTGGTACAGAAATAGAGGGGGATCTTCCAATGGGCACACCAGTTCTGGGAGACAACCAGGGATTCTCTTCCTTTTTAAGTGATTTCCTCTTACTTCCTGTTTTTATTTTGTAACAGGAAGCAAAAGGAAATCTCCCCAATGGGAAGCAGATTGAAAAAACTATATATATATATATATATATATATATATACTCACAGGGGTTATGACCCTCGCTTATGCTAACCAACATGAAAACAAAAAGTTTTGCCTTTAGTTCTTCATTAACCTCTTTACAACTTTACGACTGTACTATGTCAGTTTTACTGCTACAGGGTGGCTGCTCTGTACAAATCACATACAGTATATAGATGTGATTTTGCACTTCCAGGCCTGAAAGCACGCTGCCAGCGGCTCACTCCCTCTGTGATTTTACACAGCAGGAGTTGATCAGTGGGTCCCGCAGACTCGATGTCCACCGGGACTCGCCGATCATTCGGTACTCAGGCAGAATGACAGACTACCTATGTAAACAAGGCAGACTGTCATTCTGTGAGTACAGAAGACATGGATCCTGTGAAGCAGAAACACCAATCCATGTCTTCATACAGTGAAAGCACCTCCCCCACAGTTAGAAAACACCCCCTAGGGACACAGTTAATCCTTTCATCACCCCTGATGTTAACCCCTTCCTAGCCAGTGTCATTTGTACAGTGACAGTGCATATTTGTTAGGATTGATCACTGTATTAGTGTCACTGGTCCCCAAAAAAGTGTCCTAATTGTCACTTAGTTTGCGATTTGTCTGCCGCAATATTGCAGTCCCGCTATAAGTCGTTGATCGCTGCCATTACCAGTAAAAAATTAATAATAAATAAAAATAAATATATCCCGTAGTTTGTAGACATCATAACTTTTGCGCAAACCAATCAATATACACTTATATAATTTATCAAAAATATATAGCAGAATACATATTGGCCTAAATTTTAACCACTTGCCGACCGGGCCATAGCCAAAAGACAGCTGCAGCACAGTCGGCTTATTCTGGGAGGGCGTCCATGGACGTCCTCCAAGAATCTTGCTTCCGTGCGCCCCCTGGGAAGCACACCCGGGAATATCCGTGACCGCTGGGTCCTCTGGATCACAGTAAATGGCTGCTGACAACGGCCGCTTACCACGTGATCGGCCCGTCAAAAGATAGAGCGATCACTTGTAAACAAACCGGCGTCATGTCCAGTTCCTCTCTCCCCTCTCTGTACAGATCGTACAAAGAGGGGAGAGATCAGGTGCTGCAGTGATGTGGGCTGGATGTGTACTGCCCATAGCGCTGATCTGTACCCATTCCTGCACTCATCCAGCCAACCATCCATCCATGCTCAGCCATCCTCAGCAATACTCATCCATCCATCCATTCATACTCATCCATTGTCAGCAATACTCATCCATCCATTCATACTCATCCATCCTCAGCAATACTCATCCATCCATCCATCCATACTCAGCAATACTCATCCATCCCCAGAAATACTCATCCATCCATTCATACTCATTCATGCTCAGCAATACTCATGCATCCATACACAGCCATCCCATCCATACTCAGCCATCCCATCCATACTCAGCCATACTCAGCCATCCCATCCATACTCAGCCATACCCAGCCATCCCATCCATACTCAGCCATGCTCAACCATGCTTAGTCATCCCCATCCACGGCTCATCCATGCCACTACAGTGCCTCAAAGTGTAATAGGTAGTCAAATTAGATTTGACATTCATGCCCCTAGAACACCTGATGGTGCTCCCTGCATGTTAGGCCTCTGTATGTGTCCAGGCTGTGTAAAAGTCTCACACATGTGGTATCACCACACTCAGGAGGAGTAGTAGAATGTATTTTGGGGTGTAATTTGTGGTATGCATATGCTGTGTGTGAGAAATAACCTGCTAATATAACAATTTTGTGGAAAAAAAAAAGAAATCTTGATTTTGCAAAGAACTGTGGGAAAAAATTACAACTCCAAAAAACTCACCATGCATCTTACTAAATACCTTGGACTGTCTACTTTACAAAAAGGGGTCATTTGGGGGTATTTGTACTTTCCTGACTTGTTAGTCTCAAGAAATGAGCTAGGCTGTCAGTACATCCGGTGTGATCAATTTTCAGTGATTGGCACCATAGATTGTAGACTCTATAACTTTCACACAGACCAAATAATATACACTGATTTGGATTATTTTTACCAAAGATATGTAGCAGTATAAAATGTGGCCAAAATTTATGCAGAAAAATTACTAATTTGCAAAATTTTATAACAGAAACAAAGAAAAATGTATTTTTTTTTACAGAATTTTCTGTCTTTTTTCATTTATAGCGCAAAAAATAAAAAACCCAGCGCAGATTAAATACCACTAAAAGAAAGCTCTATTTGTGGGGAAAAAAAATGATTATCTCATTTGGGTACATCATCTCACGACCGCGCAATTGTCATTCAAAATGTTAACAGCCCTGAAAGCTGGAAATTGGCCTGGGCAGGAAGGGGATGAAAATGTCCGGTATTGAAGGGGTTAATGCACTGAATGCAAACCATGAGGCTTTACAACCCCTTTAACCATTTCAGCCCTGGAAGATTTGGCTGCTCAATGACCAGGCCATTTTTTGCGATTCGACACTGCGTTGCTTTAACTGACAATTGCGCAGTCGTGCGATATTGCACCCAAACAAAATTTACGTCCTTTTTTCGCACAAATAGAACTTTCTTTTGGTGGTATTTGATCACCTCTGCGGTTTTTATGTTCTGCGCTATAAACAAAAGAAGAGCGACAATTTTGGAAAAAAAAAACCTATCTTTTAATTTTTGTTATAATATCCCAAATTTAAAAAAAACAAACAAACACATTTTTTCCTCAGTTTAGGCCGATATGTATTCATCTACATATTTTTTGGGAAAAAAAATCGCAATAAGCGTATATTGATTGGTTTGCGCAAAAGTTAATAACGTCTACAAATTAGGGGACAGATTTATGGCATTTTTATTATTATTATTTATTTTTTTTAGCAGAGACCCTAAAGTATAAAATGGAGATCATTGCAATATTTTATGTCACACAGTATTTGTGCAGCGGTCTTTCAAATGCTATTTTTTGGAAAAAAAACATTTTAATGAATTAAAAAAAAAAAAAGAAAACAATAGTTACCCCAATTGCAAGGATGAGAGAGTTTGAGGTGGAGAAACTTGACTGGTCTGCACAGAGTCCTGATCTCAACCCGATAGAACACCTTTGGGATGAATTAGAGCGGAGACTGTGTCCCAATACTTTTTGTAATATAGTGTTGTTTTATTACTAGGTGATCCGGCCCTACAATAACGGAATGGATAAGTGAAATGAAGGAAATACAATATATGGAATAACAGATGAGGAGAGAAGGGTTGGAAAAAGATCCAAAGCCCATAATGTGGTATCAATGGGATAAGTTTCCAACCTCGATAAATATGATATAATTATTGTGAATGGGAACAAAACACCCCGTAGAGAGGGGGAGAGAATTTTTTTTTTTTAATGGATTTTTTATGAATGGAAAATAAAATGGATGGAAATAAATGTAAGAGTAATTGTATAGAATATAGAATAAAATAAGTGTGGCGCTAAATAATTATGTCCGTTATTGGGCAAAGCCTAACAGAATGGAAATCCGTGAGGACAACAGCTCAATAAAGTATATTTAATGAAACACCAAATAACTTAGTGGCATACTGATTCTCAGTCACTTCCGGTAATACGGAACTGACGTCACACGTAATATTTTTTTGGTACGGCCTCCTAGTGGACGCTGTACGTCTCCTCCATTCGGACCATACGCATTTGCGCTCCACCTTCCGTCACTTCCGGTTAATACGGATCTGACGTCACGCGTTGTTTTCGGTGGGGCTTCCTAGTGGACGCTGTGCGTCTCCTCCACCCGGACCACGACTGACCAGGGGAGGTGACACGCCCTAGTGGACGCGTCACTCCCCGGCCTTGGAATCTGATTGGCGGACAGACGCCACCTTCTCACAAAGAAGGTGGACGCCGCCTATAACACATCCGTATATGATTTTTCACATTGAGGCTTGGATGAGAGCCAGCTCCCGAGTCCCTGCGATTGGCATGTTTTTTGATTCTAACGCCCCCTTCCGGTTAACCCGGAAGTGACGGCATACATGGCGTGAACAGCTGCTAATACTGGGTAATTATATGTTTTATATATATACAGGCATTTGTGGCAGACAGTCATGTACCCCAGTTGAAGTCCCGTAGGACGAAACGCGTCGGGTGGTTATGCCTGTCTTGCCACTTTTTATTTTATAGCGCTTTTTATCGTTTTATACCTGACTGTGATGTATAGGTCATGGTGTGCTGTTTAGCTTTTGATCTTCAATAAATGCTTCTCAATAAGCGGATTTACACTATGGGGAGTTTTTCTTTTCTGAACCCCATCTTTTGAGGATCTATATTTGGTTTTCGGAAGCGGCTTTACCGTGGGCAGTTCCTGATTGACCCTTCGGAGACCGGGAGTTGTTATAACCAGAGAGGCCGGTGGGTGAGTGTTGCGGATCCCTCCCAACATCTCCAACTGCTGTGGAACCCTCTTTCCTATCCTAAGCCTGTTTGACCCCCAGGCCGCTGGCCGAGGGGTCCACCACTTCTGGTAAGAGTATTTTTGCCTATCCCGTCTTTTTACATGCAGAGCTCCTTATCCTGTGGACGTCATCCCCGGATTTAAGGCCTTTTACCATTCCTCCTTACAGTTACAAACTTTTTTGTTATTTGGACCATAGTCTGACTAGATTTCCCTAATTTTCCGCTGGACTTTTGGCCGTGACAGCAATATATGTTATTATGGTGTTTCATATTTTTTATACTTTTTATGTGTGTCACTACACTATTCACAAGTTTTGTTTTATTTTTTTGATTTGAGATTTATGGGGAAGAATTCCTCCACTCACCCTTTCACATTATTCATAGTGAGTTGATTCTATTGCTGTTGATCTATAATATGAGTTGAATTCCTTTTTGGACCATTTTATTCACATATTTCTTAATTCATTTATCACTCTCACGAGTATGCCACTAAGTTATTTGGTGTTTCATTAAATATACTTTATTGAGCTGTTGTCCTCACGGATTTCCATTCTGTTAGGCTTTGCCCAATAACGGACATAATTATTTAGCGCCACAATTATTTTATTCTACCTTCTCATTACAATTAGTCTGATTGTTGTGTCGGCAGCTCTTTTCTGTTTTAGTTGGCGCATTATTATTTTACTTTATTAATTGTATAGAATAAGTAATAAAGGGATGAATGGAGTATGGACATGGTAAAGAAACATATCAGATGGTTCAGTTTAGAATAGGTCATTAGAAAGTAGGACAGAAAGATGATATTTTAAGTAAAGGATGCTTTATAATAACATAAAGTTCAACTTGATGATGAAAGATATTTATATGTATTTGTATAACTGTTTTAAAAAAATAATAAAGGAAGATTGAAAACAGAAATGATCAGTCTATAATTTTTATCATAGGTGTATTTTATATGATGGAGACAGAATATCAACCAAAAATCCAGAAAAAACACATCATACAAATGTTATAAATTGAGATGCAGTTCAGTGAGTAAAATAAGTATTTGATCCCCAAGCAAAACATGACTTATGCCCCGTACACACGATCAGAAATTCTGCCAGCAAAAGTCTGATGTGAGCTTTTGGTTGGAAATTCCGACCGTGTGTATGCTCTATCAGAATTTTGCTGGCGGAATTTCCGCCAGCAAAAGATTGAGAGCAGGTTCTTTATTTTTCTGATGGAAAAAGTGCCTATCGAAAATTCCAAACGTCTGTAGCAATTCAGACGCGCAAAATTCCTATGCATGCTCGGAAACAATTCGATGCATGCTCGGAAGCATTGATCTTCATTTTCTCGTCTCGACGTAGTGTTGTACGTCACCGCGTTCTTGTACGTGACCGTGTGTATGCAAGGCAAGCTTGAGCGGAATTCCGTCGGAAAAAACAATCCAAGGTTTTTCTGATGGAAATTCCGATCGTGTGTATGAGGCATTAGTATGCAAGTTCTTGCCATAAAAAGTGTTTGGGGTCCTGCCCCAGGGGACATGTATCAATGCAAAAAAAAGTTTTTTTCAGGAGCAGTGATTTTAATAATGTTTAAAGTGAAACAATAAAAATGAAATGTTCCTTTAAATATCATCCCTGGGGGGGGTCTCCTAAGTCTGCATGTAAAGTAGCGCATCTTTCCCATGTTTAGAACAGTACCGCAGCAAAATGACATTTCTAAAAGAAAAAATGGCATTTAAAATTGCTTGTGGCTATAATGTATTGTCGGATCCCAGCAATATAGATAAAGATCATAAAAAACTGCATGGGTCCCCCCCCCCAGTCCATTATCAGGCCTTTTGGGTCTGGTATAAATATTAAGGGGAACCCCACGCCAAAAATACCCCAAAAAAATGGGGTGGATGTCCCCCCCAAAATCCATACCAGGCCCTTCAGGTCTGGTATGGATATTAAGGTGAACCGCGCACCAAAATTGAAAGCAAAATGGCGTGGGGGTCCCCCAGGCACTATATAATCTGAACAGCAGTATTTATACTATATGGCCTGCCCTATATACTCTACAGAAAATTGAGCCTTAGGTGTTGGTGGTACCAGAACACACTCTAAGCCCTCACAGTTACTCTTGTTGGGCGCAGGACTGGGCCCTGCTGTGAAATATTATTATATTATTATATTATAATATTATTATCAAAAGTTGTAATTACATGGCCCTGTTAAACAGGGGCAGAACAATTAGGCCTTGGGTGGTGTTGGTGGTGCCCTAAATCAAAAACATTGTTGAAAGCTAGCATCATCAAGATTGAGGAGGAATAGGATAGTCGGCATAGGCAGTCTTTAAGGGATCCCAGATCCATAGCATATTCTATCAGTTACATCAGTATCAGGTGCTTGATAGCTGCTGATCCAAGACTGATTCATTTTTAAGAATGTGAGCCTATCAATGGAGTCTGTGGACAGACGCGCTCTTTGATCTCTTACAAACCCTCCAGTAACACTGAATGTACGTTCAGAAAGCACGCTGGATGCAGGACAGGCCAGTAGTTCAATTGCATATTGAGCAAGTTCTGGCCAGTGGTCCAACCTCAAGACCCAGTAACCCAGTGGATGCTCTGTTGGAAAGGTTTCCAAGTCTGCTCTTGCCCCTATATATTCCTGCACCATATAATGCAGACGCTGGCGATGGTTGCTTGAACCGATCAGACATTGGCACTAAGGACTGAAAAATTGTTTAAAAGCATCAGTCAGTCGGCCACCTTCTCCACCGCTTATCCTCTGACTGAACGAAGCCTCAGCAACACGTTGTCCAGCACCAAAAAAAGGTTACCTAACAGGGTCTGGAAATGCATTACAAAAACCTTTCTTCAGGGCCACCTGAATATGTTTCATCCTCTGCTTCCTCTGCAAAGGCAGGACGAGTTCTGCAACTTTACCTTTGTAACGTGTATCAAGAAGGGTTGCCAGCCAGTAATGATCCCTCTCCTTGATACAACAAATACTAGGGTTCTTTTTCAGGGTGACCAAGGATCACATAACTACCTCCTCCCAGCCACGTACAACTCCTTGGGTTTATGGGAACTGAAAACCATCCCTTGAAGGCTGCTGCTGAGTGTTATCCTCTACATCCATGCTGACATAATCTTCCTCCTCCTCCTCCTCTTCTTCTTCTTCTTGTGTGTTTGGTGGACCTGCAGAAATGCTAGATCGATAAAGAGGGCCTTGAGAGTAAAGGAAGTCCTCCTCTTCCTCCTGCTGTTCTGCCATAAGTGCCCTGTTCATGATTCCACGAAGCGTGTGCTCCAGCAGGGAGACTAAAGGGACAGTGTCACTGATGCATGTATTGTCGCTGCTCACCTTCCTTGTGGCCTCCTCAAATGGTGACAGGAGAGTGCGTGTATCCATGAACAGTAGACACTGGCATGGCAAAAAGAAGCCAAGCTCCCCTGACCCTGTCCTGGTGCCATACTCGCACAGGTACTCATTGATGGCCCTCTTCTGTGTGTGCAGCCACTGCAGCATTGCCAACGTTGAGTTCCACATGGTGGGCATGTCACAAATGAGGCGGTTGGTGGGCAGGTTGTATTCCCTTTGAATGTCAGCCAGCCGAGCACTGGCATTGTATGACCGGCGGAAATGACCACAGACTTTTCTGGCCTGCCTCAGGAGATCTTGTAAGCCTGGGTACCTGGTCAAGAACCGTTGCACCACCAAATTCAGGATGTGTGCCAAACATGAAACAGGGGTCGAGTTTCCTCGTCGGAGGGCGTAGAGAAGGTTGGTGCCATTGTCGCATACAACCATTCCTGGCTGAAGCTCGCGTGGTGTCAACCACCTCTGAGCCTGCCCCAGTGTGGCTCCTGTCCCCTAGGCCGAACGCTTATGGAGCACTGCTGGTTCAGAGGACAAATCTGCAGAAGAGGCCATAGAGGAAGAAGAAGATGAGGGGGTGGAGGAGAGAGATGTGGCAGAATCACTACTAGCATTTTGGAGGCGTGGTGGCGGAACAAGCTCCAACAACACTGAACCCTGTCCTGCATCCTTCCCAGCTGCCAGCAGAGTTACCCAGTGCGCTGTGAAGGAAAGGTAATGTCCCTGGCCATGCTTGCTGAACCATGAGTCAGCGGTAATATGAATCTTACTGCTGACCGCCCTGTCCAACAAGGCCAAAACATTGCCTTCCGCATGCTGGGATAGAGAGCTGGAATCAGGGCGTCTTTACCGCGGGTCAAACGGGGCAGCTGCCCTGGGCCCAGTCATTGTTGGGGGGCCCAAACAGCTTCCCGCCGGAGTTCCGCCACCTCTGGTGCTGGTCACGCTGGCTGTTCACTACTGTAATCCAGGAGAGGAGCGCTGCTTCTGTATTTACAAGTTACAGCGCTCCTCTCTGTGCGGCCGTTCAGATCCCTCCCTGCTCCACACATCTATGTCTGTGAGAGCAGAGGAGGGAGGGGTGGGGCATCTACTGTATACATGTGGAAGCTCCTCCAGAGACAGGAAGCCTGCATGGACATGCATGGCTCTTCTGCCGCACCACTCTGTTGTTTGGGTGAGGTGAGCTCTAAAAACTTTAATCCGAGAGGAGGAGAGTTTTTTAATCTGGGGGGGTTGGGGTTGGACATGGATGTACAGCACACCCCCTCAACCATGCATTATGCACATAGTACACCCCTTAGTCCTGCTCTCTGAACATGTAGCGCACCCCTCAATCCTGCACTCTGCATGTAGCGCACTCTTCAATCCCGCACTCTGCATGTAGCGCACCCCTTAATCCTGCACTCTGCATATAACGCACCCATCAATCCTGCACTCTGCACATAGCGCAACCCTGCACTTTGCAGATAACGCACCCCTGAACTCTGCACATAGCACGCCCCTGAACACTGTACTGGGAACATAGCGCTATGGAAGGGGGGTATACAGAGGTGGCTGTGGAAGGGGGGTATACAGAGGTGGCTATGGAAGGGGGTATACAGAGGTGGCTGTGGAAGGGGGGTCTACAGAGGTGGCTGTGGAAGGGGGGTATACAGAGGTGACTGTGGAAGGGGGGTATACAGAGGTGGCTGTGGAAGGGGGGTATACAGAGGTGGATGTGGAAGGGGGGTATACAGAGGTGGCTGTGGAAGGGGGGTATATAGAAGTGGCTATGGAAGGGGGGTATACAGAGGTGGATGTAGAAGGAAGGTATACAGAGGTGGCTGTGGAAGGAGGGTATACAGAGGTGGATGTGGAAGGGGGGTATACAGAGGTGGATGTTGAAGGGGGTATACAGAGGTGGCTATGGAAGGGAGGGATACAGAGGTGGAAGGGGGGTATATAGAGGTGGCTGTGGAAGGGGGGTATACAGAGGTGGCTATGGAAGGGGGGTATACAGAGGTGGCTGTGGAGGGGGAGTATACAGAGGTGGCTATGGAAGGGGACTATACAGAGGTGGCTGTGGAAGGGGGGTATACAGAGGTAGATGTGGAAAGGGGTATACAGAGGTGGCTGTGGAAGGGGGGGTATACAGAGGTGGCTATGGAAGGGGGTATACAGAGGTGGCTGTGGAAGGGGGGTCTACAGAGGTGGCTGTGGAAGGGGGGTATACAGAGGTGACTGTGGAAGGGGGGTATACAGAGGTGGCTGTGGAAGGGGGGTATACAGAGGTGGATGTGGAAGGGGGGTATACAGAGGTGGCTGTGGAAGGGGGGTATATAGAGGTGGAAGGGGGGTATACAGAGGTGGCTGTGGAAGGGGGGTAAACAGAGGTGGCTGTGGAAGGGGGGCATACAGAGGTGGATGTGGAAGGGGTATACAGAGGTAGAAGGGGGGTATACAGAGGTGACTATGGAAGGGGGGTATACAGAGGTGGCTGTGGAAGGGGGGTATTCAGAGGTGGCTGTGGAAGGGGGGTATACAGAAGTGGATGTGGAAGGGGTATACAGAGGTGGCTATGAAACTTTAGTCATGCCATCAGACAGTTGCAATTCAGTGGTCTTGCTATCAGACAAGTTTTTCTGGTAGAATTTTCAACACAGAAAAACTAAATATAAGATAATGTAATATATAAAATAATGATTACACAGAGTTGTCACACATACATCACCCTCTCTAACATTTACAATACGGTGCGATTTTACTGTGGAAATTGAAAGATAGAGAGCCCCAAATATCAAGCCATTGGCTACAAACTGACATTTTTTCACTTCTAAATGGGTTGAAAACAAAATCTTTCATTGGACCAAAACGTTTACAATGCAGATGTGTCATATACACCCCCCTCTATGATATCTTACAATACGGTATGATTTTACTGTGGAGATTTAAAGATACAGAGCCCCAAATATGAACTCATTGGCTACAAACTGACATTTTCGCAATATTTCAAAATGGGTCAGAAACATAATCTCCCATTGGACCAAACGTTTACAATGCAGATGTATCATACACACCCCCCCTCTATGATATTTTACAATATAGTATGATTTTACTGTGGAAATTTCAAGATACAGAGTCCCAAATTCCAACCCATTGGTTACACAGTGACATTTTTCCAATACTTCTAAATGGGTCAAAAAACAAACCGGCGTCATGTCCGGTTCCTCTCTCCCCTCTCTGTACAGATCATACAGAGAGGGGAGAGATCAGGTGCTGCAGCGCTGTGGGCTGGATGTGTACTGCCCATAGCGCTGATCTGTGCCCATTCCTGCACTCATCCATACATCCATCCATGCTCAGCCATCCTCAGCAATACTCATCTATCCATACTTGGCCATGCTCAGCCATCTAAACTCATCCATACTCAGCAATACTCATCCATCCTCAGCCATACCCAGCGATCCTATCCACACTCAGCCATCCCATCCATACCCAGCCATACTCAGCCATGCTTAACCATGCTTAGCCATCCCCATCCACGGCTCATCCATGCCACTACAGTGCCTCAAAGTGTAATAGGTAGTCAAATTAGATTTGACATTTATGCCCCTAGAACACCTGATGGTGCTCCCTGCATGTTGGGCCTCTGTATGTGGCCAGGCTGTGTAAAAGTCTCACACATGTGGTATTTCCACACTCAGGAGGAGTAGCAGAATGTATTTTGGGGTGTAATTTGTGGTATGCATATGCTGTGTGTGAGAAATAACCTGATAATATAACAATTTTGTGAAAAAAAAATAAGAAAAAAAAATATCTTGATTTTGCAAAGAATTGTGAGAAAAAATTAGTACTTGAAAAAACTCACAATGCCTCTTTCTAAATACCTTTGAATGTCTACTTTACAAAAAGGGGTCATCTGGGGGTGTTTGTACTTTCCTGACTTGTTAGAGTCTCAAGAAATGAGCTAGGCTGTCAGTACATCCGGTGTGATCAATTTTTAGTGATTGGCATCATAGATTGTAGACTCTATAACTTTCACACAGACCAAATAATATACACTGATTTGAATTATTTTTACCAAAGATATGTAGCAGTATAAAATGTGGCCAAAATTTATGAAGAAAAATGACTAATTTGTAAAATTGTATAACAGAAACAAAGAAAAATTTATTTTTTTTTTTACAGAATTTTCGGTCTTTTTTCATTTATGGCGGAAAATAAAAAACCCAGCGGTGATTAAATACCACCAAAAGAAAGCTCTATTTGTGTTGAAAAAAGGACAAAAATTTCATATGGGTAAAGTGTTGCATGACTGAATAATTGTCATTCAAAATGTGAGATCACCGAAAGCTGAAAATTGGTCTGGTTAGGAAGGGGGTTTAAGTGCCCAGTGGTCAAGTGGTTAAAGAAATTAGATTTTTTACACTTTTTATTGGATATGTTCTATAGCAGAAAGTAAAAAAATGTTTTACATTGGTAGCCTAGTGATAAGCTGAACTGTCCTGGGTTCAGCTCAGAAGGGGTTCGGTGAAGTTCAGACGCCAAACCCTTTTTTTGTCCTAGAAAGTAAAATGAAGCCTGATAAGAATTAATCTATTTCTCCATCCTGAGAACATTTCTCACAAGTCATTAATCTTTCACTTTCATGCACACTGGGCGTGTTTACAGTGGCTGGTTTTGTCTTTAGGCGTTTTTTTTTCTACAGTCAATAAACTCCCCAGAATATTATCCTATGTGTCCATGCCCACATAGGTTGTTATCAACTGTTTTTGGCTGTTAAAAAAAACCCCTAAAACTAGTGGGTCACTGGTCCCAAAATAGTGTCAAAAGTGTCCGATCTATCCACTGATCACCACCATTACTAGACGCGATAACTTTTGCACAAACCAATCAATATACACTTTTTCTTTTTTTCTTTTTTTTAATTTGGGATATTTATTGTTGCAAAAAGTAAAAAATATTGTTTTGTTTTTTTTTAATTGTCACCTTTTTTTGTTTATAACACACAAATTAAAAACCGCAGAGGTGATCAAATACCACCAAAAGAAAGCTCTATTTGTGGGGGAAAAAAATGATAATCTCATTTGGGTACAGCGTCGCACGAACGCGCAATTGTCATTCAAAATGTTACAGCCCTGAAAGCTGAAAATTGGCCTGGGCAGGAAGGGGATGAAAATGCCCTGTATTGAAGGGGGTTAATGCATTGAATGCAAACCATGAGGCTTTACAACCCCTTTAACCTCCCTGACGGTATTCCTGAGTGAGGCTCGGGGTGGTTTTTCCGTACCAAAAGCGGTAACCCCGAGCCACACTTGGGATTGCAGTATCCTGGTACATGTCACTTACCTTGTCCCCAGGATCCTGCGATGTCCCCTCACTGTGTGCGGTGGCTGTGTCTCTGCTTGATTCATCACAGAGCCGGGCTCCGCTCCCTGCGACCGTTGCGACACACGGGGACGGAGCGCGGCACCAAATTCAAAAGGTGAAACACACGCTATACATACAGTACAATGTATTCTTATAGATTACATTACTCTATCAAATAATTTCACATCCGTTTTGTCCCTAGTGGTTTATCCAATGCCCTGCATGCAGTTTTATATAATAAATACTGTTCTTTCTGCCAGGAAACTGGAGATTGTCCATAGCAACCAAAACCGTCCTTTTACATCAAAAGCGGTTTTAGACCAGCTAGAAAACAGCGATAATAAATTAGAATCACTTGCAAAATTGAGCGATAGTGATTTGTGGGCAAATTTGTCATCAAACACTGAAAGTAATGAGAGCGACAATTCTGCAAGTGAGCAAATTTCAGTGTTTTTGATTTGATTACACTATTGAATATTTTTTATTATTATTACATTATTATTTGTACAATATAAAACGCCAAATTTCCATGCAAAATAAATGTATGGCTTTGCGCATCAAAAATCTGAAATAATCATACTACCAGAGAGGTTAAGCAATTCAGCCCCGGAAGATTTGGCTGCTCAATGACCATAAATAAAAATGACAGCGTGGTGCTAACTAAAACTCTGTAAGTGTGTACCCTGGATGTGGTGGAGCTGTGACACAATGATGAGTGAGTGTACCACAACAAAGTAAAACAAAAAAAAAACAAAAAAAAGTGAGCTAGACAATGAGTTGAGTCTGTGTAGCATAAATAATTAAATAAAGTCCACAGTATTGTGACGAGGTAAGTCCCTCCCATAAGGATGTCTTCGGTCACGTGAGGACAGTGAATTGCTTTTCTGTAGTTACTTTCCAGTAAAAAAAAATGGAGAAAAATGGCATACTCTCACCAGCTGTGGTGGACCCTAAGTGTCATATGACAGAAGGGTCATACAGGCTTTAGATCATATGATGTATGGAGCAGGTGCAGAGGCCAAACGGGTCCTGATATGGTGTCCCCAACTCTCGGTCCGTGGACTTCAAAGGTACTCAGCGGTCCAGACGATGGTCTCAGGACCCACCTCTTCATAAGCTCCAAGGGACGAACACATGGAGAAAGGAAAGGGAAGGAGAACTCCAAATGGTGCAGGTCAAACCAAATGGTTTATTGGTAATATCAAATCGCAAAGCAGTAAAAGTGATCACAAGACAATAAAAAGGATAAAAGCAATGTGGGGTACAGAGAATGCTGGCCCATTTTTTCTCCTACACTCCCTGCTCAATGACCAGGACATTTTTTGCGATTCGGCACTGCGTTGTTTTAATGTACAATTGCACAGTCGTGCAATGTAGGACAGGGTTCAGTGTTGTTGGAGCTTGTTCCGCCACCACGCCTCCAAAATGAGAGTAGTGATTCTGTCACATCTCTCTCCTCCACCCTCTCCTCTTCTTCTTCCTCTATGGCCTCTTCTGCAGATTTGTCCTCTGAACCTGCAGTGCTCCGTAAGCGTTCAAGTGGCTATGCAAGCAGTCTTGCTAAAAGATGCCATGAGGGGCTTGAGTTGGTCTGCCTAGGGGGCAGGAGCCACACTGGGGAAGAGATTCTGTCAGCTCTGATGGGGCAGGCTCAGAGGTGGTTGACTCCATGTCAGCTTCAACCAGGAATGGTTATATGCAACAATGGCACCAACCTTCTCTCCACCCTCCAACAGGGACACTTGACCCATGTTCCATGTTTGGCACACGTCCTGAATTTGGTGGTGCAGTGGTTCTTGACCAGGTACCCAGGCTTACAAAATCTCCTGAGGCAGGCCAGAAAAATATGTGGTCATTTCCACCGGTCATAGAATGCCAGTGCTCCGCTGGCTGACATTCAAAGAAAATGCAACCTGCCTACCAACCGCCTCATTTGTGACATGCCCACCAGGTGGAACTCAACGTTGGCAATGCTGCAGCAGCTGCACACACAGCAGAGGGCCATCAATGAGTACCTGTGCGAGTATGGCACCAGGACAGGGTCAGGGGAGCTTGGCTTCTTTTTGCCATGCCAGTGGCTACTGATCAAGGATGCATGCACTCTCCTGTCATTTGAGGAGGCCACAAGGATGGGGAGCAGCAACAATGCATGCATCAGTGACACTGTCCCTCTAGTCTTCCTGCTGGAGCACACGCTTTGTGGAATCATGGACAGGGCACATGTCAGCATGGATGTAGAGGATAACACTCAGCAGCAGTCTTCAAGGGAAGGTTTTCAGTCCCCAGAAACCCAAGGAGTTGTACGTGGCTGGGAGGAGGTAGTTATGGATGTGATCCTTAGTTATCCTGAGGACACAGAATCGAATGCCTCTGGCCTCCCTGATTCTGCAAAGTCTGCGAAACGACCCTAGGATTTGTGGTATCAAGGAGAGGGATCATTACTGGCTGGCAATTCTTCTTGACCCACGTTACAAGGGTAAAGTTTCAGAGCTTATCCTGACTTTGCAGAGGGAGCAGAGGATGAAACATCTTCAGGAGGCCTTAAAGAAAGATTTGTGTAACGCATTTCCAGACCCCGGAAGGTTACCATTTCCTGGTGCTAGACAACATGTTGCTGAGGCTTCATTCAGTCAGAGGAAAAAGGCGGAAAAGGTGGCTGGCTGACCAATGCCTTTTAAACAATTTTTCAGTTCTTAGCGCCAAGGTCTGATCGGTTCAAGCAACTGTCACCAGCGTCTGCATTATATGGTGGAGGAATATCTAGGGGCAAGAGCAGACTTGGAGATCTTTCCAACAAAGCA
Organism: Aquarana catesbeiana; assembly: GCA_037953035.1. Taxonomy (NCBI): domain Eukaryota; kingdom Metazoa; phylum Chordata; class Amphibia; order Anura; family Ranidae; genus Aquarana; species Aquarana catesbeiana. Next base: position 920,049 of record JBBHAA010001355.1, on the reverse strand, counting down.
TCCACTGGGTTACTGGTACTTGAGGATGGACCACTGGCCAGAACTTGCTCAATATGCAACTGAGCTACTGGCCTGTCCTGCATCCAGCGTGCTTTCTGAATGCACAGTCAGTGCTGCTGGAGGGTTTGTAACAGATCATAGAGTGCGTCTGTCCACAGACTCCATTGATAGGCTCACATTCTTAAAAATGAATCAGTCTTGGATCAGCAGCTATCAAGCACCTGATGCTGATGTAACTGATTGAATTTGCTATGGATCTGGGATCCCTTGAAGACTGCCTATGCTGAATATCCTATTCTTCTCAATCTTGATGATGCTAGCTTTCAACAATATTTTTTGTTTAGGGCACCACCACCACCACCAAAACCCAAGGCCCATTTTTTCTAACCCTGTTTAATAGGGGCATGTTTTTACAATTTTTGATATAATATTTAAGAGCAGGGCCCATTCCTGCACCCAACAAGAGTAACTGTGAGGGGTTACAGTGTTCTGGCACCACCAGCACCTAAGGCCCAATTTTTCTGTAGAGTATATAAGGCAGCCCGTTTAGTATATATACTGCTGTTCAGAGTTTATAGTGCCAGGGGGACCCCAATACCCTTTTTTTTTTTAATTTTGGTGCGGGGTTCCCCTTAATATCCATACCAGACCTGAAGGGCCTGGTATGGATTTTGAGGGGGAAATCCACGCCATTTTTTTTTGGCTCAGGGTTCCCCTTAATATTAACTCCAAACCCAAGGGGACTGGTAATGGACTGGGGAGGAACCCACACAGTTTTTTTCAATGATTTTTATCTATATTGCCGGGATATGACAATATATTACAACCGTGAGCAGTTTTAAATGACATTTTTTTTCCTTTAAATGTAATTTTGCTGTGGTACTGTTATAAATTTGGGAAAGATGTGCTACTTTACAGGCAGACTAATGAGACCCCCCAGGCACGATATTTAAAGGAATATTTAATTTTTATTGTTTCACTTTAAGCATTATTAAAATCACTGCTCCCAAAAAAATGTCAGTTTTTAAAACTTTTTGTGCAATGATACATGTCCCCTGGGGCAGGACTTGGGTCCCCAAACACTTTTTATGGCAATACCTTGCATATAAGCCTTTAAAATGAGCAGATCTAGACATAGACTTTAACGGTGTTCGCATGTTCACACAAATTTTTTGCCTGTTTGCATGTTCTGCTGCGAACCAAACTGGAGGTTGTTCGGCTCATCCCTACTCAGCAGGGATTTTAGTCCACTCTTCTTTACGGATGATCTTCAAAATCCTTAAAGTTTCTTGGCTGTCGCTTGGCAAAGCTAAGTTACAGCTCCCTCCATAAATTTTCTATAGGATTAAGGTCTGGAGACTGGCTAGGCCACTCCAGGACCTTTAATGTGCTTATTCTTGAGCCACTAATTTGTTGTCTTGGCAGTATGTTTGGGTCATTGTCATGCTGTAGGACCCATCCATGACCCATCTTCAGTGTTCTGGCTGAGGGAAGAAGTTCCTCATCCAAGATTTTACAATACATGGCCCCGTCCATTGGGCCCTCAAAGTCAGCCTGTACCTTTAGCAGAGAAACAGCCCCAAAGCATCATGTTTTCTCCTCCATGATTGACAGTAGGGATGGTGCTCTTTGGGTCACTGTGTCAGCATTGTTCTTCCTCCAAACACGGCAAGTCGTACGAGAAAGCCGACAGGAAGACTCAATGAACTTCCACAGTGCTCACAGTGCTGTGGTAGTTCATTGAAAACTACAAGCCTCGTAGTTGGGACACACCCACTTTCTCTTGGTTTGGCCGAGCAGCCATTCTAAAGATGAATGTTTTACCCTGCATGTTTTACCTCCTGCAAAGGTATCTCTATAAGACTACCTCTTGCATTCTTTTGTTCATATAGGCAACTCTGTGTGACCTTTTTATAGCACCGTAAGCGGCCCGGAATCAATCATGATCAACTAGTCCTTCCCAAAAAAAGGTGTGATAGGTCTCCCGGACTTACGTAATTTTTATTGGGCCTGTCACCCAGGATGCCTAACATGTTTCTCTTGGGTGTGCACCCCAACCCCTTTCTTAGCGACCAACACTTCTTCCGGAATTGTAATCTAATGGATAGAACTGAACCAAGCTCACAATGGCCATATGCCCATATACCAATGTGGACCTATCTCCAGATACACAACTTTCTCCATTCCAAGGCTTGTCCTGAGTCAGTTTCTCTGCCTCTTACTCCTTTTGAGAGCTTATGCACCAAGACCGCACCCCAACAACATGTGATTTCCTCGGTTATTGCCTTTCTCTTCTCAAATAAACCCTTTAATGCTGGGAAGGCTCGCACAGCTTGTGAACGAGATCTCAATACAATCCTTTCCTGAAGATTGGGATTACATTTTCTTTAACACCCACAAAGGGTCTGTTAATGTTACAATGCAGGAAAGTTGTTGCAACCTCATTTTGAGATGGTATCGAACTTCCGCTCTACTACTAAAAAATTAACTCAAACCTTCCTAAGTATTGTTGGCGATGATGCCAAGGAGATGGAACTTATCTTAGCTTAGATGGAGATGCTGCTTATCTGGTGGGATTGCCCTCAGATACAACTCTTCTGGTCTGATGTCCACCCTGTAATTTCTCAAGTGACAACATACACTTTAGACTACTCCTCTGCGCAATTCCTTCTTCACCACACTTCTTTCTCCCACAGAGCCTATTATAAATCGCACACCGGAAAATTGCCGATATGGAAGAACTCATTCACCTGACAAAAGATTCCCCTTCCAAATTCACATCCATCTGGGCCTGTTGGTTTCACTTTCACAACACTGACCAATATAAGCAACTCATAGGCTACTCTCCCTTAGGCCAGTAGCCTTTTTCACCTGAAGAAGATTTTACTGGAGGAGCTTCTTAGTGACATTTTTACATGACTAACGAGCCTCACCCCTCTAGTTAGGGTTGCCACCTGTCCGGGATTCACCTGGACAGTTCAGGTTTTGAATCATGATTTGGGGTTTCAGTCTGCCTGAAACCCAGACACAATGGGGTTTATTTACAATCCTATAGTGTATGCTAAAACAATTTTTTTTGCTGTGTGCCACTAAAGTGTTGGGGTTTGGCTTGAAGAAAAAGTGAGAAGAGAACAGACAGATCCTTGCTGGAGAGACCTCGCAATGGCCCACCAGTCCTCCCCCTCCCTTTTTTTTCTCTTCTACCTCTATTTCCTACCTCCCCATCTCCTTTCTCCTTCCCCCCAAACCCCGCCCCACCTTTTTTTTTCTGGTTTAATACAACACCTGACTCAGCCTATGTCAGGAAGGTCTCATTAGCCATAGTTTCCATTCTTTTTCTTCCCGGCTTCTGTTCATCCACCACACCCTCCTCCCTCAGAAGACAGATGTGCCCCCCCCCACCTTTATTTTTTTCTTACTCTTCTATATGCAGTAAAACCTTGGATTGCGAGCATAATTCGTTCCGGAAACATGCTGGTAATCCAAAGCACTTGTATATCAAAGCAAATTTCTTAATAAGAAATAATGGAAACTCAGATGATTCGTTCCACAGCCATTTATTCACAGGTCTTGTCTTGCAAAATGCTCTCAAACCAAGTTACTCTCAAACTGAGGTTTTATTGTATTATATTTTTTCTTTTTTATTGTGAATCCTTCAAATACCTTCCCTATAGACAAGTTGGGACTTCCCCAGATGTCCAATCCTAGTAAGTAGCTGATCAATATTTACTGTTCCATGTTTTAATAATTTCATTGCATTAGCGTTTCTTCACTCCGTATCCTGTTGTATGTGCTCTGGTTCTCATGCTGATCCTTGTACAATATCAGTCCTACGTCTGAGATGTTTTTGCACTGCATGTAAACTCTGGAAGAATGAAAACTACAAGCCGACAGCCGCAAAGGCTTCTGGACCTATTTGTTTTCCATTCACAGAGGACTGTGAAGGAGTGATGTGGCCAGGTGGGAGGAGCCCGTGTCTTTTTTGAATTGTGGCACTGGGAGAAGATCCCCGATCTGCTGTCACAGCGGGGATCGGTAAGGGGGGTGTAGCATGTTATGAAAGGTGAACGTATCCATTACCTACTCCCAGCCATGTAAGTGAATGGGGCTGTTGATTACACTGATAGGTGCTCAGTGGTACCTGCGCTCGCTGGCATTCCTAATAACCATTGAAAGCAGGAAGCTGTATAATGACTGTAGCATTATTGCCATTATACATGATGTTCAGCCTCTGCCAAATGGATAAATGTTCGGGTGTTTGTCTGAATTCCTGAACAGCTAAGGTTTGGTCTGAACTTGTGTTCGGAATGAAAGTTTATCCATAGTTATCCTTGGTACAGAAATAGAGGAGGATCTTCCAATGGGCACACCAGTTCTGGGAGACAACCAGGGATTCTCTTCCTTTTTAAGTGATTTCCTCTTACTTCATGTTTTGATTTTGGAACAGAAATCTCCCCAATGGGAAGCAGATTGAAAAAAAAAAAAAAAAAAAAAAAAAAATATATATATATATATATATATATATATATACTCACAGGGGTTATGACCCTCGCTTACGCTAACCAACATGAAAAAAAAAGTTTTGCCTTTAGTTCTACTTTAACCTCTTTACAACTTTACAACTGCCCTATATCAGTTTTACTGCTACATTGCGGCTGCTCTGTACAAATTACATACAGTATATAGATGTGATTCTGCACTTCCAGGCCCGAAAGCACGCTGCCAGCGGCTCACTCCCTCTGTGATTTTACACAGCAGGAGTTCATCAGTGGGTCCCGCAGACTCGATGTCCACCGGGACTCGCCGATCGTTCGGTACTCAGGCAGAATGACAGACTACCTATGTAAACAAGGAAGACTGTCATTCTGTGAGTACAGAAGACATGGATCCTGTGAAGCAGAAACACCAATCCATGTCTTCATACAGTGAAAGCACCTCCCCCACAGTTAGAAAACACCCCCTAGGGACACAGTTAATCCTTTGATCACCCCTGATGTTAACCCCTTCCCAGCCAGTGTCATTTGTACAGTGACAGTGCATATTTGTTAGGATTGATCTCTGTATTAGTGTCACTGGTCCCCAAAAAAGTGTCTTAATTGTCACTTAGTGTACGATTTGTCTGCCGCAATATCACAGTCCCGCTATAAGTTGCTGATCGCTGCCATTACTAGTAAAAAATTAATAATAAATTTTAAAAAATATATCCCGTAGTTTGTAGACATGATAACTTTTGCGCAAACCAATTAATATACACTTATATAATTTATCAAAAATATATAGCAGAATACATATTGGCCTAAATCTTAACCACTTGTCGACCGGGCCATAACCAAAAGACAGCTGCAGCACAGTCAGCTTATTCTGGGAGGGCGTCCATGGACGTCCTCCCAGAATCTTGCTCCCGTGCGCCCCTTGGGGTGCGCACCCAGGAATATCCATGACCGCTAGGTCCTCTGGATCACGGTAAATGGCTGCTGACAGCGGCCGCTTACCATGTGATCGGTCCGTCAAAAGATAGAGCGATCACTTGTAAACAAACCGGTGTCATGTCCGGTTCCTCTCTCCCCTCTCTGTACAGATCGTACAAAGAGGGGAGAGATCAGGTGCTGCAGTGATGTGGGCTGGATGTGTACTGCCCATAGCGCTGATCTGTGCCCATTCCTGCACTCATCCAGCCATCCATCCATCCATCCATGCTCAACCATCCTCAGCAATACTCATCCATCCATCCATCCTCAGCAATACTCATCCATACTTGGCAATACTCATCCATCCATCCATACTTGGCAATACTCATCCATCCATCCATGCTCAGCAATACTCATCCATCCATCCATAGTCAGCAATACTCATCCATCCATCCTCAGCCATACCTACTCAATCATACTCAGCCATCCCATCCATACTCATCCATACTCAGCCATACTCAGCCATACCCAGCCATCCACATTCATGGCTCAACCATGCTTAGCCATCCCCATCCACGGCTCATCCATGCCACTACAGTGCCTCAAAGTGTAATAGGTAGTCAAATTAGATTTGACATTTATGCCCCTAGAACACCTGATGGTGCTCCCTGCATGTTGGGCCTCTGTATGTGGCCAGGCTGTGTAAAAGTCTCACACATGTGGTATTTCCACACTCAGGAGGAGTAGTAGAATATATTTTGGGGTGTAATTTGTGGTATGCATATGCTGTGTGTGAGAAATAACCTGCTAATATAACAATTTGTGAAAAAAAAAGAAATCTTGATTTTGCAAAGAACTGTGGGAAAAAAATACAACTTCAAAAAACTCACCATGCATCTTACTAAATACCTTGGACTGTCTACTTTACAAAAAGGGGTCATTTGGGGGTATTTGTACTTTTCCTGACTTGTTAGAGTCTCAAGAAATGAGTTAGGCTGTCAGTACATCCGGTGGGATCAATTTTTAGTGATTGGCACCATAGATTGTAGACTCTATAACTTTCACAAAGACCAAATAATATACACCGATTTGGATTATTTTTACCAAAGATATGTAGCAGTATAAAATGTAGCCAAAATTTATGAGGAAAAATTACTAATTCGCAAAATTTTATAACAGGAAAAAAGATATATATATTTTTTTTTACAGAATTTTCGGTCTTTTTTCAATTACAACGCAAACAATAAAAAAAACAGCAGTGATTAAATGCCACCAAAAGAAAGCTCTATTTATGTGAAAAAAAGAAGAAAAAATTCAAATGGTTATAGTGTTGCATGACTGAGTAATTGTCATTCAAAATGTGAGATCACTGAAAGCTGAAAATTGGTCTGGTTAGGAAGGGGGTTTAAGTGCCCAGTGGTCAAGTGGTTAAAGAAATTAGATTTTTTACACTTTTTATTGGATATGTTTTATAGCAGAAAGTAAAAAAAAATGTTTTACATTGGTAGCCTAGTGATAAGCTGAACTGTCCTGGGTTCAGCTCAGAAGGGGTTCGGAGAAGTTCAGACGCCAAACCCTTTTTTGTCCTAGAAAGTAAAATGAAGCCTGATAAGAATTAATCTATTTCTCCATCCTGAGAACATTTCTCACAAGTCATTAATCTTTCACTTTCCTGCACACTGGGCGTGTTTACAGCGCCTGTTTTTGTCTTCAGACATTTTTTTTTCTCCTCCATTACTAGTAAAAAAAATAATAAAAAATGTCATAAATCAATAACCTATTTTGTAGATGCGATAAGTTTTGTGCAAACCAATCAAAATACGATTATTGCGATTTTTTTTTTCTTTACCAATAATATGTAGAAGAATACATATCGGCCTAAACTGAGGAAATTTTTTTTTTTTTTGGATATTTATTTATTATAGCAAAAAGTAAAAAATATTGTGTTTTTTTTCTCAAAATTGTCACCTTTTTTTGTTTATAGCACAAAAAAAACGCAGAGGTGATCAAATACTACCAAAAGAAAGCTCTATTTGTGGGGAAAAAATATAATTTCATTTGGGTACAGCGTCGCACGACCGCACAATTGTCATTCAAAATGTTACAGCCCTGAAAGCTGGAAATTGGCCTGGGCAGGAAGGGGATGAAAATGCCCGGTATTGAAGGGGTTAATGCATTGAATGCAAACCATGAGGCTTTACAACCCCTTTAACCATTTCAGCCCCGGAAGATTTGGCTGCTCAATGACCAGGCCATTTTTTGCGATTCGGCACTGCGTTGCTTTAACTGACAATTGCGCAGTCGTGCGATGTTGCACCGAAACAAAATTTACGTCCTTTTTTCAAACAAATAGAACTTTCTTTTGGTGGTATTTGATCACCTCTGCGGTTTTTATTTTCTGCGCTATAAACAAAAGAAGAGCGACAATTTTGGAAAAAAAAACACTATCTTTTAATTTTTGCTATAATATCCCAAATTTTTTAAAAAAACAAACAAATGTTTTCCTCAGTTTAAGCTGATATGTATTCATCTACATATTTTGGGAAAAAAAAAATCGCAATAAGCGTATATTGATTGGTTTGCGCAAAAGTTATAGCGTCTACAAATTAGGGGACAGATTTATGGCATTTTTATTATTATTTTTTTTTTTTTTAGCAGAGACCCTAAAAAATAAAATGGAGACCATTGCAATATTTTATGTCACACAGTATTTGTGCAGCGGTCTTTCAAATGCAATTTTTTGGAAAAAAAAAACATTTTAATGAATTAAAAAAAAAAAGAAAACACAATAGTTACCCCAATTGAATGGATGAGAGAGTTTGAGGTGGAGAAACTTGACTGGTCTGCACAGAGTCCTGACCTCAACCCAATAGAACACCTTTGGGATGAATTACAGCAGAGACTGTGTCCCAATACTTTTGGTAATATAGTGTTGTTTTATTACTAGGTGATCCGGCCCTACAATAACGGAATGGATAAGTGAAATGAAGGAAATACAATATATGGAATAACAGATAAAGAGAGAAGGGTTGGAAAAAGATCAAAAGCCCATAATGTGGTATCAATGGGATAAGCTTTGGACCTCTATAAAAATGATATAATTTTTGTGAATGGGAACAAAACACCCCGTAGAGAGGGGAAGAGATTTTTTTTTTTTAATGAATTTTTTATGAATGGAAAATAAGATAGTGGAAAATGGATGGAAATAAATGTAAGAGTAATTGTATAGAATAAGTAAGATAGGGATGAATGGAGTATAAACATGGTAAAGAAACATATCAGATGGTTCAGTTTAGAATAGGTCATTACAATGTAGGACAGAGAGATGATATTTTAAGGAAAGGATGCTATATAATAATATAAAGTTCAACTTGATGATGAAAGATATTTATATGTATTTGTATAATTGTTTTAAAAAATAATAAAGGAAGATTGAAAACAAATGATCAGTCTATAATTTTTATCATAGGTGTATTTTATATGATGGAGACAGAATATCAACCAAAAATCCAGAAAAAAACACATGATACAAATGTTATAAATTGCGTTGCAGTTCAGTGAGTAAAATAAGTATTTTATCCCCAAGCAAAACATGACTTATGCCCCGTACACACGATCGGAAATTCTGCCAGCAAAAGTCCGATGTGAGCTTTTGGTCGGAAATTCCGACCGTGTGTATGCTCCATCTGACTTTTTCTGGCGGAATTACCGCCAGCAAAAGATTGAGAGCAGGTTCTCGATTTTTCCGACGGAAAAAGTTCCTATCGGAAATTCCGATCACCTGTAGCAATTCCGACGCGCAAAATTCCTATGCATGCTCGGAAACAATTTGTTGCATGCTCGGAAGCATTGAACTTCATTTTCTTGGCTCAACGTAGTGTTGTATGACACCGTGTTCTTGACAGTCGAAAGTTCAGAGAACTTTGCAAGGTAAGCTTGAGTGGAATTCCATTGAAAAAAACATCCAAGGTTTCTCCGATGGAAATTCCGATCGTGTGTACGGGGCATTAGTATTTGGTGGAGAAACCCTTGTTTGCAAGCACAGAGGTAAGACTTTTCTTGCCTCTCGTTGGTGACCAGTAGGGATGAGCCGAACACCCCCCGGTTTGGTCCGCAGCAGAACATGTGAACAGGCAAAACATTTGCGCGAACACCATTAAAGTCTATGGGACACGAACAAAAAATAATCAAAAGTGCTAATTTTAAAGGCTTGTATGGAAGTTCTTGCCATAAAAAGTGTTTGGGGACCTGGGTCCTGCCCCAGGGGACATGTATCAATGCAAAAAAAGTTTTAGAAATGGCCGTTTTTTAAGGAGCAGTGATTTTAATAATGCTTAAAGTGAAACAATAAAAATGAAATGTTCCTTTAAATATCATGCCTGGGGGGTCTCTTTAGTCTGCTTGTAAAGTAGCACATCTTTCCCATGTTTATAACAGTACCGCAGCAAAATGACATTTCTAAAAGAAAAAATGGCATTTAAAATTGCTTGTGGCTATAATGTATTGTCAGATCCCGGCAATATAGATAAAGATCATTGAAAAAAACTGCATGGGTCCCCCCCCAGTCCATTACCAGGAATTTTGTGTCTGGTATGAATATTAAGGGGAACCCCACGCCAAAAATACCAAAAAAAATGGGGTGGATGCCCACCCCCAAATCCATTCCAGGCCCTTCAGGTCTGGTATGGATATTAAAGGGAACGCGCACCAAAATTGAAAAAAAAATGGTGTGGGGGTCCCCCAGTCACTATATACTCTGAACAGCAGTATTTATACTATATGGCCTGCCCTATATACTCTGCAGAAAATTGAGCCTTAGGTGTTGGTGGGACCAGAACACACTGTAAGCCCTCACAGTTACTCTTGTTGGGTGCAGGACTGGGTCCTGCTGTGAAATATTATTATATTATTATATTATAATATTTTTATCAAAAATTGTAATTACATGGCCCTGTTAAACAGGGGCAGAACAAATAGGCCTTGGGTGGTGTTGGTGGTGCCCTAAACCAAAAACATTGTTGAAAGCTAGCATCATCAAGATTGAGAAGGAATAGGATAGTCGGCATAGGCAGTCTTCAAGGGATCCCAGATCAATAGCAAATTCAATCGGTTACATCAGCATCAGGTGCTTGATAGCTGCTGATCCAAGACTGATTCATTTTTAAGAATGTGAGCCTATCAATGGAGTCTGTGGACAGACGCACTCTTTGATCCATTACAAACCATCCAGCAGCACAGAATGTGCGTTCAGAAAGCACGCTGGATGCAGGACAGGCCAGTAGGTCAATTGCATATTGAGCAAGTTCTGGCCAGTGGTCCAACCTCAAGACCCAGTAACCCAGTGGATGCTCTGTTGGAAAGGTTTCCAAGTCTGCTCTTGCCCCTAGATATTCCTGCACCATATAATGCAGACGCTGGCGATGGTTGCTTGAACCGATCAGAGATTGGCGCTAAGGACTGAAAAATTGTTTAAAAGCATTGGTCAGCCGGCCACCTTCTCCATCGCTTATCCTCTGACTGAACGAAGCCTCAGCAACACGTTGTCCAGCACCAGAAAATGGTAACCTAACAGGATCTGGAAATGCATTACAAAAACCTTTCTTCAGGGCCTCCTGAAGATGTTTCATCCTCTGCTTCCTCTGCGTAGGCAGGATGAGTTCTGCAACTTTACCCTTGTAACGTGTATCAAGAAGGGTTGCAAGCCAGTAATGATCCCTCTCCTTGATACAACGAATATTAGGGTTCTTTTGCAGGGTGACCAAGGATCACATAACTACCTCCTCCCAGCCACGTATAACTCCTTTGGGTTTCTGGGGACTGAAAACCATCCCTTGAAGGCTGCTGCTGAGTGTTATCCTCTACATCCATGCTGACATAATCTTCCTCCTCCTCCTCTTCTTCTTCCTATGTGTTTGGTGGGCCTGCAGGAATGCTATCTGGATAAAGGGGGCCTTGAGAGGAAAGGAAGTCCTCCTCTTCCTCCTGTCGTTCTGCCTCAAGTGCCCATGATTCCACAAAGTGTGTGCTCCAGCAGGAAGACTAAACGGACAGTGTCACTGATGCATGTATTGTCGCTGCTTACCATCCTTGTGGCCTCCTCAAATGGTGACGGGAGAGTGCATGAATTCATGAACAGTAGACACTGGCGTGGCAAAAAGAAGCCAAGCTCCCGTGACCCTGTCCTAGTGCCATACTCGCACAGGTACTCATTGATGGCCCTCTTCTGTGTGTGCAGCCACTGCAGAATTGCCAACGTTGATTTCCACATGGTGGGCATGTCACAAATGAGGCGGTTGGTGGGCAGGTTGCATTCCCTTTGAATGTCATCCAGCCCAGCACAGGCATTGTATGCCTGGCGGAAATGACCACAGACTTTTCTGGCCTGCCTCAGGAGGATCTTGTAAGCCTGGGTACCTGATCAAGAACCAATGCACCACCAAATTCAGGATGTGTGCCAAACATGAAACAGGGGTCGAGTTTCCTTGTCGGAGGGCGGAGCGAAGGTTGGTGCCATTGTCGCATACAATCATTCCTGGCTGAAGCTGGCGTGGCGTCAACCACCTCTGAGCCTGCCCCAATGTGACTCTTGTCCCTTAGGCAGACCAACTCAAGCACCGCATGGCATCTTTTAGCTGGACTGCTTGCGTAGCCACTTGAACGCTTATGGAGCACTGCTGGTTCAGAGGACAAATCTGCAGAAGAGGCCATAGAGGAAGAAGAAGAGGAGGGGTGGAGGAGAGAGATGTGGCAGAATCATTACTAGCATTTTGGAGGCGTGGTGTCAGAACAAGCTCCAACAACACTGAACCCTGTCCTGCATCCTTCCCAGCTGCCAGCAGAGTTACCCAGTGCACTGTGCAGGAAAGGTAACGTCCCTGCCCATGCCTGCTGGACCATGAGTAAACAGTAATATGAATCTTACTGCTTACCGTCCTGTCCAACGAGGCCAAAACATTGCCTTCCACATGCCGGTAGAGAGCCGGAATCGGGGGCCGTCTTTACCACGGGGCAAACAGGGCAGCTGCCCTGGGCCCAGTCATTGTTGGGGGGCCCAAACAGCTTCCCGCCAGAGTTCTGCAACCTCCGGCGCTGGTCACGCTGGCTGCTCGCTACTGTAATCTGGGAGAGGAGCGCTGCTTCTGTATTTACAAGTTACAGCGCTCCTCTCTGTGTGGCCGTTCAGACCCCTCCCTTCTCCACACATCAATGTCTGTGAGAGCAGAGGATAGAGGGGTGGGGCATCTACTGTATACATGCAGAAGCTCCTCCAGAGACCGGCAGCCTGCACTGCCATGCACGGCTCTTCTGCCGCACCACTCTGTTGTTTGGGTGAGGTGAGCTCTAAAAACTTTAATCCGAGGGGCGGAGAGCTTTTTTTCTCTGGGGGAGATTGGAGTTGGACATGGATGTACAGCACACTCCCTCAACCATGCATTATGCACATAGTACACCCCTTAATTCTGCACTTTGAACATGTAGCGCACCCCTCAATCCTGCACTCTGCATGTAGCGCACCCTTCAAGCCCGCACTCTGCATGTAGCGCACCCCTCAATCCTGCACTCTGCATATAACGCACCCCTCAATCCTGAACTCTGCACATAGCGCAACCCTGCACTCTGCAGATAAGGCACCCCTGAACTCTGCACATAGCACGCCCCTGAACCCTGTACTGTGAACATAGCGCACCCCTCAATCCTGCACTCTGCACATAATGCACCCCTCAATATTGCACTCTGCACATAGCGCACCTCTCAGCCCTGCATGTAGCTCCTCCCTCAACCGTGCACTCTGTACATAGCACAACCCTAAACTCTGTACATAGCGCACTCTTCTGTATATAGTTCACTCCTGCACTCCTGGTATGTAACAAGAATCTTTATGTAGCGCACATGCCTCAACCCAGCACTCTGTATGTAGCGCACATGCCTCAACCCTGCACTCTCTATATAGCGCACTCCTTAACCTGCACTCTGCACATAACGCACCCCTCAATACTGCACTCTGCACATAGCTCACCTCTGCACTCTGCACATAGCACACCCCTCAATACTGCACTCTGCACATAGCGCACCTCTCAACCCTGCATGTAGCTCATCCCTCAACCGTGCACTCTGTACATAGCGCAACCCTGCACTCTGTACATAGCGCACTCTTCTGTATATAGTTCACTCCTGAACTCCTGGTATGCAACAGGAATCGTTATGTAGCGCACACACCTCAACCCTGCACTCTGTATGTAGCGCACAAGCCTCAACCCTGCACTCTGTATATAGCACACTCCTTAACCTGCACTCTGCACATAGTGCACCCCTGCATATAGCGCAAGTCTCAACTCTGCACGTAGCGCACCCCCAACCCTGCACTCTGTATGTAGAGCACTCTTCTGTATATAGTTCACTCCTGAACTTCTAGTATGTAACAATGCCTCAACATTAGTGAAGTTTGGCCACACCCACAATTCGACTCAGAGATAATAAAGTGCAGTAACCTCTAGCGACCAATCTGTGAACATTAATGTTCTGCTTTAATCTTTAGCAACCAATCAGTGACCAAGAATGGTTTGCAGTAACCACTAGAAACCAATTATCAGTAATGATGTACAGTAACCTCTAGCAACCAGTCAGCGGTAATGATGTGCAGTAACCACTAGCAACCAGTGAGCAGTAATGATGTACAGTAATCTCTATCAAACATTTAGCAAGCAGAAATGATGTGCTATAACCTCTAACAACTAATCAGTGAGCGGTAATGATATTCTGTAACCTCTGGCAACCAATCGCAATCGCTGCTTGATCTGCTGCAGTAAACTGATTTTGGGGGGGGCACAAGAAAATGTTTGCCCAGGAAAATGTTTGCCATGGGTCCAATCAATATTAAAGACGGCCCTGGCCAGAATGGCCTTCTGTGAAAAGAAATGGCGTTTTGGAACCTGCCACTGAGGTACAGCACATTCCACAAATTCATGAAAGGGGGCAGAGTCTACCAGCTGAAAAAGCAGCAGTTGCAGTGCTAGCAATTTGGCCAGGCTAGCATTTAGACGCTGAGAATGTGGATGGCTGGGACTGAATTTCTTTTTACGGTTTAGCAACTGGGGTAGGGAAATTTGCCTGCTAAAATCAATTGGTGGTGTATAGGGATGAGCCGAACACCCCCCTGTTCGGTTCGCACCAGAACATGCGAACAGGAAAAAAGTTCGTTCGAACATGCGAACACCGTTAAAGTCTATGGGACACGAACATGAATAATCAAAAGTGCTAATTTTAAAGGCTTATATGAAAGTTATTGTCATAAAAAGTGTTTGGGGACCTGGGTCCTGCCCCAGGGGACATGGATCAATGCAAAAAAAAGTTTTAAAAACGGCCGTTTTTTCAGGAGCAGTGATTTTAATAATGCTTAAAGTCAAACAATAAAAGTGTAATATCCCTTTAAATTTCGTACCTGGGGGGTGTCTATAGTATGCCTGTAAAGGGGCGCATGTTTCCTGTGTTTAGAACAGTCTGACAGCAAAATGACATTTTGAAGGAAAAAACTCATTTAAAACTACTCGTGGCTATTGCATTGCCGACAATACACATAGAAGTTCATTGATAAAAACGGCATGGGAATTCCCCAAAGGGGAACCCCGAACCAAAATTAAAAAAAAAAAAAAGACGTAGGATTCCCCCTAAATTCCATACCAGGCCCTTCAGGTCTGATATGGATATTAAGGGGAACCCCGAACCAAAATTAAAAAAAAAAAATGACGTGGGAGTCCTCCTAAATTCCATACCAGGCCCTTCAGGTCTGGTATGGATATTAAGGGGAACCCCGGACAAAATTAAAAAAAAAAAATGACGTGGGGTTCCCCCTAAATTCCATACCAGACCCTTCAGGTCTGGTATGGATTTTAAGGGGAACCCCGTGCCAAAAAAAAAAAAAAAAACGGCGTGGGGTCCCCCCAAAAATCCATACCAGACCCTTATCCGAGCACGCAACCTGGCAGGCCGCAGGAAAAGAGGGGGGGACGAGAGTGCGGCCCCCCCTCCCTCCTGAACCGTACCAGGCCACATGCCCTCAACATTGGGAGGGTGCTTTGGGGTAGCCCCCCAAAACACCTTGTCCCCATGTTGATGAGGACAAGGGCCTCATCCCCACAACCCTGGCCGGTGGTTGTGGGGGTCTGCGGGCAGGGGGCTTATCGGAATCTGGAAGCCCCCTTTAACAAGGTGACCCCCAGATCCCGGCCCCCCCCCTGTGTGAAATGGTAAAGGGGTACATAAGTACCCCTACCATTTCACGAAGAAAGTGTCAAAAATGTTAAAGATGACAAGAGACAGTTTTTGACAATTCCTTTATTTAAATGCTTCTTCTTTCTTCTATCTTCCTTCATCTTCTGGTTCTTCTGGTTCTTCTGGCTCTTCTGGTTCTTCCTCCGGCGTTCTCGTCCAGCATCTCCTCCGCGGCGTCTTCTGTCTTCTTCTCCTCGGGCCGCTCCGCACCCATGGCATGGGGGGGAGGCTCCCGCTCTTCTCTTCTTCTTTTCTTCTCTTCTTCTCTTCTTCATTTTCTTCTCCGGGCCGCTCCGCAATCCATGCTGGCATGGAGGGAGGCTCCCGCTGTGTGACGGCGCTCCTCGTCTGACAGTTCTTAAATAACGGGGGGCGGGGCCACCCGGTGACCCCGCCCCCCTCTGACGCACGGTGACTTGACGGGACTTCCCTGTGGCATTCCCCGTGACGTCACAGGGAAGTCCCGTCAAGTCACCGTGCGTCAGAGGGGGGCGGGGTCACCGGGTGGCCCCGCCCCCCCGTTATTTAAGAACTGTCAGAAGAGGAGCGCCGTCACACAGCGGGAGCCTCCCTCCATGCCAGCATGGATTGCGGAGCGGCCCGGAGAAGAAAAGAAGAAAAGAAGAAGAGAAGAAGAGAAGAAAAGAAGAAGAGAAGAGCGGGAGCCTCCCCCCCATGCCATGGGTGCGGAGCGGCCCGAGGAGAAGAAGATAGAAGACGCCGCGGAGGAGATGCTGGACGAGAACGCCGGAGGAAGAACCAGAAGAGCCAGAAGAACCAGAAGAACCAGAAGATGAAGGAAGATAGAAGAAAGAAGAAGCATTTAAATAAAGGAATTGTCAAAAACTGTCTCTTGTCATTTTTAACATTTTTGACACTTTTTTCGTAAAATGGTAGGGGTACTTATGTACCCCCTTACCATTTCACACAGGGGGGGGGCCGGGATCTGGGGGTCACCTTGTTAAAGGGGGCTTCCAGATTCCGATAAGCCCTCCGCCCGCAGACCCCCACAACCACCGGCCAGGATTGTGGGGATGAGGCCCTTGTCCTCATCAACATGGGGACAAGGTGTTTTGGGGGGCTACCCCAAAGCACCCTCCCAATGTTGAGGGCATGTGGCCTGGTACGGTTCAGGAGGGAGGGGGGGCCGCACTCTCGTCCCCCCCTCTTTTCCTGCGGCCTGCCAGGTTGCGTGCTCGGATAAGGGTCTGGTATGGATTTTTGGGGGGACCCCACGCCGTTTTTTTTTTTTTTTTTGGCGCGGGGTTCCCCTTAAAATCCATACCAGACCTGAAGGGTCTGGTATGGAATTTAGGGGGAACCCCACGTCATTTTTTTTTAAAATTTTGGCCGGGGTTCCCCTTAATATCCATACCAGACCTGAAGGGCCTGGTATGGAATTTAGGGGGACTCCCACGTCATTTTTTTTTTTTAATTTTGGTTCGGGGTTCCCCTTTGAGGAATTCCCATGCCGTTTTTATCAATGAACTTCTATGTGTATTGTCGGCAATGCAATAGCCGCGAGTAGTTTTAAATGAGTTTTTTCCTTCAAAATGTCATTTTGCTGTCAGACTGTTCTAAACACAGGAAACATGCGCCCCTTTACAGGCACACTATAGACACCCCCCAGGTACGAAATTTAAAGGGATATTACACTTTTATTGATTGACTTTAAGCATTATTAAAATCACTGCTCCTGAAAAAACGGCCGTTTTTAAAACTTTTTTTTGCATTGATCCATGTCCCCTGGGGCAGGACCCAGGTCCCCAAACACTTTTTATGACAATAACTTGCATATTAGCCTTTAAAATTAGCACTTTTGATTTCTCCCATAGACTTTTAAAGGGTGTTCCGCAGCATTCGAATTTGCCGCGAACACCCCAAATTGTTCGCTGTTCGGTGAACTTGCAAACAGCCAATGTTCGAGTCGAACATGAGTTCGACTCGAACTCGAAGCTCATCCCTAGTGGTGTACTTCTAGCAAATTGGCTGCAAGTACTTGGGACACCTATTGCTATACCTTCATTCCTCTCGGTGCAGGTTTTTGAGAAGACTGGAGGTATAGTAGGGTTGGAGATCCCAGATGAGGAGCAAGGAGAAGTCTGACTTTTTCTATGATGTGGGTCTTTCAGGTGCTGTTGTGTCAGGGCTGGGCTCAGTCCTTACTTCTCAGAGCAGGCCGCTCAGCTGTTGGTTAATTGCCAGCTCCAATCTTTTCCACAGTGACTCACCTGATGATGATAACCTGTTCGTCAGTCCTGCTGGTTACTTAAGCTGTTCAGTTCAGTCCCTCTCTGCCATGCCAGTGGCTACTGTTCATGGATGCATGCACTCTCCTGTCACCATTTGAGGAGGCCACAAGGATGGTGAGCAGCAACAATGCATGCATCAGTGACACTGTCACACATGATTCCACAGAGCACACACTTTGTGGAATAATGGACAGGGCACATGTCAGCATGAATGTAGAGCATAACACACAGCAGCAGTCTTCAAGGGATGGTTTTCAGTCCCCAGAAAACCAAGGAGTTGTACGTCGCTGGGAGGAGGTAGTTACGGATAATGTGATCTTTAGTTACTCAGAATCGAATGCCTCTGCAAACTTACACTGCATGGCCTCCCTGATTCTGCAAAGTCTGCGAAAGGTCCCTAGGATTCGTGGTATCAAGGAAAGGGATCATTACTGGCTGGCAATCCTTCTTGATCCACTTTACAAGGGTAAAGTTGCAAAGCTCATCCTGACTTCGCAGAGGGAACAGAGGATAAAACATCTTCAGGAGGCCTTGAAGAAAGATTTGTGTAACGCATTTCTAGACCCCAGAATGTTACCATTTCCTGGTGCCGGACAACGTGTTGCTGAGGCTTCGTTCAGTCAGGTCAGAGGAAGAGCGGTGGAAAAAGGTGGCCGGCTGAACGATGCCTTTTAAAAAAAATTTCAGTACTTAGCGCCAATGTCTGATCGGTTCAAGCAACCATCGCCAGCGCCTGCATTATATGGTGCAGGAATATCTAGGGGCAAGATCAGACTTGGAAACCTTTCCAACAGAGCATCCACTGGGTTCTGGTTCTTAAAGATGGACCACTGGCCAGAACTTGCTCAATATGCAATTGAGCTACTGGCCTGTCCTGCATCCAGCGTGCTTTCTGAACACACATTCAGTGCTGCTGGAGGGTTTGTAATGGATCAAAGAGTGCGTCTGTCCACAGACTCCATTCTTAAAAATGAATCAGTCTTGGATCAGCAGCTATCAAGCACCTGATGCTGATGTAACTGATTGAAGTTGCTATGGATCTGTTATCCCTTGAAGACTGCCTATGCTGACTATCCTATTCCTCCTCAATCATGATGATGATTGGTTTTTGGTTTAGGGCACCACCACCACCAAAACCCAAGGCCCAATTTTTCTAACCCTGTTTAACAGGGGCATGTTATTACAACTTTTGATATAATATTTAAGAGCAGGGCCCATTCCTGCACCCAACAAGAGTAACTGTGAGGGGTTACAGTGTTCTGGCACCACCAACACCTAAGGCCCAATTTTTCTTCAGAGTATATAAGGCAGGCCGTATAGTATATATACTGTTGTTCAGAGTATATAGTGCCTGGGGGACCCCACACCGCTTTTTTAAATTTTGGGGGGGATTGCCCTTTATATCCATACCAGACCTGAATTGCCTGGTGTGGATTTTGAGGGGGACATCCACGCCATTTTTTTTTTGGCTCGGGGCTCACCTTAATATTAATGCCAGACCCAAAGGGCCTGGTAATGGATTGGGTGAAACCCGCACAGTTTTTTTCAATGATTTTTATCTATATTGCCGGGATCTGACAATACATTACAGCCATGAGCAGTTTTAAATGACATTTTTTCCTTTAGAAATGTGATTTTGCTGTGGTACTGTTATAAACATGGGAAAGATGCGCTACTTTACAGGCTGACTAATGAGACCCCCCAGGCACAATAATTAAAGTAATATTTAATTTTTATTGTTTCACTTTAAGCATTATTAAACTCACTGCTCCCCAAAAAAATGTCAGTCTTTAAAACTTTTGGGGACCCGGGGCAAGACCCGGGTCCCCAAAAACTTTTTATGGCAATACCTTACATATAAGCCTTTAAAATGAGCAGATTTTTCACATTCACGTCCCATAGACTTTAACGGTGTTCGCATGTTCGCACAAATTTTTTGCCTGTTCGCATGTTCTGCTGCAAACCGAACTGGGGGTTGTTCGGCTCATCCCTACTCAAGAGGGATTTTAGTCTACTCTTCTTTACAGATGATCTTCTAAATCCTTAAAGTTTCTTGGCTTTCACTTGGCAATGCTATGTTACAGCTTCCTCCATAAATTTTCTATAGGATTAAAGTCTGGAGACTGGCTAGGCCACTCCAGGACCTTTAATGTGCTTCTTCTTGAGCCACTTCTTTGTTGTCTTGGCAGTATGTTTGGGTCATTGTCATGCTGTAAGACCCATCCACAACCCATCTTCAGTGTTCTAGCTGAGGGAAGAAGTTCCTCATCCAAGATTTTACAATACATGGCCCCGTCCATTGGGCCCTCAATGCGGCAAAGTCGGCCTGTATCTTTAGCAGAGAAACAGCCCCAAAGCATCATGTTTTCACCTCAATGCTTGACAGTAGGGATGGTGTTCTTTGGGTCACTGTGTCAGCATTGTTCTTCCTCCAAACACGGCAAGTCGTATGAGAAAGCCAACAGGAAGACTCAGTGAACTTCCACAGTGCTCACAGTGCCATGGTAGTTCATTGAAAACTATAAGCCTCATAGGTGGGACACACCCACTTTCTCTTGGTTTGGCCTAGTAGCCATCCTAAAGATGAATGTTTTACCCCGCATGTTTTACCTCCTAGAAAAAGGTATCCCGATAAGAATACCTCTTGTATTCTTTCATTCATACAGGCAACTCTGTGTGACCTTTTTATGGCACTGTTTAATGGCAGAATCAGCTATGATCAACTAGTCCTTCCCAAAAAAAGGTGTGATAGGTCTCCTGGACTTACTTAATTTTTATTGGGCCTATCACCTATCGACTATCATGGATTGGAATGCCCATTGACGAGTTAAAGAATGGGTAACACTTGAGGGCTCTATTTCATCTCTCTCCCTACTGACTACTCCTGAGCTGTTAATTCGTCATATCCCTCCTTTTCTAAAAGACCATACACTTATTGGTCCCACACTAACATGCTTTCGGGAGGTCAGTGTGAAGCATTGCTTCTCCTCGACCATGGGACCCCTAACACCGGTTCGTTCTAACCCAGAATTCCCACCCAGCATGCCTAACAAGTTTCTCTTGGGTGTGCACCCCAACCCCTTACTTAGCACCCAACACTTCTTCCCGAATGGTAATCTAATGGATAGAACTGAACCAAGCTCACAATGGCCATATGCCCATATACCAATGTGGACCTATCTCCAGCTACACAATTTTCTCCATTCCATGGCTTGTCCTGAGTCAGTTTCTCTGCCTCTTACTCCTTTTGAGAGCTTATGCGCCAAGACCGCACCCCCAACAACATGTAATTTCCTCTCGTAATGCCTTTCTCTTCTCGAATAAGCCCCCTAATGCTGGGAAGGCTTGCACAGCATGGGAACAAGATCTCGACACAATCCTATCATGAAGAATGGGATCACATTTTCATTAACGCCCACAAAGGGTCTGTTATTGTTACGACGCAGGAAATTTGTTGCAACCTCATTTTGAGATGGTATCAAACTCCCGCTCTACTACTAAAAAATTCAAACCTTCCTACCTTCAAACCTTCCTAAGTATTGTTGGCGATGCTGCCTAGGAGATGGAACTTATCTTAACTTAGATGGAGATGCTGCTTATCTGGTGGGATTGCCCTCAGATACAACCCTTCTGGTCTGAAGTCCACTCTCTAATTTCTCAAGTGACAACATACACTTTAGACTACTCCTCTGCGCAATTCCTTCTTCACCACACTTCTCTCTCCCACAGAGCCTATTACAAATCGCACACCATGCATATGGTAAATTCAGCTAAAATGTGTATCCCAAACCACTGGGGTACAATCCACATCCCCTCCCTGTTAGAATGGTTTACACACCTTTGGAAAATTGCCCATATGGAATAACTCATTCACCTGACAAAAGATTCCTCCTTCCAAATTCACATCCACCTGGGCCTGTTGGTTCCAGTTTCAAACCACTGACCAATATAAGCAACTCATAGATAATACAGTTTGACTCTCACTTAGGCCAGTAGGCTTTTCACTTGAAGCAGATTTAACTGGAGGAGCTTCTTAGTAACATTTTTACATGACTAACAAGCCTCACCCCTCTAGTTAGGGTTGCCACCTGTCCAGGATTCACCTGGACAGTTCGGGTTTTGAATCATGATTTGGGGTTTCAGTCTGCCTGAAACCCAGACATAATGGGGTTTATTTACATTCCTATAGTGTATGCTAAAACAATTTTTTTTGGTGTGTGCCAGTAAAGTGTTGGGGTTTGGCTTGAAGAAAATGTGTCAACCCTACCTCTAGTAGATGAGAAGAGAACAGACAGATCCTTGCTGGAGAGACCTTGCAATGGCCCACCAGTCCTCCCCCTCCCTTTTTTTATCTTCTCCCTCTATTTCCTACATCCCCATCTCCTTTATACTTCCCCCCAAACCCCGCCCCCCCCCCCCCCTTTTTTTTTCTGGTTCAATACAACCCCTGACTCAGCCTATGTCAGGAAGGTCTCATTAGCCATAGTTTCCATTCTTTTTCTTCCCGCCTTTTGTTCATCCACCACACCCTCCTCCCTCAGAAGACAGATGTGCCCCCCCTTTATTTTTTTCTTACTCTTCTATATACAGTAAAACCTTGGATTGCAAGCATAATTTGTTCCGGAAACATGCTTGTAATCCAAAGCACTTGTATATCAAAGCAAATTTCCCCATAAGAAATAATGGAAACTCAGATAATTTGTTCCACAGTCATTTATTCATAGGTCTTGTCTTGCAAAACGCTCTCAAACCAAGTTACTCCCAAACCGAGGTTTTACTGTACTATTTTTTTTCTTTTTATTGTGAATCCTTCAAATACCTTCCCTATAGACAAGTTGGGACTTCCCCAGATGTCCAATCCTGGTAAGTAGCTGATCAATATTTACTGTTTCATGTTTTAATAATTTCATTGCATTAGCGGTTCTTCACTCCGTATCCTGTTGTATGTGCACTGGTTCTCATGCTGATCCTTGTACAATATCAGTCCTACGTCTGAGATGTTTTTGCACTGCATGTAAACTCTGGAAGAATGAAAACTACAAGCCGACAGCCGCAAAGGCTGCTGGACCTATTTGTTTTCTATTCACAGAGGACTGTGAAGGAGCGATGTGGTCAGGTGGGAGGAGCCCGTGTCTTTTTTGAATTGTGGTACTGGGAGAAGATCCCCGGTCTGCTGTCACAGCGGGGATCGGTAAGGGGGGTGTAGCATGTTATGAAAGGTGAACGTATCCATTAACTACTCCCGGCCATGTAAGTGAATGGGGCTGTTGATTACACTGATAGGTGCTCAGTGGTGCCTGCGCTCGCTGGCATTCCTAATAACCATTGAAAGCAGGAAGCTGTATAATGAACTTTTTAAGTGATTTCCTCTTACTTCATGTTTTGATTTTGTAACAGGAAACAAAAGGCAATCTCCCCAATGGGAAGCAGATTGAAAAAAAAATATACATATATATATATATATATATATATATACTCACAGGGGTGACCAAAATGAAAAAAAAAAAGTTTTGTCTTTAGTTCTACTTTAACCTCTTTACAACTTTACGACTGTACTATATCAGTTTTACTGCTACAGGGCGGCTGCTCTGTGCAAATCACATACAGTATATAGACGTGATTATTCACTTCCGGGCCTGAAAGCACGCTGCCGGTGTCTCACTCCCTCTGTGATTTTACACAGCAGGAGTTGATCAGTGGGTCCCCCGGACTTGATGTCCACCGGGACTCGCCGATTGTTCAGTACTCAGGCAGAATGACAGACTACCTATGTAAACAAGGCAGACTGTCATTCTGTGAGTACAGAAGACATGGATCCTGTGAAGCAGAAACACCAATCCATGTCTTCATACAGTGAAAGCACCTCCCCCACAGTTAGAAAACACCCCCTAGGACACAGTTAACCCTTTGATCACCCCTGATGTTAATCCCTTCCCAGCCAGTGTCATTTGTACAGTGACAGTGCATATTTGTTAGGATTGATCACTGTATTAGTGTCACTGGTCCCCAAAAAAGTGTCCTAATTGTCACTTAGTGTCCAAATTGTCTGCCGCAATATCGCAGTTCCGCTATAAGTCGTTGATCGCCGCCATTACTAGTAAAAAATGAATAATAAATAAAAATAAATATATACCGTAGTTTCTAGACATGATAACTTTTGCACAAACCAATCAATATACACTTATATAATTTACCAAAAATATGTAGCAGAATTCATATTGGCCTAAATTTTAACCACTTGCCGACCGGGCTATAGTCGAAAGACGGCTGCAGCGCGGTCGGCTTATTCTGGGAGGGTGTCCATGGACTTCCTCCCAGAATCTTGCTCCCGTGCGCCCCCTGGGAAGCACACCCGGGAATATCCATGACCGCCGGGTCCTCTGGATCACAGTAAATGGCTGCTGACAACGGCCACTTACCACGTGATTGGTCCGTCAAAAGATAGAGCGATCACTTGTAAACAAACCGGTGTCATGTCCGGTTCCTCTCTCCCCTCTCTGTACAGATCGTACAAAGAGGGGAGAGATCAGGTGCTGCAGTGATGTGGGCTGGATGTGTACTGCCCATAGCGCTGATCTGTGCCCATTCCTGCACTCATCCAGCCAACCATCCATTCATACTCATCCATCCTCAGCAATACTCATCCATCCATCCATACTCATCCATGCTCAGCAATACTCATCCATCCATCCATACTCAGCAATACTCATCCATTCATACTCAGCCATGCTCAACCATGCTTAGCCATCCCCATCCACGGCTCATCCATGCCACTACAGTGCCTCAAAGTGTAATAGGTAGTCAAATTAGATTTGACATTTATGCCCCTAGAACACCTGATGGTGCTCCCTGCATGTTGGGTCTCTGTATGTGGCCAGGCTGTGTAAAAGTCTCACACATGTGGTATCACCATACTCAGGAGGAGTAGTAGAATGTATTTTGGGGTGTAATTTGTGGTATGCATATTCTGTGTGTGAGAAATAACCTGCTAATATAACAATTTTGTGAAAAAAAAGAAATCTTGATTTTGCAAAGAACGGTGGGAAAAAATTACAACTTCAAAAAACTCACCATGCATTTTTCTAAATACCTTGGACTGTCTACTTTACAAAAAGGGGTCATTTGGGGGTATTTGTACTTTCCTGACTTGTTAGATCTCAAGAAATGAGCTAGGCTGTCAGTACATCCGGTGTGATCAATTTTTAGTGATTGGCACCATAGATTGTAGACTCTATAACTTTCACACAGACCAAATAATATACACCGATTTGGATTATTTTTACCAAAGATATGTAGCAGTATAAAATGTGGCCAAAATGTATGCAGAAAAATTACTAATTTGCAAAATTTTATAACAGAAACAAAGAAAAATGTATATTTTTTTTTTACAGAACTTTCGGTCTGTTTTCATTTATAGCGCAAAAAAATAAAAAACCCAGCTGAGATTAAATGCCACCAAAAGAAAGCTCTATTTGTGTGAGAAAAAGGAGAAAAAATTCATATGGGTATAGTGTTGCATGACTGAGTAATTGTCATTCAAAGTGTGAGATCACTGAAAGCTGAAAATTGGTCTGGTTAGGAAGGGGGTTTAAGTGCCCAGTGGTCAAGTGGTTAAAGAAATTAGATTTTTTACACTTTTTATTGGATATGTTTTATAGCAGAAAGTAAAAAAAAAAATGTTTTACATTGGTAGCCTAGTGATAAGCTGAACTGTCCTGGGTTCAGCTCAGAAGGGGTTCAGTGAAGTTCAGACGCCAAACCCTTTTTTGTCCTAGAAAGTAAAATGAAGCCTGATAAGAATTAATCTATTTCTCCATCCTGAGAACATTTCTCACAAGTCATTAATCTTTCACTTTCCTGCACACTGGGCGTGTTTACAGCGCCTGTTTTTGTCTTCAGACATTTTTTTTTCTCCTCCATTACTAGTAAAAAAAATAATAAAAAATGTCATAAATCAATAACCTATTTTGTAGATGCGATAAGTTTTGTGCAAACCAATCAAAATACGATTATTGCGATTTTTTTTCTTTACCAATAATATGTAGAAAAATACATATTGGTCTAAACTGAGGAAAAATTTTTTTTTTGGATATTTATTTATTATAGCAAAAAGTAAAAAATATTGTGTTTTTTTTTTTTTTGTCAAAATTGTCACCTTTTTTTTGTTTATAGCACAAAAAAAACACAGAGGTGATCAAATACTACCAAAAGAAAGCTCTATTAGTGGGGAAAAAAAAATGACATATTCATTTGGGTACAGCGCCGCACGACCGCGCAATTGTCATTCAAAATGTTACAGCTCTGAAAGCTGGAAATTGGCCTGGGCAGGAAGGGGATGAAAATGTCCGGTATTGAAGGGGTTAATGCACTGAATGCAAACCATGAGGCTTTACAACCCCTTTAACCATTTCAGCCCCAGAAGATTTGGCTGCTTAATGACCAGGTCATTTTTTGCGATACGGCACTGCGTTGCTTTAACTGACAATTGCGCGGTCGTGCGATGTTGCACCCAAACAAAATTTACGTCCTTTTTTTTGCACAAATATAACTTTCTTTTGGTGGTATTTTATTTTATTTTCTGCGCTATAAACAAAAGAAGAGCGACAATTTTGAAAAAAAAACACTATCTTTTAATTTTTGCTATAATATCCCAAATTTAAAAAAAAAAAAAATTTTTTTAGGCCGATATGTATTCTTCTACATATTTTTGGGGGAAAAAAATCACAATAAGCGTATATTGATTGGTTTGTGAAAAATTATGGCATTTTTATTATTATTTTTTAAGTATAAAATGGAGATCATTGTAATATTTTATGTCACACAGTATTTGTGCAGCGGTCTTTCAAATGCAATTTTTTGGGAAAAAAACATTTTAATTAATAAAAAAAAAAAGAAAACACAATAGTTACCCCAATTGCATGGATGAGAGAGTTTGAGGTGGAGAAACTTGACTGGTCTGCACAGAGTCCTGACCTCAACCCGATAGAACACCTTTGGGATAAATTAGAGCAGAGACTGCGTCCCAATACTTTTGGTAATATAGTGTTGTTTTTTTACTAGGTGATCCGGCCCTACAATAACGGAATAGATAAGTGAAATGAACGAAATACAATATATGGAATAACAGATAAGGAGAGAAGGGTTGGAAAAAGATCAAAAGCCCATAATGTGGTATCAATGGGATAAGTTTCAGACCTCGATAAAAATTATATAATTTTAGTGAATGGGAACAAAACACCCCGTGGAGAGGGGGAGAGAATTTTTTTTTTTTTTAATGAATTTTTTATGAATGGAAAATAAGATAGTGGAAAATGGATGCAAATAAATGTAAGAGTAATTGTATAGAATAAGTAAGATAGGGATGAATGGAGTATGGACATGGTAAAGAAACATATATCAGATGGTTCGGTTTAGAATAGGTCATTAGAAAGTAGGACAGAAAGATGATATATTAAGGAAAGGATGCTATATAATAATATAAAGTTCAACTTGATGATGAAAGATATTTATATGTATTTGTATAATTGTTTTAAAAAATAATAAAGGAAGATTGAAAACAAATGATCAGTCTATAATTTTTATCATAGGTGTATTTTATATGATGGAGACAGAATATCAACCAAAAATCCAGAAAAAACACATCATACAAATGTTATAAATTGAGATGCAGTTCAGTGAGTAAAATAAGTATTTGATCCCCAAGCAAAACATGACTTATGCCCCGTACACACGATCGGGAATTTCCGCCAGCAAAAGATTGAGAGCAGGTTCTCTATTTTTCAGACGGAAAAAGTTCCTATCGGAAATTCCGATCGTCTGCAGCAATTCCGACGCACAAAATTCCTACGCATGCTCGGAAACAATTCGACGCATGCTCAGAAGCATTGAAATTAATTTTCTTGGCTCGACGTAGTGTTGTACGTCACCGTGTTCTTGACGGTCGAAAGTTCAGAGAACTTGTGTGACCGTGTGTATGCAAGGCAAGCTTGAGCGGAATTCCATTGGAAAAACCATCTAAGGTTTTTCCGACGGAAATTCCGATCGTGTGTATGGGGAATTAGTATTTGGTTGAGAAACTCTTGTTTGCAAGCACAGAGGTAAGACGTTTCTTGCCTCTCGTTGGTAACCAGTAGGGATGAGCCGGACACCCCCCGGTTTGGTTCGCAGCAAAACATGCGAACAGGCAAAACATTTGTGCGAACACCATTAAAGTCTATGGGACACGAATGTGAAAAATCAAAAGTGCTAATTTTAAAGGCTTGTATGCAAGTTCTTGCCATAAAAAGTGTTTGGGGACCTGGGTCCTGCCCCAGGGGACATGTATCAATGCAAAAGATGTTTTAGAAATGGCCGTGTTTTCAGGAGCAATGATTTTAATAATACTTAAGGTGAAACAATAAAAATGTTCCTTAAAATATCCTGCCTGGGGGGTCTCCTTAGTCTGCTTGTAAAGTAGCGCATCTTTCCCATGTTTATAACAGTACCGCAGCAAAATGATATTTCTAAAAGAAAAAATGGCATTTAAAATTGCTTGTGGCTATAATGTATTGTCGGATCCCGGCAATATAGATAAAGATCATTGAAAAAAACTGCATGGGTTCCCCCCCAGTCCATTACCAGGCCTTTTGGGTCTGGTATGAATATTAAGGGGAACCCCACGCCAAAAATACCAAAAACAAATGGGGTGGATGCCCCCCCAAAATCCATACCAGGCCCTTCAGGTCTGGTATGGATATTAAGGGGAACCACGCACCAAAATTGAAAACAAAATGGCGTGGGGGTCCCCCAGGCACTATATACTCTGAACAGCAGTATTTATACTATATGGCCTGCCCTATATACTCTGCAGAAAATTGAGCCTTAGGTGTTGGTGGTACCAGAACACATTGTAAGCCCTCACAGTTACTCTTGTTGGGCGCAGGACTGGGTCCTGCTGTGAAATATTATTATATTATAATATTATTATCAAAAATTGTAATTACATGGCCCTGTTAAACAGGGGCAGAACAATTAGGCCTTGGGTGGTGTTGGTGGTGCCCTAAACCAAAAACATTGTTGAAAGCTAGCATCATCAAGATTGAGGAGGAATAGGATAGTCGGCATAGGCAGTCTTCATGGGATCCTAGATCCATAGCAAATTCAATCAGTTACATCAGCATCAGGTGCTTGATAGCTGCTGATCCAAGACTGATTCATTTTTAAGAATGTGAGCCTATCAATGGAGTCTGTGGACAGACGCACTCTTTGATCCTTTACAAACCCTCTAGTAGCACTGAATGTGAGTTCAGAAAGCACGCTGGATGCAGGACAGGTCAGTAGCTCAATTGCATTGAGCAAGTTCTGGCCATCCATGCTGACATAATCCTCCTCCTCCTCTTCTTCTTCTTCCTGTGTGTTTGGTGTGCCTGCAGGAATGCTATCTGGATAAAGGGGGCCTTGAGAGGAAAGGAAGTCCTCCTCTTCCTCCTGCTGTTCTGCCTCAAGTGCCCTGTCAATGATTCCATGAAGCGTGTGCTGCAGCAGGAAGACTAAAGGGACAGTGTCACTTATACATGTATTGTCGCTGTTCACCATCCTTGTGGCCTCCTCAAATGGTGACAGGAGAGTGCATGCATCCATGAACAGTAGACACTGACGTGGCAAAAAGAAGCCAAGCTCCCCTGACCCTGTCCTGGTGCCATACTCGCACAGGTACTCATTGATGGCCCTCTTCTGTCTGTGCAGCCACTGCAGCATTGCCAACGTTGAGTTCCACTTTGTAAGCATGTCACAAATGAGGCGGTTGGTGGGCAGGTTGCATTCCCTTTGAATGTCAGCCAGCCGAGCACTGGCATTGTATGACAGGTGGAAATGACCACCACAGACTTTTCTGACCTGCCTCAGGAGATCTTGTAAGCCTGGGTACCTTGTCAAGAACCGCTGCACCACCAAATTCAGGATGTGTGCCAAACATGAACCAGGGGTCAAGTTTCCTTGTTGGAGGGCGGAGAGAGGGTTGGTGCCATTGTCGCATACAACCATTCCTGGCTGAAGCTGGCATGGCTTCAACCACCTCTGAGCCATCCCCAGTGTGGCTCCTGTCCCCTAGGCAGACCAACTCAAGCACCGCATGGCATCTTTTAGCCGGACTGCTTGCATAGCCACTTGAACGCTTATGGAGCACTGCTGGTTCAGAGGACAAATCTGCAGAAGAGGCCATAGAGGATAAAGAAGAGGAGGGGGTGGAGGAGAGAGATGTGGCAGAATCACTACTAGCATTTTGGAGGCGTGGTGTCGGAACAAGCTCCAACAACACTGAACCCTGTCCTGCATCCTTCCCAGCTGCCAGCAGAGTTACCCAGTGCGCTGTGAAGGAAAGGTAACGTCCCTGCCCATGCCTGCTGGACCATGAGTCCGCGGTAATATGAATCTTACTGCTAACCTCCCTGTCCAACAAGGCCAAAACATTGCCTTCCACATGCCAGTAGAGAGCCTGAATCAGGGCCATCTTTACCGCGGGGCAAACGGGGCAGCTGCCCTGGGCCCAGTCATTGTTGGGGGGCCCAAACAGCTTCCCGCTGGAGTTCCACCACCTTCGGCGCTGGTCATGCTGGCTGCTCGTTACTGTAATCTGGGAGAGGAGCGCTGCTTCTGTATTTATAAGTTACAGCGCTCTTCTCTTTGCGGACATTCAGACCCCTCCCTGCTCCATACATCTATGTCTGTGAGAGCAGAGGAGGGAGGGGCGGGGAATCTACTGTATACATGCGGAAGCTCCTCCAGAGACTGGCAGCCTGCACGGACATGCACGGCTCTTCTGCCGCACCACTCTGTTGTTTGGGTGAGGTGAGCTCTAAAAACTTTAATCCGAGGGGAGGAGAGCTTTTTTTCTCTGGGGGGATTGGGGTTGGACATGGATGTATAGCACACTCCCTCAACCATACATTATGCACATAGTACACCCCTTAATCCTGCACTTTGAACATGTAGCGCACCCTTTAATCCTGCACTCTGCATGTTGCGCACCCTTAAATCCCGCACTCTGCATGTAGCGCACCCCTCGATCCTGCACTCTGCATATAAAGCACCCCTCAATCCTGCACTCTGCACATAGCGCAACCCTGCACTCTGCAGGTAGTGCACACCTGAACTCTGCACATTGCACGCCCCTGAACACTGTACTGTGAACATAGCGCACCCCTCAATCCTGCACTCTGCACATAACACACCCCTCAATACTGCACTCTGCACATAGCTCACCTCTGAACCCTGCACTCTACACATAGCGCACCCCTCATTGCTGCACTCTGCACGTATTGCACCTCTGAACCCTGCATGTAGCTCATCCCTCAACCCTGCACTCTGTACATATCACAACCCTGCACTCTGCACATAGCGCGCTCTTCTGTATATAGGTCACTCCTGAACTCCTGGTATGTAACAGGAATCTTTATGTAGCGCACACGCCTCAACCCGGCACTCTGTATGTAGCGCACATGCCTCAACCCTGCACTCTGTATATAGCGCACTCCTTAACCTGCACTCTGCAGATAACGCACCCCTCAATACTGCACTCAGCACATAGCTCACCTCTGAACCCTGCACTCGGCACATAGCGCACCCCTCAATACTGCACTCTGCACAAAGCGAACCTCTCAACCCTGCATGTGGCTCATCCCTCAACCGCACACTCTGTACATAGCGCAACCATGCACTCTGTACATAGCGAACTCTTCTGTATATAGTTCACTCCTGAACTTCTGGTATGTAACAGGAATCTTTATGTAACGCACACGCCTCAACCCGGCACTCTGTATATAGCACACTCCTTAACCTGCACTCTGCACATAGTGCACCCCTCACCCCTGCATATAGTGCAAGTCTCAACTCTGCACGTAGCGCACCCCCCAACCCTGCACTCTGTATGTAGAACACTCTTCTGTATATAGTTCACTTATGAACTCCTAGTATGTAACAATGCCTCAACATTAGTGTAGTTTGGCCACACCCACAATTCGATTCAGAGATCTTTAGCAACCAATCAGTGACCAAGAATGGTTTGCAGTAACCGCTAGAAACCAATTATCAGTAATGATGTACAGTAACCTCTAGCAACCAGTCAGTGGTAATGATGTGCAGTAATCACTAGCAACCAGTGAGCAGTAATGATGTACAGTAACCTATATCAACCATTTAGCAAGCAGAAATGATGTGCTGTAACCTCTAGCAACTAATCAGTGAGCGGTAATGATATTCTGTAACCTCTGGCAACCAATCGCAATTGCTACCTGATCTGCTGCAGTAAACTGATTTTGGGGGGGCACAAGAAAATGTTTGCCCAGGGTCCAATCAATATTAAAGACGGCCCTGGCCGGAATGGCCTTCCGTGAAAAGAAATGGCGTTTTGGAACTTACCACGAGGTACACATTCCACAAATTCACAAAGGGGCAGTGTCTACCAGCAGTTGCAGTGCTAGCAATTTGGCCAAGCTAGCATTTAGATGCTGAGCATGTGGATGGCTGGGACCAAATTTTTTTTTACAGTTCAGCAACTGGGGTAGGGAAATTTGCCTGCTAAAATCAATTGGTGATGTCCTGCTAGCAGAATGGCTGCAAGTACACCTATTGCTAAACCTTCATTCCTCTCAGTGCAGGTTTTTGGGAGGACTGGAGGTATAGAAGGGTTGGAGATCCCAGATGAGGAGCAAGTAGAAGTCCGCCTTTTTCTGTGATGTGGGCCTTTCAAGTGCTGTTGCCATCGAACTGCATGGCAGGTCGTCATATGTCTGGTCAAGCACGTGGTGCCAAGCGGCTGCTGATCTGGCCACGCTTGATCTGCTTCAGACATAGTTTGCAAACAGCAAGGGTGCAATCTGCTGCACACATGTCAAAAAAGGCCCACACCAGGGAGGGGATGATGAGGTCACTGACTGTACTTGGGTGCCTGAGAAGAGGAGGAGGCACAACTCCAATGAGGCAGGATGTCCTCTAGGGGGCAGCTTAAGGGTAGCCACCCTATTGCATCACACCGCAGAGCTCCGCAGGTGCAGGGCACTGCTGAATCCCCGCTGACTTTTAAAAGTTCCTTGGTGTGGGCCTTTTTCGACATGTGTGCAGCAGATCGCACCGTTGCTGTTTGCAACCTATGTCTGAAGCAGATCAAGTGTGGCCAGAACAGCAGCTGCTTGGGCACCACATGCTTGACCAGACATATGACGACCTGCCATGCAGTCCATTGGCAACATGTCAGAAACCATGAATCAGACCGAGACAGAAGTGCAGTTAAAAATCACACTTGTTTATTAATAATAATAATAATACTAATAATTATAGTAAAAGGTAAACAGAGCAACGTAGTCAAATCATAGCCATAGTTTGGTAACTGGAATGGATAGTCAGACAAGCCAGGACGTCAGGGAGCCAGAGATCAGTGTACTTCAGGACAGGCCAGGAAATCGGGATACCAGAGAATCAGCGTAGTGGAACAGCAAGCAGGATCAGGAACCAGAAGGAACGTCAGCCAAGCAAGTCTTCAACAGGTACACAGAAGAGCCTCTGGATGTGTTGACCAAGGCGAAGGCAGAGAGGGACTGAACTGAACAGCTTAAGTAACCAGCAGGATGACAAACAGGATATCATCATCAGGTGAGTCACTGCGGAAAAGTTTGGAGCTGGCAATAAACCAACAGCTGAGTGGCCTGCTCTTAGAAGGAAGGGCTGAGCTCAGCCCTGACACAACAGCACCTGAAAGACCCACATCATAGAAAAAGGCAGACTTATCCTTGCTCCTCATCTGGGATCTCCAACCCTACTATACCTCCAGTTCTCTAAAAAACCTGCACTGAGAGGAATGTAAGGTATAGCAATAGGTGTCCCAAGTACTTGCAGCCAATCTGCTAGCAGTACACCACCAATTGATTTTAGCAGGCAAATTTCCCTACCCCAGTTGCTGAACCGTAAAAAAGAAATTCAGTCCCAGCCATCCACATGCTCAGCATCTAAATGCTAGCCTGTCCAAATTGCTAGCACTGCAACTGCTGCTTTTTCAGCTGGTAGACTCTGCCCCCTTTCATGAATTTGTGGAATGTGCTGTACCTCAGTGGCAGGTTCTAAAATGCCATTTCTTCTCACGGAAGGCCATTCCGGCTCTCTACCGACATGCGGAAGGCAATGTTTTGGTCTCGTTGGACAGGGCGGTCAGCAGTAAGGTTCATATTACTGCTGACTCATTGTCCAGCAGGCATGGGCAGGGAAGTTGCCTTTCCTTCACGGTGCACTGGGTAACTCTGCTGGCAGCTGGGAAGGATGCAGGACAGGGTTCAGTGTTGGAGCTTGTTCTGCCACCACGCCTCCAAAATTCTAGTAGTGATTCTGCCACAGCTCTCTCCTCCAACCCCTACTCTTCTTCTTTCTATATGGCCTCGTCTGCAGATCTGTCCCACGAACCAGCAGTGCTCCGTAAGCATTCAAGGGTAAGCAGTCATGCTAAAAGATACCATGCGGTGCTTGATTTGGTCTGCCTAGGGGACAGGAGCCACACAGGGGAAGAGATTCTGTCAGCTCTGCAGGGGCAGGCTCAGATGTGTTTGACTCCATGCCAGCTTCAGCCTGGAATGATTGTATGCGACAATGGCACCAACCTTCTCTCCACCCTCCGACAGGGACACTTGACCCATGTCCCCTGTTTGGCACACGTCCTGAATTTGGTGGTGCAGCGGTTCTTGAACAGGTATCCAGGCTTACAAAATCTCCTGAGGCAGGCCAGAAAAGTATGTGTTCATTTCTGCCAGTCATAGAATTTCAGTACTCGGCTGGCTGACATTCAAAGGGAATCCAACCTGCCCACCAACCGCCTCATTTGTGACATGTCCACCAGGTGGAACTCAACGTTGGCAATGCTGCAGTGGCTACACACACAGCAGAGGGCCATCAATGAGTACCTGTGCGATTATGGCAATTTTAAAGGCTAATGTGCAAGGTATTGTCCTAAAAAGGGTTTGGGGACCTGGGTCCTGCCCCAGGGGACATGTATCAATGCAAAAAAAGTTTTAAAAAACGGCCGTGTTTTTCGGAAGCAGTGATTTTAATGATGCTTAAAGTGAAAAAAAAGTGAAATATTCCTTTAAATATCGTACCTGGGGGGTGTCTATAGTATGCCTATAAAGTGGCATGTGTTTCCCGTGCTTAGAACAGTCCCTGCACAAAATGACATTTTTGAAGGAATATAAAGTCATTTAAAACTGCTTGCGGCTTTAATGTAATGTCGGGTCCCGGCAACATGGATGAAAATCAGTGAGACAAACGGCATGGGTAGCCCCCCCCCCCCCCCCCAGTCGATTACCAGGCCCTTTGGGTCTTGTGTGGATATGAGGGGAACTCCGCACCAAGATTAAAAAAAGGAAAGGCGTGGGGCCCCCAGGCCCTACATGCTCTGAACAGCAGTATACAGGCGGTGCAGACAAAACAGGGACTGTAGGTTTGTTGTTAAGTAGAATCTGTTTGTAATTTTGAACTGATACATTTTTAAAGTGTAGCTCCAACCAAAAAATCTATTTTTAAGCTTTTTGGAAAACATAGGGAAGGGTTATCACACCTGTAACATTTGTTTTGCTGTCTGTGCACCTCTTCAGAAGATTTCACCTCACTTTCTGTCCCAATGACAAATGTTTTTTGAAAATTTGGGGTTTTTAGTGAAACAAGGATTGGTGATAAAGCATCAGTGGAAAGGAGACACGTTTTTCCCATATTAACTCTTACAGGAGAGAATTTCCCTTCCTAGGGGTAGATTTTATCTCACTTCCTGTTGTCTCCTTCTGTTTGCAAGTAGGAGTCGTTTGTAAGTTGGATGTTTGAAAGTAGGGGCCTGCCCTATATACTCTGCAGAAATTGGGGCCTTAGGTGTTGGTGTTGCCACAACACTGTAAACCTTCACAGTTACTCTTGGTGGGCGCAGGAACAGGCCCTACTGTGAAATATTAGATCAAGAGTTGTAATTACATGCCTCTGTTGAACAGTGGTAGAAAAATCAGGCCTTTGGTGGTGGTGGTGGTGGTGCTGGTGCCACAACACCGTTAGTCCTCACAGTTACTCTTGGTGGGCGCTGGAACGGGCCCTGCTGTGAAATATAATATCAAGAATTGTAATTACATGCACCTGTTGAACAGGGGCAGAAAAATTGGGCCTTTGGTGGTGGTGGTGTTGCCGCAACACTGTAAGCCCTCACAGTTACTCTTGGTGGGCGCAGGAATGGGCCCTGCTGTGAAATATTAGAACAAGAATTGTAATTGCATGTCGCTGTTGAACAGGGGCAGAAAAATTGGGCCTTAGGCACTGGTGCCACGACACTGCAACCCCTCACAGATGTAAGTATCGTAAATTAAACACTGCATTATCAAAAAAGGTGCAGAAAAAGGTGAAGCAGCTACATACAGTGCAACAACAACCACGAAAATACAACATATAAAGAAAAATGTAGCGCATAAACACCAAACTGTGAGGATCTACAAAAAATGTTCATAAATGGTAACACCATCTATACAATGGAAATAACTCTGGAGTCTCTCATCGTAAAGTGGATAAGTGAAGTCAATCCAATAAACCGTGTATAATTGAAAAATGTCCCACTGATTGAAGCTGGGTAGGTGAAAAAAGCAGTTGATGTTCAGGCATAGGCAGATAGTTAAATCCCCGAGAACATATCCATCGGCTGTATAAATCTTGATAAAAGTAGTGTGTAAAAAACTGTTACCAGATGTACTGGACTCCCGTGTCAGCGACAGGGAATCACTTAGGCAGGGTGCCCCACCGGGCGTTGGAAAGGTTGTCCTGGCTCACCGAACCCTCCAGGTCAGACTCTGCGTGGATCTCAAGGGGTCACCAGGTAGGTCCTCGCGATGAATGGCCAAAGCACGAATCAAAGGGAACAGAACATCTCCACTGGAACTGAAGTGGGAACTGGATTCTCATTTAAATAGCATGTGGAGAAAGGAAAAAATGCCTCCACATAGTGCCTCCACATAGTGTAGATGAAAAAAGTTGTTTTTTTATTGCTAAAAAGCCAGATAACAGTTAAAAATGTGATCACAATTAAAAAACAAAGAAGGGCAACAAGGAGGATGCTTTTAACTGTTATCTGGCTTTTTAGCAGTAAAAAAACAACTTTTTTCATCTATAGTTGGAGTGCAGGAATGAGCTCTGCTGCAAATATTGCAGCAAAAATTGTAATTATATGCCCCTGTTAAACAGGGGCTGAAAATTTGGGCCTTGGGCACTCGTGCTGGTGCCACAACACTGCAACCCCTCACAGATACTCTAGTTGGAGTGCAGGAATGAGCCCTGCTGCAAAGTATTGCATCAAAAATTGTAATTACATGCCCCAGTTAAACAGGGGCAGAAAAATTGCCACAACACTGCAACCCCTCACAGATGCTATAGTTGGAGTGCAGGAATGAGCCCTGCTGCAAAGTATTGCATCAAAAATTGTAATCATATGCCCCTGTTAAACAGGGGCTGCAAAATTGGGCCTTGGGCACTGGTGCCACAACACTATAACCCTTCACAGATACTATAGTTGGAGCGCAGGAATGAGCCCTGCTGCAAAGTATTGCATCAAAAATTGTAATCACACGCCCCTGTTAAACAGGGGCAGAAAAATTGGGCCTTGGCCACTGGTGGCGGTGCCCAGAACCAAAAATGTTCTTACAAGCTATCAGCATGAAAATTGAGGAGGAAGAGTATTGTCACTCAGCATAACAGGATAGTCACTCAGCATCAGCATAGACAGTCTTGAAGGGATCTTACAATAAAAAAAAAAATCAATTGGTTACATCAGCATCAGGTGCTTGGTAGCTGGTAATCCAAGACTGATTCATTTTTATGAAGGTCAGCCGATCGACCGATTCGGTGGACAGAAACACCCTGTGATCGGTCACAAAGCCTCCAGCAGCACTGAATGTGCGTTCCAAAAGAACGCTGGATGCAGGACAGGCCAGTAGCTCAATTGCTTACTGTGCAAGCTCTGGCCAGTGATCCATCCTTAAGACCCAGTAACCCAGAGGATTTTCGATGGGAAAGGTGTCCAAGTCAGATCTTGCCCCTAGGTAATCCTGCACCATGTGAATCAGACGCTGGCGATGGTTGCCGGAACCAATCAGACCTTGGGGCTGTGGACTAAAAAATTGTCTGAATGCATCGGTCAGATGGCCATCTTCTCCACTGCTCCTTCTTTGACTGACCGAAGCCTCAGCAACACGTTGTCCAGGAGGACCAGGAAATTGTAACCTCCCAGGCTCTGGAAACGCATTGCACAAACCTTTCTGCAAGGCCTCCCGAAGATGTTTCATCCTCTGCTCCCTCTGCGACGGCAAGATAAGGTCCACAATCTTATCCTTGTAACATGGATCAAGGAGGGTTGCCAGCCAGTAATGATCCCTCCAATTGATACCACAAATACGAGGATCCTTCCGCAGACTTTGCAGGATCAGGGAGGCCATGCAGCATAGGTTTGCTGAGGCATTCGGTCCAGAGTCCTCTGGGTCACTAAGGACGACATGATCTGCAGCCACCTCCTCCCAGCCACGTACAAGTACATGGTTTTCTTCGGACCGTAAATGATCCCTTGAAGACTGCTGCTGATGCTGAGTGCCAGGCTCCACCTCCATGCTGACACAACCCTCCTACTCCTCCTCGTCCTCTTCCTGTGTGATCGGCGGGCACGCAGGAACGCTGTCTGGATAAAGGGGGCCTTGAGAGGTAAGGAAATCCTCCTCTTCCTGCCTCTGTTCTGCCTCAAATGCCCTGTCCATTATTCTACGCAGCATGTGCTCCAACAGGTGGACAAGAGGGACAGTGTCACTGATGCATGCACTGTCACTGCTCACCATCCTTGTGGCCTCCTCAAATGGTGACAGGACAGTGCATGCATCCCCGATCATAGCCCACTGGCGTGGGGAAAAAGAACAAGGTCCCCTGACCCTGTCCTGGTGCCATAGTCGCATAGGTACTCATTGATGGCCCTGTGCTGTGTGTGCAGCATGGCCAACGTTGAGTTCCACCTGGTGGGCATGTCACAAATTAGGCGGTTCTTGGGCAGGTTAAATTCCTTTTGGAGGTCAGCCAGCTGAGCACTGGCATTATATGACCGGCGGAAATGGACACAGACTTTCCTGGCCTGCCTCAGGACATCTTGTAAGCCCGGGTACCTGCCCAAGAACCACTGCACCACAAAGTTAAGGACGTGAGCAAAACAGGGCACATGGGTCAGTTGTTCATGTCGGAGGGCAGAGAGGAGGGTGGTGCCATTGTCGCAAACCACCATACCTGGCTTAAGCTGGCGTGGCATCAACCACCTCTGAACCTGCCCCTGCAGAGCTGACAGAATCTCTACCCCAGTGTGGCTCCTGTCCCCCAAGCAAACCAGCTCAAGCACCGCATGGCATCTTTTTGCCTGCATGCTTGCGTAGCCCCTTGAGCACCTACGGAGCACCGCTGGTTCCGAGGACAAATCAGCACAGAAAGATGCCATGGAGGAAGAAGAAGAGGAGGGTGTGGAGGAGAGGGGTGTGGCAGAATCACCATTAGTAGAATTTTGGAGGCATGGTGGCGAATCAACCTCCAACACTACTGCACCCTGTCCTGTATCCTTCCCAGCTGCCAGAAGAGTCACCCAGTGTGCGGTGAAAAATAGGTAACGTCCCTGTCCATGTCTGCTGGACCATGAGTCAGCAGTAATATGCACCTTACCGCTGACCGTCTGGTCCAGCGAGGCCAAGACATTGCCTTCCACATGCCGGTAGAGAGCCAGAATCGCCTTCCGTGAGAAAAAATGGCATTTGGGAACCTGCCACTGAGGAACCGCACATTCCACAAACTCACGGAAGGGGGCAGAGTCTATCAACTGAAAAGGCAGCAGTTGAAGTGCAAGCAATTTAGCCAAGCTAGCATTCAACCGCTGGGCATGTGGATGGCTGGGAGCGAACTTCTTTCAACGGTGCAGCAGCTGGGGCAGGGAAATTTGCCTGCTACAATGAGACGTTGGTGTACCGATAGCAGGTTGCCCGCAAGTACTTGGCTGTGACACACCTAATTCTACACCTTCACTCCTCTCAGTGCAGGTTTCAGAGAGGACTGAAGGTATAGTCGGGTTGGAGATCCCAGCTGATGAGGAGCAAGGAGAGGTCCTCTTTGTTCTTTGGTGTGGGTCTTTTAGGTACGCTTGCCAACGAACTGCATGGCAGGTCGACATATGTCTGATCGAGCATGTGGTGCCCAAGCGGGTGATGTTTTGGCTACGCGAGATACGCTTGAGACATATGTTGCAAATAGCAGTGGTGGGATCTGATGCACTCGTCTCAAAAAAGGCCCACACCAAAGAACTTTTGGAATAATGCGCAGAGACAGCAGCGCACTGCACATGCGGAGCTCTGCGGTTTGATGCAGTCAGTGTGCTGCCCTTAAGCTGGCTCCTGGAGGGAATCCTGCCTCATTGGAGATGTGCCGCCTCCTCCTCTCTCCTATCAGGCACCCACATGGAGTCAGTGACCTCATCATCCCCACCCTCCTCATCACTGGAGCAAAGCTGGCAGTATGCTGAAGCTGGGGGAACATGACTGCCAGATTGATGTCCTTCTTGGGCACCCACTCTCTCTGGGCTCACGTTACTGCCTTCCTCTAGCTGGGTACCATCATCAGAGCCTTCAAAATGCTGGGCATCCTCCTGGAGCATGTACCCAACACTGTGGTCAAACATTTCGGGGGACTCCTCAGGAGGACATGGTGGGGCTGGGAAGGAGTGACTGATGCCATTGAGCCGAGAGAAGAGGCCCCATTGGCAGCTGGTTTGCCAGACAAATTTCCCTGAGCCTGGGTGAGAGAGGATGAGGAGGATGAGGACGGCTTGGTCATCCACTCTACCGAGTCTTCCTCATGTTGTGTCTCAACACAGCCAGCTGCCGTAAAAAAGGACAAGCATGTCCCACTGCCACGTGCTGATGAGGATGCACTGTCTCCACGACCAGCACTGTTGCCTCTAGACACAGAGCCTGCTTGCCCTCTTTTATTGGCTTGTGACTGTCTGCCTCTCCTTGTTGGCCTTCCAGACATACTAATGGCCTACAGTGAGATGTAGCTGCACAAAGCTGGGATGTACTGCCTGCCTGTAGTTTTATTAGTATGAGAACACCAGCAATTGTCTTCAGGTAGCTTTAGGTGCACACTGTGCAGAGGACACAGTACACCAATGCCGCGTACACACGAGCGGACTTTCCGGCGGAAAGTGTGTGGGCTAGTCCAATAGCTTTTTGGGCTAAAATTCCGATGAACCTAGAAATAGAACATGTTTCAAATCTGTCTGACGGACTCAAATTCCGACGGACTAAAATTGGGAAAACCGTTTGTCTGTGTGCTGGTCTGACGGACCAAATACGACACAAGGAAAGCTATTGGCTACTGGCTATTGAACTTCCTTTATTGGTCCTGTTTACGTCATCATGTTCAAACCGAACCGACTTATGAACGGACCTAGTCCTATTGTGTGTGGCCAAGTCCATTGGTTCAGAAAGTCCGTCGGACCTAGTCAGAAAGTCCGTCGGAAAGACCATATATATATATATATATATATATATATATATATATACAACACCTA
This sequence comes from Aquarana catesbeiana, assembly GCA_037953035.1. Lineage (NCBI taxonomy): Eukaryota > Metazoa > Chordata > Amphibia > Anura > Ranidae > Aquarana > Aquarana catesbeiana. Next base: position 878,500 of record JBBHAA010001355.1, on the reverse strand, counting down.
GGATGCATATATATACACAATACACTGTAAGTGCAGCTAACTGACTCGCCTGCCTACTCTATCTAACTTGAATAAAATGACTCTGTCTATCTGTCCGCCGCCGCCACAACACACTGCACAAGGCTGCCACGCAATTGTCTTCAGGTAGCTTTAGGTGCACACTGTGCAGAGGACGCACTACACTAACTGTAAATACTGCAGCTGCCTGTGGTACTAATAGGATCAGAAGAACACCACCAATTTTCTTCAGGTAGCTTTAGGTGCACACTGTGCAGAGGACACACTACACTAACTGTAAATTCTGCAACTGCCTGTGGTACTAATAGGATCAGAAGAACACCACCAATTTTCTTCAGGTAGCTTTAGGTGCACACTGTGCAGAGGATGCACTACACTAACTGTAAATACTGCAGCTGCCTGGGGTAAACATAGGATCAGAAGAACACCAGCAATTTTCTTCAGGTAGCTTTAGGTGCACACTGTGCAGAGGACGTACTACACTAACATTAAATACTGCAGCTGCCTACGGTACTAATAGGATCAGAAAAACACCACCAATTTTCCTCAGGTAGCTTTAGGTGCACACTGTTTAGAGAACACAGTACACTAACAGTAAATACTGTAGCTGCCTGCCTGTGGTATTAATAGGATCAGAACAACAGCAATTGTCTTCAGGTAGCTTTAGGTACACACTGTGCAGAGGACGCACTACACTAGCTGTAAATATTGCAATTGCCTGCGGTACTAAAAGGATCAGAAGAACACCACCAATTTTCTTCAGGTAGCTTTAGGTGCACACTGTGCAGAGGACGCACTATACTAACTGTAAATACTGCAGCTGCCTGTGGTACTAATAGGATCAGAAGAACACCAACAATTTTCCTCAGGTAGCTTTAGGTGCACACTGTGCAGAGGACACAGTACACTAACTGTAAATACTGTAGCTGCCTGCCTGTGGTATTAATAGGATCAGAACAACAGCAATTGTCTTAAGGTAGCTTTAGGTGCACACTGTGCAGAGGACGCACTACACTAACTGTAAATACTGTAACTGCCTGCGGTACTAATAGGATCAGAAGAACACCACCGATTTTCTTCAGGTAGCTTTAGGTGCACACTGTGCATAGGATGCACTACACTAACTGTAAATACTGCAGCTGCCTTCAGTACTAATAGGATCAGAAGAACACCACCAATTTTCTTCAGGTAGCTTTAGGTGCACACTGTGCAGAGGACGCACTACACTAACTGTAAATACTGCAGCTGCCTGCGGTACTAATAGGATCAGAAGAAAACCAACAATTTTCCTCAGGTAGCTTTAGGTGCACACTGTGCAGAGGACACAGTATACAAACTGTAAATACTGTAGCTGCCTGCCTGTGGTATTAATAGGATCAGAACAACAGCAATTGTCTTCAGGTAGCTTTAGGTGCACACTGTGCAGAGGATGCACTACTCTAACTGTAAATACTGCAGCTGCTTGCCTGTGGTACTAATAGGATCAGAACAACAGCAATTATCTTCAGGTAGCTTTAGGTGCACACTGTGCAGAGGACGCACTACACTAACTTTAAATACTGCAGCTGCCTGCCTGTGGTATTAATAGGATCAGAACAACAGCAATTGTCTTCAGGTAGCTTTAGGTGCACACTGTGCATAGGACACACTACACTAACTGTAAATACTGCAGCTTCCTGCGGTACTAATAGGATCAGAAGAATACCACCAATTTTCTTCAGGTAGCTTTAGGTGCACACTGTGCAGAGGATGCACTACACTAACTGTAAATACTGCAGCTGCCTGCGGTACTAATAGGATCAGAAGAACACCACCAATTTTCTTCAGGTAGCTTTAGGTGCACACTGTGCAGAGGACGCACTACACTAACTGTAAATACTGTAGCTAATAGGACTAATAGGATCAGAAGAACACCACCAATTTTCTTCAGGTAGCTTTGGGTGCACACTGTGCAGAGGACGCACTACACTAACTGTAAATACTGTAGCTAATAGGATTAATAGGATCAGAAGAACACCAGCAATTTTCCTCAGGTAGCTGTAAATACTGTAAAAATACTTGCCTGCCTGTCAGTAGGAAGAGAATAACAGAAACGGATCTAGCTAAACTGAATACAGTGTATATATATACATATACAACACCGGAATGGTAATCTAATGGATAGAACTTAACCAAGCTCACAATGGTCAGATGCCCATATACCAATACCAATGTGGACCTATCTCCAGATACACAACTTTCTCAATTCCAAGGCTTGTCCTGAGTCAGTTTCTCTGCCTCCTACTCCTTTTGAGAGCTTATGCGCCAAGACCGCACCCCAACAACATGTAATTTCCTCGGTTAATGCCTTTCTCTTCTCGAATAAGCCCTCTAATGCTGGGAAGGTTCGCACAACCTGGGAACAAGATCTCAATACAATCCTTTCCTGAAGAATGGGATCACATAGGTTTTCAAACTAAGTTACTCCCAAACCGAGGTTTTACTGTACTATTTTTTTTCTTTTTTATTGTGAATCCTTCAAATACCTTCCCTATAGACAAAGTTGGGACTTCCCCAGATGTCCAATCCTAGTATGTAGCTAATCAATATTTACTGTTCCATATTTTAATAATTTCATTGCATTAGCGGTTCTTCACTCCGTATCCTGTTGTATGTGCTCTGGTTCTCATGCTGATCCTTGTACAATATCAGTCCTCCGTCTGAGATGTTTTTGCACTGCATGTAAACTCTGGAAGAATGAAAACTACAAGCCGACAGCCGCAAAGGCTGCTGGACCTATTTGTTTTCCATTCACAGAGGACTGTGAAGGAGCGACGTGGCCAGGTGGGAGGAGCCCGTGTCTTTTTTGAATTGTGGCACTGGGAGAAGATCCCCGGTCTGCTGTCACAGCGGGGATCGGTAAGGGGGGTGTAGCATGTTATGAAAGGTGAACGTATCCATTAACTACTCCCGGCCATGTAAGTGAATGGGGCTGTTGATTACACTGATAGGTGCTCAGTGGTGCCTGCGCTCGCTGGCATTCCTAATAACCATTGAAAGCAGGAAGCTGTATAAAGACCGTAGCATTATTGCCATTATACATGATGTTCTGCCTCTGCCAAATGGGTAAATGTTCGGGTGTTTGTTTGAATTCCTGAACAGCTAAGGTTTGGTCTGAACTTGTGTTCGGAATGAAAGTTCATCCATAGTTATCCTTGGTACAGAAATAGAGGGGGATCTTCCAATGGGCACACCAGTTCTGGGAGACAACCAGGGATTCTCTTCCTTTTTAAATGATTTCCTCTTACTTCCTGTTTTGATTTTGTAACAGGAAGCAAAAGGAAATCTCCCCAATGAGAAGCAGATTGAAAAAAAAATATAAATATACTAACAGGGGTTATGACCCTCGCTTACGCTAACCAACATGAAAAAAAAAAGTTTTGCCTTTAGTTCTATTTTAACCTCTTTACAACTTTACAACTGCCCTATATCAGTTTTACTGCTACAGGGTGGCTGCTCTTTGCACAGTCACATACAGTATATAGACGTGATTCTGCACTTCCAGGCCTGAAAGCACGCTGCCGGCGGCTCACTCCCTCTGTGATTTTACACAGCAGGAGTTGATCAGTGGGTCCCGCAGACTCGATGTCCACCGGGACTCGCCGATCGTTCGGTACTCAGGCAGAATGACAGACTTTCTATGTAAACAAGGCAGACTGTCATTCTGTGAGTACAGAAGACATGGATCCTGTGAAGCTGAAACACCAATCCATGTCTTCATACAGTGAAAGCACCTCCATCACAGTTAGAAAACACCCCCTAGGGACACAGTTAATCCTTTGATCGCCCCTGATGTTAACCCCTTCCCAGCTAGTGTCATTTGTACAGTGACAGTGCATATTTGTTAGGATTGATCACTGTATTAGTGTCACTGGTCCTCAAAAAAGTGTCTTAATTGTCACTTAGTGTCCGATTTGTCTGTCGCAATATATTGCAGTCCCGCTATAAGTCGTGGATTGCTGCCATTACTAGTAAAAAATTAATAATAAATAAAAATAAATATGTCCCATAGATTGTAGACATGATAACCTTTGCACAAACCAATCAATATACACTTATATAATTTACCAAAAATATGTAGCAGAATACATATTGGCCTAAATCTTAACCACTTGCGGACCGGGTCATAGCCGAAAGACAGCTGCAGCGCGGTCAGCTTATTCTGGGAGGGCGTCCATGGACTGGTGTGCTCCCCCTGAGGCGCACACCCGGGAATAACCATGACCGCCGGGTCCTCTGGATCACAGTAAATGGCTGCTGACAGCGGCCGTTTACCACGTGATCGCTCCGTCAAATCACAGAGCGATCACTTATAAACAAACTGGCATCATGTCCGGTTCCTCTCTCCCCTCTCTGTACAGATCGTACAGAGAGGGGAGAGATCAGGTGCTGCAGTGATGTGGGCTGGATGTGTACTGCCCATAGCGCTGATCTGTACCCATTCCTGCACTCATCCAGTCATCCATCCATCCATGCTCATCCATCCTCAGCAATACTCATCCATCCCCAGCATTACTCATCCATCCATACTCATCCATCCATCCATACTTATCCATCCATCCATCCATACTCATCCATGCTCAGCATTACTCATCCATCCATACTCATCCATGCTCAGCAATACTCATCCATCTATCCACACTCATCCATCTATCCATCCATACTCATGCATCCATACTCATCCATGTTCATCAATACTCATCCATCCATCCACACTCATCCATCCATCCATACTCATCCATGCTCAGCAATACTCATCCATCCATCCTCAGCAATACTCATCCATACTTGGCAATACTCATCCATCCATCCATCCTCAGCAATACTCATCCATCCATCCTCAGCAATACTCATCCATACTTGGCATTACTCTTCCATCCATCCGTACTTGGCATTACTCATCCATCCATCCATCCTCAGCAATACTCATCCATCCCCAGCAATACTCATCCATCCATCCATCCATACTCATCCATCCATTCATCCATACTCATCCATCCATCCATCCATACTCATCCATGCTCAGCAATACTCATCCATCCTCAGCAATACTCATCCATCCATCCATCCTCAGCAATACTCATCCATACTTGACAATACTCATCCATCCATCCATCCTCAGCAATACTCATTCATCCATACTTGGCAATACTCATCCATCCATCCATGCTCAGCCATCCATACTCATCCATGCTCAGCAATACTCATCCATCCATCCATACTCAGCAATACTCATCCATCCATCCTCAGCCATACCCAGCCATCCTATCCACACTCAGCCATACCCACTCAACCATACTCAGCCATCCCATCCATATCCAGCCATACTCAGCCATACCTAGCCATCCCATCCACACTCAGCCATACCCACTCAGCCATACTCAGCCATCCCATCCATACTCAGCCATACCCAGCCATCCACCTTCATGGCTCAACCATGCTTGGCCATCCCCATCCACGGCTCATCCATGCCAATACAGTGCCTCAAAGTGTAATAGGTAGTCAAATTAGATTTGACATTTATGCCCCTAGAACGCCTGATGGTGCTCCCTGCATGTTGGGCCTCTGTATGTGGCCAGGCTGTGTATAAGTCTCACACATGTGGTATCACCATACTCAGGAGGAGTAGTAGAATGTATTTTGGGGTGTAATTTGTGGTATGCATATGCTGTGTGTGAGAAATAACCTGCTAATATAACAATTTTGTGAAAAAAAAAAGAAATCTTGATTTTGCAAAGACCGGTGGGAAAAAAATGACAACCTCAAAAAACTCACAATGCCTCTTTCTAAATACCTTTGACTGTCTACTTTCCAAAAAGGGGTCATTTTGGGGGGTATTTGTACTTTCCTGGCTTGTTATGCGGCGTACACATGGGCGGACTTACCGACCGGACTGGTCCGACGGAATTTCCGACGGACTTTTGACAGACTTCCGACTGACTTTTTTTACGAATGGACTTGCCTACACACGACCGGACTATGGACGGAGTTGCCTACACACGACCGGACTTTCCAGGCAGACTATGTCCGCCGGTCTTCCCGACAGAGTTACGACGGACTTTCCGAATTAACGGACTTGCCCACACACGAACAAGTCCGTTCATTTTGAACGTGACTCGGGTACGATAGGGCTAGAAATGGATGTCAATCTCGCTTTTATTGGCGAGATTGACACCTTGTGGGCCCCGTCGCGGGGCATACCAGGCCCTTAGGTCTGGTATGGATTTTAAGGGGAACCCCCTACTCTGAAAAAACGGTGTGGGGGTCCCCCCAAAATCCATACCAGACCCTTATCTGAGCACGCAGCCCGGCTGGTCAGGAAAAGGGGTGGGGATGAGCGAGCTCCCCCCTCCTCCTGAACCATACCAGGCCACATGCCCTCAACACCCCGGCCCCCCACCCCAAAGCACCTTGTCACCATGTTGACAAGGACAAGGGCCTCTTCCCGACAACCCTGGCTGTTGATTGTCGGGGTCTGTGGGCGGAGGGCTTATCGGAATCTGGGAGCCCCTTTAATAAGGGGGCCCCAGATCCCGGCCCCCCACCCTATTCGAATGAGTATGGGGTATCTCGTACCCCTACCCATTTGCCTAGGGAAAAAAGTGTCAATAAAAAAACACACTACACAGGTTTTTAAAGTAATTTATTAGGCAGCTCCGGGGGTCTTATTCCAACTTCAGGGGTCTCACCGGCCTCTTCTCCTGGTGTCCGGTTCTTCTCCGCTCTCTCTGGCCTCTTCTCCCAGTGTCTGGTTATTCTCCCGGTGTCCGGTTTTTCTGCCGGGCTCCTCTGCTATCTTCTGCTCTTTTGCCGCTCTTCTCCCGCTCTCCGGCTTCTTCTCCCGGTGTTCGTTCTCTTCTCCCGGTGTCCGGTTCTTCTGCTGGCTCCTCTGCTATCTTCTGCTGCTCTTTTACTAGCGGTAGCCCGGACTTCTGCATCGTCTTCTTCCCTTCTCTCTTCTTCCGATGTTGACATGATGCTCTCTCCTGCTGTAATGCTGTGTGAGCACTCTGCAATGACTTATATAGGTGGTGACCGCGCCCCCTTATGATGTCACAGTCCCGGGTGATGTTGACCACGCCCCCTAATGTCATTACAGTCCCAGCATGCCACACACGGTCGGATTGTCCACCGGATTCGGTCCGTCAGACCAGTCTGGTCGGAAAGTCCGCCCATGTGTACACGGCATTAGAGTCTCAAGAAATGAGCTAGGCTGTCAGTACATCCGGTCTGATCAATTTTCAGTGATTGGCACCATAGATTGTAGACTCTATAACTTTCACACAGACCAAATAATATACACTGATTTGGATTATTTTTACCAAAGATATGTAGCAGTATAAAATGTGGCCAAAATTTATGAGGAAAAATTACTAATTTGCAAAATTGTATAATAGAAACAAAGAAAATTTTATTTTATTTTTTTTTACAGAATTTTCTGTCTTTTTTTTTATTAATAGCGCAAAAAATAAAAAAAACCAGCGGTGATTAAATACAACCAAAAGAAAGCTCTATTTGTGTGAAAAAAAGGACAAAAATTTCATATGGGTATAGTGTTGCATGACTGAGTAATTGTCATTCAAAGTGTGAGATCACCGAAAGCTGAAAATTGATCTGGTTAGGAAGGGGGTTTAAGTGCCCAGTGATCAATCAGTTAAAGAAATTTGATTTTTACACTTTTTATTGGATATGTTTTATAGCAGAAAGTAAAAAATGTTTTACATTGGTAGCCTAGTGATAAGCTGAACTGTCCTGGGTTCAACTCAGAAGGGGTTCAGTGAAGTTCAGACGCCAAACCCTTTTTTGTCCTAGAAAGTAAAATGAAGCCTGATAAGAATTAATCTATTTCTCCATCCTGAGAACATTTCTCACAAGTCATTAATCTTTCACTTTCCTGCACACTGGGCGTGTTTACAGAGGCAGATTTTGTCTTCAGACATTTTTTTCTACAGTCAATAAACTCCCCAGAATATTATCCTATGTGTCCATGCCCACATAGGTTGTTATCAACTGTTTTTGGCAGTTAAAAAAAAAAAACTAAACCTAGTGGGTCACTGGTCCTAAAATAGTGTCAAAAGTGTTCAAACTGTCCGCTGATCACCATCATTACTAGTAAAAAAAAAAATAATTAAAAATGTCATAAATCAATAACCTATTTTGTAGATGCGATAACTTTTGCACAAACCAATCAATATACGCTTTTTTTTTTTTTTTTTAATCTTGGATATTTATTATAGCAAAAAGTAAAAAATATTGTGTTTTTTTTTCAAAATTGTCACCTTTTTTTGTAGCACAAAAATTAAAAACCGCAGAGGTGATCAAATACCACCAAAGAAAGCTCTATTTGTGGGGGAAAAAAATGATAATTTCATTTGGGTACAGCATCGCATGACCACGCAATTGTCATTCAAAATATTACAGCCCTGAAAGCTGAAAATTAGCCTGGGCAGGAAGGGGATGAAAATGCCCGGTATTGAAGGGGTTAATGCATTGAATGCAAACCATGAGGCTTTACAACCCCTTTAACCTCCCTTTAACCTCCCGGTATTCCTGAGTGTGGCTCGGGGTGGATTTTCAGTACCAAAAGCGGTAACCCCGAGCCACACTCGGGATCGCAGTATCCTGGTACATGTGACTTACCTTGTCCCCAGGATCTTGCAATGACCCCTTGCTGTGTGCGGCGGCTGTGTCTCTGCTTGGTTCATCACAGAGCCGAGCTCCGTTCCCTGTGAGCGTTGCGACGCACGGCGCCAAATTCAAAAAGTGAAACACACACTATACATACAGTACAATGTAATCTTACAGATTACATTACTGTATCAAATAATTTTACATCCCTTTTGTCCCTAGTGGTCTGTCCAATGCCCTGCATGCAGTTTTATATTATATATACTGTTCTTTCTGCCTGGAAACTGGAGATTGTCCATAGCAACCAAAACCGTCCTTTTACATCAAAAGCGGTTTTAGACCAGCTAGAAAACAGCAATAATAAGAGCCCTTGCACACTGGGGCGGCGTCGGCGGTAAAACGCCGCTATTATTAGCGGCGTTTTACCGTCGGTATGCGGCTGCTAGCGGGGCGGTTTTACCCCCCGCTAGCGGCCGAGAAAGGGTTAAATACCACCGCAAAGCGCCTCTGCAGAGGTGCTTTGCCAGCGGTATAGCCGCGCCGTCCCATTGATTTCAATGGGCAGGAGCGGTAAAGGAGCGGTATACACACCTCCGGGCTTGCACACTGGAATGAAAGTAGCGGCACTTTCGGGGCGGTTTGCAGGCGCTATTATTAGCGCAATAGCACCTGCAAACCGCCCCAGTGTGCAAAGGCTCTAAATTAGAATCACTTGCAGGATTGAGTGATAGTGATTTGTGGGGAAATTTGTCATCAAACACTGAAAGTAATGAGAGCGACAATTCTGCAAGTGAGCAAATTTCAGTGTTTTTGATTTGATTACATTATTGAATATTTTTTATTATGATTATATTATTATTTGTTATAATTATTTATAGTTATTTATTATGTTATAATTGATGATTTTGTGTTTCAAACTTTCATACCCGGGATGTGTACTAGACTCTTGTTTGGACAGATTTACAGGTGAAAGCCAGTAAATTAGAATATTTTGAAAAACTTGATTTATTTCAGTAATTGCATTCAAAAGGTGTAACTTGTACATTATATTTATTCATTGCACACAGACTGATGCATTCAAATGTTTATTTCATTTAATTTTGATGATTTGAAGTGGCAACAAATGAAAATCCAAAATTCCGTGTGTCACAAAATTAGAATATTACTTAAGGCTAATACAAAAAAGGGATTTTTTAGAAATGTTGGCCAACTGAAAAGTATGAAAATGAAAAATATGAGCATGTACAATACTCAATACTTGGTTGGAGCTCCTTTTGCCTCAATTACTGCATTAATGCGGCGTGGCATGGAGTCGATGAGTTTCTGGCACTGCTCAGGTGTTATGAGAGCCCAGGTTGCTCTGATAGTGGCCTTCAACTCTTCTGCGTTGTTGGGTCTGGCATTCTGCATCTTCCTTTTCACAATATCCCACAGATTTTCTATGGGGCTAAGGTCAGGGGAGTTGGCTGGCCAATTTAGAACAGAAATACCATGGTCCGTAAACCAGGCACGGGTAGATTTTGCGCTGTGTGCAGGCGCCAAGTCCTGTTGGAACCTGAAATCTCCATCTCCATAGAGCAGGTCAGCAGCAGGAAGCATGAAGTGCTCTAAAACTTGCTGGTAGACGGCTGCGTTGACCCTGGATCTCAGGAAACAGAGTGGACCGACACCAGCAGATGACATGGCACCCCAAACCATCACTGATGGTGGAAACTTTACACTAGACTTCAGGCAACGTGGATCCTGTGCCTCTCCTGTCTTCCTCCAGACTCTGGGACCTCGATTTCCAAAGGAAATGCAAAATTTGCTTTCGTCAGAAAACATGACTTTGGACCACTCAGCAGCAGTCCAGCTCTTTTTTTCCTTAGCCCAGGTGAGACGGTTTTCGCGCTGTTTCTTGGTCAACAGTGGCTTGACACGAGGTATGCGGCAGTTGAAACCCATGTCTTTCAAGCGTCTCTTGGTGGTGGATCTTGAAGCACTGACTCCAGCAGCTGTCCACTCCTTGTGAATCTCCCCCACATTTTTGAATGGGTTTTTTTTCACAATCTTGACTAGGGCGCGGTGATCCCTATCGCTTGTACACTTTTTCTGACCACAGTTTTTCCTTCCCTTTGCCTCTCTATTAATGTGTTTGGACACAGAGCTCTGAGAACAGCCAGCCTCTTCAGCAATAACCTTTTGTGTCTTTCCCTCCTTGTGCAATGTGTCGATGGTCGCCTTTTGGACAGCTGTCAAATCTGAAGTCTTCCCCATGTTTGTGTAGGCTTCAGAACTGGACTGAGAGACCATTTAAAGCCCTTTGCAGGTGTTTTGAGTTAATCAGCTGATTAGTTTGTGGCACCAGGTGTCTTCAAAATTTAACCCTTACACAATATTCTAATTTTGTGACACACGGAATTTTGGATTTTCATTTGTTGCCACTTCAAATCATCAAAATTAAATGAAATAAACATTTGAATGCATCAGTCTGTGTGCAATGAATAAATATAATGTACAAGTTACACCTTTTGAATGCAATTACTGAAATAAATCAAGTTTTTCAAAATATTCTAATTTACTGGCTTTCACCTGTATGTGTGTTATTCCTAAGAATTACAGGCCTACAATATAAAATGCCAACGTTCCATGCAAAAGAATTGTACCGCTTTGAGCATCAAAAATCTGAAATAATCATACCGCCAGGGAGGTTAGGCACTTCAGCCCCGGAAGATTTGGCTGCTCAATGACCAGGCCATTTTTTGCGGAATCAGCACTGCATCGCTTTAACTGACAATTGCGCGGTCGTGCGACGTTGCACCCAAACAAAATTGAAGTCCTTTTTTTCCCACAAATAGAGATTTCTTTTGGTGGTATTTGATCACCTCTGTGGTTTTTATTTTTTGCGCTATAAACAAAAAAAGCGACAATTTTGAAAAAAAAACACAATATCTTTTAATTTTTGCTATAATAAATATCCCCAATTTTTATCAAAAAAACACATTTTTTCCTCAGTTTAGGCCAATATGTATTCTTCTACATATTTTTGGTAAAAAAAATCACAAAGGGGGAATTTTGATTGGTTTGCGCAAAAGTTATAGCGTCTACAAAATAGAGGATCGATTTATGGCATTTTTATTATTAATTAAAATGCCATGCACTCGCAGCGGCTCCGGGCACACACTGCGGGCGTGTGCCTAGTGGCCAAAAGGCGAAGCAACGTAAGGTAACGTTGTTTCGTCCAGCCGTGCCATTCTGCTGCAGTAAAGCTGCGACGGCTGGTTGGCAAGCGGTTAATCACCACTGGGGTTTTTATTTTCTGCACTATAAATAACAATAGACCAAAAATGTAGAAAAAAAACACATTTTCTGTTATACAATTTAGCAAATAAGTAATTTTTCTTCATAAATTTTGACCAACATTTATACTGCTACATTTCTTTGGTAAAAATAAAACAAATAAGTGTATACATTTTTTTGCAATCATTGATAAATTGACCAATCCTGATGTACTGCCGGCCCAATCTCATTTCTTGAGGTCCGAAAATGTCAGGACAATACAAATAGCCCCCCAAATGACCCCTTTTTTGAAAGTAGACAGTTTAAGGTATTTAGTGAGAGGCATGGCGAGTTTTTTGAAGTTGTAATTTGTTAATTGTAAATAATTACAATTGAATTGCAATTATTTGGAAAATGAACTAAACAAGTTATTTCTCACACATGACATAGGCATACTTGCAAACATTACATATATATTTTTAGCAGAGGACCTAGAGAATAAATTGGTGAGTTTTGCAATTTTTATGTCACATGGTATTTGCGCAGCGCTTTTTCAAAGGCAATTTTTTTTTAAAATACACTTTCATTCATTTTATTGCACACAAACATAAATATAATACCCATTTTTTTGGTAAAATATGGTGCTGTGCCGAGTAAATAAATACTAAGCATGTCACTCTTTAAAATTGCGCACACTTTTGGAATGGCGCCAAACTTCGGTATTTGAATATTTCTATAGGTGACACTTTTTTCAGGCATGTACATGCTACCAGTAATGGTATGTGTGGTACAATCACCGCTTTCGTATGCATACGGGACCAATGCAGACGTTTGCCTTTGCACGCAAACACGGGGGGGGGGGGGAATGGGCCCGCTTTAATTTTTTTTTTTTTTAAGAAACACTTTTTATCAATTTTATATTTATTAGCCTTTAATATATAAACTTTTTATATAAATATTTGTTTGGTTCATTTATTTTTAGTGTCAAAATTGAAATAAAATATTTTATAAATATTTTATAAATAAGTTTTGCAATGCTTTTTGCCAGAATTATAATTTTAGTGTCATTTTAAACAGTACAAATTACAAAAATGTATACTTTAATGTACAGTAACACTGTTTTTTTTTAAAGTATAACTAAAGGCAAAACTTTTTTTTTTTTTTAGTTTTGGACAGGGTGGAAAAGTGGAGAAGAGTGGAGAGGGATTAGAACCTCTGTCAGCTGTCTGTGCCCCTGTTAAGGAGATTCACATGCTCTATTTGTCCTGTTTACCATTATCATTGACAGTGAAAGTAAAAAGTAAGCCCTCATTTTTGGGGTTCCACCCAAAAAAGTAATAGGTGGGAAATCTTCCAATGGGGACACTAGTTCTGGTGAGCCTTAGGGTCCCCCCAAAAATCCTTTCATTTGCAGAGATATACTTTCACTTCCTGTTTGGCTATTCGGCTACTTTGTTATCTTAAGTAATGGTAAAGTTATTACCAAATAAACTAGTCCACAGCAGAAATGTAAAACCTGCCCTGGTCTATAGGGGGCGTACAGAGGGGAAGGGGTTAACAAAGTTTCCATTGACAATTCTGGGTTTTCTAGTGTTCATGGTTTTACAAGCGCACAACAACATTCCGAGGTTTAGATAGAGTTCATAATTATTAACTCAACACTGCCAAAAAGTTTTCACTTTTTTTTTCTACGCAGAGGGTCATTCAGTAACTTATTTAGAAATTTTATTACAAAATACAGACAAGTTCTGGATGCATTTTGATTGGCTGCTATGAGCTCTTTGATCTGCTTGTATGAAATGATTTGGTATCACACTGGTAACAATGAATAGAAAGTCACTCACCTTATTGGCCGCCATTGGAGATGAAGGTAGGTCACCGCTTATCTCCCAACATGTAAATCTGGTAAAACAGAATGCAGTAGTAAGACTTCTGAATAGTTTTAGCTCAGATATACAGAAGACGGGATGGAGATGGTTGTACCAGTAGTCAGATGATGGTAGAAGTGTGGTTGGCAAAGTTTACTGGAGGGTGTGTGAGTTTTCAGGATTTCATAATTCTGGCCTTGCATCATATAATTGGATGGGTTCCCAGAGATCTTTAACCACTTCAATACCGGGCCTATTCTGGCACTTCTCTCCTACATGAAAAAAATCATAATTTTTAATCATATATTTTTTGCTAGAAAATTACTCAGAACCCCCAAACATTATATATGTTTTTTTTAGCAAACACCATAGGGAATAAAATGGCGGTCATTGCAACTTTTTATCTTGAACGGTTTTTTCAGAAAAAAAAATGTTTCATCAGTTAAAAAATAACAAAACAGTAAAGTTAGCCCAATTTTTTGTATGATGTGAAAGATGATGTTACGCTGAGTAAATAGATACCTAACATTTCACGCATTAAAATTGCACACACTCATGGTATGGCGCCAAACTTCGGTACTTAAAAATCTCCATAGGCGACGCTTTAAACATTTTTACACATTACCAGTTACAGAGGAGGTCTAGGGCTAGAATTGTTGCACACGCTCTAACGCACGTGGCAATACCTCCCATGTGTGGTTTGAATGGGGTTTACACATGTGGGCGGGACTTACATGTGTGTTCGCTTTTTTTTTTATTTTACTTTTTTTTTTTTTACACTTTTTTTTTTAAATTTTTTATCACTTTTATTCCTATTACAAGGAATGTAAACATCCCTTGTAAAAGGAATCTATTGTGACAGGTCCTCTTTATGGAGATATGCGGGGTCAATAAGTCCCCACATGTCTCCTCCAGGCTGGAAAACATGAGATCGAGAAAAAAAATTCACTGATCTCATGCTGACAGCCGCAATCGTGGCTTTGTTTACTTCCGGGAACCCGGGCGTGACGTCATAACGTTGCGCCCGGGCCTTCGACAGTCAGAGAGATGACTGGTGACCATCTAGTCACCAGTCATCTCTATTGTCATCATCCGGTGCCGTCCAATTCTTTCTCCGAGTCCCCGATGGCACAGGAGAGTCCAGAGAAGCACCAGATGGCGGCGGGAGGGGGGACATCCCCTCCCGTCACGTATAAGAACGATCAAGCAGTAAAACTGCCACTATGGTCATTCTTATCGTGCACAGAATCGCTAGCTTAAAAGAATGATATCTGAATGATGCTTGTAGCTGCAGGCATCATTCAGATATCCCCTCACAAATTCAAGGACGTCATATGACGCCCTAAGGTATTGAAGTGGTTAATGGTGTTCCAATTTTACCAGTTTGGTTTTGTTTCAGTATACCTCATCAGAACATGCTGGATCCCGCTGGTAAGGCCCTGGGGCTGATCAGCAAAAAAACTCAGCAAAAAACTCTAGGAGGATCGACCAAAAGTAAATCTCTTCACCAGTTAAGAAGCCACAGGTGCTGGCAATGCATATAGCAAATAGATAAGAAGTAGTTCTGGACAGCCGCACTCCGAGTATGCCTTTTATTCAAAAGCTGCAAAAATACATGCCACAGCAGAACAAAAAAGCTAACGCATTTCAAACTATATGTCATGCTTAATCATAATGGGCTATGATTAAGCATGACATATAGTGTGAAACGTGTTAGCTTTTTTGTTCTTCTGTGGCATGTATTTTTGTTTGTAGTTTTTGAATAAAAGGCATACTCGGAGTGCAGCTGTCCAGAACTACTTATCTTTTTAATAATGTCCCAGGTTTTATTTTGTGAATAGGGAAGACTTCATCCCCTAGCTTCCACTTATTCTTTTCTGTATTATTATTGCGTTTTCACACAAGATATTAATGTATCCTTGTTATATCTCTTTTGTTTTGACTTAAAGCAGGGCTTTATTTATTCTGGCGGAACATGCAGGAATGGCGTTCCAGCACCTCCGCCAGAGACAGTGAGGGAGGCACTGGGATCAAAGCCCACTGCCATGCCAGAGTGATCATACAGCGGAGCGGGTGAGCAGGAGATACAGCCCAACTCCAGCTGCAGCCTGAGAGAGTGGAAGGCAGAGTGTTTTGCACGCTGCTTCACCTCTTCCTGCAGACCGGAAGCTTGTTTTGGTGCACCTGCGCCAGTGAAGACGCTGTCACTGTGTAGCAGAGGTGTGGAGCAGATTGACCGTGTGTCTCAGAGGAGACACATTTTTAGCCTTCTTTGGTAAATAATTGACGATGCTGCTAATTGGGACTGTGCTGTGACTGTCTCTTTGCTGGATTGGGATGGAATTTTACTAGATTGGACTGTCTCTTTGCTGGACTGGGCTGTCTCTTTGCTGGACTGGGCTGTCCCTTTGCTGAATTGGACTGTCTCTTTGTTGGATTGGGCTGTCTCTTTGCTGGACTGGGCTGTCTCTTTTCTGGACTGGGCTGTCTCTTTTCTGGACTGGGCTGTCTCTTTGCTGGATTGGACTGTCTCTTTGCTAGACTGGGCTGTCTCTGCTGAATTTGGACTGTCTCTTTGCTGGATTGGGGTGTCTCTTTTCTGGACTGGGCTGTCTCTTTGCTGGATTTGGCTGTCTCTTTGCTGGATTGGGGTGTCTCTTTGCTGGACTCATCTGTCTCTTTTCTGGACTGGGCTGTCACTTTGCTGGAGGGGGCTGTCTCTTTGCTGGACTGGGCTGTCCCTTTGCTGAATTGGACTGTCTCTTTGTTGGATTGGGCTGTGTCTTTTCTGGACTGGGCTGTCTCTTTGCTGGAGGGGGCTGTGTCTTTGCTGGATTGGGGTGTCTCTTTGCTGGACTTGTCTGTCTCTTTTCTGGACTGGGCTGTCTCTTTACTGGAGGTGGCTGTCTCTTTGCTGGACTGGGCTGTCTCTTTGCTGGACTGGGCCATTTCTTTGCTGGACTGGGCTGTCTCTTTACTGGATTGGGCTGTCTCTTTGCTGGATTGGACTGTCTCTTTGCTGGATTGGACTGTCTCTTTGCTGGACTGGTCTGTCTCTTTTCAGGACTAGGCTGTCTCTTTGCTGGAGGGGGCTGTCCCTTTGCTGGATTGGGGTGTCTCTTTGCTGGACTGGGCTGTCTCTTTGCTGGACTGGGCCATTTCTTTGCTGGACTGGGCTGTCTCTTTACTGGATTTGGCTGTCTCTTTGCTGGACTGGGCTGTCCCTTTGCTGGATTTGGCTGTCTCTTTGCTGGATTGGACTGTCTCTTTGCTGGACTGGTCTGTCTCTTTTCAGGACTAGGCTGTCTCTTTGCTGGAGGGGGCTGTCCCTTTGCTGGATTGGGGTGTCTCTTTGTTGGACTGGGCTGTCTCTTTGATGGATTTGGCTGTCTCTTTGCTGGACTGGGCTGTCTCTTTGCTGGACTGGGCCATTTCTTTTCTGGACTGGGCTGTCTCTTTACTGGATTTGGCTGTCTCTTTGCTGGACTGGGCTGTCCCTTTGCTGGATTTGGCTGTCTCTTTGCTGGATTGGACTGTCTCTTTGCTGGACTGGTCTGTCTCTTTTCAGGACTAGGCTGTCTCTTTGCTGGAGGGGGCTGTCCCTTTGCTGGATTGGGGTGTCTCTTTGCTGGACTGGGCTGTCTCTTTGATGGATTTGGCTGTCTCTTTGCTGGACTGGGCTGTCTCTTTGCTGGACTGGGCCATTTCTTTTCTGGACTGGGCTGTCTCTTTACTGAATTTGGCTGTCTCTTTGCTGGACTGGGCTGTCCCTTTGCTGGATTTGGCTGTCTCTTTGCTGGATTGGACTGTCTCTTTGCTGGACTGGTCTGTCTCTTTTCAGGACTAGGCTGTCTCTTTGCTGGAGGGGGCTGTCCCTTTGCTGGATTGGGGTGTCTTTTTGCTGCACTGGGCTGTCTCTTTGATGGATTTGGCTGTCTCTTTGCTGGACTGGGCAGTCTCTTTGCTGGACTGAGCCATTTCTTTGCTGGACTGGGCTGTCTCTTTGCTGGATTTGGCTGTCCCTTTGCTGAACTGGGCTGTCCCTTTGCTGGATTTGGCTGTCTCTTTGCTGGATTTGGCTGTCTCTTTGTTGGACTGGTCTGTCTCTTTTCTGGACTGGGCTGTCTCTTTGCTGGATTGGGGTGTCCCTTTGCTGGACTGGGCTATCTCTTTGATGGATTTGGCTGTCTCTTTGCTGGACTGGGCCATTTCTTTGCTGGACTGGGCTGTCTCTTTACTGGATTTGGCTGTCTCTTTGCTGGACTGGGCTGTCCCTTTGCTGGATTTGGCTGTCTTTTTGCTGGACTGGTCTGTCTCTTTTCAGGACTAGGCTGTCTCTTTGCTGGAGGGGGCTGTCCCTTTGCTGGTTTGGGGTGTCTCTTTGCTGGACTGGGCTGTCTCTTTGATGGATTTGGCTGTCTCTTTGCTGGACTGGGCTGTCTCTTTGCTGGACTGAGCCATTTCTTTGCTGGACTGGGCTGTCTCTTTGCTGGATTTGGCTGTCCCTTTGTTGAACTGGGCTGTCTCTTTTCTGGACTGGGCTGTCTCTTTGCTGGATTGGGGTGTCCCTTTGCTGGACTGGGCTATCTCTTTGATGGATTTGGCTGTCTCTTTGCTGGACTGGGCCATTTCTTTACTGGACTGGGCTGTCTCTTTGCTGGATTTGGCTGTCTCTTTGCTGGACTGGTCTGTCTCTTTTCTGGACTGTGCTGTCTCTTTTCTGGACTGGGATGTTTCTTTGCTGGATTGGACGGTTTCTTTGCTGGACTTGGCTGTCTGTTTGCTGGACTGGGAGGTCTCTTTGCTGGAGGGGGCTGTCTCTTTGCTGGAGGGGGCTGTCTCTTTGCTGGATTTGGCTGTCTCTTTGCTGGACTGGGCTGTCTCTTTGCTGGACTGGGCCATTTCTTTGTTGGATTGAGCTGTCTCTTTGCTGGACTGGGCTGTCTCTTTGCTGGATTTGGCTGTTTCTTTGCTGGACTGGGCTGTCCATTTGCTGGATTGGGCTGTCTCTTTGCTGGACTGAGCCATTTCTTTTCTGGACTGGGCTGTCTCTTTTATGGATGGGGTTGTCTGTTTACGGGATTGGGCATTCTCTTTGCTGGACTGGGTTGTCTGTTTGCTGGATGATGATGTCTCTTGCTGGATATGGGGGGTGTCTCTTTGCTGTATATGAGCATGTCTATTTGCTGGATATGGGCCTGTCTCTTTACTGGATATGGGGATGTTTCCTGCTGGATATAGGGATGCTTCTTGCTGGACTGGACTGTCTCTTTGCTGGATATGGGGATGTCTCTTTGCTGTATATGGACTGTCTCTTTAGGGAAATGCAGCTGTCTCTTTGCTGGATATGGGCCTGCTAAAATAGTCTGGAAGTGCCTCTGAGATTACTTTGGTTGGTAAGCCCTGGATATTTCTAATGTTTTGTGCATTTTACTACATTGCTTTTTATTAAAAAATTCCATAGAAATGACTCGTATAGCCCCTCTTAATTGTACTTGATTACCTGTTCTCTAAAGGAGGTGGAGCTAGGAGGTGTGTAGGGGTGGAGACAAGAGGTGATCCTAGGAGCGGTTCTAGGGGTGGGTAGGGGGCAGAGACAGGCGTGACCTTGGGGAGGGTGGTGAGTTCCTGCGCCTTTTCTATCAGGAAAAAAGCCCTGACTTAAAGTATAGCAAAGGCTAAAATCGACTTTTCATCTTGGAAATAGTATGACATCAATGAAGTCAGATGTTATTGTCCAAGACCTAGATGTGAGCTCTTCATCATTGCAGAACAAGTCGGGTTGAATGTGACCAACTACTACATGATATTATAGCAGAAAACAAACACTCCTGCGCACGTGAGTTACCAGGTGGACTAGAGTTCGTGGTGGATAATGCCTCAGGCCTTGCTGCCCTCAGGGATAGGGGTATCCTAACAGTCAAAAGAGAAGAAAGAACAAAAGGGCGCACCAACCTTGTGCATTATCCTTGGATATAATTTTATTCAAAATTAAGTTAAAAAATACTCACAAACGTATAGAATAAAACTTGTGATACAAATAATCTCCAGATGACAGCAATTGGTCTATGACAGCAGACACCAGATGGTAACAGAGGAGATTTCAGGGGACACTGCTGGCTGACGCGTTTCGAAGGAATACCTTCTTCCTCAGAGCCCAGCAGTGTTGCTTACCTCAGCTTCATATATATATATATATATATATATATATATATATATATATATATATATATATATATACACATACACCAATGTGCATTCAAAAAGGCACCTCCCAGAGGGATCCAAAGACACTGCCCACATTAGTGGGTGGGTCACGGTCAAAAGGTGACACCCACTAGGCAAATAGCACCCACTTAGGTAAACAGATGACTGTATTCGTACACAGGAGGCAATATATCTGAC
Organism: Aquarana catesbeiana; assembly: GCA_037953035.1. NCBI lineage: Eukaryota > Metazoa > Chordata > Amphibia > Anura > Ranidae > Aquarana > Aquarana catesbeiana. Next base: position 858,284 of record JBBHAA010001355.1, on the reverse strand, counting down.
ATGATGTTACAGGCTGGGGATAATCAATGTCTATGGACTGGCGTTTATTGCATAAAATGATATAAATTGATATAAATAATACACGTGATCTAATTAATAAGGCTAGTGTAGGAGAGTAAGGGGCCAGATGATCACAGTGATTCCCTGATTGTCATTACATGAAAGGTCTGGGAGCTCGGGGCAGAATGATAGACATCTAAGGCTCACCCAGTCACTGTACTGCCAATCACTGCCACACACCACCACCAGGAGAGACCAGGAGTCCCTTAAAGTGGAGTTCCACCCATTTTCCAAAAACTTTGTCTGTGCTGTATGCTGCTTATACTTTTCACAATGGCCATTTTTTTTGTTATGCTTGTAAATACCTTATTTTAGTTAGTTTTCCACAACTTCCGCCTCTAATTGCCTAGGCGATTACGTCACTAGGCGATTCGCAAGGATTCCTGGGATAGCGTTGTCATGTATCCCAGGAGTCCTTGCGAATCGCCCATTGCCAAAATCTCGCATTATTTCCAGACGGTTGCTACGGCAACGTGTCAGGAGGATGGAGCGCCGCGTGGTGACATTACTGCGCAGATGCGAGATCGGGAGGTGCATGCTGGGAATCCAGCTGCACCTAGTCCCGGAAATAGATACCAGGAGACATGGTGGACATGGCGCCTGCCAGCTTTCGAGATCAGGGTAGTCTCTTTATTTTAAACTGAAATTAACCGGAATACACTGTAGGCACTAGCTAAATGTGCCAGATAAAGTTTAAGAAATGACAGCGGCATTTAAAAAAAAATTTACTTGGGGGACTGAAACTCCGCTTTAACTATGCTGGTCACCAGCTCCATGCACCACCTGGATGTGGAGGATCTCTTCTCCGTGTTGCTGTTTAGGAACCCTCCTCATGGCCCATCCTATGTCTGGAACGCACGCCGTGTTGTTTGCGATCCAAAGAACCGAAAGTGCGGACCGGACGTCATTTCCTGTGCATCCACCGTCGTGCACTGCTGACGTCCATTTTGTTGAAGAAAATCTTAGAGGACAATAGCAGACACTTCCCCCTTGTTAATGATAACAAGAAAGGCAGTAAAATAGATCTAGCAACAATAGACACCCCAGCGACAATAGATCCCCTCCAGCAGCAATGCAAACCCAACAGCCAGCATCAATAGACCCTTCAGCAGCCAGCAACATTAGACCCCTCCCTCAACAGTAGATCTCTCCCAGCAACAACTGACCCCCTGCAACATGAGACCCACCCCCAGCAACAATAGATCCCCATCAGCAACAATAGACCCCCCTGCATAAAAAGATTCCATCCAGCAACAATAGATTCCCCAGAAGCCAGCATCAAAAGACCCTCCAGCAACCAGCTACAAAGACCCCACCCTCAACAGTGGATCCCTCCCAGCAACGACTGACCCCCTGCAACATGAGACCCACCCCCAGCAACAATAGATCCCCATCAGCAACAATAGACCCCCCCTGCAAAAAAAGATTCCATCCAGCAACAATAGATTCCCCAGTAGAGATGAGCAAAACACCCCCCTGTTCGGTTCGCACCAGAACTTGCGAACAGGCAAAAAATTAGTTCGAACACGCGAACACCGTTAAAGTCTATGTGAATATTGTTTTATTGTTTGACTTTAAGCATTATTAAAATCACTGCTCCCGAAAAAACGGCAGTTTTTAAAACTTTTTTTGCATTGATCCATGTCCCCTGGGGCAGGACCCGGGTCCCCAAACACTTTTTATGACAATAACTTGCATATAAGCCTTTAAAATTAGCACTTTTGATTTTTCCCATAGACTTTTAAAGGGTGTTCCGCAAACACCCCAAATTGTTCGCTGTTCGGCAAACTGGCGAACAGCCAATGTTCGAGTCGAACATGAGTTTGACTCGAACTCGAAGCTTATCCCTTTTCCCCAGCAGCCAGCATCAATAGACCCTCCAGCAGCCAGCTACAAAGACACCCTCCCTCAACAGTAAATCCCTCCCAGCAATGATTGACCCCCCTGCAACATAAGTAATTATACTTCAGTATATCATGGTAACATCTTACAAAAAGATCTAAAAACACTGAAGCAGCAGACTTTGTGAAAATTCATATTTGTTTAATTCTCAAAATTTCTGTCCACGGTTGTATATAACACAAAGGTCAGGAGTACATAACAGAGTGCAGGGGTTAGCATACACCCCAACTTTTTAAGATGGAAATGAGGGAAACCTATCAGCAACAGTATGCAGGCATAGGACACACCCCTTGCCACAGCACCTTAAAGGAGAATTGTACAAAAAAACCAAGATTGGTTAAACTCACAAGTGCTTTTTTTACCACTACCATTCCTTTATATTGGCTTTTGGAATTTACAAATGCAGCAATTTAAAAATCAGATGAAAGGTTTAGCTCTAGGAAACACTTTTTGATAGATAAAAAGTGAATTGTATATACATCTATGTAGATCAGACCAAAATGAGGGACAAATGAGGAGAAATGAGGGACGGAGGGACATTGCTCCAAATCAGGGACAGTTGGGAGCTATGTGTTAGGAATACAAATGAAAAGTACAAATATAATACCATGCTATGCCTTAAAATAAAACACAGCAGCTGACATGGCAAACAGACAATTTCAATTATTGGTAATAAAGGTAAAAATGCAGCTCTAAAACTTCAAGTGAACAAAGACCATTGGATGGATGACCACCCCCTCCATCAGTGCAGACCACCCCCCTCCATCAGTGCAGACCACCCCCTCCATCTTTGCAGACCAGCCCCTCCATCTTTGCAGACCACCCCCCTCCATCAGTGCAGACGCCCCTCAGTGCAGACCACCCCCCTCCATCAGTGCAGCCCACCCCTCTCAATCAGTGCAGAACACCCATCCATCAGCGCAGACCCCCCCTCAGTGCAGACCACCCCCCTCCATCAGTGCAGGCCACCCCACTACATCAGTGCAGACCCCTCTCAGTGCAGACCACCCCCTACCATCAGTGCAGACCCCCCTCCATCAGTGCAGATCCCTCTCAGTGCAGACCACCCCCTCCATCAGTGCACCCCCCTCCATCAGTGCAGACCACCCCCCTCAATCATTGCAGACCACCCCTCCATCAGTGCAGACCACCCACAGTGCAGACTCCCCCATCCATCAGTGCAGACCACACCCTCCATCAGTGCAGGCCATCCCCCTCCATTAGTGCAGACCCCTCTCAGTGCAGACCACTCCCTCCATCAGTGCAGACCCCCTCAGTGCAGACCACCCCCCTCCATCAATGCAGACCACCCCCTCCATCAGTGCAGACCCCTCTCAGTGCAGACCCCCCTCCATCAGTGCAGACCCCACTCAGTGCAGACCACCCCCTCCATCAGTGCAGACCCCCTCAGTGCAGACCACCCCCCTTCATCAGTGCAGACCAACCCGCTCAATCAGTGCAGACTACCTCCATCAGTGCAGACCACTGCCTCCATCAGTGCAGAACCCTCCCAGTGCAGACCACCCCCTCCAACAGTGCAGACCCCCCTCAGTGCAGACAACCCCCTCCATCAGTGCAGACCACCCCCTCCATCATTGCAGACCCCTCCCAATGCAGACCAGCACCCTCCATCATTGGAGTCCCCCCAGTGCAGACCACCCCCTCCATCAGTGCAGACCCCTCTCAGTGCAGACCCCCCATCTATCAGTGCAGATCCCTCTCAGTCAAGACCACCCCCCTCTATCAGTGCAGACCCCCATCAGTGCAGACCCACCCTCCATCAGTGCAGACCCCTCTCAGTGCAGACCCCCCTCCATCAGTGTAGACCCCTTCAGTGCAGATCACCACCCTCCAGCAGTGCAGACAGCCCTCAGTGCAGACCCCCCATAAGTGCAGACCCCCCTGAGTGCAGACAACCCCTCCATCAGTGCAGATCACCCCCTCCATCATTGCAGACCACCCCCTCCATCAGTGCAAACCCCCTCAGTGCAGACCCCCCTCCATCAGTGCAGACCACCCCCCTCAATCAGGGCAGACCACCCCCTCCATCAGTGCATACCCCCCTCAGTGCAGACCCCCATCCATCAGTGAAGACCACCCCCATCAGTGCAGACCTCCTCAGTGCAGACCACCCCCTCCATAAGTGCAGGCCACCCCCCCTCCATCAGTGCAGACCCATCTCAGTGCAGACCACCACCCTCCATCAATGCAGACCCCCTCCATCAGTGCAGACCCCACTCAGTGCAGACCACCCCCTCCATAAGTGCACACCCCTCCATTAGTGCAGACCACCCCCTCAATCAGTGCAGACCACCCTCAGTGCAGACCCCCTATCAATTAGTGCAGACCACCCCCCCATCAGTGCAGTCCCCCTCAGTGCAGACCACCACCTCCATCAGTGCAGAACCACCTCAGTGCAGACAACCCCCTCCATCAGTGCAGACCACCCCCTTTCATCAGTGCAGACCACCCCCCTCCATCAGTGCAGACCCCTCTCAGTGCAGACCACCTCCTCCATCAGTGCAGACCCCCTCAGTGTGGACCACCCCTCTCCATCAGTGCAGACCACCCCCTCAATCAGTGCAGACCACCCCCCTCAGTGCAGACCCCCCTCAGTGCAGACCACCCCCTTCATCAGTGCAGGCCACCCCCTCCATCAGTGCAGACCCTTCCCAGGGCAGACCACCCCCCTCCATCATTGCAAACCCCCAGTGCAGACCACCCCCCACCATCAGTGCAGACCCCTCTCAGTGCAGACCCCCATCCATCAGTGCAGACCACTCTCAGTGCAGACCACCACCATCTATCAGTGCAGACCTCCCCCTTTATCAGTGCAGACCACCCCCTCAATCAGTGCAGACCACCCCCTCCATCAGTGCAGACCTCCCTCAGTGCAGACCCCCCATCCATCAGTGCAGACCACCCCCCATCAGTGCAGACCCCCCTCAGTGCAGACCACCACCTCCATCAGTGCAGGCCCCCCTCCATCAGTGCAGAACTCCCTCAGTGCAGCCACCCTCCTCCATCAGTGCAGACCCCCCTCAGTGCAGACTACCCTCCTCCATCAGTGCAGACCCCCCTCAGTGCAGACCACACCCCTCCATCAGTGCACGCCACCCCCCTACATCAGTGCAGACCCCCCTCAGTGCAGACCACCTGATCCATCAGTACAAAGCCACCTCAGTGCAGACCCTCCTATCCATCAGTGCAGACCCCTGAGTGCAGACCACCCCCCTCCATCAGTGCAGACCCCCCTCAGTGCAGACCACCCCCTCCATCAGTGCAGGCCACCCCCTCAATCGGAGCAGACCACTCCCTCCATCAGTGCAGACCCACCTCAGTGCAGACCACCCCCTCCATCAGTGCAGACCCCCTCAGTGCAGACCACCTCCTCCGTCAGTGCAGGCCACCTCCTCTGTGCAGAATACCCACTCCATCAGTGCTGGCCACCCCTCCATCAGTGCAGACCACCCGATCCATCAGTACAAAGCCACCTCAGTGCAGACCCTCCTATCCATCAGTGCAGACCCCTAAGTGCAGACCACCCCCTCCATCAGTGCAGAACCCCCTCAGTGCAGACCACCCCCTCCATCAGTGCAGGCCACCACCTCAATCGGAGCAGACCACCCCCTCCATCAGTGCAGACCTACCTCAGTGCAGACCACCCCCCTCCATCAGTGCAGACCCCTCCCAATGCAGACCAGCACCCTTCATCATTGGAGTCCCCCCAGTGCAGACCACCCCCTCCATCAGTGCAGACCCCTCTCAGTGCAGACCCCCCATCTATCAGTGCAGATCCCTCTCAGTCAAGACCACCCCCCTCTATCAGTGCAGACCCCCATCAGTGCAGACCCACCCTCCATCAGTGCAGACCCCTCTCAGTGCAGACCCCCCTCCATCAGTATAGACCCCTTCAGTGCAGATCACCACCCTCCAGCAGTGCAGACAGCCCTCAGTGCAGACCCCCCATCAGTGCAGACCCCCCTGAGTGCAGACAACCCCTCCATCAGTGCAGATCACCCCCTCCATCATTGCAGACCACCCCCTCCATCAGTGCAAACCCCCTCAGTGCAGACCCCCCTCCATCAGTGCAGACCACCCCCCTCAATCAGGGCAGACCACCCCCTCCATCAGTGCATACCCCCCTCAGTGCAGACCCCCATCCATCAGTGAAGACCACCCCCATCAGTGCAGACCTCCTCAGTGCAGACCACCCCCTCCATAAGTGCAGGCCACCCCTCCTCCATCAGTGCAGACCCATCTCAGTGCAGACCACCACCCTCCATCAATGCAGACCCCCTCCATCAGTGCAGACCCCACTCAGTGCAGACCACCCCCTCCATAAGTGCACACCCCTCCATTAGTGCAGACCACCCCCTCAATCAGTGCAGACCACCCTCAGTGCAGACCCCCTATCAATTAGTGCAGACCACCCCCCCATCAGTGCAGTCCCCCTCAGTGCAGACCACCACCTCCATCAGTGCAGAACCACCTCAGTGCAGACAACCCCCTCCATCAGTGCAGACCACCCCCTTTCATCAGTGCAGACCACCCCCCTCCATCAGTGCAGACCCCTCTCAGTGCAGACCACCTCCTCCATCAGTGCAGACCCCCTCAGTGTGGACCACCCCTCTCCATCAGTGCAGACCACCCCCTCAATCAGTGCAAACCACCCCACTCAGTGCAGACCCCCCTCAGTGCAGACCACCCCCTTCATCAGTGCAGGCCACCCCCTCCATCAGTGCAGACCCTTCCCAGGGCAGACCACCCCCCTCCATCATTGCAAACCCCCAGTGCAGACCACCCCCCACCATCAGTGCAGACCCCTCTCAGTGCAGACCCCCATCCATCAGTGCAGACCACTCTCAGTGCAGACCACCACCATCTATCAGTGCAGACCTCCCCCTTTATCAGTGCAGACCACCCCCTCAATCAGTGCAGACCACCCCCTCCATCAGTGCAGACCTCCCTCAGTGCAGACCCCCCATCCATCAGTGCAGACCACCCCCCATCAGTGCAGACCCCCCTCAGTGCAGACCACCACCTCCATCAGTGCAGGCCCCCCTCCATCAGTGCAGAACCCCCTCAGTGCAGCCACCCTCCTCCATCAGTGCAGACCCCCCTCAGTGCAGACCACACCCCTCCATCAGTGCACGCCACCCCCCTACATCAGTGCAGACCCCCCTCAGTGCAGACCACCTGATCCATCAGTACAAAGCCACCTCAGTGCAGACCCTCCTATCCATCAGTGCAGACCCCTGAGTGCAGACCACCCCCCTCCATCAGTGCAGACCCCCCTCAGTCCAGACCACCCCCTCCATCAGTGCAGGCCACCCCCTCAATCGGAGCAGACCACCCCCTCCATCAGTGCAGACCCACCTCAGTGCAGACCACCCCCTCCATCAGTGCAGACCCCCTCAGTGCAGACCACCTCCTCCGTCAGTGCAGGCCACCTCCTCTGTGCAGAATACCCACTCCATCAGTGCTGGCCACCCCTCCATCAGTGCAGACCACCCGATACATCAGTACAAAGCCACCTCAGTGCAGACCCTCCTATCCATCAGTGCAGACCCCTAAGTGCAGACCACCCCCTCCATCAGTGCAGAACCCCCTCAGTGCAGACCACCCCCTCCATCAGTGCAGGCCACCACCTCAATTGGAGCAGACCACCCCCTCCATCAGTGCAGACCCACCTCAGTGCAGACCACCCCCCTCCATCAGTGCAGACCACCCCCTCCGTCAGTGCAGGCCACCTCCTCAGTGCAGAATACCCACTCCATCAGTGCTGGCCACCCCTCCATCAGTGCAGACCCCCCTCAGTGCAGACCATCCCCTCCATCAGTGCAGACCCCCTCAGTGCAGACCCTCCTATCCATAAGTGCAGACCCTCCTAAGTGCAGACCACGACCCTCCATCGGTGCAGACCCCCTCAGTGCAGAACCCCCTCCATCGGTGCAGACCCCCCTCAGTGCAGACCACCCCCCTTAATCAGTGAAGACCACCCTCCTCCATCAGTACAGACCCCCCTCAGTGCAGACCACCCCCTCCATCAGTGCAGACCCCCCTCAGTGCAGACCACCCCCTCCGTAAGTGCAGACCACTCCCCTCAATCAGTGCAGACCACCCTCAGTGCAGACCACCCCCCTCCATCAGTGCAGACCCCCCTCAGTGCAGGCCACCCCCCTCCATCAGTGCAGGCCACCCCCTACATCAATGCAGACCACCCCCTCAGTGCAGACCACCCCTCCATCCGTACAATCCCACCTTTGTGCAGACCCTCCTATCCATCAGTGCAGAACCCCCTAAGAGCAGACCACTCCCCTCCATCAGTGCAGACCACACCCTCCATCAGTGCAGACCACCCTCTCAATCAGTGCAGACCACCCTCTCCATCAGTGCAGACCTCCCTCAGTACAGACCCCCCATCCATCAGTGCAGACCACCCCCCATCAGCGCAGACCCCCCTCAGTGCAGAACACCACCTCCATCAGTGCAGGCCCCCCTCCATCAGTGCAGAACCCCCTCAGTGCAGCCACCCTCCTCCATCAGTGCAGACATCCCTCAGTGCAGACTACCCTCCTCCATCAGTGCAGACCCCCCTCAGTGCAGACCACACCCCTCCATCAGTGCAGACCACCCCCCTCCATCAGTGCAGACAACCCTCAGTGCAGACCTCACAATCCATCAGTGCAGACCACCCCCATCAATGCAGACCCTCCTCAGCGCAGACCACCCCCCATTAGTGCAGGCCCCTCCCCCTCCATCAGTGCAGACCCCTCTCAATGCAGACCACCCCCTCCAACAGTCCAAACTCCCCTCAGTGCAGGCCACCCCCCATCAGTGCAGACCACCCCCCTCCATCAGTGCAGACCCCCTAAGTGCAGACCACCCCCTCCATCAGTGCACCCCCTAATCAGTGCAGACCACCCCTTCATCAGTGCAGACCCACTCAGTGCAGACCATCCCCCTCCATCAGTGCAGGCCACCCCATACATCAGTGCAGACCCCCTCAGTGCAGATCACCCCCCTCAATCAGTGCAGACCACCCCCATCAGTGCAGACCCCCTCAGTGCAGACCACCCCCCTCAATCAGTGCAGACCAACTCCTCCATCAGTGCAGGACACCCCCCCTCCATCAGTGCAGACCCCTCCCAGTGCAGACCACCACCCTCCATCAGTGCAGACCCCTCTTAGTGCAGACCCCCATCCATCAGTGCAGACCCCTCTCAGTGCAGACCACCCCCCTCCATCAGTGCAGACCCCCCCAGTGCAGACCACCCCCTCCATCAGTGCAGAACACCCACCTCAATCAGTGCAGACCACCCCCTTCATCAGTGCAGACCTCCCTCAGTGCAGAACCCCCATCCATCAGTACAGCTCACCCCCCATCAGTGCAGACCCCTCTCAGTGCAGACCCCCCTCCATCAGTGCAGACCCCTCTCAGTGCAGACCACCCCTCCATCAGTGCAGACCCCCCTCAGTGCAGACCACCCCCTCCATCAGTGCAGGCCACCCCCTCAATCGGAGCAGACCACCCCCCTCCATCAGTGCAGATCCCCCTCAGTGCAGACCACCCCCCTCCATCAGTACAGACACCCTTCAGTGCAGACCACCCCCTCCATCAGTGCAGGACACCCCCCTCCATCAGTGCAGACCCCTCCCAGTGCAGACCACCCCCACCATCATTGCAGACCCCCCAGTGCAGACCACCACCCTCCATCGGTGCAGACCCCCTCAGTGCAGACCCCCCTCCATCGGTGCAGACCTCCCTCAGTGCAGACCACCCCCCCTCCATCAGTGCAGACAACCCTCAGTGCAGACCCCACAATCCGTCAGTGCAGACCACCCCCATCAGTGCAGACCCCCCTCAGTGCAGTCCATCCCCCCATTAGTGCAGGCCCCTCCCCCTCCATCAGTGCAGACCCCTCTCAATGCAGACCACCCCCTCCAACAGTCCAAACCCACCTCAGTGCAGACCACCCCCCTCCATCCGTGCAGACCACCCCTTCTATCAGTGTAGACCCCCCTAAGTGCAGACCACCCCCTCCATCAGTGCACCCCCCTCAATCAGTGCAGACCACCCCTCCATCAGTGCAGACCACCCTCAGTGCAGAACACCTCCTCCATCAGTGCAGGACACCCCTCCTCCATCAGTGCAGACCCCTCCCAGTGCAGACCACCACCCTCCATGAGTGCAGACCCCTCTCAGTGCAAACCCCTATTCATCACTGCAGACCCCTCTCAGTGCAGACCACCCCCCTCCATCAGTGCAGACCCCCCCAGTGCAGACCACCCCCTCCATCAGTGCAGACCACTCCCCTAAATCAGTGCAGACCATCCCTTTCATCAGTGCGGACCCCCCTCAGTGTAGAACCCCATCCATCAGTGCAGACCACCCCCCATCAGTGCAGACCCCCTTCCATCAGTGCAGACCCCCCTCCATCAGTGCAGACCCCTCTCAGTGCAGGCCACCCCCTCCATCAGTGCAGACCCCCCTCAGTGCAGACCACCCCCCTCCATCAGTGCAGACCCCTCTCAGTGCAGACCCCCCTCCATCAGTGCAGGCCACCTCCCTCCATCCCTGCCTACCCCCCTCAGTGCAGACCACCCCCCTCCATCAGTGCAGACCCCCCTCAGTGCAGACCTTCCTATCCATCAGAGCAGACCCCCCTAAGTGCAGACCACCCCCTCTATTGGTGCAGACCCCCTTAGTGCAGACCCCCTCCATCGGTGCAGACCTCCCTCAGTGCAGACCACCTCCCTCCATCAGTGCAGACCACCCTCAGTGCAGACCCCCCATCCATCAGTGCAGACCACCCCCCATCAGTGCAGATGACCCTCAGTGCAGACCACCCCCTCCATCAGTGCAGGACACCCCCTCCATCAGTGCAGACCCCTCCCAGTGCAGACCACCCCCCTCCATCATTGCAGACCCCCCAGTGCAGACCACCACCCTCCATCAGTGCAGACCCCTCTCAGTGCAGACGCTTATCCATCAGTGCAGACCCCTCTCAGTGCAGACCACCACCCTCCATCAATGCAGACCCCCCAGTGCAGACCACCCCCTCCATCAGTGCAGACCACCCCCCTCAATCAGTGCAGACCACCCCCTTCATCAGTGTAGACCCCCCTCAGTGCAGACCCCCCTCAGTGCAGAACCCCCATCCATCAATGCAGACCACCCCCCATCAGTGCAGATGACCCTCAGTGCAGACCACCCCCTCCATCAGTGCAGGACACCCCCTCCATCAGTGCAGACCCCTCCCAGTGCAGACCACCCCCCTCCATCATTGCAGACCCCCCAGTGCAGACCAACACCCTCCATCAGTGCAGACCCCTCTCAGTGCAGACGCTTATCCATCAGTGCAGACCCCTCTCAGTGCAGACCACCACCCTCCATCAATGCAGACCCCCCAGTGCAGACCACCCCCTCCATCAGTGCAGACCACCCCCCTCAATCAGTGCAGACCACCCCCTTCATCAGTGCAGACCCCCCTCAGTGCAGACCCCCCTCAGTGCAGAACCCCCATCCATCAATCCAGACCACCCCCCATCAGTGCAGACCCCCCCTCAGTGCAGACCCCCTCCATCATGCAGACCCCTCTCAGTGCAGACCACCCCCTCCATCAGTGCAGACCCCCCTCAGTGCAGAAATCTAATCACACATAATACAAAATGGCAAATGAAATAAAATACTTTGTGATAATCCTGTGAGTAAAATAAGAATAAAATATCACACTAATCAATGTATATATTAATACAAAAACAGGGTGAAAAGTGCTTAGTGTCTGTGCATTGAGGATAAAGTTCATAAAGTGGACAAGTGAATGGTTATATCTTGGCCCTGAAACTTCATGGACTAACTAGAGTTGAATTAAATATATGGATAGGTCAAAGTTCATGCAGGTCCTCATGGAAAATATCCAGATAGCATTAGTCTCTCAAAACTCTCACCTTAGTGCAAGTTAAAGCAGCCATCATAAGATATCTCTTTCTGGATCTGTATATCTCATATCAGTTATGGCCAAGCATTCTCATCTATTGATCACGGCTAGGGATGAGCTTCGAGGTCGAGTCGAACTCATGTTCGACTCGAACATTGGCTGTTCGCAAGTTCGCCGAACAGCAAACAATTTGGGGTGTTCGCGGCAAATTCGAATGCCGCGGAACACCCTTTAAAAGTCTATGGGAGAAATCAAAAGTGCTAATTTTAAAGGCTAATATGCAAGTTATTGTCATAAAAAGTGTTTGGGGACCCAGGTCCTGCCCCAGGGGACATGGATCAATGCAAAAAAAAGTTTTAAAAACGGCCGTTTTTTCAGGAGCAGTGATTTTAATAATGCTTAAAGTCAAACAATAAAAGTGTAATATCCCTTTAAATTTCGTACCTGGGGGGTGTCTATAGTATGCCTGTAAAGGGGCGCATGTTTCCTGTGTTTAGAACAGTCTGACAGCAAAATGACATTTTGAAGGAAAAAACTCATTTAAAACTACCCGCGGCTATTGCATTGCCGACAATACACATAGAAGTTCATTGATAAAAACGGCATGGGAATTCCCCCAAAGGGGAACCCCGAATCAAAATTTAAAAAAAAAAATGACGTGGGAGTCCCCCTAAATTCCATACCAGGCCCTTCAGGTCTGGTATGGATATTAAGGGGAACCCCGGCCAAAATTTAAAAAAAAAAATGACGTGGGGTTCCCCCTAAATTCCATACCAGACCCGAAGTGTCTGGTATGGATTTTAAGGGGAACCCCGCGCCAAAAAAAAAAAAAAAACGGCGTGGGGTCCCCCCAAAAATCCATACCAGACCCTTATCCGAGCACGCAACCTGGCAGGCCGCAGGAAAAGAGGGGGGAACGAGAGTGCGGCCCCCCCTCCCTCCTGAACCGTACCAGGCCACATGCCCTCAACATTGGGAGGGTGCTTTGGGGTAGCCCCCCAAAACACCTTGTCCCCATGTTGATGAGGACAAGGGCCTCATCCCCACAACCCTGGCCGGTGGTTGTGGGGGTCTGCGGGCGGGGGGCTTATCGGAATCTGGAAGCCCCCTTTAACAAGGGGACCCCCAGATCCCGGCCCCCCCCTGTGTGAAATGGTAAGGGGGTACAAAAGTACCCCTACCATTTCACTAAAAAACTGTCAAAAATGTTAAAAATGACAAGAGACAGTTTTTGACAATTCCTTTATTTAAATACTTCTTCTTTCTTCTATCTTCCTTCATCTTCTGGTTCTTCTGGTTCTTCTGGCTCTTCTGGTTCTTCCTCCGGCGTTCTCGTCCAGCATCTCCTCCGCGGCGTCTTCTATCTTCTTCTCCTCGGGCCGCTCCGCACCCATGGCATGGGGGGAGGCTCCCGCTCTTCTCTTCTTCTTCATCTTCTTCTCTTCTTCTCTTCTTCTCTTCTTCATTTTCTTCTCCGGGCCGCTCCGCACCCATGCTAGCATGGCGGGAGGCTCCCGCTGTGTGACGGCGCTCCTCGTCTGACAGTTCTTAAATAATGGGGGGCGGGGCCACCCGGTGACCCCGCCCCCCTCTGACGCACGGTGACTTGACGGGACTTCCCTGTGACGACACGGGGAATGCCACAGGGAAGTCCCGTCATGTCCCGTGCGTCAGAGGGGGGCGGGGTCACCGGGTGGCCCCGCCCCCCGTTATTTAAGAACTGTCAGACGAGGAGCGCCGTCACACAGCGGGAGCCTCCCTTCATGCCAGCATGGATGCGGAGCGGCCCGGAGAAGAAAATGAAGAAGAGAAGAAAAGAAGAAGAGAAGAAGATGAAGAAGAAAAGAAGAGCGGGAGCCTCCCCCCATGCCATGGGTGCGGAGCGGCCCGAGGAGAAGAAGATAGAAGACGCCGCGGAGGAGATGCTGGACGAGAATGCCGGAGGAAGAACCAGAAGAGCCAGAAGAACCAGAAGAACCAGAAGATGAAGGAAGATAGAAGAAAGAAGAAGTATTTAAATAAAGGAATTGTCAAAAACTGTCTCTTGTCATTTTTACCTTTTTGACAGTTTTTTAGTGAAATGGTAGGGGTACTTTTGTACCCCCTTACCATTTCACACAGGGGGGGGCCGGGATCTGGGGGTCCCCTTGTTAAAGGTGGCTTCCAGATTCCGATAAGCCCCCCGCCCGCAGACCCCCACAACCTCCGGCCAGGGTTGTGGGGATGAGGCCCTTGTCCTCATCAACATGGGGACAAGGTGTTTTGGGGGGCTACCCCAAAGCACCCTCCCAATGTTGAGGGCATGTGGCCTGGTACGGTTCAGGAGGGGGGGGGCCGCACTCTCGTCCCCCCCTCTTTTCCTGCGGCCTGCCAGGTTGCGTGCTCGGATAAGGGTCTGGTATGGATTTTTGGGGGGACCCCACGCCGTTTTTTTTTTTTTTTTTTGGCGCGGGGTTCCCCTTAAAATCCATACCAGACCTGAAGGGTCTGGTATGGAATTTAGGGGGAACCCCACGTCATTTTTTTTTTTTAAATTTTGGCCGGGGTTCCCCTTAATATCCATACCAGACCTGAAGGGCCTGGTATGGAATTTAGGGGGACTCCCACGTCATTTTTTTTTTTTAATTTTGGTTCGGGGTTCCCCTTTGGGGAATTCCCATGCCGTTTTTATCAATGAACTTCTATGTGTATTGTCGGCAATGCAATAGCCGCGGGTAGTTTTAAATTAGTTTTTTCCTTCAAAATGTCATTTTGCTGTCAGACTGTTCTAAACACAGGAAACATGCGCCCCTTTACAGGCATACTATAGACACCCCCCAGGTACGAAATTTAAAGGGATATTACACTTTTATTGTTTGACTTTAAGCATTATTAAAATCACTGCTCCTGAAAAAACGGCCGTTTTTAAAACTTTTTTTTGCATTGATCCATGTCCCCTGGGGCAGGACCCAGGTCCCCAAACACTTTTTATGACAATAACTTGCATATTAGCCTTTAAAATTAGCACTTTTGATTATTCATGTTCGTGTCCCATAGACTTTAACGGTGTTCGCGTGTTCGAACGAACTTTTTTCCTGTTCGCATGTTCTGGTGCGAACCGAACAGGGGGGTGTTCGGCTCATCCCTAATCACGGCTTTGTTCCTTTCCTCTCCGCTCTTCATGCAGTTACATGCCTGTTAGAATATGCTCCACCAAGGCTCAAACGGCCCCGTGGGGAAGAGAGGGAGAAAAGAAAGCCTCCAATGCTGTAGTATTTAAGATGAGTAAAATAAAACTTTATTTAGGGGCTTCAAGGTGGTCTCTTACATTAAAAACAATAACAACTCACATATACAAGAGGAACAGCGTTTGGAGCGCCTCCTTACGTGACTTCCGGTTTACGTCTGCTCTCCGCCAGTCAGTGCAGACCCCTCTCAGTGCAGACTCCTTTCCATCAGTGCAGACCCCTCTCAGTGCTGACCACCCCCTTTATCAGCGCAGACCCCCTCAGTGCAGACCACCCCCTCTGTAAGTGCAGACCACCCCCCTCAATCAGTGCAGACCACCCTCAGTGCAGACCACCCCCTCCATCAGTGCAGACCCCGCTCAGTGCAGACCACCCCCCTCCATCAGTGCAGGCCACCCCCTACATCAATGCAGACCCCTCTCAGTGCAGACCACCCCCTCCATCAGTGCAGACCCCCCTCAGTGCAGACCACCCCCCTCCATTAGTGCAGACCCCCCTAAGTGCAGACCACCCCCTCCATCGGTGTAGACCCCCTCAGTGCAGACCCCCCTCCATCAGTGCAGACCTCCCTCAGTGCAGACCACCCCCCCTCCATCAGTGCAGACAACCCTCAGTGCAGACCCCACAATCCATCAGTGCAGACCACCCCCATCAGTGCAGACCCCCCTCAGTGCAGCCCACCCCCCCATCAGTGCAGGCCTCTCCCCCTCCATCAGTGCAGACCCCTCTCAATGCAGACCACCCCCTCCAACAGTCCAAACCCCCCATCAGTGCAGACCACCCCCCTCCATCAGTGTAGACCCCCTAAGTGCAGACCACCCCCTCCTTCAGTGCACCCCCCTCAATCACTGCAGACCACCCCTCCATCAGTGCAGACCACCCTCAGTGCAGACCCCCCCATCCATCAGTGCAGACCACCCCCTCCATCAGTGCAGACCCCCTCATTGCAGACCACCCCCCTCAATCAGGGCAGACCACCCCCATCAGTGCAGACACCACTCAGTGCAATGTTTCATATTCCCATCGCACACGTTCCTGGTATAAGCTCTTAAAGGTCGGGTGCTGCAGCAACAACCAGCTGGATACTGGTTCAAGTCACAATGTAGATATTTGCCAGCACACCAAGGATCAGCACCCGGTGGCGTCCAAACGGTTTAATTTATTGCATGATCACAACACAAAAGGTGCAACGTTTCGGAGTCGCGCAGGACCCCTTCGTCAGGCACTCAGTGCAGACCACCTCCTCCATCAGTGCAGGACACCCCCTTCATCAGTGCAGACCCCTCCCAGTGCAGACCACCACCCTCCATCAGTGCAGACCCCCATCCATCAGTGCAGACCCCTCTGAGTGCAGACCACCCCCCTCCATCAGTGCAGACCCCCCCAGTGCAGACCACCCCCTCCATCAGTGCAGACCACCCCCCTCAATCAGTGCAGACCACCCCCTTCATCAGTGCGGACCCCCCTCAGTGCAGAACCCCCATCCATCAGTGCAGACCACCCCTCATCAGTGCAGACCCCCCTCAGTGCAGACTCCCTCCATCAGTGCAGACCCCTCTCAGTGCAGACCACCCCCTCCATCAGTGCAGACCCCCCTCAGTGCAGACCACCCCCTCCATCAGTGCAGACCCCTCTCAGTGCAGACCGTCCCCCTCCATCAGTGCAGACCACCCTCAGTGCAGACCCCCCCATCCATCAGTGCAGACCACCCCCTCCATCAGTGCAGACCCCCTCATTGCAGACCACCCCCCTCAATCAGTGCAGACCACCCCCATCAGTGCAGACACCACTCAGTGCAATGTTTCATATTCCCATCGCACACGTTCCTGGTATAAGCTCTTAAAGGTCGGGTGCTGCAGCAACAACCAGCTGGATACTGGTTCAAGTCACAATGTAGATATTTGCCAGCACACAAAGGATCAGCACCCGGTGGCGTCCAAACGGTTTAATTTATTGCATGATCACAACACAAAAGGTGCAACGTTTCGGAGTCGCGCAGGACCCCTTCGTCAGGCACTCAGTGCAGACCACCTCCTCCATCAGTGCAGGACACCCCCTTCATCAGTGCAGACCCCTCCCAGTGCAGACCACCACCCTCCATCAGTGCAGACCCCCATCCATCAGTGCAGACCCCTCTGAGTGCAGACCACCCCCCTCCATCTGTGCAGACCCCCCCAGTGCAGACCACCCCCTCCATCAGTGCAGACCACCCCCCTCAATCAGTGCAAACCACCCCCTTCATCAGTGCTGACCCCCCTCAGTGCAGAACCCCCATCCATCAGTGCAGACCACCCCCCATCAGTGCAGACCCCCCTCAGTGCAGACTCCCTCCATCAGTGCAGACCCCTCTCAGTGCAGACCACCCCCTCCATCAGTGCAGACCCCCCTCAGTGCAGACCACCCCCTCCATCAGTGCAGACCCCTCTCAGTGCAGACCGCCCCCCTCCATCAGTGCAGATCCCCCTCAGTGCAGACCACCCCCCTACATCAGTGCAGACCCCTCTCAGTGCAGACCCCCCTCCATCAGTGCAGGCCACCTCCCTCCCTGCCTACCCCCTCAGTGCAGACCACCCCCGCTCCATCAGTGCAGACCCCCCTCAGTGTAGACCTTCCTATCTATCAGAGCAGACCCCCCTAAGTGCAGACCACCCCCTCCATTGGTGCAGACCCCCTTAGTGCAGACCCCCTCCATTGGTGCAGACCTCCCTCAGTGCAGACCACCCCCCTCCATCAGTGCAGACCACCCTCAGTGCAGACCCCCATCCATCAGTGCAGACCACCCCCATCAGTGCAGATGACCCTCAGTGCAGACCACCCCCTCCATCAGTGCAGCCCCCTCCATCAGTGCAGACCACCCCCTCCAACAGTGCAGACCCCCTCAGTACAGACCCCCCCTCCATCAGTGCAGACCCCTCTCAGTGCAGACCACCCCCTCCATCAGTGCAGAACCCCTCAGTGAAGACCACCACCCTCCATCAGTGCAGACCACCCCCTCAATCAGTGCAGACCCATCAGTGCAGACACCCTTCAGTGCAGACCACCCCCTCCATCAGTGCAGGACACCCCCCTCCATCAGTGCAGACCCCTCCCAGTGCAGACCCCCCTCCAGAAAATAACTGTTAATATTGCTTCTTCTGTGTGAGATCTAACGCAAACAATGGTTGATCTAACAAAGATCTAACAAACTGCACAAGATTTTTTTTTTTATTTGATTTGGGGGGTATAACTGTTGTGGCCATTTCCCATCCACTCACATTGGGAGGTGTTGGAGACTTCAGCGTAGAAGAATTTCTCTCCATGCATAGTAAAGTAAAACACAAAAGTCGTGTATATCTGGCATCTCTGATGAAGACTGTGATTGGCTACCATGTACAGCTGCACCAAATTTTGCACTCTCCATTTTTAGTCAATTGGCCCCAAAGTGTGCTGAGCTACATCTAATGCCGCGTACACACGGTCGGACTTTTCGTCTACAAAAGTCCGACAGCCTGTCCGACAGACTTCCGGCGGACTTTCGGCGGACTTGCAGCAGACTTTCTAACGAACGGACTTGCCTACACACGACCACACAAAAGTCCGACGGATTCGTACGTGATGACGTACACCGGACTAAAATAAGGAAGTTCATAGCCAGTAGCCAATAGCTGCCCTAGCATGGGTTTTTGTCCGTCGGACTAGCACACAGACGAGCGGATTTCGGGTCCATCGTAGTTACGACGTAAAGATTTGAAGCATGTTTCAAATCTAAAGTCCGTCGGATTTGAGGCTGAAAAAGTCTGCTGAAAGTCCGGAGAAGCCCACACACGAACGGATTACCAGCCAGCTTTAGTCCGTCGGCGTCCGTTGGACTTTTGTAGACGAAAAGTCCGACCGTGTGTACGCGGCATAAGAGCCCTTTCACACTGTGCCACCCCGGGCGTCAGCGTTAAAGTGACGCTATTTTTAGCACCACTTTACCGTCGTTTTAGCGGCGCTATTCGGCCACTAGTGGGGCAGTTTTAACCCCCGCTAGCAGCTGAAAAGGGGTTAAATCCACCCGCAAAATGCTGCTGCAGCTGTGTTTTGCAGGTGGTAAAGCAGCGCTGCCCCATTGTTTGTTTTCAATGGGCAGGGGCGCTTTAGGAACGGGGAGTTCACCGCTCCTAATGTGCTGCAAAGAAGCTGCTTGCAGGACTTTTTCTGACGCCCTGCCAGCGCAGCACCCCAGTGTGAAAGCACTCAGGCTTTCACACTGGGTTTGCAGCTGAGGCTTCTTTCAGGAACTTTACAGGTGCTATTTTTAGCGCTAAAGCGCCTGAAAAATGCCTCAGTGTGAAAAGGGTCTAAATGTAATAAATGGTAAATGTACACGGTGACAAGTATTATAGGAATACATTCCGAGGAACTAACCATTTACAGAGTAGGCACATTCCTCAACACCACACCCGGTTGATATTGGTAAGACATGCCAGGACTCTGTGCTAATTTCTAGACCGGAATTGTATGCCAACTGCAATACGACCTGACAGAGGCAGATGTGGTGGTGGGGGGAGGGGGGTTTAACCTAGGTGCATCAAAAAATGAAAGAATTGCAGACAGAGAGTCACCATCACCTCAGTGTGAACTGCCTGCTCACCTTCCAGGAGTTTTCAGACACAAAATCCTTATGATGGTCAGCCTCTATATGTTCTGATCCTGGATTACACTGGGCACAGTCCTCCCGGACCCTTCCAAAAGCAATCCAACCTCTCCAGGATAAGTTGATTCTCAAAACAATTAACATAACATCATTGTGCAAAATTGCAAAATTGCTAATACACTAATTTCTTCCTCTTATTATAAAGTAAACACTCACATTTGCCTCAATGTATCGTGTATAATGAACGGTCAGCGTAAAAACATAGCTTTCCTCCTCACTGCACATCCAGCATGTTCAGCAGAACAAACACCCAGAAGTGTCATCACAGGCTCCTCCCGACACGTTGTGTCACAGGTCACGTGACTTTATCAAGGGAAATGAAGCCTTGTGATGAACGTAACGGGTGATAAGCTGCAATTTGTGTATGGGTTGCCATGGTGACGTGGGAATCATTAGCTCATCATACCACCAATCGCATTTGTAGATAAACTACATTAATTTACAGGTATCTTTTACAATAGCATATGTAGCATTTACCCCCGAAGGAGCTGCTGGTTTAAATTGGGCTTACCGTTACCTCACTGTTCCACCGTATCCGTCACAGGGGTCCCATTAGATGAATGTTCAATGATGTCTATACAAACACTCAGTTCCTTTTTATCCAATTCTTTTATTGAACAAAGTCAGATAGAGGGATGGAGGGTTAAGGGAGATTCAGGTACCTGGTATTGCGGATCAGGGTATTTCTTCTATCCAGAGGACAAACGGTTTCCTTCAACTGGATATAGAAATCACCGGATAGGCCTCTCTCACTGACCTAGCAGCCGGTGCAATGCTTGGACATAGTCTCTGCCATAGACTTGAAAAATCACGTTACGGTCATTACACAATTCTATGCCACAGGATGGTGTAACCAAACTTTTGCAAGATTAAAGCATAACTGCACAGTACCAGTTTCTTTCAACCGATCCGGTGATACTGTGAGGTAGGTGATCCGGGTTGCATCCTTCAATTGAGTTTCCAGGCTTCTCCTGAGATACCAGCATACTTTGCTCGGTCACCTCCAGGAAAGTCCTCCCCTAGTCCCCTTCAATCGATCAGCTTCTCTCCGCAGGCAAGACAGCACAGGACCACCCTCTGGATGAGCAGGCCCCAGAACTCCTGGGCCTACCATTGTAATAACAAAGCCTCAGGCCAGCCGGCCCCGAGACAGCAGAGCTGCCACGCACACCTTGGGCTAGGAGGGCCTTCAGGTTGGTAACAATGAACCCTGACAAAATGGCGCCTGTACCTTAAGTACCCTTACCCAGAATGCACGGC
Organism: Aquarana catesbeiana; assembly: GCA_037953035.1. Taxonomy (NCBI): domain Eukaryota; kingdom Metazoa; phylum Chordata; class Amphibia; order Anura; family Ranidae; genus Aquarana; species Aquarana catesbeiana. Next base: position 837,213 of record JBBHAA010001355.1, on the reverse strand, counting down.
GTGTGAACCACTCCCACCGGGCTATTTCTGAGTAAAAGGGGTACCCAATACATCTAGCCGGTTGCATTGTGTTAGGTTCAACTTTTAAATAAGTTGCTTATAGTTTATATTGCTTTGTCTAATTATTGCTTCATATAGGAATTAAGACACAGAGTCAGGTATGTCTGTATCAAAGTTCTGAGCATCCCCAAAAGGACTGCTCCCTTTACTTCTTTTATAGGCAGTTCCAAAAGCAGTAATCTTATCGGCATTACCAAATGAGGTTAAGGTACAAAGAGTTTCTCATCAGCGAACATGTAATGATTATTCAGCAGTTCCAAATTCCATCTAGATACAGATTGATAGAACAATTGATACGTACACAGGTAAGAAAGGAGCACAAACAATTTAAATAGAACAATTGATACGTACACAGGTAAGAAAGGAGCACAAACAATTTAAATAGAACAATTGATACGTACACAGGTAAGAAAAAACAGAAACAATTAAAGTGGAACTCTAAGTCATTATTTCAACCCTATCAATTTCCCCCTTTGACATCATCCTCTCCTTCCCCCTGGGTCCTCATTAGGGATGAGCTTCGTGTTCGAGTCGAACCCATGTTCGACTCGAACATCGGCTGTTCGATCGTTCGCCGAATTGCGAACGTTATGGGCCGTTCGCGCTAAATTCGTGTGGCGCGTCACGGCCCATAATTCACTGCGGCATCGCAGTGCATTGCTGGCTGATGATTGGCCAAGCATGCACTATGACCCGCATGCTTGGCCAATCACAGCGCCGTCAGTAGAGAGAGCTGTAATTGGCCAAAGCCAGGGTGGCTTTGGCCAATTATGGCTCAGGGGATTTAGTACACACCCCACACTATATAAGGCCGCCTGCACGGCGGCCCTGTGTAGTGTGTGTTCCGGTGTGCTGAGAGATAGAGAGAGAGATAGACACTGTCATTTGATTTGAGTTAGATAGATTAGGCAGAACAGTCAGTCAGTTAGCTGCACTTACAGTGTATTGTGTATATATATGCATCCCAGGTGTTGCATATATATATATACACTGTATTCAGTTTAGCTAGATCCGTTCCTGTTATCTTCTATCTAGACTATTTACATTTAATGCAGTGCGTCCTGCTCACAGTGTTCAGCTAGATCCGTTCCTGCTATTTACATTTAGTGCAGTGCGTCCTGCTCACAGTGTTCAGCTAGATCCGTTCCTGTTATCTTCTAGACTATTTACATTTAGTGCAGTGCGTCCTGCTCACAGTGTTCAGCTAGATCCGTTCCTGCAATTTACATTTAGTGCAGTGCGTCCTGCTCACAGTGTTCAGCTAGATCCGTTCCTGCTATTTACATTTAGTGCAGTGCGTCCTGCTCACAGTGTTCAGCTAGATCCGTTCCTGCTATTTACATTTAGTGCAGTGCGTCCTGCTCACAGTGTTCAGCTAGATCCGTTCCTGCTATTTACATTTAGTGCAGTGCGTCCTGCTCACAGTGTTCAGCTAGATCCGTTCCTGTTATCTTCTAGACTATTTACATTTAGTGCAGTGCGTCCTGCTCACAGTGTTCAGCTAGATCCGTTCCTGCAATTTACATTTAGTGCAGTGCGTCCTGCTCACAGTGTTCAGCTAGATCCGTTCCTGCTATTTACATTTAGTGCAGTGCGTCCTGCTCACAGTGTTCAGCTAGATCCGTTCCTGCTATTTACATTTAGTGCAGTGCGTCCTGCTCACAGTGTTCAGCTAGATCCGTTCCTGCTATTTACATTTAGTGCAGTGCGTCCTGCTCACAGTGTTCAGCTAGATCCGTTCCTGCTATTTACATTTAGTGCAGTGCGTCCTGCTCACAGTGTTCAGCTAGATCCGTTCCTGTTAAATTCCTACTGACCGGCAGGCTTGTCTGGTTACAGTATATAAAGCTACCTGAAGAAAATTACAGGTGTTCTATTTGATCCTATTAGTACCACGGTCAGGCAGCTAGACTATTTACATTTAGTACAGTGCGTCCTGCTCACAGTGTTCAGCTAGATCCGTTCCTGTTATCTTCCTACTGACAGGCAGGCTTGTCTGGTTACAGTATATAAAGCTACCTGAAGAAAATTACAGGTGTTCTATTTGATCCTATTAGTACCACGGTCAAGCAGCTAGACTATTTACATTTAGTACAGTGCGTCCTGCTCACAGTGTACAGCTAGATCCGTTCCTGTTATCTTCCTACTGACAGGCAGGCTTGTCTGGTTACAGTATATAAAGCTACCTGAAGAAAATTACAGGTGTTCTATTTGATCCTATTAGTACCACGGTCAGGCAGCTAGACTATTTACATTTAGTACAGTGCGTCCTGCTCACAGTGTTCAGCTAGATCCGTTCCTGTTATCTTCCTACTGACAGGCAGGCTTGTCTGGTTACAGTATATAAAGCTACTTGAAGAAAATTACAGGTGTTCTATCCCAGCTTAGTGCAGCTACAGGCCATTAGTATGTCTGGAAGGCCAAGAAGGAGAGGCAGACAGTCACAAGCCAATAAGAGAGGGCAAGCAGGCTCTGTGTCTAGTGCTGGTCGTGGAGACGGTGCATCCTCATCAGCACGTGGCCATGGGACACGCTTGGCCTTTTTTTCGGCAGCTGGCCATGTTGAGCCGCAACATGCGGAAGACTTGGTCGAGTGGATGACCAAGCCGTCCTCATCCTCCTCATCCTCTCTCACCCATGCCCAGGGTGCTTTGTCTGGCAAAGCAGCGGCCTCTTCCCTCAGCTCAATGTCATCAGTGACTCCTTCCCTAGCTCCACCATGTCCTCATGAGGATTCCCTCGAACTGTTTGACCACAGTGTTGGGTACATGCTCCAGGAGGATGCCCAGCGTTTGGAAGGCTCTGATGACGATACTGAGCTCGATGAAGGCAGTAACATGAGCGCGGACAGAGGGGGTGCCCAAGAAGGACAGCAATCTGGCAGTCATGCTCCCCCTGCTGCAGCATACTGCCAGGTTTGCTCCAGTGATGAGGAGGGAGGGGATGATGAGGTCACTGACTCAACGTGGGTGCCTGATAGGAGAGAGGAGGAGGAGGAGGAGGAGGAGGAGGAGGAGGAGGAGGAGGCGGCAGCACATCACCAACGAGGCAGGATGCCCTCCAGGGGCCAGCCTAAGGGCAGCACATTGACTGCATCACACCCCAAAGCTCCACATGTGCAGGGCGCTGCAGTCTCTGCGCGTTATTCAAAAAGTTCTTTGGTGTGGGCCTTTTTTGAGACGAGTGCATCAGATCGCACCGCTGCTATTTGCAACATATGTCTCAAGCGTATCTCGCGTGGCCAAAATATCTCCCGCTTGGGTACCACATGCTTGACCAGACATATGTTGACCTGCCATGCAGTTCGTTGGCAAGCGTATCTAAAAGACCCACACCAAAGAACAAAGAGGATCTCTCCTTGCTCCTCATCAGCTGAGATTTCCAACCCCACTAGACCTTCAGTCCTCTCTGAGACCTGCAGTGAGAGGAATGAAGGTGTAGAATTAGGTGTGTCACAGCCAAGTACTTGTGGGCAATCTGCTTTTGGTACACCGACGTCAGATTGTACCAGGCAAATTTCCCTGCCCCAGCTGCTGCACCGCCGAAAGAAGTTTGCTCCCAGCCATCCACATGCCCAGCGGTTGAATGCTAGCTTGGCAAAATTGCTAGCACTTCAACTGCTGCCTTTTCAGTTGGTAGACTCTGCCCCCTTCCGTGAGTTTGTGGAATGTGCGGTTCCTCAGTGGCAGGTACCCAAACGCCACTTTTTCTCACGGAAGGCGATTCCGGCTCTCTACCGGCATGTGGAAGGCAATGTCCATGCCTCGCTGGACAGGGCGGTCAGCGGTAAGGTGCATATTACCGCTGACTCATGGTCCAGCAGGCATGGACAGGGACGTTACCTAAGTTTCACGGCGCATTGGGTGACTCTGCTGGCAGCTGGGAAGGATGCAGGACAAGGTGCAGTAGTGTTGGAGGTTGTTCCGCCACCACGCCTCCAAAATGCTGATTGTGACACACCTCTCTCCTCCACCCCCTCCTCTTCTTCTTCCTCCATGGCCTCTTCCTCGGAACCAGCGGTGCTCCGTAGGCGTTCAAGGGGCTACGCAAGTACGCAGGCCAAAAGATGCCATGCGGTGCTTGAGCTGGTGTGCTTGGGGGACAGGAGCCACACTGGGGCAGAGGTTCTGTCAGCTCTGCAGGGGCAGGTTCAGAGGTGGTTGACGCCACGCCAACTTAAGGCAGGAATGGTGGTTTGCGACAATGGCACCAACCTCCTCTCTGCCCTCCGACAGGGACAAATGACCCATGTGCCCTGTTTGGCTCACGTCCTTAACTTGGTGGTGCAGCGGTTCTTGGGCAGGTACCCGGGCTTACAGGATGTCCTGAGGCAGGCCAGGAAAGTCTGTGTGCATTTCCGCCGGTCATATAATGCCAGTGCTCGGCTGACGGACCTCCAAAAGGAGTTTAACCTGCCCAAGAACCGCCTAATCTGTGACATGCCCACCAGGTGGAACTCAACGTTGGCCATGCTGCAGCGGCTGCACACGCAGCAGAGGGCCATCAATGAGTACCTGTGCGACTATGGCACCAGGACAGGGTCAGGGGAGCTTGGTTTTTTTCCCCACGCCAGTGGGCCATGATCAGGGATGCATGCACTGTCCTGTCACCATTCGAGGAGGCCACGAGGATGGTGAGCAGTGACAGTGCATGCATCAGTGACACTGTCCCCCTTGTCCACCTGTTGGAGCACACGCTGCGTGGAATAATGGACAGGGCACTTGAGGCAGAACAGAGGCAGGAAGAGGAGGACTTCCTTAGCTCTCAAGGCCCCCTTTATCCAGACAGTGTTCCTGCGTGCCCGCCGATCACACAGGAAGAGGACGAGGAGGAAGAGGAGGAGGAGGAAGATTGTGTCAGTATGGAGGTGGAGCCTGGCACTCAGCATCAGCAGCAGTCTTTAAGGGATCAGTCCCAAGAAACACATGGACTTGTACGTGGCTGGGAGGAGGTGGCTGCGGACCATGTCGTTCTTAGTGACCCAGAGGACTCCGGACCGAATGCCTCAGCAAACCTACGCTGCATGGCCTCCCTGATCCTGCAAAGCCTGCGTAAGGATCCTCGTATTCGTGGTATCAAGGAGAAGGACCAATACTGGCTGGCAACCCTCCTTGATCCACGTTACAAGGGTAAGGTTGCGGACCTTATCTTGCCATCGCAGAGGGAGCAGAGGATGAAACATCTTCGGGAGGCCTTGCAGAAAGGTCTGTGCAACGCGTTCCCAGAGACTGGGAGGTTACAAACTCCTGTTTCTGGACAACGTGTTGCTGAGGCTTCGGTCAGTCAAAGAAGGAGCGGTGGAGAAGGTGGCCGTCTGACCGATGCGTTCAGACAATTTTTTGGTCCGCAGCCCCAAGGTATGATCGGTTCCAGCAACCATCGCCAGCGTCTGTTTTACATGGTGCAGGAATACCTAGGGGCAAGATCAGACTTGGACACCTTTCCCACCGAAAATCCTCTGGGTTACTGGGTCTTGAGGATGGATCACTGGCCAGAGCTTGCACAGTATGCAATTGAGCTACTGGCCTGTCCTGCATCCAGCGTTCTTTCGGAACGCACATTCAGTGCTGCTGGAGGCGTGGTAACCGATCACAGGGTGCGTCTGTCCACCGACTCGGTCGATCGGCTGACCTTCATAAAAATGAATGAGTCTTGGATCACCACCAGCTACCAAGCACCTGATGCTGATGTAACCGAATAATTTTTTTTGAAATCTCAGATCCCTTCAAAGACTGCCTATGCTGATGCTGAGTGACTATCCCTGAGTAATTATCCTCTTCCTCCTCAATCATCACGCTGATAGCTTGTAAGAACATTTTTGGTTCTGGGCGCCACCACCAGTGCCTAAGGCACAATTTTTCAGCCCCTGTTTAACAGGGGCGTGTAATTACAATTTTTGATGTAATACTTTGCAGCAGGGCTCGTTCCTGCATTCCAACTAGAGTGTCTGTGAGGGGTTGCAGTGTTGTGGCACCAGCACCAGTGCCTAGGGCCCAATTTTTCTGCCCCTGTCTAACAGGGGCGTGTAATTACAATTTTTGATGCAATACTTTGCAGCAGGGCTCGTTCCTGCGTTCCAACTAGAGTGTCTGTGAGGGGTTGCAGTGTTGTGGCACCAGCACCAGTGCCTAAGGCCCAATTTTTCTGCCCCTGTCTAACAGGGGCGTGTAATTACAATTTTTGATGCAATACTTTGCAGCAGGGCTCGTTCCTGCGTTCCAACTAGAGTGTCTGTGAGGGGTTGCAGTGTTGTGGCACCAGCACCAGTGCCTAAGGCCCAATTTTTCTGCCCCTGTCTAACAGGGGCGTGTAATTACAATTTTTGAAGCAATAATTTGCAGCAGGGCTCGTTCCTGCGTTCCAACTAGAGTGTCTGTGAGGGGTTGCAGTGTTGTGGCACCAGCACCAGTGCCTAAGGCCTAATTTTTCAGCTCCTGTTCAACAGGGGCATGTAATTACAATTCTTGATCTAATATTTCACAGCAGGGCCCTGTGAGGGCTTACAGTGTTGTGGCCACAGCAACACCTAAGGCCCAAATTTCTGCTGAGTATATAGGGCAGGACCCTACTTTCAAACATCTAACTTACAAACGACTCCTACTTGCAAACGGAAGGAGACAACAGGAAGTGAGATGAAATCTACCCCTAGGAAGGGAAATTCTCTCCTGTAAGAGTTAATATGGGAAAACAATTTCTCCTTTCCACTGATGCTTTCCAATCCTTGTTCCACAAAAAAACCCAAATTTTCAAAAAACATTTTTCATTGGGACAAAAAAGTGAGGTGAAATCTTCTGAAGAGGAGGAAAGACAGCAAAACAAATGTCACAGGGGTGATAACCCTTCCCTATGTTTTCCAAAAAGCTTAGAAAAGATTTTTTGGCTGGAGCTAAACACGTTAAAAATGTTCAAAATTACAAACAGATTCTACTTAACAACAAACCTACAGTCCCTGTCTTGTTTGCACCGCCTGTATACTGCTGTTCAGAGTATATAGGGCCTGGTGGCCCCACACCTTTCCTTATTTTAATTTGGGTGCGGGGTTCCCCTTAATATCCATACAAGACCCAAAGGGCCTGGTAATGGACTGGGGGGTACCCATGCCGTTTGTCTCACTGATTTTCATCCATATTGCCATGACCCGACATGACATTAAACCCGCAAGCAGTTTTAAATGAGATTTTTTCCTTTAAAAATGACATTTGGTGCAGGGACTGTTCTAAACATGGGAAACACGCGTCACTTTACAGGCATACTATAGACACCCCCCAGGTACGATATTTAAAGGAATATTTCACTTTTTTTTTTTTACTTTAAGCATCATTAAAATCACTGCTCCCGAAAAAACGGCCGTTTTTAAAAGTTTTTTTTGCATTGATACATGTCCCCTGGGGTAGGACCCGGGTCCCCAAACCCTTTTTAGGACAATACCATGCAAATTAGCCTTTAAAATGAGCACTTTTGATTTCGAACGTTCGAGTCCCATAGACGTCAATGGGGTTCTAACGTTCGTGCGAACTTTCGGTCCGTTCGCGGGTTCTGGTGCGAACCGAACCGGGGGGTGTTCGGCTCATCCCTAGTCCTCATGAATAAGTTCTAGTCAGTTTTTCCCCAGAGTCCTTTCCCTGACCGCGAGTTGTCAGAGGGGTAGAACCCATCCCCCTAGGTATTACCAACATCTTAAAATTCAAGAAGAGGAGTTTTATAGGAGTAGGGTGATGTCAATACACACTTATCAGTATACCCTGTCTATTCTCCTAATTTTCCTATTTATTTTCCTGTATACACATATATTCGTGATTGTAAGTGATATTAATATTAGAATAATAATTACCATTGGACTTAACAACCAGTGAAAGGTATTGGTTGCTGTAGAAGACATTCCACTAAATATATCCCACCAATGTGGTGCAGTATCCTGTTGTATCTGTGAGGAAAGATGTACTAGTCTACCTTTGTCAATAATAATTTGCTACTTTAGGATCATCTATAGCCCATTCGAAAGTTGTTGTTTCCTCTACTTCAAGTACATTAATACCAGGAGTCCATGCATATATTTGTAAAACAACAATCTTCAACAAAAAATCTGTAAGTAGATATTTCATCATGTTGTTTTCTCGGGTTGTTTCTTGCAATGTGATGCGTGTATCCAGGTAGGTTTTCCTTCCAGCTTTACTGAGGTGGCTGTGGTCAAGAGTACTTGGTAAGGACCTTCAAACCTGGGTTCCAATGTCTTTCTGGTGTGTTTCTTCACATATACATAATCCCCTGGTAGCAGAGTATGTGTACCTGTTATTGAATTAGGGTCTGGAAGAGAAGAATACACACTTTTGTGGATCTTAGTTAGACGTTGTTGTAATTGTATCACATATGCAGTCAAACTATCACATTGCAATTGCATACTCTGTGGAAAGTATAAACCCAATCTAGGTGCATTCCCAAAAAGTATCTCATATGGGGATAATCCTGTCTTTCCTGTTGGAGTGTACCTTATAGAGAACAAAGCCAAAGGCAGGCATTCTGGCCAAGGCTTGTTTAACTCTTGCATGGCTTTTTGTATTTTTAACTTTATTGTCCCATTTACTCTCTCCACTGATCCTGAACTCTGTGGGTGGTAAGGGGTGTGAAAACTTTGTTGAACCCCTAACATGGTCATCACATTCTGCATGATTTCTCCTGTAAAGTGTGTCCCCCTATCTGATTCTATGGTTTCAGGAAGACCAAACCTAGGTATTCACTCAGTGATCAGTTTCTTAGCTGTGGCTTTAGCTGTAGCCGATTTTACTGGATAACTTTTGGGCCAACCTGAGAATAAATCGATACACACGAGGACAAATTCAAAAGGGCCGCTCTTAGGCATTTGTATGTAATCAATTTGCAGTCTCTGGAAGGGGTATTGGGCCCGGACCTGGTGTTTACGTGGGGTTTTTACTCTCTGTCCTGGGTTATTCAGGAGACAGATTTGGCAGGCTGCACAGTAGTTTCTTGCAGTGCTACTGAATCCAGGGGCGAGCCATCCTTGGTTCACAATCCTATACATGGAATTGGAACTGACGTGTGTGGGTAGGTGAACTGCCGCTGCCATTTCTGGGTACAGAGAGGCAGGCAGGCATATTTTGCCTCCTTCCCTCCATACATTGTCAAGGTCTGGTGCTGCTCCCATCCTGACCCACTTATCTTTCTCGCTCTCCCCTGCTTGCTCCTGTAATTTACTCAGCTGCTGCCATGTTGGTTCTGGGATACTCACCTCTACCGCTGCTAAGGTCTCAGGGCTTCCTTCCCCTAGAGCTGCCTGTTTTGCAGTCAAATCTGCAAATGCATTTCCTTTTGCCTCAATTGTTTTTGCGCTCGTGTGTGCCGCTATCTTCATAATGGCTACTCGTTTAACCTTTTGAAGTTTGTTCAGGACTCTCTTAATCCCTTCTCCATGTTTTACAGGTGTACCTGCTGCTGTCAGATAACCTCTAGCCCTCCATATGTGGCCATAATCGTGCGCTACACCATAAGCGTAGGCAGAGTCAGTGTAAATATTCCCTTCTCGTTCTTTTAAGTATTCTAGGGCTTGTTCTAAAGCTTTTAATTCTGCTTCCTGTGCTGACATGTGGGCTGGTAAGGCCTGTGCTTCAATTACCTGCGTATCAGTCACTACAGCATACCCTGTGTGATATTTACCCTTGTCATCAGCAAACCTACTACCATCTATATACAAGGTGTGCTCAGCATTTAAAATCGGTGTATCTGTAACATGTGGGAATCCCATTGTCTCCTGTTCCATGAGCTGAAAACAATCGTGCTGATCTACTTCTTTAAACAAAAGAGTGTCAGTGTCCTCATTTCTTTTCTCACTAGTACTATTAGTACTATCATTCCCCCTTGCCAAATCTGGTGACTGAAGAGGCAAAAAGGTGGCCAAATTTAAGGTTGTACAGCGCTGAAAAGTGACATTTGGAGGTAAGAGTAAAGTACACTGTAATCTTAATTGCCTAGCCATTGAAATGTGTTTGGGCTGTACCTGAGACAAGATTGCATGTATGTCATGTGTTGTATGCACTACGACTGGATTGTCTAGAACAATCTCTGATGACTTATCTATGATAATTGACACTGCAGCTACCGCCCGTACACAAGACGGTGAACCTCTAGATACTGGATCTAATGCTGCTGAAAAGTAAGCGACTGGTCTTTGTTTTACATGTGCCTGTGTCAGAACACCTGTGGCGTGTCCAGTGATCTCAGCAATGTACAGATTAAATATCTTGGTGTAATCTGGTATACCAATAGCCGGGGCAGAAATCAACAACTTTTTCAAAGTGATAAACGACTCATAAGCTATTTCTGTAAGCATATACGGTACAATTTTCAAACAATCGTATAATGGCTGCATCAAAGCGCTAGCATGTGGTATCCACTGTCTACAATATGACACGATACCTAAAAACATACGCAATTGTTTGAAATTCCGTGGGGGTAACATTCCCTTTATCACTTGAACCCTCTCCTCAGTGAGATGTCTCGTACCCTGTGATATACAATGTCCCAAAAAGATAACTTTTTCCTGACACACTTGTAACTTTTTCTTATTAACCTTGCAACCTTTTTCTGCCAAAAATCGCAACAAATTAAGGGTGGTGGCCAAACAAGTTTCTTTGTCAGGGCAGCATAACAATAAATCATCCACATATTGTAACAATACACAGGAATCTGGTGGTACCCATTCTCCCAACACCGTTTGCAATGCTTGCGAATACAAGGTAGGTGAATGCGCCATACCCTGAGGTAGGCGTGTCCAGGTTAGTTGCCGATTTTTTATTGAAAATGCGAACCAAAGTTGGCATTCTTCAGCAAGCGGGACGGAAAAGAAAGCATTCGCTAAATCTATAACCGTAAAGTACATATTGGTTGATGGTATTTGTGACAGTAATGTATGTGGATTGGGTACTAAAGGTGTCATCGGGGCTAGTATTTTGTTGACCGCTCTAAGGTCTTGGACCATTCTATACTTAACCGGACTACCGGCTACTGATTTCTTTTTAACCGGGTACAAGGGAGTGTTTGCCGGTGATTTTACCTCTTTTAGAACTCCACTTTTTAAGAAGGATTGGACCTGCATTTCTATGGCCGTCTCTTGAGGTGCACTAAGTGGATACTGCTTTTGTTGGGGAAGCACTGCTCCTGGAATCAGCTGTAGGGTAACCGGAGGTATGGGCAAAAGTCCAACATCAGCTGGATGTTTTTCCCATAGTTCTCCTGGAAGGGACGACAAAATCTGATCTAAGTCTGAAGGAGGTGTGCCGGACAATTCCGATTCCTCCTCTAGGTATTGTATCAGGTTACACATCTCCATGTGTTCTTGATTATCCCCTATAGCTAAGGTGACAGTGCCATCTGGGTGATAGGTAATGTTAGCTCCTATTTTCTGCAAAATGTCAGCTCCTAACAAATTAGTGGGGGCTCCTCTGGATACCAGAAAGCGTGAAAGGAACATGTGGTTTCCTACTTTAACTTTCAGAGGTTTTGTAAGCGGGGCGTCGGCTAAAATGCCATCATATCCAGTTATTAGTAAAGTGTCAGGTGATTTTTGGCCAGGGAGTAGTTCAGAGTCAGAAAGTAACGAGCGTGAAGCTCCTGTATCGACTAAACAAGAGATTTTCTTATTACCAACCGTTATATTTGTCTTAAGCATTGTTGTTTTGGATTTTTCTAAAACCGGGGTGAGTCATGCTCGTGGACCATCTCCCTGCTGCCTGATATGACTATTTTTGTTGTCCCTGGGCTGGTTCCTTCTCTGATTAACTGGAGAATCAACACCTTCCTCTCCTTCATCCCTTATTCTTTTCTTACAGTTGCGTCTGATGTGACCAATCTTGTTACAGTAGTGACAGGTAAGGGGTTTGCGAAAGGAACCTCTACCTTGCTCTTGGGGACCCCCGAGTGCGTTGATAGCATGAGATTTCCTCCCTTTGCTTTCTGCTAAGTCCGCCTCTATGCCTTGCGCTTTTTGTAACAACGTCCCTCTATCTCTAGTTGCCCTCCACTCAGTTGTGCAGGCTTTCAGTCTCTCACTTATCTGTGGAATTAATCCCTCCATAAATTGTCTATTGAAGGCTCGGATTGTGACTGGCAGGGCCAAGTCCAATCCCTCATCTGCCATCATACTTTCCATAGATAAGTAAAATTCCGATACAGTCTGTCCTGGCATTTGCTTCATGGGTGATATGGACCCCCTCTCCTGTTGTTTTGCCTGACAAAAAGCTTCTAATCTAGCAATAAAAGGGGCCCTTGAGTCTATATGTCTGACATGTCCTGTCTCTAAATTGCCATCCCCATCAACTTGTCCTGCAGGTCTGTGTGGACCTATTTCTGTCATAAACTGGTTAAACAGGGTCAGAGTCATTTTGTGTCTGCATAGATCCTCCCCATCCTGCCAGGTCGCTTCATGTGTATTCATTAACTGTGTCACAAATCTACAAAAAGCAGCTAGCTTTGCTACCGGGTCTGGGGCGCTCTGTATTAATGCCATAAGGGTGTCTGCCGACCATGGTGCCCAAGTCCTTATTTGCATTCTACGAGTGACAGTAGGCGGGGCATTTGGATGGGCTGCTTGTCCAAATTCTGGATTGTTTACCTGAACAATGCGTGTATCAGTGCGTACGGGAGCTACAGTTTCTGGATGAGGTTTTTGTGCCCCACAATGCACACATTCTACTGCCCATTCTGGGTTTTGTGCTCCACAATCCTGACAAACCCATCCTCTCCCCTCAAGTACCGGATATATCTTGTGTGGTTTGCGTTCTACGTCAGTGTATGGGGGTGGGATGGCTGAGCTGGGAGCCTCGACATTTTTTGTTCTTCTATCTTTCATATCCCAACCATCACAATCTGGATTATACTTCCACCCCTCTTCTTTCACTCTATTTGAGACCTTAATTAAGCATTGAACCTGACGCATCCATTGCTTCTCTAACACCTCTCAAATGACCACTAATCTGAATTCATATGTTATTTACATAGATATTTGAAAGCATATATACTGTGCATGCTAAATGAATCACATATCATCAACAAAAAAACCTTAGAGAAAGTGAGCTTAAAAATGAATTAAGTGCACAATAAACATTAATGAACATGTGAATGAACATAGAAAAGTAAAAATTTCCTAAGTGATAAGAGTGAAAAAATATCATTCGTGGAAAATAAAGATGCAACAGTCCCGTCAGGAAGGATCACATATCCACAGTTCTTTGAAAACCACCAGTGTAGGAGGAGAGAAGGAGGGTAGTGTGAGGGGATATCCAGAAAAACAGTGACTCCGGGGGATACTGCAGGTGGACCCTTACCAGGAATGATGGACCTCCCTGATAGCAAGGTCATGTACGCATGCAGATACAGCCCTCTGCAGGGACAGCCGGATGATGGCGTGCAGATCGACCAATGGGAACAACGTTCCCATAGAGGACAATTCCAGCGCGTCAGGTCTAGAGGGGAGCACCCACCAGGCCCGGGGGGGCGTACGTGCAAAAAAGCAAGAGAAAAAAGGCTCAGATAGTGTCATAGAATGTAAAAATTTATTGTAGAAAGCAGGCAAGAAAAAACAACTCCGCCATACAATGATTAAAAACAAATGTGAAAAGCCGGACAGGGTATTATTAATTTAAGTAGTGTCTCTTTAACTCAGGCGGAGACCTCTATTTTAGATAAGGGTCTTAAATTCGCTCCCCCTAAATCACTTATTAAGTTCCAAACTTATATGGACATCCATAAGTACACCAGAAAATTAAACATCAAAAGGTACATGTTGTCCAACCCTGTTAACTCTCAAAGTAAGACCACCACATTCAGGTTTCGCTAATACCTCTCTGTTCAACCCTCCTGGAGGCTTACCTGCCTCCATTAAAGTCTTTAGAGATGTTCTCCTTAGAGAAATGACAAGGGACTTGCAACTCGGCCTTAATTCGCTCTGTAAACATAAAGACCTTGTGATCAGGCCAGCCGATAAAGGGGGGGGATAGTGGTCCTTGATAAGGCTGATTACCTCCATGAACTTGAGAATATAGTTGGGGATCGAGATACCCATATGCCCCTTAGGTCTGACCCAAGGATAAAATTTAAAAAGGAACTGGAGAAAGTTGTTGACAGGGGTTTTGAGTTGGGCATTATTAACAAAAAGGAGAAATCCTTTTTGGTACCAGTGTCTTCAAGAATTCCTATCATGTATTACTTGCCTAAGATCCATAAGGATCCGGTTCATCCCCCAGGCCACCCAATTATCAGCGGAATAGACTCTATAACATCTAGGGCAGGTAAATACATTGATAGCTTTCTTCGACCCCTCGTCAAACTTCTGCCAGCCTACATAAAAGATAGCAGACATACCATCAATTTACTTAAGAATTGTGGGTACAGGGATGGACATTGGCTTGTCACTGCCAATGTCACATCCCTGTATACCATAATTCCTCATAAGTGGGGCATTGCCTCGGTCAGACATTTTTTGAATAGAGAATCCTCATTCCCGAGAAGGCAGAAGAGCTTCATTATGGACCTTTTAGAATACGCTACTACACATAACTTTTTCTAGCATGGCAATCAGTTCTTTCTTCAAACAAAGGGCGTTGCAATGGGGGCTAAGTTTGCCCCAAGTCTGGCGAATTTGTTCATGGGGAAATGGGAGGAGGACGTCGTCTATGCCCAGCAAAGACCTGAATTGGTCTTGTGGGACAGATACATAGACAACGTCCTCCTCTTTTGGAATGGTACCCATGAATCCCTCTGTTCATTTATAGAAGGTCTCAATAGGAATGATAGAGGTATCATACTAAAATTTGAGGCCAGTCAACAAACCGTAAATTTTCTGGACCTTAGGATTTGGAGTGAAGGAGATGCTTTATTCACCTCTACTCATTTTAAGGCCACGGACCATAATTCTTTTATTCCCCGTGACAGTTGCCATCATAAAGCATGGCTAGACTCAGTACCCAAAAGTCAGTATATTAGAATAAAGCTGAATTGCTCCACAATTACTGACTAGGGCCCAATCTAAGGTCCTTACAGACAGATTTTTGGAGAAAGGATATGAGGCCCATTTTCTCAAAGAGAAATTGGATCAAGTGGATCTACTTGATCGTGATCATCTTCTCCTGCAGAGTACAGGGAAAGACATCAGTACTGATTCCAATTTTACCTGTCCCTTCATTACGGGATTTTCCCATCAACATTTTACAATCAAAAGATTGGTTCATAAACACTGGCATATTGTTAAAAATGACCATTACTCCCTGATAGACCTCAGATTGTCTTTAGAGGAGCTCCTTCAATAAAATCAAGTGTAGCCCCTAACGTGTGTGACCCTCCCATCAAAAAATCTATGTTCTTCCAAAATCTGGTAGAACACTATAGGTGTAGGAACTGTGCGGTGTGTTCTGTTAATACCATGAAAGAAAGGAAGGTCAGCCAGTTCCACGCTAATAGTATTTCCCAAACTTTTTCTATAAAGTCTTTTATTACCTGCTCTATGACCAATGTCGTATATCTCCTAACCTGCCCGTGCGGGCTTTAATATGTGGGATGCACTGTGCGACCCCTACAGGTGAGACTTAACGAGCACATTGGGAACATTAGAAGGGGCTTTAAAGGCCATCCAGTTACCAAACATTATCTTGAGGTACACAAGCAGGACCCTAGTGGAACTACTTTTGTAGGTATAGATAGACTTAAATTACCCTGGAGAGGTGGACCTAAACGGCGTGCTATCTCCAAATTAGAAATGGAATGGATCTACAAAATCCGCTGTCTCAGACCTTTGGGATTAAATGTGGATATAGAGATAAACGCGTTTATTGATAATTCCTAAGGTATTATTTGTATGTATACGGTAGTTCCTTTGTTCCCCTATATCCGTGCCCTATTTGGACTATATATCATATGATGTTATTTATACTATCTGGTGTCCCCCACTCAGATGGAGGCTCTATTCCCTATTACGATCAGTTGATCGGCAGCACAGGAAGATATTAGTATATATATATATATATATATATATATTTCTATTTTTTAATATTATTACCATTTATGATATTGTCCATCCATCTTAATGGGAGTTAAATATCTAGAGCCATTTTAGCAGAGGTGGACCAACTTTATAAATCGTAATTGGTAGTTTACATTGAATTAAAAAACATTTTTTAATTTTTTATTTTTTATTTAGTGAGTTATAATTATGTTTGATTTAGACTCTTATTCATCGGGCCAAATCTGGGATGTATTTATTTATCTAAGTTTTTTATTCTCATTCATTTTTTGCCCTTGTCTTCCCCTTTATTGGGAATTCCAATATGGAGCCTTCATTGCGTGGTGAATACCAGATCGAGGTCTGGTTTCGCCTTTGCTTCCTTATTATTGTCTAGCGCTGTACGACACCCGGACGAGATTGAGGCTTATAGGTGATGGATCAGAGCATCGCCCGTGCCCCTTTGAAGATGTAATTTATGACGAAACATGTAGGGCGTGGCTACGCACTGTATGCCATCACGCCGTCCACCCCATGTTTGCACGGGTGTTCGCTTTTATGCTGGCTTTTTACATTTGTTTTTAATCATTGTATGGTGGAGTTGTTTTTTCTTGCCTACTTTCTACAATAAATTTTTACATTCTACGACACTATCGGAGCCGTTTTTCTCTTGCTTTTTTGCACGTGCGGCCCCCCCCCTGGGCCTGGTGGGTGCTCCCCTCCAGATCTGACGCGCTGGAATCGTCCTCTATCGGAACGGTGTTCGCATTGGTTGATCCGCACGCCATCATTCGGCTGTATCTGCATGCGTACATGACCTTGCTATCAGGGAGGTCCATCATTCCTGGTAAGGGTCCACCTGCAGTATCCCTCAGAGTCACTGTTTTTCTGGATATCCCCTCACACTATCCTCCTTCTCTCCTCCTACACTGGTGGTTTTCAAAGAACTGTGGATATGTGATCCTTCCTGTTAGGACTGTTGCATCTTTATTTTCCATGAATGATATTTTTTCACTCTTATCACTTAGGACATTTTTACTTTTCTATGTTCATTCACATGTTCATTAATGTTTATTGTGCACTTAATTCATTTTAAGCTCACTTTCTCTAAGGTTTTTTTGTTGATGATATGTGATTCATTTAGCATGCACAGTATATATGCTTTCAAATATCTATGTAAATAACATATGCATTCAGATTAGTGGTCATTTGATTGCAAGCGCACTTATATTTATTCCATTTTTGTTTATTACACAGATATTAGTGTATTTTTTGTTGCAGCTGCTGTCCAGTTTTATTTCCAGTTTTTTGCTTTTTAGCGCAGGTTTCCTTTTATATTTTTATGTTGCATTTCCAACACTTACCGGTGGCTACAGTGACACCCATGGCCAAGTGGAAACTGACACAACCCAGCTGAACTGGTACAGAAACCAGCTAATTTATGATAATTAGTCTGAGCTAAACTACAGCTTCAGACAAACTTAAATTTACATAGATAGCACCTGCCCATCAGGAGCAGGGCACTACATACTCCCCCCACCACAATAGAAGATGTCCCCATCGTCTAAAAAAAGTTTGACTCTCAATCCTGAGAGTCCATACTGGGACCTACCTGAATCCCAAACTTGGATGGGGAAGGGAAGAAGGGTAAAGTATCAACAAAATGTAGACTTAACATTAGCACACATGGAAGAATTACAGCAACATAATTCCCAACATCTAACTCTCTATCTAAGCCACCCACTCTCCAGCAGCTTGACAGAAGATCCAGTTGAACCTGAAACAAAACACATAGAAGAACCAACATACACACATCATTATACAATGTAGGAAGCAAAGCCCCATCTCCTAAAAGATTAAACTTTCTTTCCCCCTTTTTTTATATGTAATAACTAAATGTAAGAGTTCAACCTTTGTTGTGTAAACTTTTACCACCTAGTGGCAGAAGGCATTGTGACACAGGTCCTTAATTCACTGGCGTGCTCAGTTTGAAGTGGTGGAGCTTGGTGTAAGTGGAGCTGGATTAAGTGGGAGTTAAAAACAAGTGTTAGAGTATACAAGTCTTGCTGTCTGTTGGTGTTTGCTGCTGTCTGTTGGTGTGTGTTTGCTGCTGTCTGTTGGTGTGTGTTTTGCTGCTGTCTGTTGGTGTGTGTATTGCTGCTGTCTGTTGGTGTGTGTATTGCTGCTGTCTGTTGGTGTGTGTATTGCTGCTGTCTGTTGGTGTGTGTATTGCTGCTGTCTGTTGGTGTGTGTATTGCTGCTGTCTGTTGGTGTGTGTTTGCTGCTGTCTGTTGGTGTTTGCTGGGTTGCATTTTGGGGACTTTTCCTTTTAGTTTTTAATTTGCCTTTTGCTGTCACTTTTTAAATAGCTTTTTTTTTTTTTTTTTTTTTTCCGTTTCATCAGTCTATCAATTAAGGGGTGTGGTTAATTGCTCACAGGTGCCCAGGTGCCTATTTAACTTGTTGTAGGACTCAGTCTGAGCATGCTCAGTTTGAAGCGGTGGAGCTTGGTGTAAGTGGAGCTGGATTAAGTGGGAGTTAAAAACAAGTGTTAGAGTATACAAGTCTTGCTGTCTGTTGGTGTTTGCTGCTGTCTGTTGGTGTGTGTTTGCTGCTGTCTGTTGGTGTGTGTATTGCTGCTGTCTGTTGGTGTGTGTATTGCTGCTGTCTGTTGGTGTGTGTATTGCTGCTGTCTGTTGGTATGTGTATTGCTGCTGTCTGTTGGTGTGTGTATTGCTGCTGTCTGTTGGTGTGTGTTTGCTGCTGTCTGTTGGTGTTTGCTGGGTTGCATTTTGGGGACTTTTCCTTTTAGTTTTTAATTTGCCTTTTGCTGTCACTTTTTAAATAGCTTTTTTTTTCTTTTTTTTTTTTTTTTTCTGTTTCATCAGTCTATCAATTAAGGGGTGTGGTTAATTGCTCACAGGTGCCCAGGTGCCTATTTAACTTGTTGTAGGACTCAGTCTGAGCGTGCTCAGTTTGAAGCGGTGGAGCTTGGTGTAAGTGGAGCTGGATTAAGTGGGAGTTAAAAACAAGTGTTAGAGTATACAAGTCTTGCTGTCTGTTGGTGTTTGCTGCTGTCTGTTGGTGTGTGTTTGCTGCTGTCTGTTGGTGTGTGTATTGCTGCTGTCTGTTGGTGTGTGTATTGCTGCTGTCTGTTGGTGTGTGTATTGCTGCTGTCTGTTGGTGTGTGTTTGCTGCTGTCTGTTGGTGTTTGCTGGGTTGCATTTTGGGGACTTTTCCTTTTAGTTTTTAATTTGCCTTTTGCTGTCACTTTTTAAATAGCTTTTTTTTTTTTTTTTTCTGTTTCATCAGTCTATCAATTAAGGGGTGTGGTTAATTGCTCACAGGTGCCCAGGTGCCTATTTAACTTGTTGTAGGACTCAGTCTGAGCGTGCTCAGTTTGAAGCGGTGGAGCTTGGTGTAAGTGGAGCTAGATTAAGTGGGAGTCAAAAACAAGAGTTTAAAACAGGAGGTTATAACAGGGGTCATAGTACCTGTGTAGTGTGAGTATCTGAGTGTTGTCTCAGTAGTGTGTGTGGATCGTTAGTACTTGTGTATTGTGTACCTGTGTATTGTCTTGTCGTGTACCTGTGTATTGTCTTGAGTATTAGTGCCAGGAAGCTAGTTGTTAGGTAATTTGGACAGGGTAAAATCCCCAAATCCTCACTAAATTTAATAGGTACGATACCCGGCGGGTGTGGAGAGGCGACTCTTTGTACATCTTGCCGCATGTATGCGTTCCTTGATCATCCGATCGAGGGCGAATACTGCTGTGCAAAATGTAAGCACATTGTTTCCCTGGAAGCCCAGGTTCTGAATCTGGGGAAGCAACTGTCAGCACTGAGAAGTCCCTCCATACTAAAGGTGAGCCAGGAATGTACACGGCAGGTGCCGGCAGGGGCCAGCACAGAGGCGGGTGGAGACAAAGAGGTGCAGGCACTAGCAAAGAGTAGATGGGTGACAGTCAGGAGGGGTAGAGGGGTAAGTGCCAGGGAGGCCGATCCAGGACTGGAGCATCCCAATAAGTACGCTCCATTGAGTGACATTGGTGTTACCAGTCAGGGACCAGCACTGCTGGAGCTGAGGGACTCTCCTAGCTGCCAGGGGAAGAACTCCTCCAGTGAGAGTGGGGGGGCAGCAAAGGGAAAGGAAAGACAGATTCTGGTGGTAGGGGACTCAATTCTTAGAAGGACAGAGAGGGCAATCTGTAACCAAGACCTGAAGCGCCGAACAGTAAGTTGTCTACCGGGCGCTCGGGTTCGACACATCACGGATCTTGTGGACAGATTACTGGGAGGGGCTGGGGAAGACCCGGCTGTCATGGTGCACGTTGGCACCAATGACAAAGTCAGAGGCAGATGGAGTGTCCTAAAGAACGATTTTAGGGACTTAGGAGCTAAATTGAGGAAAAGGACCTCCAAGGTAGTGTTCTCAGGAATACTACCGGTACATCGAGCCACACCAGAGAGGCAGAGGGAGATTAGGGAAGTAAACAAGTGGCTGAAGAGCTGGTGTAGTAAGGAGGGGTTTGGGTTCCTGGAGGACTGGGCCGACTTCTCAGTCGGTAACCGGTACTATAGAAGGGACGGACTGCACCTAAATGAGGAGGGTGCAGATCTGCTGGGAATGAAGATGGCCAAAAAGTTAGAGGGGTTTTTAAACTAGGCGATGGGGGGGAGGGTCCAGAGACAGTGATAGCCAGCGCGGAAGATATTCCAGAGGGTAGTATTGGGGGCATTAGTGGTAGGTTAACCAAAGCACAAAAACACAAGGTGAGTATAGTAGCAAGTCCAAGTTGCAATCTTGAAACACCCAATACGAGGACAATATGCGACCGGTCTAAACTATGTGGCATGTTCACCAATGCCAGGAGCCTGGCGGACAAGATGGGTGAACTAGAGATACTGTTGTACAAGGAGGATTTGGATTTTGTGGGAATTTCAGAGACCTGGTTCAACAGCTCTCATGATTGGCTGGCAAACATTCAAGGGTATACCCTATACCGCAAGGATAGAGAGGGTAAAAAAGGGGGAGGGGTATGCCTATATATCAAGAATAATGTACAAGTGAATGTGAGAGATGACATCACTGAGGGGGCTAGGGAGGAGGTGGAATCTTTATGGGTAGAGCTCCAAAGGGATGAAGCTAAGGGGAAAATAATACTGGGAGTATGCTATAGGCCCCCTAACCTGAGGGAGGAAGTGGAGACGGATCTCCTATCACAAATTGGATTAGCAGCAAGGATGGGAAGTGTTATCATAATGGGGGATTTTAATTATCCAGACATAGACTGGGCGGAGGGAACCGCGCATTCATTTAAGGCTCGCCAGTTCCTTAATGTCTTGCAGGACAATTTTATGGGTCAGATGGTAGACGCACCAACTAGAAATAAAACATTACTAGATCTACTGATTACCAACAATACAGACCTGATAACAGATGTGGAAATACGGGGCAATTTAGGTAACAGCGATCACAGGTCAATTAGTTTCAGTATAAATCACACAAATAGGAGACATGAAGGGAACACAAAGACACTGAATTTCAAAAGAGCCAACTTCCCTAAACTACAAACCTTGCTAAAAGGCATAAATTGGGATAAAATATTAGGAACAAAGAATACGGAGGAGAGATGGGTTTGCTTTAAGAGCTTATTAAATAAGGGCATTAGCCAATGTATCCCATTGGGTAATAAATTTAAAAGAGCGAACAAACATCCTGGATGGCTTAACTCCAATGTAAAAATGCATATAAAAGCAAAGGAGAAGGCCTTCAAAAAATACAAGGTTGAGGGATCATCCACAGCATTCAGAATTTATAAAGAATGCAATAAGAAATGTAAGGGTGCAATTAGGATGGCTAAGATAGAACATGAAAGACACATAGCGGAGGAGAGCAAAAAAAATCCCAAGAAATTCTTTAAGTATGTAAACAGTAAAAAAGGGAGGACAGACCATATTGGCCCCATAAAGAATGAGGAAGGACATCTGGTTACAAAGGATGGGGAGATGGCAGAGGTATTGAATTTATTCTTCTCCTCAGTCTTCACGAGTGAATCGGGGGGCTTCAGTAACCAAAACTGCAGTGTTTATCCTCATGACACAACACAGGAAGCACCTACATGGTTAACAGAGGACGGAATTAAAATTAGACTTGAGAAACTTAACATTAATAAATCACCGGGACCAGATGGCTTGCATCCGAGGGTACTTAGGGAACTCAGTCAGGTGATTGCCAGACCGTTGTTCCTAATTTTTACAGACAGTCTGGAATGGTTCCAGGTGATTGGAGAAAAGCCAATGTAGCACCAATATTTAAAAAGGGCCCAAAAAACATCCCTGGGAATTACAGACCAGTTAGCCTAACATCAATAGTATGTAAACTCTTGGAGGGGATGATAAGGGACTATATACAAGATTTTAGTAATAAGAATGATGTCATTAGCAGTAATCAGCATGGATTCATGAAGAATCGTTCTTGCCAAACCAATCTATTAACCTTCTATGAGGAGGTGAGTTGCCATCTAGATAAAGGAAGGCCCGTAGACGTGGTGTATCTGGATTTTGCAAAAGCATTTGACACAGTTCCCCATAAACGTTTACTGTACAAAATAAGGTGCGTTGGCATGGACCATAGGGTGAGTACATGGATTGAAAACTGGCTACAAGGGCGTGTTCAGAGGGTGGTGATAAATGGGGAGTACTCAGAATGGTCAGGGGTGGGTAGTGGGGTCCCCCAGGGTTCTGTGCTGGGACCAATCCTATTTAATTTGTTCATAAACGACCTGGAGGATGGGATAAACAGTTCCATCTCTGTATTTGCAGACAATACTAAGCTAAGCAGGGCAATAACTTCTCCGCAGGATGTGGAAACATTGCAAAAAGACCTGAACAAATTAATGGGGTGGGCGACTACATGGCAAATGAGGTTCAATGTAGAAAAATGTAAAATAATGCATTTGGGTGGCAAAAATATGAATGCAATCTATACACTGGGGGGAGAACCTCTGGGGGAATCTAGGATGGAAAAGGACTTGGGGGTCCTAGTGGATGATAGGCTCAGCAATGGCATGCAATGCCAAGCTGCTGCTAATAAAGCAAACAGAATATTGGCATGCATTAAAAGGGGGATCAACTGCAGAGATAAAATGATAATTCTCCCGCTCTACAAGACTCTGGTCCGGCCGCACCTGGAGTATGCTGTCCAGTTCTGGGCACCAGTCCTCAGGAGGGACGTACTGGAAATGGAGCGAGTACAAAGAAGGGCAACAAAGCTAATAAAGGGTCTGGAGGATCTTAGTTATGAGGAAAGGTTGCGAGCACTGAACTTATTCTCTCTGGAGAAGAGACGCTTGAGAGGGGATATGATTTCAATTTACAAATACTGTACTGGTGACCCCACAATAGGGATAAAACTTTTTCGCAGAAGAGAGTTTAATAAGACTCGTGGCCACTCATTACAATTAGAAGAAAAGAGGTTTAACCTTAAACTACGTAGAGGGTTCTTTACTGTAAGAGCGGCAAGGATGTGGAATTCCCTTCCACAGGCGGTGGTCTCAGCGGGGAGCATTGATAGCTTCAAGAAACTATTAGATAATCACCTGAATGACCGCAATATACAGGGATATGTAATGTAATACTGACACATAATCACACACATAGGTTGGACTTGATGGACTTGTGTCTTTTTTCAACCTCACCTACTATGTAACTATGTAACTATGTAAATACTGGAGTAGGTAGAAGATCTTGACTCAAAGTTCTCTATTAGCTAACGCTACCTAGCTATATACCCCACAGTCCTTGTAGCATAAAGGTTTCTCTTTTTTTTCAAAATGATATCAAACAGGACAGTCACTGTAACTGATCACCAGCAAAAGCAGGGATCAGGCAAAGTATCCAGGGTGGTGATAAAGTACACAACTTTATCTTTGCCAGGCCGACAGATGATCACTTTATCAGCATAAATGTGTCTTCTATAACTCCAATGCAAAAGGCATCTATTGAAACGATCATCCATGGTGGAAGAATGATCTGTTTTCCTGAAGGGTTTTGGTGCCTTTAAATAGTCCCAAACAGCATCACTGTCCCACTTCTCCCGGTTGCACTCAATCCCCTGCATGATCTCTCACACGTTCCTGTCGTGGATTTCTCAGGAATGATTTCTTTCTCTGGATCTGGTTCGGGTAGTCTTTGAGGTAGGCCTAGACCGTGGCTGCGGGAGGCTTTTACGTGTCCCGACTTCCTTAGGGCAGGTGCAGCGAGGTTGGTAGTGGTGGAGGTGACAGCAGTAGCAATATTCGCTGATACTTCTCTGATGGCAGTAACAGCTCCATCTCCCTCAGGAGCACTCGGTGTAGCAGATGTGGAGGGCGTAGGCCTAACCATAGGAGCAAACGTAGCGATCTCCTCAGTAGTGATGCCCGTGGCCCAGTCCATCCAGTAGGCACGAGGTGGCACGGGGGTTTACGACCAGTCCCTTGCACCTGTTGCACAGCATACCCAAGGCCACGACATCTCCTATCGTGTATAGTATGAAACGCCCATGCAGTTTCAGATTAATACCGGTGTCCATCAGCAAAGTTCCAGGCAGCTTGACATTTGTAGTGGTACCCACAGGGAACATCCTGGGCCCTATGGCAGACTGCATTCCTGGCATTTGGAACATGGCTGTAAAATCAGATCCTTTTATCTGAATGTTTGGACACACACACACGCGGTTTCTCATGCAGAAGAACTCCTCTCACTGGTTCCTTTAGTCACGTAGCTCCCGGGCTTTCTTGGCTCCGCCCACAGCTCACGCTTCCCAGTAGTGACCCGCAATTAACCCTCTTTAGAAAAATGGCACAGTCCAGAACCCTCTTTTGCATAAGTTCCCGGTAAACAGTTTCCTTAGGTTGCAAGAGGCAACAGCAAATCCCGGACGAGCCCCCACATGTAGCACTTACCCCCGAAGGAGCTGCTGGTTTAAATTGGGCTTACCGTTACCTCACTGTTCCACTGTATCTGTCACAGGGGTTCCATTAGATGAATGTTCAATGATGTCTACACCAAACACTCAGTTCCTTTTTATCCAATTCTTTTATTGAACAAAGTCAGATAGAGGGATGGAGGGTTAAGGGAGATTCATGTACCTGGTATTGCAGATCAGGGTATTTCTTCTATCCAGAGGACAAACGGTTTCCTTCAACTGGATATAGCAATCACCGGATATCCCTCTCTCACTGACCTAGCAGCCGGTGCAATGCTTGGACAAAGTCTCTGCCATAGACTTGAAAAATCACGTTACGGTCGTTACACAATCCTATGCCACAGGATGGTGTAACCAAACTTTTGCAAGATTAAAGCAAAACTGCACAGTACCAGTTTTTTTTCAGCCAATCCGGCGATACTGTGAGATAGGGGACCCGGGTTGCATCCTTCAATTGAGTTTCCAGGCCTCTCCTGAGATACCAGCATACTTTGCTCGGTCACCTCCAGGAAAGTCCTCCCCTGGTCTCCTTCAATCGATCGGCTTCTCCCCGCACGCAAGACAGCACAGGACCACCCTCTGGATGAGCAGGCCCCAGAACTCCTGGGCCTACTTCTGTAGTAACAAAGTCTCGGGCCAGCCGGCCCCGAGACAGCAGAGCTGCCACGGCACACCTTGGGCCAGGAGGGCCTTCAAGTTGGGAACAACGAACCCCGACAAATTGTCACCTGTACCTTAAGTACACAGTGGTGTAGTGGTTAGCACTTTCACCTAGCAGCAATCCCAACCACGACACCATCTGCCTGGAGTTTGCATGTTCTCCCTGTGCTTGCATGGGCTTCCTCCCACACTCCAAAGACATGCTGGTAGGTTCATTAGATCCTGTCGAAAAAAGTGGCCAAATATGTGTATGTGTTTGTAAGCGAGTCGGGACCACATGGGGTAGAGGACTGTGCTATACCGCAGATGGACACCGGCGGCAAAGCGCCCTGAGGCAATTCAGTTCGCATAGGTAGCGCTAAACAAGTCACTCATTCATTCATAAGTACCCTTACTCAGAATGCACGGTGAGTGTACCACTCCCACTGGGCTGTTTTTGAGTAAAAGGGGTACCCAATGCATCCAGCCTGTTGCATTTCCAACACTTACCGGTGGCTACAGAGACACCCATGGCCAAGTGGAAACTGACACAACCCAGCTGAACTGGTACAGAAACCAGCTAATTTACCATAATTAGTCTGAGCTAAACTACAGCTTCAGACAAACTTAAGTTTACATAGATAGAACCTGCCCATCAGGAGCAAAATCTTTATAATCATTTATTAACATAATCATTTTTTAAAACTTGCTGCAAGGGCCAATTTTAAACACAACACTTAAAGGGGTTGTAAAGGTAAAAATGTTTTCACCTTAATGCATTCTATGCATTAAGGTGAAAAAACTTTTGACAATACCGCCGCCCCCAGCCCCCCCGTTTTACTTACCTGACGCCTCAAATCTTCGCTGCTCGTTCTCGTCATCTTCATTGCAGCTCAGCCTGGTCGCTGATTGGCTGCAGTGGATGGATTGAAAGCAGCGCAGCCATTGGCTCGCGCTGCTGTCAATCACATCCGATGACGCGGCGCGCTGGGGGGTGGGGCCGAGTGATACAACGAGCGGCTATAGCCGCCGGCTGTATCACGGGAGCGCGCCCGCAAGCACTCACCACCATGCGAGGGAGCTCGCATTAAGGTGGTTAATGCTTGCAGGGAGGAGCTGAAACAGCCGCCGAGGGACCCCAGAAGACCAGGTTCGGGGCCACTCTGTGCAGAACGAGCTGCACAGTGAAGGTAAGTATAACATGTTTGTTACATAGTTACATAGTTACATAGTAGGTGAGGTTGAAAAAAGACACGTCCATCAAGTCCAACCTATGTGTGTGATTATGTGTCAGTATTACATTACATATCCCTGTATGTTGTGGTCATTCAGGTGATTATCTAATAGTTTCTTGAAGCTATCAATGCTCCCCGCTGAGACCACCGCCTGTGGAAGGGAATTCCACATCCTTGCCGCTCTTACAGTAAAGAACTCTCTACGTAGTTTAAGGTTAAACCTCTTTTCTTCTAATTGTAATGAGTGGCCACGAGTCTTATTAAACTCTCTTCTGCGAAAAAGTTTTATCCCTATTGTGGGGTCACCAGTACAGTATTTGTAAATTGAAATCATATCCCCTCTCAAG
This sequence comes from Aquarana catesbeiana, assembly GCA_037953035.1. Classification (NCBI taxonomy): domain Eukaryota; kingdom Metazoa; phylum Chordata; class Amphibia; order Anura; family Ranidae; genus Aquarana; species Aquarana catesbeiana. Next base: position 809,959 of record JBBHAA010001355.1, on the reverse strand, counting down.
CGTCTCTTCTCCAGAGAGAATAAGTTCAGTGCTTGCAACCTTTCCTCATAACTAAGATCCTCCAGACCCTTTATTAGCTTTGTTGCCCTTCTTTGTACTCGCTCCATTTCCAGTACGTCCCTCCTGAGGACTGGTGCCCAGAACTGGACAGCATACTCCAGGTGCGGGCGGACCAGAGTCTTGTAGAGCAGGAGAATTATCGTTTTATCTCTGCAGTTGATCCCCCTTTTAATGCATGCCAATATTCTGTTTGCTTTATTAGCAGCAGCTTGGCATTGCATGCCATTGCTGAGCCTATCATCCACTAGGACCCCCAGGTCCTTTTCCATCCTAGATTCCCCCAGAGGTTCTCCCCCCAATGTATAGATTGCATTCATATTTTTGCCACCCAAATGCATTACTTTACATTTTTCTACATTGAACCTCATTTGCCATGTAGTCGCCCACCCCATTAATTTGTTCAGGTCTTTTTGCAAGATTTCCACATCCTGCGGAGAAGTTATTGCCCTGCTTAGCTTAGTATCGTCTGCAAATACAGAGATTGAACTGTTTATCCCATCCTCCAGGTCGTTTATAAACAAATTAAATAGGATTGGTCCCAGCACAGAACCCTGGAGAACCCCACTACCCACCCCTGACCATTCTGAGTACTCCCCATTTATCACCACCCTCTGAATACGCCCTTGTAGCCAGTTTTCAATCCATGTACTCACCCTATGGTCCATGCCAACGCACCTTATTTTGTACAGTAAACGTTTATGGGGAACTGTGTCAAATGCTTTTGCAAAATCCAGATACACCACGTCTACGGGCCTTCCTTTATCTAGATGGCAACTCACCTCCTCATAGAAGGTTAATAGATTGGTTTGGCAAGAACGATTCTTCATGAATCCATGCTGATTACTGCTAATGATATCATTCTTATTACTAAAATCTTGTATATAGTCCCTTATCATCCCCTCCAAGAGTTTACATACTATTGATGTTAGGCTAACTGGTCTGTAATTCCCAGGGATGTTTTTTGGGCCCTTTTTAAATATTGGTGCTACATTGGCTTTTCTCCAATCAGCTGGTACCATTCCAGTCAATAGACTGTCTGTAAAAATTAGGAACAACGGTCTGGCAATCACCTGTTTGAGTTCCCTAAGTACCCTCGGATGCAAGCCATCTGGTCCCGGTGATTTATTAATGTTAAGTTTCTCAAGTCTAATTTTAATTCCGTCCTCTGTTAACCATGTAGGTGCTTCCTGTGTTGTGTCATGAGGATAAACACTGCAGTTTTGGTTACTGAAGCCCCCCGATTCACTCGTGAAGACTGAGGAGAAGAATAAATTCAATACCTTTGCCATCTCCCCATCCTTTGTAACCAGATGTCCTTCCTCATTCTTTATGGGGCCAATATGGTCTGTCCTCCCTTTTTTACTGTTTACATACTTAAAGAATTTCTTGGGATTTTTTTTGCTCTCCTCCGCTATGTGTCTTTCATGTTCTATCTTAGCCAACCTAATTGCACCCTTACATTTCTTATTGCATTTTTTATAAATTCTGAATGCTGTGGATGATCCCTCAACCTTGTATTTTTTGAAGGCCTTCTCCCTTGTTATTTAAAAAAAAAAAAAAATTTACCTTTACAACCCCTTTAATACTAAAAAAGCAGAGATATAAAATACAATTAAGCAGACTCCATCTAGTGGTCAATATTAAAAATGACAGTTTTTTTTGCAGTAATTAGATGTGTATGGACAATTCATTATATGTGGTTGCTTTTTATTTATATATCACTGTGGAACAGGTTTTTAGATTCTAGCGCACTATTAATCAAGTATTCATCTATATTATATGTGGGAGTAGAGCACATTAGAATAGTTGCAGCTGAATTTTGTTTTTGGTGTTCACTATTATTCATATTAGCGCTTGAGCTTCCCATTTATATTTAATCTTGGCGCATCTGCGTCATGCTAGCACGACGCACGAACGGTGTCTATTGACGCCAAGGTGTGTGATTGTGCTCTCACCACCTCACATGGCGTAAGGGGATAAGCGGACTCCCGCTGAGGTCTCTGTACCATAAGTGGAAGTTCCCCTTGTCCCGCACACTGCCGTTACGTTGACGTATGACGTTGGCGGGGACCTGCCCCAGACCTTGGGTACTTTAGCCGGGGTGGACCGGCGGCCCACTTCACACAGTTCCATCCCGAGGAGAGGTTCCATGGGTCCTAATTCACATTTAAGGTAACTGGGGGGGTTTCACAGGACTACACTTACACACACACACGCACACACACACACACATACTCTTACATGGGCACACACACACATACATACACATATACATACACCATTGTATTGGTAATATATTGGCACCCCATTCTTGGAAGTGTCCACATTATTAAATTACCTCTAGTAAATTACAAGTTCAATCACTGGTGTAGATATACACATATCATGTAACGCATACACATATTCACTGTGTGTACACAGAGTTGTTTTAATCATCATCCTACACCATCCATCCTCTATCAATTTTCACGTTTTTCACTTATTTTTGATCACTTTTTTACTTATTTTATTTTCAATTTTTTCACATTTTTTCACAGAACTGGGCATGTGTCCCATGTGTGCTCACCTTATATTTTGGAGCTGCGTCGTGGGTGTCCGGGCCACTCCATGGCTGCTGTTCCCCATGGCCCCCTCTCTGGTCTCCATTGATTGTTGGGGAGGGGGGTTGTCCCCGCCTCAACCCCGGGGAAGACAGCTTATTCAGGGCCACCGTTCTACTCCATCATGGGTACTGCTGGGTCATACCTATGGGCTGTTCCATAGGTAATGTATAAATCGCTAGCTCCTGCTCTCTTTCAGAAAGCATGGTACATCATCTGAGACTCTATTTACCCATTTATCTATTTATTCAATTTTGTAGCCAAAATTCATGCATTCTACTCCTGATGATTGGCTGTAAACGCCATGAAACGCGTTGAGTCTTCACCCAAGGGTGTCAAGTCAAGCTTGCTCAAAATCTGTCAATAGCATTTATTGTTTGCATTTATCATGATTATTATGTCTATCTGATTTGTATGTTTATTTCATTTATGAATTGTTATTGTTTGTACCAATCATGTCCATCTATCATCGATATTAAATATGTCAATATGATTATTATTATATGTATTATGTCTTTTCTCGCTTACATAATGTATTATATATTATTTATATTATATATTATATATCATATTCATTATTGTATTTATCAATTTAAATTAATTTATTGCATTTATCAATCTATTAATTCATTATGGTTATATGGACCTCCCTACAGGGATTGGGACATCCATTTTATTTACAATTAGGTATTTTATACAACATCATTCACATATACATGCCTCATGTAAAGTCCCAAAATTCATTCTTTCTTTTTTCTACATACATCTAAATTCAACAAATAAAATAAATGTACACGATGACAGGTATTATAGGAATACATTCTGGAGAACTCACCATTTAGAGAGTAGGCACATTCCTCAACACCACACCCAGGTGATATTGGTAAGACATTCCAGGACTCTGTGCTAAGTTCTAGACTGGAATTGTATGCCAACTGCAATACGACTTGACAGAGGCAGATGTGGTGGTGGGGGAAAAGAGGATTCAGACAAAGGCAGGGGTGGCGGGGGGTTTAGACACAGGCAGGGGTGGCAGGGGGTTTAATCACAGGCAGGGGGTTTAGACACAGGCAGGTGTGGTGGGGGGGTTAAACACAGGCAGGGGTGGTGGGGGGGTTTAGACACAGACAGGGGTGGTGGGGGGTTACACACAGGGAGGGGTGGCGGGGAGTTTAGACACAGGGAGGGGTGGTGGAGGGGTTAGACGCAGGCAAGAGTGGGGGGGTTTAGACACAGGCAGGGGTGGCGGGGAGTTAGACACAGGCAGGTATTGGGGGGTTTAGACAGGCAGAGGTGGCGGGGGAGGGGTTAGACACAGGCAGGGGTGGTGGGGGGTTAGACACAGGCAGGTGTGGCGGAGAGGGGTTTAGACACAGACAGGGGTGGTGGGGAGTTTAGACACAGACAGGGGTGGTGGGGAGTTTAGACACAGGCAGGAGTGTCAGGGGGGTTTAGACACAGGCAGGGGTGGCGGGGGGGTTAGACACAGGCAGGGGTGGCGGGGGAGTTAGACACAGGCAGGGGTGGTGGGGGAGTGGTTAGACACAGGCAAGGGTGGCGGTGGGGTTAAAAACATTCAGGGGTGGTGGGGGGTTAGACACAGGCAGGGGTGGAGGGGATGGGATCAATGGCGCTGGCACTTATTTGCTCTCAGTGTCAGCCGTGCCTTCAGCGATCCCTCTACTTACATGGGTTCTCTGTGCACAACAGAAAGCTGCTCCCCCTTCACGCTGTTGGCCATCAGCTGACTTTCTCTTGTCCCGACATAGCATCAGTCAGCAGCAATGGGGGGAGCCACAGAGAGGATGGCTGGGTGGGCCGCTGTGCGGGTATGGCAGCGAGTGCTCTGCCATTACCTCTAACAGCAGCGGCGCCAGGCCACCCTCACAGTGGGGTAAGTGGTGGACACCCTCACAGTGGGATAAGCGGCAGCTAAGTGGGTCTTCTTGGGCGTCAATGTGCCGCCCCTCTGAAACTGCCGCCTGGGTCCAATGGGCCCATCTTGACTCATGGTAGGGCGGCCCTGGGAGCCTGGCTCACTGAGGGATAAGGACTTTGAAATAAAGCACCCACGTAGGGGTCTGCCAGACACTCAGCCCATCGGACTGTTTGGCAGACCCCCAGATGGGCCCTTCATCTAGTTGTCCTTTTCCCTTATCGAGCCAGGTGCCATTTAGTGTCGGGATAGAAAATAAAAAATAATAATGAGAGAAGAGAGGATATGGGTGCAATTGGAGGATAATGATGGAATGAGCTTTATTTCTGCCTCCTACTGGAAAGACAGATCATTCCAACCAGGGGACTTTTGTCAGGGTGTCTTTGGCCAATTATGGCTCAGGGGGTTAAGTCCACGCCCCACACTATATAAGGCTGCCTGCACATCGGCCTTGTGTAGTGTGTTGCTGGAAGAGAGAGAGATAGTAAGAGAGAGAGAGAGAGAGAGAGAGTGTGTAATTTCAATTACTTTGAGCAGGCAGTTTATTCAGTTAGCTAGATCTCACTGCAGACCGTTCCTTCTGTACTGTTTCTAATATACTTCAGGCAGGCACTTAATTCAGTTAGCTGCAGTGTATTTAATATATATACAGTCAGACTGCTATATATATATATATATATATATATATATATATATATATATATATATATATATCCACTGTATACAGTTTAGCTAGAACTCACTGCAGACCATTCCTGCTGTACTTTTTCTAATATACTTCAGGCAGGGAGTTGATTAAGTTAGCTGCAGTGTATTTAAGATATATATATGCAGTCAGACTGCTATATATATATATATATCCACTGTATACAGTTTAGCTAGAACTCCCTGCAGACCGTTCCTGGTGTACTGTTTCTAATATACTTCAAGCAGGCAGTTAATTCAGCTAGCTGCAGTGCATTTAATATATAAGGCTTATATATATATCTATATCTAGCCAAGCCTATACCTGACTGTAGGCCATTCCTGGAGTACGTGTTCAAAGACACTTTCAGGCAGGTGACTCAGTGAGCTGCAGTTCATAAAGTATATATCCACTACATTGTAGTCCAGCCAAGCCTATACCTGACTGTAGGCCATTCCTGGGGTGCATGTTCAAAGACACTTTCAGGCAGGTGACTCAGTGAGCTGCAGTTCATTTAATATATATATATATATATATATATATAGAGAGAGAGAGATATATATATATATATATATATATATATATATATCTCTATATATATATATATATATATATAGAGATATATATATATATATATATATATCTCTATATATATATATATATATATATATAGAGATATATATATATATATATCTCTATATATATAGTCTAGCCAAGCCTATACCTGACTGTAGGCCATTCCTGGAGTACTGTTTTTAGTAAACTTCAGGCGTTGTTTTGCTAATCTAATTGTACAATATGTCTGGAAGGCCACCAAGGAGAGGCAGACGCTCACAGGCCACTAAAAGAGGGAAAGCAGGCCCTACAGCCAACAGTGCTGGTCGTGGACACGGTGCATCCTCATTACGTGGCCGTGGGGCACGCTTGTCCTTTTTTTCGGCAGCTGGCCGTGTTGAGCCACAACATGCAGAAGAGTTGGTAGAGTGGATCACAAAGCCGTCCTCATCCTCCTTATCCTCTGTCACCCATGCTCAGGGTACTTTTGTCTGCCAATGCAGCTGCCAAAGTGGCCTCAGTATAGGGTACATGCTGCAGGAGGATGCGCAGCGTTTTGAAGGCTCTGATGATGGTACCCAGGTTGAGGATGAAGGCAGTAACGTGAGCCCAGATAGAGGGGGTGCCCATGAAGGACAAGAAACTGGCAGTCATGTACCCCCAGCTGCAGCATACTGCCAGGTTTGCTCCAGTGGCGAGGAGGGAGGGGATGATGAGGTCACTGACTCTACGTGGGTGCCAGATAGAAGAGAGGAGGAGGAGGAGACACATCTCCAATGAGGCAGGATGCCCTCCAGAGGGCCAGCTTAAGGGCAGGCAACCGACTGCATCACACCGCAGAACTCCGCATGTGCAGCAGATCCCACCATTGCTGTTTGCAACATATGTCTGAAGTGTATCCAGTGTGGCCAAAATAGCAGCTGCTTGGGCACCACATGCTTGACCAGACATATGTCGAGCTCCCATGCAATCTGTTGGCAACAGTACTTAAAAGACCCACACCAAAGAACAAGGCGGACCTCTCCTTGCTCTTCATCAGCTGGGATCTCCAACCCCTCTATAACTTCAGTCCTCTCAGAAACCTGCACTGAGAGGAATGAAGGTGTAGAATTAGGTGTCCCAAGCACTTCTGGGCAATCTGCTAGCGGTACACCAACATCTAATTGTAGCAGGCAAATTTCCCAACCCCAGTTGCTAAACTGGCAAAAGAAATTCAGTCCCAGCCATCCACATGCTCAGTGGCTGAATGCTAGTTTGGCTAAATTGCTAGCACTGCAACTGCTGCCTTTTCAGCCGATAGACTCTGCCCCCTTTCGAGAATTTGTGGAATGTGTTGTACCTTAGTAGCAGGTTCCCAAATGACAATTTTTTTCTCGGAATGCCTTTCCGGCTCTCTACCGACATGTGGAAGGCAATGTCTTGGCCTCGTTGGACAGGGTGGTCAGCGGTAAGGTGCATATTACCGCTGACTCATGGTCCAGCAGGCATGTACAGGGACATTACCTTTCTTTCACGGAGCACTGGGTAACCCTGCTGGCAGCTGGGAAGGATGCAGGACAGGGTACAGTATTGTTAGAGCTTGTTCCACCACCACGCCTCCAAAATGCTGGTAGTGGTGATTCTGCCATACCTCTCTCCTCCACCCCCTCCTCTTTCTGTCTTTGCAGATGACACCAAGCTATGCAGTGGAATAACGTCCTTACAGGATGTCTCCAATTTACAAGCCGACCTCAATGCACTGTCTAATTGGGCGACTATGTGGCAGATGAGGTTTAATGTTGAGAAATGTAAAGTTATGCACTTGGGGGCTAAGAATATGCATGCATCATACATGCTAGGGGGAGTACAACTGGGGGAATCTGTAGTGGAGAAGGATCTGGGGGTTTTGGTAGATCATAAGCTCAATAATAGCATGCAATGCCAAGCTGCGGTTTCCAAAGCGAGCAAAGTTCTTTCTTGTATTAAGAGAGGTATGGACTCCAGAGAGAGAGATATCATTTTGCCCCTGTTCAAATCATTAGTAAGACCTCATCTGGAATATGCAGTTCAGTTTTGGACACCAGTTCTCAAAAAAGATATCGTGGAACTGGAGAAAGTGCAGAGAAGGGCAACCAAACTGATAAGAGGCATGGGGGAGCTCAGCTATGAGGAAAGATTAGAGGAACTGAATTTGTTCACTCTTGAGAAGAGGAGAATAAGGGGGGATATGATCAACATGTTTAAATATATAAGGGGTCCATATAGTGAACTTGGTGTTGAGTTATTCACTTTACGGTCAACACAGAGGACAAGGGGGCACTCTTTACGACTGGAGGAAAAGAGATTTCATCTCCAAATACGGAAAGGTTTCTTCACAGTAAGAGCTGTGAAAATGTGGAATAGACTCCCTCCAGAGGTGGTTCTGGCCAGCTCAGTAGATTGCTTTAAGAAAGGCCTGGATACTTTCCTAAATGTACATAATATAACTGGGTACTGACATTTATAGGTAAAGTTGATCCAGGGAAAATCCGATTGCCTCTCTGGGATCAGGAAGGAATTTTTTCCCCTGCTGTAGCAAATTGGAGCATGCTCTGCTGGGGTTTTTTGCCTTCCTCTGGATCAACTGTGGGTATAGTATTGGGTATATTGGATTGTACGTTTTTTTTTTTTTTTTTTTTTTTGTGGTTGGACTGGATGGACTTGTGTCTTTTTTCAACCTGACTAACTATGTAACTATGTAACTCTATGGCCTCTTCCTGTGCAGATTTGTCCTCTGAACCAGCAGTGCTCCGTAGGCGTTCTAGGGCCTACGCAAGCACTCAGGCAAAAAGATGTGGTGCTTGACTTGGTCTGCTTAGGGGACAGGAGCCACACTGGGGCAGGGATTCTGGCAGCTCTGCAGGGGCAGGCTCAGAGGTGGTTAACACCACGCCAGCTTCAGCCAGGAATGGTGGTTTGCGACAATGGCACTAACCTCCTCTCCGTCTTCACCCATGTTCCCTGTTTGGCTCACATCCTTAATTTGGTGGTGCAGCGGTTCTTGTGCAGGTACCTGGGCTTACAGGATCTCCTGAGGAAGGCCAGGAAAGTCTGCCTAGCTGACCTCCAAAAGGACTGCAACCTGCCCAAGAACCTCCTCCTCTGTGACATGCCCACCAGGTGGAACTCAACGTTGGCAATGCTGCAGCAGCTGCACACACAGCAGAGGGCCATCAATGACTACCTGTGCGAGTATGGCACCAGGGCTGGGTCAGGGGAGCTTGTTTTTTTTTTCGCCACGCCAGTGGCTCATGATCAAGGATGCATGCACTGTCCTGTCACCATTTGAGGAGGCCATGAGGATGGTGAGCAGTGACAGTGCATGCATCAGTGATACTGTCCCTCTTGTCTACCTGGTGGAGCACACGCTGCGTGGAATAATGGACAGGGCACTTTAGGCAGAACAGAGGGAGGAAGAAGAGGAGGACTTCCTTACCTCTCAAGGCCCCCTTTATCCAAACAGTATTCCTGCAGGCCCGCCTATCACACGGGAAAAAGAGGAGGAGGAGGATTGTGTCAGCATGGAGGTGGAGCCTGGCACTCAGCATCAGCAGCAGGCTTCAAGGAATGATTTCCAGTCCCCAGAAACCCATGGACTTGTACATGACTGGCAGGAGGTGGCTGCGGATCAGGTCATCCTTAGTGACCCAGAGGACTCCAGACCGAATGCCTCAGCAAACCTACGCTGCATGGCCTCCCTGATCCTGCAAAGCCTGCGAAAGGACCCTCAAATTCATGGTATCAAGGAGAGGGATCAGTATTGGCTGGCCACCCTTCTTAATCCATGTTACAAGTGTAAGGTGGCGGAACTTATGCAGCCGTCGCAGAGGGAGCAGAGGATGAAACATCTTCGGAGGCCTTGCAGAAATGTTTGTGCAGTGTGTTTCCAGAGCCTGGGAGGTTACAATTTCCTGTTCCTCTTGGACAACATGTTGCTGAGGCTTTGGTCAGTCACAGAAGGGGCGGTAGAGAAGGTGGATGTCTGACCGATGCGTTCAGACAATTTTTTAGTCTGCAGCCCCAAGGTCTGATCGGTTCCAGCAACCATCGCCAGCATCTGTTGTACATGGTGCAGGAATACCTAGGGGCAAGATCAGACTTGGAGACCTTTCCAACCGAAAATACACTGGGTTACTGGGTCTTGAGGATGGATCACTGGCCAGAGCTTGCACAGTATGCAATTGAGCTACTGGCCTGTCCTGCATCCAGCGTTCTTTCGGAGCGCACATTCAGTGCTGCTGGAGTCTTTTTAACCGATCACAAAGTGCACCTGTCCACAGACTCGGTTGATCGGCTCACCTTCATAAAAATAAATCAGTCTTGGATTACCAGCTACCAAGCACCTGATGCTTATGTAACCGATTAATTTTTTTATGAATGTGAGATCCCTTCAAAACTGCCTATGCTGATGCTGAGTAACTATCCTGTTATGCTTAGTGACTATCCTATTCCTCCTCAATGTTCATGTTGATAGCTTGTAAGAACATTCTGGGCACCACCACCAGTGGCTAAGGCCCAATTTTTCTGCCCGTTTACAGGGGCGTGTAATTACAATTTTTGCTGTAATATTTTGAAGCAGGACTCATTACTGCGCTCAACTAGAATATCTGTGAGGGGTTGCAGTGTTGTGGCACCAGCACCAGTGCCTAAGGCCCAATTTTTCTGCCCCTGTTTAACAGGGGCACATAATTACAATTTTTGCTGTAATATTTTGCAGCAGGGCTCATTCCTGCACTCAACTAGAATATCTGTGAGGGGTTGCAGTGTTGTGACACCACCACCACCCTTGCCTAAGGCACAATTTTTCTGCCCTGTTTAACAGGGGTGCGTAATTACAATTTTTGCTGTAATATTTTGCAGCAGGGCACTTTCCTGGTGCTCAACTAGAGTATCTGTGAGGGGTTGCAGTGTTGTGGCACCAGTGGCTAAAGCCCAATTTTTCTGCCCCTGTTTAACAGGGGCACGTAATTACAATTTTTGATCTAATATTTAACAGCAGGGCTCGTTCCTGCGGTCCACAACAGAATCTGTGAGGGGTTACAGTGTTGTGGCACCACCACCACTGCCTAAGACCCAATTTTTCTGCCCCTGTTTAACAGGGGTGTGTAATTACAATTTTTGATCTAATATTTCACAGCAGGGCCCGTTCCTGCGCCCACCAAAAGTAACTGTGAGGGCTGGATTTTCATACATATTGCCGGGACCCGACATTACATTAAAGCCTCAAGTGGTTTTAAATGACATTTATTCCTTTAGAAATGTCATTTTGTGCAGGGACTGTTCTAAGTATGGGAAACATGCGCCACTTTACAGGCATACTATAGACACCCCCCATGTATGATATTTAAAGGAATATTTCACTTTTATTTTTTCTCTTTAAGCATCATTAAAATCTCTGCTCCCTAAAAAAACATCAGTTTTTAAAACTATTTTTTCCATTGATACATGTCCCCTGGGTCAGCACCCAGGTCCCCAAATCCTTTTTAGGACAATAACTTGTATATTAGCCTTTAAAATTTGCACTTTTGATTTCTCACGTTCGAGTCCATAGACTTTGACGATGTTCGAATGTTCGCGCAAACTTTTGGTCTGTTCGCATGTTCTGGATGCGAACCGAACCGGGGAGGTGTTCGGCCCATCCCTACATCCTAGATAGAATGATTCCCTCTCCTCATAGATAGAGGGAGTCCCCACCCTCCCAGACAGAGTGAGTCCCTGTCCTCCTAGAGTGAGTCCCTGTTAAACATGTGCATTTGTTTTATTCCGAATGCATTTTCGTCCAAATTTCAGGTATTTTCGTTATCATTTTAACAAACGATAACGAAAGTGCAGAATCTGAAAAATGAAAGATCCGACATAAACAAATGCTTTATTTTCGCTTTCGTTGCGATATAGATAGGAGATTCGACATGATGCTGACAATACCAATCTGTGTCCATCAAACCTGTGGTCGAATGTGCCTAACCTTAGCTCTATTAGTCCAAGATTATTCTACATAGAGAGAAAAGATTCGACATAGAGAGAAAAGATTTGGCATAGAGAGAAAAGATTTGACATAGAGAGAAAAGATCGCTGCTGGAATTGGGTGGGGGAAGTAAAATAAAAATAATGATAATGATGAATGTTATTGGCTGATTGTAACCAAAGAGGAGGAGCAGTAAAATAGCTAGAACTAAGTACACACGTACAGCCAACTTACTTTCACTTACGATTTGTTAGCAGAGAGAGACACACACACTGAATCATTTCAGAAGACAGGCAATCTTAGCTGGTCCGTTTGTCAGAGAACCTGAATTATTTAGCAATTAAGCATAAGCACAGCAGCAGAACAATAGTGAAGCAAGCTACAGTTCAACCTAACTTTTTCATAATAATCTGCTGCTATTGTGTTAGTGTTGTGAACTTGATAGTGATACTAGTGCTGCTAATGTTGTGATAGCTTCAGAGGCTGATTGTGTTGTGGGGGGGATTTATTATTATAGATTCTATATTATAGATTGAGATTCTATATAGATTCTATATACCCTATCTTGTTACCTGTCTGATCAGTGATCACTATCATCAGTCCATTTTCTGTTTGAACTATATACATTCAACATGAACGACGAAGTTTCGAAAAAGCAACGAAAAACATACAAACGTTGAATCTTTGGCTTATGGTGTCTGTGGAAAGTTCTAAGAAGATTCGACGGAGCAGCTAAACTATACGGCGTCGTACAGTTTAGCTGCTCCGTTGAATCTTCTTTGAACATTCGACAGACATCATAAGCATTCAATGACAGATTCGACCCTAATTAATTAGGAGTTTTGGACGAATGCAATTTTTAACGTAAAACGAAATAAATAAAAACGAATTTCGGGAGTAACTAAATAAATTTATTTTTCGGACAAAAACGAAATTCCGAAATATTTCAGTGTGCACATGTCTAGTCCCTGTCCTCCTGGATAGAGTGAGTCCCTGTCCTCCTGGATAGAGTGAGTCCCTGTCCTTCTGGATACAGAAAGCACCTGTCCTCCCAGATAGATTGAGTCCTTGTCCTCCTGGATGGAGGAAGTCCAGGTCCTCCTGCATGCAGCAAGTTCCTGTCCTCCCAGATAAAGTGAGTCCCTGTTCTCTGATATAGAGGAAGTTTCACCCCCCACGGATCCAGCTCTTACATGCCCAGTTCCAACAGGAGCTAACAGTTTTTTCTGCCTGGAAGTGATGGCTGTCTGCTGGTTTATAATTGTAGAGACTGGGAGAGGGATGATATTCATTTTGTTTGCTGACTCACAGTCCTCCAGACAGGACTACAGAACCATTGAACAGCTGCAATGAATGAGGTATAGGAGAGAGCATTGTCCTTTCCCTCCCTTCCCTCACTCTAGGCAAGTCAATATGCAGCAATATATAAGGCAACATATCATTTATCAGAAAAGCTCCACCTTTTAATAATATAAAGTCATTCTTTGAGCTCCAGACAGTGACTTTGCCTAGGCTGAGATGATGTCATCAGTCTGCTGCAGGCAGGTGGAAGACATTTCCTCAGTCTCCCCTCCCCCAGTGATCAGAGGGTACAAGTCACAAGTTGAGAGGCTGCAGAAGGGGATGATTTACATGACTGAACTGAAATCACTTTCCAGGAAAGTAGATGATGGATGATGGCTAAACAAAGATGGTGCCCATCTTAAGTGGTGCCCATCTTGAGGTCTCTGTGACCCTGGGTGGTGGCTAAACAAAGACCAGTGACCAGTAAATATATCTGATGACAGGTCCACTTTAAGAAGGACAAGGTCAGGGTGTCTACACTGAAGTTCTTGTCTTTTAATGTTTTGTATTTACCAGATAAATAATTATTTCTTTGTTGTTGGAAGGGGATTTCTGCTGTTTTGTTTCCTCATAATTTGTATCTACATAAATCTTGAGTAATATCATATAATAATATTCATTCTGGTGTGAGTCTTCTTCCTCCTCATCCCTCGTCTCTGTCTGGGGATCAGGATATGGCCGACGCCACCACCTACGACCTGAAGTTCAGTACCATCCAGCTGAAGGAATTCAGACATGGCGGTAAGTATGATTTATGATGATGTTGGTTGGTTCTGTTTAATCCAGATGAACCGATCCTCATCCATATTTGTTGTGTGATCATTCAATGGAAGAATATTCCCTAGAACATAATACTTTGTTGTTCGGAAGGGATTTCATCTGATGGAAGGAGGGGTGTGATTGGTTGATGTGGGTGATGGATCTTTTTTGGATCTTCTCACCCTTGGCTTTATCCTTATTATTAACCTCTACATTGCTGAATAATTATGACTGACATGTCAGTCTGTGCAAGGGTCTACATATAGCCATGGCAAACCAGGCTATTATCATTAACCCCTACAGTGCTTGATAATTATGACCAACACTGATCCTGTACAAAGGTCTACATATAACCATGGTAGACTGGGAGGCTCCTATGGGGCCCATAGATGTTCAGCTATATCAGCCATTCTCAACCAGCGTTCCGTGGAACCCTAAGGTTTCTAGGGTTTCCTGTGGCTCATTGACCTCCCACTTGCTGGTTTCTAGATTGTCCTGGGGCCATTGTCACTTGCCATTGCCAGCAGCAGCACAACACTTCTTATCTTCTTAGCTGTCCACAAGGGTGGCATTCTTCCCATTGAGTGCCAATGTAAGGAGAATTGACCCACCGGTGAATTGGTTTTATCCCAGGTACACTTAGACCTGATTTTTTTTTAGAAAAGTTGAGCTGCATAGTGAGCTATTTAGGTAGTATTAGCATATGGATGAATTAAATATTTAGTATCCTCTGTAGGAAAACAATTGGTATTTTAGGGCTGTAAAATGTGTGATGGGACTTTTTCTAAACCCTTCAGGGACCCCCCTGTTTCTTTCATCTCCATCTCAATGGCAATTCCCCTAGAATGTCTAATAATAATTGCTTTCATAGGAATCCAACAGAGATTCTCAAACTTCCTACACATTTATTTCATCCAAATATACTTGCCAAATGTTACTGATCCCATTACCAATCATTGTGCAACCAGTCAGTTCTGGGTCCCATTGAAGTCACATGGTTTGCTATGGTTGTAGTTAAGGCTTTACATATTGTGTATCAACAAAGGGCTCATCTATGAGATAGATATTAGTGAGACAGGGGGTCCATCGTTCTTGTCCAGGGTCATCAGTTATGGCACATGTGTATGTGCATGTGTATGGATGTCTCCTTAGAAGTACAAGGTTCACCCTACACCTAAAGTCAGTGGCCGGTAGACCAATAATGTACAGGAAGCATCATTCCATCCCACCATCCCAGCTGAGCACAGTCCAGGGAGATGTAAGGATGGAAGGGGTGTCACGGAGATGTGAGGATGGAAGGGGTCTTACGGAGATGTGAGGATGGAAGGAGTCTCGTGGAGATGTCAGGATGGATGGGGCCTCACTGAGATGTCAGGATGGATGGGGCCTCATGGAGATGTCAGGACCGATGGGGCCTCAAGCTGGTAAAAATGAATGGCTGTCTTCTCTGTGGAGGGTCATATAGGACATTTTCTTGAGGTCCTTAGGTCCTCCCAGTATGCAGAGCTTTGTAGAAGCGAGAGAAGCTGATGAATGTCCTATAGTATACAATACAGTGCTGATTTATGCTTTTCATGGCTTACATTATTATTATAATTATGCATCTTCCCCAAGTTGGTTTCAAGCAATAAGTCAGTTTTTTTTGTTATGGACATTCAGTTTTTTCTCCTTCTCCATTCTCATAGTCTATCCCCACTGCTGTAAAGTCTAACCTTAGGGGTGAAAATAATGCTGGATTAAGACAATCTGCTCCACTTAGGTACAACTTAAACACAACATTCTTTCTGAACACACAATATTTATATGCTATAGATGGAGAGAGACTGCTCACTCAGTTCTCTGTCCTCCACTCTGTAGTTGGAAACAAGGTCAGGGGAGGGGATCTCGTGTGGAAGGCAGGGTGTCATTAATACAGGAGTCTTAGTATCTCCTTTTCTATATACCCCAAACCTTCATCATTTCCAATACAGAGGAATGCTGTTCTTCCTAAAGCTTCTCCCCAACAGCATACAATATAGGTGGATACAGACACACCTTACACCCCTGTACTCCTAACACCTAACCTTCCACACCAGGATGCCCTGTTCCATCTTTTATTTGGCCAATATAGGGAGGGTACATTGTGGAAAACATTTAGGTTGTGTACGATTTGTGTAAGATTTTAAAGGTTAGTTCATTAAATGACTTTGGAGATTAGGTTGTAGAAAGTTTGGGGGTTTTGGAATATTCTGAAGGTTAGTTTGCAGGAAATTTTGGAAGGCAGGCTGTGGAAGGCTTTAGAGGTTAAGCCGTGGAAGACTTTAGACGCTGGGCTGTGGAAGACTTTGGAGGTTAGGCTGTGGAGGATTTTAGAGGTTAAGCTGTGGAAGACTTTAGAGGTTGGGCTGTGGAAGACTTTGGAGGTTAGGATGTGGAAGTCTTTGGAGGTCAGGATGTGGAAGACATTGGAGGTTAAGCTGTGGAAGACTTTGTAGGTTAGGCAGTGGAATTATTTGGAGGTTGGGCTGTGGAAGACTTTGGAAGTTAGACTGTGGAAGACTTTGGAAGTTAGACTGTGGAAGACTTTGGAGGTTAGACAGTGGAAGTACTTGTAGGTTGGGCTGTGGAAGACTTTGGAAGTTAGACTGTGGAAGGCTTTGGAGGTTAGTCTGTGGAAGACTTTAGAAGTTAGGCTGTGAAAAGCTTTGGAGGTTAGGCTGTGGAAGAATTTGGAGGTTAGGCTGTGGAAGAATTTTAAAGTTAAGCTGTGGAAGGCTTTGAAGGTTAGTCTGTGGAAGACTTTAGAAGTTAGGCTGTGAAAGGCTTTGGAGGTTAGGCTGTGGAAGAATTTGGAGTTTAGGTAAAGTGGTTGTAAACCTCTGAAATGAAAAATTAACAAAGAATATTTTTCATTGTGTGTACAAACCTCAATCCAATGATTCCTGTCTGATCTCTCATTCCTCTGCCATCTGCATATGTCACTCTTAAGAATCTGTGCTGGCACTACAAAATCCCATAAAATGCCTGTGCTGTGCATGTCTCCCTATGAGATTGTGTAGAAGGGGGTTTACAACCACTTTAAACCATTTTCTAAGTTATGTCAACACAGTAAGAGGTACCACGGCCAAGCAATAAATTAAATCAAGAAGATTTAGTATAAAATTGGATTTCTTTTTTTTCAAGAGCACCTGTAGTCTACTGATATGTGATAAAAAAAAATAATAAAAAAGAGGAATAAAAAGAAAGAGGTGAAAGTGTTTTGGCCTACAATCCTTGAAGTTGTCCACATTAGATGGCAACCAAGTGCCCTCTTGTAAGAAGGAGCCCCCAGACTCTCCAAAGACAAGATGGTCTATGGCCCACCCTCTGGTGGTCAGACCCAGGACCAATCGGTCTAAGCTAGACTGTTTTATGAAGATTCCCAGTAGGGAGGATAATGTGTGTTACAATTTTAACAAAAGAGGACTTGTATCTGGAAAGACGTATTTCAAGGTTTCAGCAGCAACATTGTATTATTTTATCCAATTGATTGCTGACTGTATATCAATGTGACCAATAAGAGGTCGGTGCTATTCCACCCTGAAGATCTTTGTTTCTGTAGAAAGGGTCATCCAACACAATGACTTCTGAGTCAATCTGTTTATGACCATCCTCTTTGTTCTGTTTCTGGAAATGTCTGATGAGCAGGAAATGCAGAACCTACAAGGACACACAGGCAGAGCTTTGTCCCTGGCCTTCACACTCCATAGAAAAGAGGAAGTCCGACAATCTATTTATCTACCAGAGACATCCACAAAGACACACAGACAACCACAAGAACCTAAATCACACAATATTTCACAATATTGTCTGAGGGAGCAAAAACAACAAAATAAGGTTTTGTCTTTCCTTATACGTTAACATGGAAAGAAACAAACATACTCTTACCTATCCTGCCTAACCTGTGTGACACAAAAAAAATATATTTTTATTTTTTATTAAATCCATATACACAAAACATAACAAAAAATGCACCAAAACTTTCTACTTTGAACAGCATTAGTTGTAAAAAAAAAAAAAAAGTGTTACTGTACGTAGATAAAAAATATACATTTTATTCTATTGTTTGTCCTTTTTAAAATTACATCAAAATGATTCTGATACGAAGCTTAAGAAAGTTAATAAGAAATAAAAAGACAAAAGAAAACCTAACATGACAAAAAAAGGCACTTTTTTGTACTTTGATCAGCGTTAGTTTAAAAAAATAATGTTTACTGTAGATAAAAAAATATACATGAATTAATTAAGTATTAACTGTTATTCTTTTTCTTTGTTCTTTTTAATGCAAAGAAATTAACTGACATTTGCAATTTTTTTAAAAGCAAAAAAAAAAAAACAACTAACAAAATAAATGAAAATGAAAAAGTTTAAATATTATATTTTTCAAACTAATGGTTAGAAAAATATAAACAACTAGAAAAAAATAGCAAACCATTTATCATTTTCCTTTCACTTCACAATTATGTGCTACTTTGTGTTGGTCTACCACATAAAATCCCAATTTAATAAATTTCCGTTTTTGGTTGTAACATGACAAAATGTGGAAAATTTCAAGGGGTATGAATACTTTTTCAAGGCATTGTATTTCTCTGTAGAATGGGACATTACACTGTTAAAAAAGGTCTAAAAATTGTGATTGGCTTATTCTTATTTACAGATATCACCCTGGAGTCACCATGTGGAATCAAGGAAATCGCATACAAGAATGTCAGCCCTGTGATAGACATCCAGGGAGGAGGACAGAAGAGCCGAGCAAAGGCCAAAAGAGGTCCTATGCATGAAGATGAGGATGATGGTGATAGGATGTGATGATATGGTGATATGATGATGATGATGATATGATAGAGGTCATATGGTGTTATGATGATGGAGATGATCTGATGATACAATGATGGTATGATGGAGATGAAATGGTGATATGATGGTAGTATGATAGAGATGCTATGATGATGATGATATCTATGGTGATATGATGATGGTATGATGGAGATGGTATGGTGAGATGATGATGGAAATGATATGGTGACATGATGATAGAGATGATATGATGATTATATGATGGAGATGATATGGTGAGATGATGATGGAGATGATATGGTGAGGTGATGATGATGGAAATTATATGGTGAGATGATGATGGAGATGATATGGTGATATGATGATTATATGATGGAGATCATATGGCGAGATGATGATGGAGATGATATGGTGAGATGATGATAATATGATGGAGATGATGATGGAGATGATATGGTGAGATGATGATGGAGATGATATGGTGAGATGATGATGATATGATGGAGATGATATGGTGAGATGATGATGGAAATGATATAGTGAGATGATGATGATATTATGGAGATGATATGTTGAGATGATGATGAAGATGATATGGTGAGATGATGATGGAGAAGATATGATGAGATGGTGATGGAGATGATGATGATATGATGGAGATGATATGGTGATGGAGATGGAGATGATATGGTGAGGTGATGATGGAGATGATTTGGTGATATGATGGAGATGATATAGTGATATGATGATGGAGATGATACCGTGATGTGATGAGGAAGATATTATAGAGATGATATGGTGATATGGTGATGGGGATGATATGGTGATATGATGATGGAGATAATATGGTGATATGATGGAGATGATATAGTGATATGATGATGGAGATGATACTGTGATGTGATGAGGAAGATATTATGGAGATGATATGGTGATATGGTGATGGGGATGATATGGTGATATGATGATGGAGATAATATGGAGATATGATGGAGATGGTATAGTGATATGATGATGGAGATGATATGGTGATGGAGATGATGATATGATGGAAATGATATGGTCATATGATGATGGAGATGATATGGTGATGTGATGATGGAGATCATTAGGGATGAGCCGAACACTCCCTGATTCGGTTCCTGGCAGAACATGCGAACAGACCAAAAATTTGTGCGAACACGCGAACCCCGTTAAAGTCTATGGGACTTGAACGTGAAAAATCAAAAGTGCTAATTCTAAAGGCTAATATGCAAAGTTATTGACATAAAAAGTGTTTGGGGACCCGGGTCCTGCCCTAGGGGGCATGTATCAATGCAAATAAAGTTTTAAAAAGGGCAGTTTTTTCAGGAGTAGTGATTTTAATAATGCTTAAAGTGAAACAATAAAAGTGTAATATTCCTTTAAATATCGTGCCTGGGGGTGTCTGTAGTATGGCTGTAAAGTGGCAAATTTTTCCCGTGTTTAGAACAGCCCCTGCACAAAAAGACATTTCTAAAGGAAAAAAAGTAATTCAAAACTGCTTGTGGCTGTAATGTAATGTTCCCCCCCCCCCCCTCTCTCTATTCTCTCTCTCTCTCTCCTCTCTCTCTTCTTTGGGTCTGGTATGGATATTAAGGTGAACCCTGAACCCAAATTAAAAAAAAAAGGTGTGGGGCCCCCAGGCCCTATATACTCTGAACAGCAGCGGTCCCCGGGTTACAAAAAAGATAGGGACTGTAGGTTTGTTCTTAAGTTGAATCTGTTTGTAATTTGGAACAGGTACATTTTGTAAGTATAGCTCCAGCCAAAAAATCTATTTTTAAGCTTTTTGGATAACATAGGGAGGGGTTGTCACCCCTGTAAAAGTTGTTTTGCTGTCTGTGCCCCTGTTCAGAAGATTTCACCTCACTTTCTGTCCCAATGACAATTGGATTTTGAAAATTTTGGGTTTTTAGGGAAACAAGGATTGGTAATAAAGCATCAGTGGGGAGGCACCTTTTTCCCATTTTAACTCTTACAGGAGAGAATTTCCCTTCCTAGGGGTAGATTTCCTCTCACTTCCAGTTGTCTTCCTCTATTTGTAAGTAGGAGTCGTTTGTAAGTCGGATGTTTGAAAATAGGGGACCACCTGTATATACTATACAGCCTGCCCTATACACTCTGTGGAAAATTAGGCCTTAGGTGTTGGTGGTACCAGAACACTGTAAGCCCTCACAGTTACTCTTGCTGTGAAATATTATATCAAGAACTGTAATTACATGCACCTGTTAAACGGGGCAGAAAAATTGGGCCTTATGCCGCGTACACACAGTCTGACTTTTTGACCGGACTTGTCCGGCGGACGCCGACGGACCAAATCTGGCAGACAATCCAATCGTGTGTGGGCTTCACCGGACCTTCAGCTGACTTTTCCAGTCGCAAATCTGACGAACTTTAGATTTGGAACTTGCTTCAAATCTTTATGTCGTAACTCTGCCGGACCCAGAAATCCACTCGTCTGTATGCTAGTCCGACTGACAAAAACCGACGCTAGGGCAGCTATTGGCTACTGGCTATCAACTTCTTTATTTTAGTCCGGTGTACGTAATCACGTATGAATCCATCGGACTTTGGTGTGATCGTGTGTAGGCAAGTCAGTTCATTAGAAAGTCCGCCTCAAGTCCGCCAAAAGTCTGTTGAAAGTCTGTCAGACGGGCCGTCGGACTGTTGTAGCCGAAAAGGCCGACCGCGTGTACGCAGCAATAGGCGGTGGTGGTGGTGGCACAACACTGTAAAGCCTCACAGATACTTTTGTTGAGCGCAGGAACAGGCCCTGCTGTGAAATATTAGATCAAAAATTGTAATTACACTCCCCTGTTAAACAGGGGCAGAAAAATTGGGCCTTAGGCGGTGGCGGTGGTGGTGGCACAACACTGTAAAGCCTCACAGATACTTTTGTTGAGAGCAGTAACAGTCCCTGCTGTGAAATATTAGATCAAAAATTGTAATTATGCTCCCCTGTTAAACAGGGGCAGAAAAATTGGGCCTTAGGCGGTGGTGGTGGTGATGGTGGTGGCACAACACTGTAAAGCCTCACAGATACTTTTGTTGAGTGCAGGAACAGGCCCTGCTGTGAAACATTAGATCAAAAATTGTAATTAAGCGCCCCTGTTAAACAGAGGCAGAAAAATTGGGCCTTAGGCGGTGGTGGTGGTGGCACAACACTCTAAAGCCTCACAGATACTTTTGTTGAGTGCAGGAACAGACCCTGCTGTGAAATATTAGATCAAAAATTGTAATTATGCATCCCTGTTAAACAGGGGCAGAAAAATTGGGCCTTAGGCAGTGGTGGTGGTGCCACAACACTGCAACCCCTAATAGATACTCTTGTTGAGCACAGGAACGAGCCCTGCTGTTAAATATTTGATCAAAAACTGTAATTACGCACCCCTGTTAAACAAGGGCAGAAAAATTGGGCCTTAGATAGTGGTGATGGTGCCCTGAACCGAAAATATTCTTAGAAGCTCTCATTATGAAAATTGAGGAGGAATAGGATAGTCACTCAGCATAATAGGATAGTCACTCAGCATATGCAGTCTTCAAGGGATCCCACATCCATAGAAAAATCATTGGGTTACATCAGCATCCGATGCTTGGTAGCTGGTGATCCAAGGCTGATTCATTTTTATGAATGTGAGCTGATCAACAGAGTCTGTGGACAGGCGCACTCTGTGATTACAAAGCCTCCAGCAGCACGCATTCAGAAAGAATGCTGGATGCAGGACAGGCTAGTAGCTCAATTGCATATTGAGCAAGCTCTGGCCAGTGGTCCATCCTCAAGACCCAGTAAACCAGTGGATGTTCTGGTGGAAAGGTCCCCAAGTCAGACCTTGCCCCTAGATATTCCCCTAGATATTCCTGCACCATGTAATTCATACGCTGGTGATGGTTGCTGGAACCGATCAGACCTGGGTATTGAGGACTGAAGAATTGCCTGAAGGCATCAGTTAGCCAGCCACCTTCTCCACCACTCTTTCTGTGACTGAACGAAGCCTCAGCAACACGTTGTCCAGCACCAGGAAATTTTAACCTCCCAGGCTCTGCAAACGCGTTGCACAAACCTTTCTGCAAGGCATCCCAAGATGTTTCACCCTCTGCTCCCTCTGCAAAGGCTGGATAAGTTCTGCAACCTTACCCTTGTAACGTGGATCAAGAAGGGTTGCCAGCCAGTAATGATCCCTCTCCTTGATACCACGAATCCTAGGGTCCTTTTGCAGGTTTTGCAGGATCAGGGAGGCCATGCAGCGTAGGTTTGCAGAGGCATTTGATCCTGAGTCCTCTGGGTCACTAATGATCACATGATCCTCAACCACCTCCTCCCAGCCACGTACAACTCCATGGGTTTCTGGGGACTGTAAACAATCCCTTGCAGACTGCTGCTGATGCTGAGTGTTATCCTCCACCTCCATGCTGACACAATCCTCCTCCTCCTCCTCCTCTACTTCTTCCTGTGTGATCGGCGGGCCTGCAGGAATACTAGTATCTGGATAAAGGGGGCCTTGAGAGGTAAGGAAGTCCTCCTCTTCCTCCCACTGTTTTGCATTAAATGGCCTGTCCATTATTCCACAAAGCGTGTGCTCCAACAGGAAGATAAGAGGGACAGTATCACTGATGCATGCACTGTCACTGCTCACCATCCTCATGGCCTCCTCAAATGGTGACAGGACAGTGCATGCATCCTTGTTCAGTAGCCACTGGCGTGGCAAAAAAAAGCCAAGCTCCCCTGACCCTGTCCTGGTGCCATACTCACACAGGTACTCATTGATGGCCCTCTGCTGCATGTGCAGCCGCTGCAGTATTGCCAACGTTGAGTTCCACCTGGTGGGCATGTCACAAATGAGGCAGTTCTTGGGCATGTTGCATTCTCTTTGAATGTCAGCCAGCCAAGCACTGGCCTTATATGACCGGTGTAAATGACCACAGACTTTTCTGGCCTGCCTCAGGAGATACTGTAAGCCCGGGTACCTGCTCAAGAACTGCTGCATCACCAAATTCAGGACGTGAGCCAAACAGGGAACATGGGTCAAGTGTTCCTGTCAGAGGGCGGAGAAGAGGTTGGTGCCATTGTTACATACAACCATTCCTGACTGATGCTGGCATGGCCTCAACCACCTCTGAGCCTGCCCCTGCAGACCTGACATAATCTCTGCCCCAGTGTGGCTTCTGTCCCCTAAGCAGACCAACTCAAGCACCGCATGGCATCTTTTTGCCTGAGTGCTTGTGAGCCCCTTGAACGCCTACATAGCACCGCTGGTTCAGAGGAGAAATCTGCAAAGGAAGAGGACACAGAGGAAGAAGAGGGGGGGTGGAGGAGAGAGTTGTGGCGGAATCACCACTAGCATTTTGGAGGCATGGTTGCGGAACAAGCTCCAACAATACTGAACCCTGTCCTGCATCCTTCCCCGCTGCCAGCAGAGTTACCCAGTGTGCTGTGAAAGAAAGGAAACGTCCCTGTCCATGCCTGCTCGACCATGAGTCAGTGGTAATATGCACCTTACTGCTGACTGCCCTGTCCAATGAGGCCAAGATATTGCCTTCCACATGCTGATAGAGAGCCGGAATGGCCTTCCATGAAAAGAAATGGCATTTGGGAACCTGCCACTGAGGTACCACACATTCCACAAATTCACAAAACGGGGCAGAGTCTACCAGCTGAAAAGGCAGCAGTTGCAGTGCTAGCAATTTGGCCAAGCTAGCATTTAGACGCTGAGCATGTGGATGGCTGGGACCAAATTTCTTTTGCTGGTTTAGCAACTGGGGTAGGGAAATTTGCCTGCTAAAATCAGATGTTGGTGTACCGCTAGCAGGTTGGCCACAAGTACTTGGGACACCTATTTCTATACCTTCATTCCTCTCAGTGCAGGTTTCTGAGAGGACTGGAGGTATAGTGGGGTTGGAGATCCCATCTGATGAGAACAAGGAGAGGTCCGCTTTGTTCTTTGATGTGGGTCTTTTAAGTGCTGTTGCCAATGGACTGCATGGGAGGTCGTCATATGTCTGGTCAAGCATGTGGTGCCCAAGCGGCTGCTGTTTTGGCCACACTTGATACGCTTCAGACATATGTTGCAAACAGCAATGTTGCGATCTGCTGCACAAGTGTCAAAAAAGGCCCACACCAAAGAACTTTTCAAAATATGCAGGGAGTCAGCAGTGCCCTGCACCTGCTTAGCTCTGCAATGTGATGCAATAGGGTGGCTGCCCTTAAGCTGCCCCCTGGAGGGCATCCAACCCCGTTGGAGATGTGCCTCCTCCTCCTCCTCTCTTCTATCAGGCACCCAAGTTGAGTCAGTGTCCTCAACATCCCCTCCCCCCTCTTCGCTGGAGAAAACTTGGTAGTATGCTGCAGCTGGGGGAACATGACTACCAGTTTCTTGACCTTCTTGGGCACCCCCTCTCTCTAGGTTCACGTTACTCCCTTCCTCAACCTGGGAGCCTTCAAATCACTGCACATCCTCCTGCAGCATGTACCCAACACTGTGGTCGAATAGTTTAGGGGATTCCTCCATGCATGATGGTGGGGCTAGGGAAGGAGTGACTGTTGACATGGAGCTGATGGAATAGGCCGCTTTGGCAGCTCCATTGGCCGGCAAACTACTCTGAGGTGACAGAGGATGAGGAGGATAGATACATAACATATATACAAGACTGTATATATATATATATATATATATATATATATATATATATATATATATATTAAATACACTGCAGCTAACTGAATAATTAGCTGTGTGGGGTGTGGGGCATGGACTTAGTCCCCCTGAGCCGTGATTGGCAAAAGGCACCCTGCCTTTGGCCAATTATGGCTCTCTTAGCTGAGGGCGCTGTGATTGGCCAAAGCATGCAGGTCATGCTCTGGCCAATCACCATAGAGCAATGCACTGCACTCCATCAATGCATTATGGGCCGTTACGCGCCGCTCGACTTTGGCACGAATGGCCCATAATGTTCGGGTTTTCGATGAACGGGCAAACAGCCAGTGTTTGAGTCGAACTCATGTTTGACCCAAACAGAAAGCTCATACCTAGAGATGATATGGTGATGTGATGATGGAGATAAAATAGTGATATGATGGTGGAGATGATATGGCGATATAGTGGAGATGATATTGTGATATGATGATGGAGATGATATGGCGATATGGTGGAGATGATAGGGTGATATGATGATGGTGATGGAGATGATATGGTGATATGATGATGATATGATGATGGAGATGGAGATGATAGGTGATGTGATGATGGAGATGATATAGTGATGTGATGATGGAGATGATATGGTGATATTATGATGGAGATGGAGATGATATGGTGATGTGATGATGGAGATAATATGGTGATGTGATGATGGAGATGAAGATGATATGGTGATGTGATGATGGAGATGATATGGTGATATGATTATGGAGATGGAGATGATATGGTGATATGATGATGGAGGTGATTTGGTGATATGACGATAGAGATAATCAGCTCCAGCACTGCCCACCATTGCCCTATGTTAATGAGGGGGTTCAGACACTGATTATAGTGGCAGTTATAAGTGGCAGTTGGATTCATGAATTAGGTGATAGTCTCAGATTCTTGATAATTGCAGACACAGAGCAGAAAGGCTGCAATCAGTTTCTAAAAGAGGATTTCTGCATTGATTGCACCATCAATGTACACCTAGATTGCAGGTAGCAAAAGCCAATGGTGGCATCTTGTCGTTTTATGGAAATGAGTTAACAATATGGAAGTTGAATAGCCAGATACATCTGCAGTTATGCGGGGGATGGGGTAGGTTAGTTATATCTATCCAATGTTATTAATTCCATAATAATTTTCAGTGCATACAAATCAATATTTCCTGTTTTTCCACATTCTCCTCTGTGTTCAGGATTCTGTTCTGGTCGTTATTTCCTTATCACACTCTGCGTCATCTCCCTGACATCCCTGACCGCCATCATTGCTCTGTCTACACAGTGTGAGTATTTATCATCAAGTGATCAGACTTCCTGCTGGACACCATCCTGTCCTTTTACAGGTAGCTCTGACATATTCTGCAGTGTTGTGCAGAGAATGCTATGCAGGTCACATCAGTCTCTGTACTAGAGGGGCTTACACTCTAATGTCCCCTCCCCCACAGTCACACATGATTATTACTCTGTGATGTCATAGTCTTCATGTATTTTCCAGTATTTCAGGTGTCTCAGCAGCATGATGAGACCGTTATCAGATTGGAGAAATTACGGCGGGAACACGAACATCTGAACTCCAGCCTCTCTGGAGATACCGATACGAAGGAATCTGTGGTTTGGGCACTTCGGGAAGCTCTCACCCGGACAGAGGAGGAGCTGGAAACAACTCACTTCGATCTACTGAAGAGTCATGAGGAAGGGAAGATCATTCACCAGAAGCTGGAGAGGACCATCCAGGAGAAAGCAGAGACAGCGAACACTGTGAAGAAACTACGAGGAGATCTCGTGGATACTGGAAACAAGCTGGAAGAAAAGGAAAATGAACTAACCAGGTGAGTTATTTATTTATTTTGAAATTCTAGAGACCCATTTCACAGAAACATTCACACATTCGCCATGTTCACTCCAACTGACTCGGCCTTCTGGCCTGAATGTTTTTTTTTTCAATTGTTTATTTATTACATTTTTCAAAGCATACAAAAACAATTGTACATTTCCAAAGTGATAGCTGAAAAAAGAAGGCATAACAATATCCATAAATGATATCGATCAAAGGTAATATAAGGTAACATTGATAAAACCTCATGGTACAAGTGATATGACTGTGAATGTGAAGTCAAGAGGAAACTAAACAGGAGCTATTTTATACAGACCATTGTGATGTGCACATAAGTTATAGTGTTATGGATCTGGGGGTTGCGTCTCAGTATTATATTCAGAAACATCCCATTACCCCCAAATTTTGTCAAATTTTGGCAGGGAGTTGTCTATCACAGCAGTTAGGCCCTCCATTATATCAGCTATGGCTGAGAGAAACTGCATAAAAGTAGGAGGTGAGGTAGACAGCCAGCATTGAGGTATGGTACGTTTGGCTGCCAGTAAGATAAAAGCCATCAATCTTCTAGTAGCTTTGAGTGTATTCGTGAGTGGGAGGTCTAAAAGAAGGTGTGTGGGGTTTAAGGGGATAGGTACATCCAGGACCTTTCCAGGAGGTTATGAACTTGTGTCCAGAAGGGTATCAGTGCAGTGCATTCCCAAAATATATGATAATGGGTACCCAAGGATAAACCACATCTCCAACATTGCCCAGATGATGTCAGCTTTCGAGCAAATAAAAAGTCTGGGGTCCTATACCAGAATGTAAGTATTTTGTAAGCAGTCTCTCTCTGTGCCACACACTGTGAAACTTTAGATGTAGAGTCCCATATTTTCCTCCAGTCACCTAGGGATATGGGCCTTTGCAGAATATGGGACCATTTCCATATGTATGCATGACTGTTTTCAGTAAGCTGTATGTAGGATTTTATAGATAGATGAGATCAGGTGGGGTTCATAAGGGCCTCTTGAGCATAACAGTTCAAATTCGGTTGGCATGTCTAAAGTCATATGAGGGATTTTGGTGGCAAAAAATAAAAAAAAAAAAAAAAAGAGTAAAAGAGAGATTTTGGGATTTTATGTTTGGATTGTAGGTCAGAGAAGGAGAGAAGTTTACGTGTCACTGGGTTTACCAAGTGACGTAACTGAAATATACCAACTTGGGTCCATGGTAACATAGGGTTATAGTATAAACTGTCTGGGATTTCCGGGTTGAATAAAACGTTCACAAGTGGTAAGCATGGAGAAGAGAGAGAGTATCTACCAAAGCAACGTTTCCAAATCAAAAGTGTGAATTACATCGGGTTCCAACATACACTACGCAGTTGAGAGATGGATTTGTCAAAGGATGGCCATAACATGCAGCATGGATGACCAGGAGGGGTGATCCCTATTTTAATCTCCGACCATCTGTTTGGGGCGTACCTGGACGTCCAAGAGGCAATGGCTCTCAGGTGAGTAGCATAATATTATTTTAATAGGTCAGGAGCTCCCAAACCTCCCCTGGTTCGTAAAGCCTGGACCACCGAGCTTGCTATCCTATGAGAAGTGTTGTTCCATATAAATTTCAGAAAATTTCTCTGAAGTGCTTTCAGTTGGGGCATAGGGATCAATACTGGTAGTGTCTCAAAGAGTATAGACATTTTGAGGACACTGATCCTCCCAAGAAGGGAAAGGGGAAGATTTGACCATGTTTTCAATAACCTATTTCTGTAGTTAAGGGGGGAAAATTGGCCTGAAAGAGCGTGGAGTATGAGGGAGTCAGGTGAACACCCAGGTACAGAATTTAAGTGAGTGGGAGCACCAACTCCCACTCCCTGTTGGGAAGTGAGAAGGTCTCCTGGGATATTTATAGGGAGGGCTTCAGTTTTAGTCGAATTAACTTTGAATCCTAAAAGACTACCGAATAAATGTAGGATGGAGTGATGGAGTGATGGAAGAGAGATGTGGGGATGTGTTGTCATCAGCAAATAAGGACAGCTTGTACTCCCTGTGTCTCAGCATCACCCCTCTTATATCAGGGTGGGATCGAATGGCTGCGGCCAAAGGTTCTAGACTAAGTATAAAAAGCAAGGGTGACAAGGGGCAGCCCTGTCTGGTACTCAGGGGAAACAACGGAGACACATGGGAGGCAAGCTGTACTTGGGAAGTAGGTTTAGAATATAACGCCTTAAGGGCCTCTATAAATGGACCCGAGAATCTATATCTGGATAGTATAGCAAACATGGATGACTAATTTAAGCGGTGAAACGCTTTCTGAGCATCCAAGCTTAACACTATAGCAGGTCGCTTAGTTTTGGTTAAGAGGTCGATAAGGTCAATAGTACGTCTAGTGTTGCCTCCACATGTCTAGTAGGGACAAAACCAACCTGGTCTTTGTGTATTAGTGAAAGGAGCAGTAAGGACAGTCTATTTGCTAGGATTTTCGTGAAAATTTTATAATCAGAGTTTAGTAGAGTGATGGGGCGGTAGTTTTTAGGAATCATCGGGTTTTTGTCTGGTTTCAGGATGACCGTAATAAAAGTATGCAAAAACTGGGTGTGAGGGGGTGTTCCCTTTCATCAGAGAGGCAAACAATGTTTCCAAGCAGGGAGCAAGAGTCTGGAGGAACGTCTTATAGTAGGAGTAGGGGAGTCCGTCAGGGCCTGGAGACTTGTGACAGTAAATGACTAATAACCTCAGTGATTTCCTCGACAGTTATAGGTGCGTTTAGCACAGAGCGATTATCAAGGGATATTGTGGGGAGTTGTAGAGAAGCAACAAAAGTATTAAATTTCTCTTGTGTGAACTAAGAATTCGGGTCTGTAGGTAAACCATTATAACGTTTCTGGTAGAATTCACCAAAGTCTTTAGACATGGTTCGAGGGCAATATGTTGGATTTCCACTGGATTGTAGCAGAAAGTCAGGCATGGCTTCAATTCATGGACCAGCATTCTATTAGGCTTGTTAGCATATTCATACAATTTTTGTCTGGCCCATAACAAGGACTTTGAGATTTTGCCTAAATTTAGTGATTTATTACAGTTACGAAGAGAGACTAGAGCATGGAGACGGTCCACAGTGGGGTTGAGTAAGCGTTCCTCTGCTGCAGACAGCTGGGTTAAAAGAGAAGAGCATTGGAGGGTAGATTCACGCATAAGGCGAGATCCAGAGGAAATACATTCACCTCTGAAAAAAGCCTTGTGGGCTTCCCACAGAGTGGAGGTCTCAGATACCGTACCCTCATTGAGTTGGAAGAATTCAGTCAATTTTTGTTGCAAGTGAAGCTTGACATCAGAAAAGTTAAGGAGGGATTCATTAAGGCGCAAGTGACATTTTTTGGGGGTTGGAGCAGATAGGAGAAGTTCAAGTACTATGGGTGCGTGATCCAACCAAGTAATCAGGTTTATGTCAGAATTAACTACATGCGTCAGTAAGGGTTCAGAGACAAAGAAGTGATCAAGTCTCGTATATATGAACTGTGAAAAACTCAAGCGCTGTAATGAAAATATATGATCAAGTAAAGTTAGTGATTGAAAAATTACAAATTAAGTTGCAATCAATCATAAGTGTTCAGGCACCTTATATGTTAAGTGAAAATATAAATTATTGATGCACTTTAATTAAATATCAATCAGTGCACAGCCCACTTCAAATATAGTAAATAAATTAAATACCGTATTTATCGGCGTTTAACACGCACCCCAAGTTTAGGAGGGAATTTTAGGGGAAAAAACTTTTTAAGGAAAAAAAAACTTACATTTAAATGCCCATCAATGCAGCCTTGTCAGTGTCATTTGCAGCCTTTCAGTGTCATTTGCAGCCTTTCAGTGTCATTTGCAGCCTTTCAGTGTCATCTGCAGCCTTTCAGTGTCATCTGCAGCCTTTCGGTGTCATTTGCAGCCTTTCAGTGTCATCTGCAGCCTTTCAGCATCATTTGCAGCCTTTCGGTGTCATCTGCAGCCTTTCAGTGTCATTTGCAGCCTTTCAGTGTCATCTTCAGCCTTTCAGTGTCATCTGCAGCCTTTCAGTGTCATTTGCAGCCTTTCAGTGTCATCTTCAGCCTTTCAGTGTCATTTGCAGCCTTTCAGTGTCATCTTCAGCCTTTCAGTGTCATCTTCAGCCTTTCAGTGTCATCTGCAGCCTCTCGGTGTCATTTGCAGCCTTTCAGTGTCATCTGCAGCCTTTCGGTGTCATTTGCAGCCTTTCAGTGTCATCTGCAGCCTTTCAGCGTCATTTGCAGCCTTTCGGTGTCATCTACAGCCTTTCAGTGTCATCTGCAGCCTTTCGGTGTCATCTGCAGCCTTTCAGTGTCATCTGCAGCCTTTCAGTGTCATTTGCAGCCTTTCGGTGTCATCTGCAGCCTTTCAGTGTCATCTGCAGCCTTTCAGTGTCATTTGCAGCCTTTCAGTGTCATCTTCAGCCTTTCAGTGTCATTTGCAGCCTTTCAGTGTCATCTGCAGCCTTTCAGTGTGATCTGCAGCCTTTCAGTGTCATCTTCAGCCTTTCAGTGTCATCTGCAGCCTTTCAGTGTCATTTACAGCCTTTCTGTGTCATCTGCAGTCTTTTAGTGTCATTTGCAGCCTTGTTGTGTCATCTGAAGCCTTGCCTAGTGACACTGCAGACTTCTCAGTTTTTAAATATGGTGCTTTCGGCTCCTCTCGTAGTGATGTGGGCGGAGCCGAGCGCCACCGACATTCATACATAGCCGAGTGTACTCGGAGCTAGCCGAACCTAGCCGAGTACACTCCGCTACGTATGAATGTCGGCGGTGCTCGGCTCCGCCCACATCACTACGAGAGAAACCGAAAGCAGCCGAGAGCCGCCGACATTCATACATAGCCGAGTGTACTCGGCTAGGTTCGGCTAGCTCCGCTCACAGTCACGCCCAGTCCTGTGTTATGTCCATCATAGGGCGGGACTGGGCGTGACTGTGAGCGTAGTTGGCCGAACCTAGCCGAGTACACCCGGCTATGTATGTATGTCGGCGGCGCTCGCTCCTCCGCTCACAGTCAGCGGGGGATTGGTGGGGGATCGGCGTATAACGCACGATTTTCCCCTGATTTTAAGAGGAAAAAAGTGCGTGTTATACGCCGATAAATACGGTAAGTTCAATGGATACAACCACCAAAGCAAAAAATACAAAAAGATGCATGAAAATGGCATGTGATAAAACACACTAAAAACCAAAAAACTATGTGTACAAGTGTTATGTGAATTATATGAATTCAATGAATACGACCTATCAAAGTATAAATGCATAAAATTGCATAAAATTGCATAAAATTGCATGTCTTGAAGCCACACCAAAACCAAAAAATTATGTGTATAAGCGTGCGTGTGCAGCTAACAGCACTCATAAGCTAGTAATTTGTTGGACAATGCATATTGAAAAATTTAAAAAAATTAATTAAGCACAATATTCCTCTGACACAAATAATATTATTAACCCAGAAGTCCATTAATCATTTTCCTTTTAAGATGTAGGGGACAATTTTGTGTAGTGATTACCAACCCGATTATTCACTTTCATTTGTTGGTGCCTCCAAAGTTTGTTTTCCCAGATTTATAAATAAATAGTGAATTGCGCTTTGTTTCACTTTGTATCAGTCCCAGCAATCAGATGAATCATGCAAAATAAAACAAATAATATCATTGCGCAATGAACAAAAATGAAAAGCAGAGAAGAATAGCCACAGCGATACACTCACATAGACCCAGTAGTGTTAGGCATAAAGGATGCAATCAGCCGCTATGAGAGAGACTCCTCAAAAGCCGCTGCTGCCGTACTAGTGAATCGTAACAGCAGTGCTCGTCACTAGCTCCTCCCACGCGTTACGTCACAGACCACGTGACTTTCTCAAGGATCTTGTATATAGTTTGTGAGGTGGGGAATAAAACGTAAATTGTTTGTCAGTTGGGTGTTTCACCCACCATGTATCAAACATATTGTGAGCTCTGATAAGTTTTCGGAACAAGGAAGAAAGTTTTTGTACTTGGAGAGATGGGTTAGTTTGAAATAGGGCGAATCTATCCTTGGTCAGAGACATGCACAGGTTAAAATCTTCACCCATGATCATGAAGGGTTGTGAGAAAGTTTTAATTTTCTCAAAAACCTCCTCAAGGAACCCAATCTGCCCCAAATTGGGTGCATAAACATTAGCTAGAGTAAAGGAAGTATTCATGTAGTCACAGCTCAGGAGGACATAACAGCCATGAGGATCTAGGTAAGATGATTTGATTTGTATGGAACAGGAGCGTCTGAAGAGAATTGCTACTCCAGCTTTGCCGGAAGTGTCAAACGCCACAAAGGCAGTGGGAAAAAACTTAAATGCAAATTTGAATGATCCCTCTGCCCGGAAATGTGTCTCCTGAACCATGACCATATCTGCTTTAGAGGATTTGAACTCCTTCAATGCCAACCAGCATTTAAGAATGGAGTTCAAACCTTTTACATTACATGAGACAATACTGACAGCCATGACTGGACCGTGGAGACATTGCAAGCATTGCGTCAATAAACAGGAACATGATGTATGAAACACAAAACCATTATAGTACAGATAACAAAAAAGGGTAGAAGTTTTGCTGTTGGATCAAAATAGTGATTCCAAAGAAAATCAAAAAATGATCTAAAACAATAAATCATATCAAAAATAAAAATAGGATCAAAATCAAAACCAAAAAAGGAAAAATAATAAAAAAAACAAAATCCAGTTAGGTATAAGGCCTGAGGAGGGCATGCACCTCAGGAGTCCATGGTCAGTTCCCAAGACCATGGAGAGGGACATGACATCCCATAAGATCCAACTCACAGGCCTCATCCCCTTCCGAATAGCTTGTGGAAGAACGAAATAGGAAACATGCAAACAGGTAACAGTTTAACAGGCGTCAACAAGGGTGGTGATCCCAAAACAAAGAAAAAAAGGATCCAGAGTCTTGAGCTAGAGTCTTAAAGCACACAGGTGGGAACAGAGACATCTGTGTAGAGATAAAGTGGGGTCTCTGGATGTTACAGCTCGTTGGGGAGTGGAGGAAGCTTTCCGCGATCTCTGGTGGACTGGGGTCCAGATCTTCCTAGGGGTGGAGAGCGGTCTAGAAGCTTCTGGCCTGAATGTTTGATGGTCAGATACTTGAATATTTGAGTTGTTTAGTCCTTCAGCACCTTGGACAGCTCATAATTCTTCTATAGTTTGAGTGCTGTAGTTTGCTTTAGCATCCTGAAGAAAAATTGTAACATGGTTACATTGTTACATAATTACTCATACTGGAAAAAGATACTTAAAGCAGAACTCCGGAGAAAAATTTTTTCCATGTCCTTGTTGCTGATATGCCATCCATGTTCTTCTGAGCTCTGTAGTTCCTCTATAGCAGCCTGATGATTTTTCTGAAAAGTCGTTACTCTCCACTGGTTTCCTGTTTTGTAAGACCGCTGGTTGATATTCCTCCTGTATCCCCAGACAGTGGTCTTGTCACTGCCCACCACTAGTTCTAAAGCAAGCAAGGAGTTCTATTTCCTGTAGTGGGTGGGGGGGGGTCTCACAGCCCCCGGTCTGTGCCACCCATGAAGGTGGTGTCGTCTTTCTCCTCCCTCCTCCTCCTCCCTGCAAGAGCCGCCCCCATTCCACCCTGCCACCCCCGCCCGCCATCTCTCTCAGTGAAGAGCGGGGAGAGTTACCAGAGATCATCCGCATCACAGAGCGGTGATCTCGAGCTGACAGGTGTTGTATGTGAAAACGCTGATCGCTGTAATGTCCTGCCTCCCGAGTCTCGGACCGGCATTGTGATAGACAGAGCAGAGCACACTGTTCCAATGCCAGTATGGGAGGCGGGACATTACAGTGATCAGTGTTTTCATATACAAGATCTGTCAGCTCGAGATCTCCGTTTTGTCATTCAGATGATTTCAGGTAAGCTGCACTGGTGTGACCGCGCTGATGGGCACTGATAAGCTGCACTGGTGGGCACTGGTGAGACCGCACTGATAAGCTGCACTGGTGTGACTGCACTGATGGGCATAGATGAGACCGCACTGATGGGCATAAATGAGTCCAGACTGGTGGGCAGAGATGAGACCACACTGGTGATCACAGATAAGACCGCATTGATGGGCATAGATGAGACCGCACTGGTGGGTATAGATGAGACCACGCTGGTGGTATAGATGAGACTGCACTGGTGGATATAAATGAGACCGCACTGGTGGGCACAGATGAGATCGCACTGATGGGTATAGATGAGACCGCACTGGTGGGCACAGATGAGATCGCACTGATGGGTATAGATGAGATCGCACTGTTAGGAATAGATGAGATTGCACTGATGGGTATAGATGAGACTGCACTGGTGGGTATAGATGAGACCGCACTGGTAGGTATAGATGAGACCGCACTTGTGGGCACAGATGAGATTGCACTGGTGGGCACAGACAAGATCGCACTGATGGGCATAGATGAGATCGCACTGGTGGGTATAAATGATACCGCACTGGTGGGTATAGATGAGACCGCACTGGTGGTATAGATGAGCCAGCACTGGTGGGTATAGATGGGACCGCACTGGTGGGTATAGATGGGACCGCACTGGTGGGTATAGATGAGACCGCACTGGTGGGTATAGATGAGACCGCACTGGTGGGCACAGATGAGATTACACTGATGGGTATAGATGAGACCGCACTGGTGAGTATAGATGAGACCACACTGGTGAGTATAGATGAGACCGCATTGGTGGGTATAGATGAGACCACACTGGTGTGCACAGATGAGACTGCACTGATGGGCATAGATGAGACTGCACTGGTGGGCATTGATGAGATCGCACTGATGGGTATAGATGAGACCGCACTGGTGGGTATAGATGAGACCACACTGGTGGTATAGATGAGACCACACTGGTGGGTATAGATGAGACCACACTGGTGGGCACAGATGAGATTGCACTGATGGGTATAGATGAGATCGCACTGGTGGAAATAGGTGAGATTGCACTGGGGGTATAGATGAGACCGCATTGGTGGGTATAGATGAGACTGCACTGGTGGGCACAGATGAGATCGCACTGGCGGGTATAGATGAGACTGCACTGGTGGGTATAGATGAGACCGCACTGGTGGGTATAGATGAGACCGCACTGGTGGGCACAGATGAGATCGCATTGTTGGGCACAGATAAGATCGCACTGATGGGCATAGATGAGACCGCACTGGTGGTATAGATGAGACCACACTGGTGGGTTTAGATGAGACCGCACTGGTGGTATAGATGAGCCCACACTGGTGGGTATAGATGGGACCGCACTGGTGGTTATAGATGAGACCGCACTGGTGGGCACAGATGAGATCGCACTGATGGGTATAGATGAGACCAGACTGGTGAGCACAGATGAGACCACACTGATGGGCATAGATGAGACCGCACTGGTGGACATTGATGAGATCACACTGATGGATATAGATGAGACCGCACTGGTGGGTATAGATGAGACCACACTGGTGGTATAGATGAGACCGCACTGGTGGGTATAGATGAGACCGCACTGGTGGGCACAGATGAGATCACACTGATAGGTATAGATGAGACCGCACTGGTGGGCACAGATGAGATCGCACTGATGGGTATAGATGAGACCGCACTGGTGGGTATAGAAGAGACCGCACTGATGGGCACAGATGAGATTGCACTGGTGGGCACAGATAAGATCGCACTGATGGGCATAGATGAGACTGCAGACCGCACTGGTGGGTATAGATGAGACCGCACTGGTGGGTATAGATGCGACCGCACTAGTGGTATAGATGAGCCTGCACTGGTGGGTATGGATGGGACCGCACTGGTGGGTATAGATGAGACGGCACTGGTGGGTAAAGTTGAGACCGCATTGGTGGTTATAGATGAGACCGCACTGGTGGGCACAGATGAGATCGCACTGATGGGTATAGATGAGACCAGATTGGTGAGCACAGATGAGACCACACTGATGGGCATAGATGAGATCACACTGATGGGTATGGATGAGACAACACTGGTGGGTATAGATGAGCCCACACTGGTGGGTAAAGTTGAGACCGCATTGGTGGGTATAGATGAGACCACACTGGTGGGCACAGATGAGACTGCACTGATGGGCATAGATGAGACCGCACTGGTGGGTATAGATGAGACCGCACTGGTGGGTATAGATGAGACCACACTGGTGGTATAGATGAGACCGCACTGGTGGGTATAGATGAGACTGCACTGGTGGGCACAGATGATATTGCACTGATGGGTATAGATGAGACCTCACTGGTGGATATAGATGAGACCGCACTGGTGGTATAGATGGGATGGCACTGGTGGGTATAGATGAGACTGCACTGGTGGGCACAGATGAGGTCGCACTGATGGGTATAGATGAGATCCCACTGGTGGGTATAGATGAGACTGCACTGGTGGGTATAGATGAGACCGCACTAGTGGGTATAGATGAGACCGCACTGGTGGGCACAGATGAGATTGCACTGGTGGGCACAGATAAGATCGCACTGATGGGCATAGATGAGACTGCACTGGTGGGTATAGATGAGACCGCACTGGTGGTATAGATGAGCCCGCACTGGTGGTATAGATGAGCCCGCACTGGTGGGTATAGATGGGACCACACTGGTGGTTATAGATGAGACCGCACTGGTGAGCACAGATGAGATCGCACTGGTGGGCACAGATGAGACCGCACTGGTGCGTACAGATGAGATCGCACTGGTGGGTATAGATGTGACCACACTGGTGGGTATAGATGAGAGCACACTGGTGGGTATGGATGAGACCACATTGGTGGGTATAGATGAGACCACACTGGTAGGTACAGATGAGACCGCATTGGTGGGTATAGATGAGACTGCACTGGTGGGCACAGATGAGACCGTACTGGTGGGTATAGATAAGACCAGACTGGTGAGCACAGATGAGACCACACTGATGGGCATAGATGAGACCGCACTGGTGGACATTGATGAGATCACACTGATGGATATAGATGAGACCGCACTGGTGGGTATAGATGAGACCACACTGGTGGTATAGATGAGACCGCACTGGTGGGTATAGATGAGACCGTACTGGTAGGCACAGATGAGACCGCACAGATGGGTATAGATGAGACCGCACTGGTGGGCACAGATGAGATCGCACTGATGGGTATAGATGAGACCGCACTGGTGGGTATAGAAGAGACCGCACTAATGGGCACAGATGAGATTGCACTGGTGGGCATAGATGAGACCGCAGACCGCACTGGTGGGTATAGATGAGACCGCACTGGTGGGTATAGATGTGACCGCACTGGTGGTATAGATGAGCCTGCACTGGTGGGTATGGATGGGACCGCACTGGTGGGTATAGATGAGACGGCACTGGTGGGTAAAGTTGAGACTGCATTGGTGGTTATAGATGAGACCGCACTGGTGGGCACAGATGAGATCGCACTGATGGGTATAGATGAGACCAGACTGGTGAGCACAGATGAGACCACACTGATGGGCATAGGTGAGACCGCACTGGTGGACATTGATGAGATCACACTGATGGGTATGGATGAGCCCACACTGGTGGGTAAAGTTGAGACCGCATTGGTGGGTATAGATGAGACCACACTGGTGGGCACAGATGAGACTGCACTGATGGGCATAGATGAGACTGCACTGGTGGGCATTGATGAGATCGCACTGATGGGTATAGATGAGACCGCACTGGTGGGTATAGATGAGACCACACTGGTGGTATAGATGAGACCGCATTGGTGGGTATAGATGAGACCACACTGGTGTGCACAGATGAGACTGCACTGATGGGCATAGATGAGACTGCACTGGTGGGCATTGATGAGATCGCACTGATGGGTATAGATGAGACCGCACTGGTGGGTATAGATGAGACCACACTGGTGGTATAGATGGGACCACACTGGTGGGTATAGATGAGACCACACTGGTGGGCACAGATGAGATTGCACTGATGGGTATAGATGAGATCGCACTGGTGGAAATAGGTGAGATTGCACTGGGGGTATAGATGAGACCGCATTGGTGGGTATAGATGAGACTGCACTGGTGGGCACAGATGAGATCGCACTGGCGGGTATAGATGAGACTGCACTGGTGGGTATAGATGAGACCGCACTGGTGGGCACAGATGAGATCGCACTGGCGGGTATAGATGAGACCGCACTGATGGGTATAGATGAGACCGCACTGGTGGGTATAGATGAGACCGCACTGGTGGGCACAGATGAGATCGCACTGTTGGGCACAGATAAGATCGCACTGATGGGCATAGATGAGACCGCACTGGTGGTATAGATGAGACCACACTGGTGGGTTTAGATGAGACCGCACTGGTGGTATAGATGAGCCCACACTGGTGGGTATAGATGAGACCGCACTGGTGGGCACAGATGAGATCGCACTGATGGGTATAGATGAGACCAGACTGGTGAGCACAGATGAGACCACACTGATGGGCATAGATGAGACCGCACTGGTGGACATTGATGAGATCACACTGATGGATATAGATGAGACCGCACTGGTGGGTATAGATGAGACCACACTGGTGGTATAGATGAGACCGCACTGGTGGGTATAGATGAGACCGCACTGGTGGGCACAGATGAGATCGCACTGATAGGTATAGATGAGACCGCACTGGTGGGCACAGATGAGATCGCACTGATGGGTATAGATGAGACCGCACTGGTGGGTATAGAAGAGACCGCACTGATGGGCACAGATGAGATTGCACTGGTGGGCACAGATAAGATCGCACTGATGGGCATAGATGAGACTGCAGACCGCACTGGTGGGTATAGATGAGACCGCACTGGTGGGTATAGATGCGACCGCACTAGTGGTATAGATGAGCCTGCACTGGTGGGTATGGATGGGACCGCACTGGTGGGTATAGATGAGCCTGCACTGGTGGGTAAAGTTGAGACCGCATTGGTGGTTATAGATGAGACCGCACTGGTGGGCACAGATGAGATCGCACTGATGGGTATAGATGAGACCAGATTGGTGAGCACAGATGAGACCACACTGATGGGCATAGATGAGACCGCACTGGTGGACATTGATGAGATCACACTGATGGGTATGGATGAGACAACACTGGTGGGTATAGATGAGCCCACACTGGTGGGTAAAGTTGAGACCGCATTGGTGGGTATAGATGAGACCACACTGGTGGGCACAGATGAGACTGCACTGATGGGCATAGATGAGACCGCACTGGTGGGTATAGATGAGACCGCACTGGTGGGTATAGATGAGACCACACTGGTGGTATAGATGAGACCGCACTGGTGGGTATAGATGAGACTGCACTGGTGGGCACAGATGATATTGCACTGATGGGTATAGATGAGACCGCACTGGTGGATATAGATGAGACCGCACTGGTGGTATAGATGGGATGGCACTGGTGGGTATAGATGAGACTGCACTGGTGGGCACAGATGAGGTCGCACTGATGGGTATAGATGAGATCCCACTGGTGGGTATAGATGAGACTGCACTGGTGGGTATAGATGAGACCGCACTAGTGGGTATAGATGAGACCGCACTGGTGGGCACAGATGAGATTGCACTGGTGGGCACAGATAAGATCGCACTGATGGGCATAGATGAGACTGCACTGGTGGGTATAGATGAGACCGCACTGGTGGTATAGATGAGCCCGCACTGATGGTATAGATGAGCCCGCACTGGTGGGTATAGATGGGACCACACTGGTGGTTATAGATGAGACCGCACTGGTGAGCACAGATGAGATCGCACTGGTGGGCACAGATGAGACCGCACTGGTGCGTACAGATGAGATCGCACTGGTGGGTATAGATGAGACCTCACTGGTGGGTATAGATGTGACCACACTGGTGGGTATAGATGAGAGCACACTGGTGGGTATGGATGAGACCACATTGGTTGGTATAGATGAGACCACACTGGTAGGTATAGATGAGACCGCATTGGTGGGTATAGATGAGACTGCACTGGTGGGCACAGATGAGACCGTACTGGTGGGTATAGATAAGACCAGACTGGTGAGCACAGATGAGACCACACTGATGGGCATAGATGAGACCGCACTGGTGGACATTGATGAGATCACACTGATGGATATAGATGAGACCGCACTGGTGGGTATAGATGAGACCGTACTGGTAGGCACAGATGAGATCGCACTGATGGGTATAGATGAGACCGCACTGGTGGGCACAGATGAGATCGCACTGATGGGTATAGATGAGACCGCACTGGTGGGTATAGAAGAGACCGCACTAATGGGCACAGATGAGATTGCACTGGTGGGCATAGATGAGACCGCAGACCGCACTGGTGGGTATAGATGAGACCGCACTGGTGGGTATAGATGTGACCGCACTGGTGGTATAGATGAGCCTGCACTGGTGGGTATGGATGGGACCGCACTGGTGGGTATAGATGAGACGGCACTGGTGGGTAAAGTTGAGACTGCATTGGTGGTTATAGATGAGACCGCACTGGTGGGCACAGATGAGATCGCACTGATGGGTATAGATGAGACCAGACTGGTGAGCACAGATGAGACCACACTGATGGGCATAGATGAGACCGCACTGGTGGACATTGATGAGATCACACTGATGGGTATGGATGAGCCCACACTGGTGGGTAAAGTTGAGAC
This sequence comes from Aquarana catesbeiana, assembly GCA_037953035.1. Taxonomy (NCBI): domain Eukaryota; kingdom Metazoa; phylum Chordata; class Amphibia; order Anura; family Ranidae; genus Aquarana; species Aquarana catesbeiana. The sequence goes on along the minus strand of JBBHAA010001355.1, from coordinate 767,965 downwards.
CGCATTGGTGGGTATAGATGAGACCACACTGGTGGGCACAGATGAGACTGCACTGATGGGCTTAGATGAGACTGCACTGGTGGGCATTGATGAGATCGCACTGATGGGCATAGATGAGACCGCACTGGTGGGTATAGATGAGACCGCACTGGTGGGTATAGATGAGACCACACTGGTGGTATAGATGAGACCGCACTGGTGGGTATAGATGAGACTGCACTGGTGGGCACAGATGATATTGCACTGATGGGTATAGATGAGACCGCACTGGTGGATATAGATGAGACCGCACTGGTGGTATAGATGGGATGGCACTGGTGGGTATAGATGAGACTGCACTGGTGGGCACAGATGAGGTCGCACTGATGGGTATAGATGAGATCCCACTGGTGGGTATAGATGAGACTGCACTGGTGGGTATAGATGAGACCGCACTAGTGGGTATAGATGAGACCGCACTGGTGGGCACAGATGAGATTGCACTGGTGGGCACAGATAAGATCGCACTGATGGGCATAGATGAGACTGCACTGGTGGGTATAGATGAGACCGCACTGGTGGTATAGATGAGCCCGCACTGATGGTATAGATGAGCCCGCACTGGTGGGTATAGATGGGACCACACTGGTGGTTATAGATGAGACCGCACTGGTGAGCACAGATGAGATCGCACTGGTGGGCACAGATGAGACCGCACTGGTGCGTACAGATGAGATCGCACTGGTGGGTATAGATGAGACCTCACTGGTGGGTATAGATGTGACCACACTGGTGGGTATAGATGAGAGCACACTGGTGGGTATGGATGAGACCACATTGGTTGGTATAGATGAGACCACACTGGTAGGTATAGATGAGACCGCATTGGTGGGTATAGATGAGACTGCACTGGTGGGCACAGATGAGACCGTACTGGTGGGTATAGATAAGACCAGACTGGTGAGCACAGATGAGACCACACTGATGGGCATAGATGAGACCGCACTGGTGGACATTGATGAGATCACACTGATGGATATAGATGAGACCGCACTGGTGGGTATAGATGAGACCGTACTGGTAGGCACAGATGAGATCGCACTGATGGGTATAGATGAGACCGCACTGGTGGGCACAGATGAGATCGCACTGATGGGTATAGATGAGACCGCACTGGTGGGTATAGAAGAGACCGCACTAATGGGCACAGATGAGATTGCACTGGTGGGCATAGATGAGACCGCAGACCGCACTGGTGGGTATAGATGAGACCGCACTGGTGGGTATAGATGTGACCGCACTGGTGGTATAGATGAGCCTGCACTGGTGGGTATGGATGGGACCGCACTGGTGGGTATAGATGAGACGGCACTGGTGGGTAAAGTTGAGACTGCATTGGTGGTTATAGATGAGACCGCACTGGTGGGCACAGATGAGATCGCACTGATGGGTATAGATGAGACCAGACTGGTGAGCACAGATGAGACCACACTGATGGGCATAGATGAGACCGCACTGGTGGACATTGATGAGATCACACTGATGGGTATGGATGAGCCCACACTGGTGGGTAAAGTTGAGACCGCATTGGTGGGTATAGATGAGACCACACTGGTGGGCACAGATGAGACTGCACTGATGGGCTTAGATGAGACTGCACTGGTGGGCATTGATGAGATCGCACTGATGGGTATAGATGAGACCGCACTGGTGGGTATAGATGAGACCACACTGGTGGTATAGATGAGACCACACTGGTGGTATAGATGAGACCGCACTGGTGGGTATAGATGAGACTGCACTGGTGGGCACAGATGATATTGCACTGATGGGTATAGATGAGACCGCACTGGTGGATATAGATGAGACCGCACTGGTGGTATAGATGGGATGGCACTGGTGGGTATAGATGAGACTGCAATGGTGGGCACAGATGAGGTTGCACTGATGGGTATAGATGAGATCGCACTGGTGGGTATAGATGAGACTTCACTGGTGGGTATAGATGAGACCGCACTGGTGGGTATAGACGAGACCGCACTGGTGGGCACAGATGAGATTGCACTGGTGGGCACAGATAAGATCGCACTGATGGGCATAGATGAGACTGCACTGGTGGGTATAGATGAGACCGCACTGGTGGTATAGATGAGCCCACACTGGTGGTATAGATGAGCCCACACTGGTAGTATAGATGAGCCCGCACTGGTGGGTATAGATGGGACCACACTGGTGGTTATAGATGAGACCGCACTGGTGAGCACAGATGAGATCGCACTGGTGGGCACAGATGAGACCGCACTGGTGGGTACAGATGAGATCGCACTGGTGGGTATAGATGAGACCTCACTGGTGGGTATAGATGTGACCACACTGGTGGGTATAGATGAGAGCACACTGGTGGGTATAGATGAGACCGCATTGGTGGGTATAGATGAGACCACACTGGTGGGTATAGATGAGACTGCATTGGTGGGTATAGATGAGACTGCACTGGTGGGCACAGATGAGACCGTACTGGTGGGTACAGATGAGATCGCACTGGTGGGTACAGATAAGATCGCACTGGTGGGTGTAGATGAGACCGCACTGGTGGGCACAGATGAGACCGCACTGGTGGGTACAGATGAGATCGCACTGGTGGGTACAGATAAGATTGCACTGGCGGGTGTAGATGAGACCTGACTTGGTGGGCACTGATAAGCTGCACTTATCGGCAAAGATGCGTTTTTTCTCACGCCGACATTTACTTGTGTCACATGCTAATGTAAACCATCATGGCCCGGCCCTTTCTGAGGTGTGGATAGGTATGTTCTCATACACCATACAAGCGTTGATTACTGTTATGCCGCGTACACACGAGCGGAACAGAAAGAGTCCGATGGGAGCTTTTCATCGTATATTCCGACCATGTGTATGCCCCATTGGACTTTTTCTGTCGAAAATTCAGACAGAGTTAGATAGAGAACATGTTTTATATTTTTCCGACGGAACAAATACTTATTCACCCAAAAAATAAAGACACATACAGTTTTTGACTTGGTTGGTTATGTTCTCTAACAAACAACGTATTCAAATGATGACACATATGAGTGATCTTCCAAAGTTTCCCTTTAAACCCCAAAGGTGTGAAGACAATCTAGAATCAGTCAACTTGCAAAAGAGGAATGTTGACCAGACAATCTCCCACATGAGGAATTCCCTCTCTGATGTCCAGCAGAAACTGAAGATAAAAGAGGACATTCTTTCCAAGAAGGATAGAGAACTTGATGACACAAAGAGGACAATCAATCAAGTTCAGCAGAGCCTGAGGGATGTACAAGAGGAGCTCAAGAAGCTGAGCAACCTGGAAGAGCGGCTAAGTGACCTGGAGGAGGGGCTAAGTGACATGGAGGAGGAGCTAAGTGACCTGAAGAAGAAGCTGGGTGGAGCTGCCCAGTGCTTCCGTAAAAGCTGTAAGTGTACCACGTATCATGGTGGGAATTCAGGCTCTGGGTGACTCAGAGGCCTGTTCCCTTTCAAATACATTCTGGTTTATTCAACAATTCACATTGACACCTACATTTGTCTGAAGACAAAAAAAAACTTACCTCTCCTGCCGCTTATGAGAAATCCTCCTCTGAAGTATCATCTGCAAACAAAACTTCCAGAAGTGTTGATATGCTGTGTCTCCCGTGGTGCTCAGTGCTTCCTGCTACAGATTTCCTGAATTGTGTAGTGATGTAGGGAAGACCCACTAAGCACTACGGGGGGCGCAGCACATCAGTACTCCCAGAAGTTTTGTTTTCAGAAGAGGATTTACTTACAATGGAGCAGCATCAGGAGGGTTAATGACAAATAACTGTATGAGGAGCCTCAGATGATGAGAATTGCCTCTTGAAAAATTTCCATCCTAGTAGCCCTGGAGGTAAATACAGGGCTTGAAAAGGTGATGAAAGGGCATAGACTTCCAAAATAGGGAGTGCTCTTCCCAATGACTACTAGTGTAATGGAACCCTACTCCACTGACCAACAATGCAATTGGGCTCTTTCCCACTGATCATCAATGTAAGGGGGACCTTTTCCCAGTCATCACCAAGATAATGGGACCCTTCTCCCATGATCATCAATGTAAGGGGGACTTGTTTCCAGTTACCATCAACCTAAGGAAGTCTTATTCCACGATCATCAATGTAATGCCCTGTACACGCGATCGGACATTCCTACAACAAAATCCATGGATTTTTTCCGACGGATGTTGGCTCAAACTTGTCTTGCATATACACGGTCACACAAAGCTTGTCGGAAATTCCATACGTCAAGAACGCGGTGACGTACAACACATAGGACAAACAAAAAAAAAAAATGAAGTTCAATAGCCAGTGCTGCTCTTCTGCTTGATTCCAAGCATGCGTGGACTTTTGTGCGTTGGAATTGTGTACACACGATCGGAATTTCCGACAACGTATTTTGTTGTTGGAAAATTTGAGAACCAGATCTCAAATTTTGTGCAACGGAAATTCTGATGGAAACTGTCCGATTGAGCCTACACACGGTCGGAATTTCCAACAACAAGCTCTGATCGCACATTTTACTTCGGAAAGTCTGACCGTGTGTACGGGGCATTAGAGTGGCCTTTTACTAGTCACCATGAGTCTAAGGGAGTCCTTCTCTGATCATTAATATAAGGGGATCTTTTATCAGTCACCACCAATCTAAAGGAGTCCTTCATCTCTGATCATCAATAAAAGGGGGACCCTTTCCCAGTAATACCTAATCTAAAGGAGCTCTGCTTCATTGATCATCAATGTAAAGGGAACCTTTTCCCAATCTTTACTAATTGAAAGGAGCTCTTCTTCCTTAATTATCGAGGAAAGCCAGACCTTTTCCCAGTTATCACCAATCTAAAGGAGCCCTTCTTCCCTGATTGTCAATGTAAGGGGGGTCTTTTCGCAGTCATCAATCTAAATGAGCCATTTTCCCTTCATTCTCAACATAAGGGAGGCCTTTTGCTAGTCATCACCAATCTAAAGGAGCCCTTCTTCCTTGATCATCAATGTAAGGGGGCTTTTCCCAGTCATTAATAGGGATGGGTTTTATGTTCGGGTCAAACATGAGTTAGACTTGAACATTGGCTGATCACCCGTTCGCTGAATAGCGAACAATTTGGGGTGTTCGCGGCAAATTGGAAAGCCGTGGAACACCCTTTAAAAGTCTATGGGAGAAATCAAAAGTGCTAATTTTAAAGGTTAATATGCAAGTTATTGTCATAAAAAGTGTTTGGGGACCCGGGTCCTGCCCCAGGGGACATGGATCAATGCAAAAAAAAGTTTTGAAAATGGGCATTTTTTTGGGAGGAGTGATTTTAATAATGCTTAAAGTAAAACAATAAAAGTGTAATATTCCTTTAAATTTTGTACCTGGGGGGTGTCTATAGTATGCCTGTAAAGTGGCACATGTTTCCCGTGTTTAGAACAGTCCGAGAGCAAAATGACATTTCTAAAGGAAAAAAAGTAATTTAAAACTATTTGCGGCTACAATGAATTGTCGGTCCGGCAATACACATAAAAGTTAATTGATAGAAACAGCATGGGATTCCCCCACAGGGGAACCCCGAACCAAAATTTAAAAAAAAAATGCGTGGGGGTCCCCCCAAATTCCATACCAGGCCCTTCAGGTCTGGTATGGATATTAAGGGGAACCCCGCGCCAAAATGTTTAAAAAAATGGCGTGGGGTCCCCCTCAAAATCCATACCAGACCTGAAGGGTCTGGTATGGATTTTAAGGTGAACCCCGTGCCAAAATTTTTTTAAAAAATGGCATGGGGTCCCCCCAAAAATCCATACCAGACCCTTATCCGAGAGTGCCCCCCCTCCTGAACCGTACCAGGCCACATGCCCTCAACATTTGGAGGGTGCTTTGGGGTGGCCCCCCAAAGCACCTTGTCCCCATGTTGATGGGGAGAAGGGCCTCATCCCCACAACCCTTGCCCGGTGGTTGTGGGGGTCTGCGGGCAGAGGACTTATCGGATTTTGGAATCCCCCTTTAACAAGGGGACCCCCAGATCCCGGCCCCCCCTGTGTGAATTGATAATGGGGTAAAAATGTACCCCTACCATTTCCCCAAAAAAGTGTCAAAAATGTTAAAAAAAGACAATAGACGTTTTTTGACAATTCCTTTATTAATGCCTTATTCTTTCCCCGCTTCTTCTTCCATCTTCTTCTGGTCTTCCTTCGGTGTTCTATTTCTTCCTCCATATTGTTCTTCCCCGCTTCTTCCTCTATCTTCTTCCGCTTCTTTCTCCAGTATTCTCGTCCGGCATCTTCCTCCGGTCTTCTTCTTCTCCGCTTCATCCTCCGGATGATCCGCCTCAGTGGGAGTCTCCCGCTTTGTGACGCTTCTGTTCAGGTGACAGCTCTTATATAACGGAGGGCTGGGCCACCCGGTGATCCCACCCCCCTTTGATGCACGGGGACTTCCCTATTGCTTTCCCCGTGGTATCAGAGGGGGGCAGGGTCATTGACCCCGTCCCCCTCTGACAACACGGGGAAAGCCATAGGTTAGTCCCCATGCGTCAGAGGGGGCAGGGTCACCAGGTGGCCCCGCCCTCCGTTATATAAGAGCTGTCACCTGAACATATCCATCACACAGCAGGAGACTCCCATTGAGGTGGATCATAGGATGAAGCGATGAAGAAGAAGCCGGAGCAAGATGCTGGACGAGAAGACTGGAGGAAGAAGTGGAGGAAGATAGAGGAAGAAGCGGGGTAAGAACAAGATGGAGGAAGAAGAATACCGAAGGAAGACCAGAAGAAGATGGAAGAAGAAGCAGGGAAAGAAAAAGACATTAATAAAGGTATGGTCAAAAACTGTCTATTGTCTTTTTTTAACATTTTTGAAATTTTTTTTGTGAAATGGTAGGGGTACGTTTGTACCCCATTACCAATTCAAACAGAGGGGGGCCGGGATCTGGGGGTCCCCTTGTTAAAGGGGGCTTCCAGATTCCGATAAGCACCCCGCCCGCAGACCCCCACAACCACCGGGCAGGGGTTGTGGGGATGAGGCCCTTCTCCCCATCAACATGGGGACAAGGTGCTTTGGGGGGGCTACCCCAAAGCACCCTCCCAATGTTGAGGGCATGTGGCCTGGTACGGTTCAGGAGGGGGGGCGCTCTCTCGTCCCCCCTCTTTTCCTGTGGTCTGCCAGGTTGCGTGCTTGGATAAGGGTCTGGTATGGATTTTTGGGGAGACCCCATGCCATTTTTTTTAATTGTGGCGCGGGGTTCCCCTTCAAATCCATACCAGACCAATTTAAAGGAACCCTTCTTCCTTGATAAAGAACGTAAGGGAGACCTTTTCCCAGTCATCGCTAATCTAAAGGAGATCTTTTTCGATCAATGTAAGATGGGCCTTTTCCCAGTCATCAACAATCTAAAGGAGCCCTTTTCCCTTGATTATCAATGTAAGGAGGACCTTTTCCCAGTCATCGCCAATCTAAAGGAGACCTTTTATCTTGATCCTCAATAAAGTTGGGGGAACGGTTCGGCCCGAGCATCAATTTGGGCCGAACATTGGCTGAACATAGGTGGCACCACCACCTTCTGACGTCACGGACTGGTGCATGCTGGGTCAGTGATGCCATAATTGGGCAGTGCTACCAGGTGACGTAGCCCGGTGGCCCCACTGCTTCCCTATATTAGAACTGTCAAATGGCTTAGCCTGCAGTAGGCGGCCATAATTCATGGACGTAAGGAGCGTTCTTTTTTTAAATTTTTCGGGTGCTAGCGGTAGCGCCATGCTTGATGATGGATTTATATCAGGGGACAATGTCTTTTTATTTTTTAATAAAGGAATTGTCAAAATCTGTCTGTGTTTTTATTACTTTTGACACTTTTTTGGTGAATGGGTAGGGGTACTATACCCCATACTCATTCACATGGGGGTGGGATCTGGGGCCCCCTTGTTAAAAGGGGCTTTCAGATTTTCAATAAGCCCCTCACCCGCATATCCCCACGACCATCAGCCAAGGTTGTCAGGAAGAGGCCCTTGTGCCCATCAACACCCACCCACCCATGCCCCCATATTGAGGGCATGTGGCCTGGTATGGTTCAGGAGGGGGTGGGCTGCGGTCCCCACATATTTTTTTTTTCTTTTGCATGGCAATTGCAACCGCAAGCCATTTTAAATGTGATTTGACTTGATTTTTTTCTTTAAAAATTTCAGTTTTGCTGCTGCTGCAGATTCTATACATCGTACAGATGTTCCACGTTACAGGAAGATTAAGGGGACACCCACCCCAGGCACTATATTTAAAGGAATTTTTCATTTTTATTGTTGCACTTTAAGCATCATTAAAATTACTGCTCCTGAAAAAAGTTTAAAAAAAAAATATTTGCATTGATACATGTTCCCCAGGGCAGTACCCAGACCCCCATACCCCTTTTATGGCCAATTACTTGCATATAAGCCTTCAAAATTGGCACTTTTGATTTTTCCTATTCGGCTCCTATAGACTTCAATGGGCTTCACATTTCTGGTTAGAACTTTTCCCCAGTTCGGGAGTTCTGCTGTAAAACGAACAGGGAGGTGTTAGGCCAATCTCTAATCCTCAACGTAAGAGAGACATTTCCCAGTCATCACCAATCTAGAGGATCCCTTCTTCCTTGATCCCCAATGTAGGGTGGACCTTTTCCGAGTCATCACCAATCTAAGGAAGTCCTTCTTCCCTGATCATCTAAACAAGGGGGAACTTTTTCCAGCCTCTAAGAAAGCCCTTCTCTGATCTCCCATCTGCAAAAGTATTTCACTCACTATCAATGTAAGAGCGCAATACACATGTGGAGTCAATGAGAGGTGTTCTGTTTCAAGCACCGCTTTATGCACTGACATACCACCTTTAGGCCTCAGTACATCTGAACCATATGGTCACCTGCCTAAAAAGCACCCCCCACAGACAGCTTAACTCTCCAATAAGATGGGTCAGTTTATTCCAACATAGCTTTACTTGATAAAAGGTAATTGTCAGGACCAGAACCCACAATCCTCTGCTGCATCCAACAATAGCTCTTCTTGCTGAGCCACCTGAGATACTGGACAGCTCCTTGTCTGATCCATTGGAAAACCTTGTCCTGTCCCTCGTTTTTGGAGAACTCCTTGCTCTTCCCATGAACTTCCTATTCAAGCCATGTCTGTGCCCTTCTCCAGCCAATGTCTTGCTCTTGTTTCTCCTGTTGCTGTCTATATCTTCATTACCACTTGTCACTGACCTTGGCTTGTTCCTAAACTATGTTTCCACTTGATCCCAACCTGCAACCATTTGTTACTGATGTTTGACTTGTCCCCAATTTGCAATCATTTTGCTTATTTAATGACTACGCTTCTGCTTGATCCCTAACTCCTATATCTGCTACTCGACCCCGGCTTGCTCACCCCCTTGTGGTGCCATCCTTAGGACTGCGACCTGGTACTAGCATGCAGCAAAACCCATCCCCACCATTAGGAGCTCTGGTGAATACCAGTTAGTGCTTAGACCCTGCACTATGAGCCGCTGTCATCCACCAGGGTGACCTGATTATGTACTTATGCAGCTGGTAAGGTGGGAGCCTCTCTACTGCCATAACTGGTTTCTGAGCCTGACCCCTGACTGTGACAGCAATACATGGATGTTCACCGGTCAGGTGTTTTTATACAATAATCTTCTACACCATGTGCCCACTATGACAAAGAAGGGAAGGGTCTATCAAAGGACTAAATCAACTAATCCAAACATGCAGGTAAATTGGATTGCACCATTTCAGCATACAATAATAACTAATTGTTGTTACACTGGATTGCCACTAGATGTCAGAAAAAAGATATTTATACATTACATAATGAATGCAAAGTGATGGATTCACAAATGTGTTCCAGAATAAGAGGAATTTACCTAAGATTGGAGCAGCTATGAAGGGCAACCAATCATTTTCAACCTGATTGGTTGTCATGCTTAGCTGCTCTGGATTCTGACTACTTCAGTCTTAGTAAGTCCCCCCCCCCCCATTGAGTTTAGTGTCAGTTATACAAGTTGTTGTAATACAGAGTGCTTCCTGATTATTCTCTCTTTTCAGGTGAGGATGGGAGGGGCTTGGAGTTGCACTACGGTAAGTTTTTGTTTCAGAATAACAAGGGAATTAAATTGTACACTGCCAGACTCTCATCCTAATACTCAGGCCCCGTCTCTGCAGGCTCCATCTGTCCGGGCGGCTGGAAGCAGATAGGCGAGACGTGTTACTATTTCTCCACTGAGAATAAAGTGCGATACAAGGCAGGCGAGGACTGCAAAAAGAAGAACGCCACCCTGGCCAAAATACAGGAGAGTGACTCCATCTTGAAGGTACAAAACCCAAAGGACCCGTTATGGAGCAATATCATACATAACAATACATTATAATACTTATCACACATCCCACACACAGATAAACTGTTTGGACCCAACACCCTCACAAACAGCATCACTTCCACCATTTCATCCCTTAAGGCATTACATTCTACAGAGTAGAGCATGGAAAGCTCCCATTGCATTATGGGAAAGGAACTTTCCTAAGCTTTAGATTGCAGAACATGTAGCATGTTCTATCACAGAAAGGGTGGTACTTCCTGCAATGATTAGGGACTGATGCGGCCATGTAATATATAAGGCAGTGCCGAGCATGGGGCTGGGAGGTAACGCAGAACTGAGAAGATTGTCTCACATATATCACTCAGAAGTGGACCTGGATGCATGCCACCATGAATCAATAACATAAAGTCCACCTATACCTCCAGGTGCTTCACCCAAAACTCATTCATTTTGAGGTGGTATTACCACCAAATTACAGTTTCCTGCCTGTTGGCTTTTTTGGTCAATAATGTCACCCAGCATCACCAGCTAACTTGTTGACATTCAGAAGCCCACCTGAACCTCTGGGTGCGTCACCCAGAAGTCATTCATTTTAAGATAATATTATTATTACCACCAAATGACAGCTTCCCGCCTGTCGGGTTGTTTGGCCAATGGTGTCACCCAGTATTACCAGCTAGCTTGTTGACATTCAGAAGCCCACCTGAACCTCCAGGTGCTTCACCCAGAAGTCATTAATTTTGAGATGATATTACAATTACCACCAAATGACAGCTTCCCGCCTGCTGGCTTGTTTGGCCAATGGTGTCACCCAGTATCACCAGCTAGTTTGTTGACGTTCAGAAGCCCACCTGAACCTCTGGGTGCTTCACCCAGAAGTCATTAATTTTAAGATAATATTACTATTATCACCAAATAACAGCTTCCTGCCTGTCGGATTGTTTGGGCAATGGTGTCACCCAGTATCACCAGCTAGCTTGTTGACATTCAGAAGCCCACCTGAACCTCCAGGTGCTTCACCCAGAAGTTATTAATTTTGAGGTAGTATTACTATCGCCACCAAATGACAGCTTTCCACCTGCCGGCTTGTTTCTCAATGATGTCATCCAGTATCACTGGCTGGCTAGTCGACATTCAGAAGCCAGTAGGGTAGCTGTCCATTAGTGACAGGAATTTGGCAGGCGAGGATCATCGTGTCAAAGAGCTTTGTGATGGAGGGTAATAACAAGGGGTAGCCATTCATATAGTCAGGGAGGTGGATATCTGGGGGTCCCTTAATCTAAAGAGGGCCTCCAGATTGCAATTATCCCCCCTCCTGTGCAGACCCCACATCCGCTGGTCCCCTAGCAAGGTATCCTTCCAATGTTGAGGAATGTGGCCTTGTATGGTTCGTGGGGGCTCTAGCTGTCCCTTCCTTTCGTGAATATCCAGGCTGCATGCTCAGACAAGGGTCTAGTATGGATTTTGTTGAATAGAACCTGATTCACTGCTTTATAAATACACCCCTTAGCTCAGGTAGGCTGACAGTGGGTGCCTTGTGAAATGCTGGGCACTGCTAGAATGAGCCTCATGGGGAGGTCCTGGAAATAAATATCTCCCCTGATGCACAGTTGTGTAGCTTCACATGGTGCTCCTTACAGAATGGGTGCCTAATGGGGCATGGAAGTGGCTGCCTTTGGAATAAAATATTTTTCCAATTTTCCCAATAAATAGCCTTGTATGCAGTACTGGGACCAGGTCCTTTAGCTCTCAGGGCATCAGCAAAGGTTGCAGGTCCTCCCTTTTTTGCCCCATTCCTGCTAAACTGCCCAAGGCAGATGCCTCTCCTGATACCCCTCGGCCCAGTCCTGCTTATCTGTAGTGAAATAAAACAATCATATGTGATACTTTGTTATCTTAAGTAATGACAAAACTATTGCTGAATCCATAGGCCCATAGCAGAAATGTAATTGCCCCAGTCTATAGGCGGTGTACAGGTATCAGAGCTCAACAGGGTAATAAATGTGTGAGTTATTATTTGTAGCTTTTATATGGAAGATATAAAGTCTTTCTTCAGGCAGCATTTGGGTCTCATTGAGGCACATTTCTTTCATCTCATCAACAAAAAGAATAGGGTGGGGGAGGGTTAGGGTTTTTTTTTTTTTTATTTGGAATATGTATAAAAACTGCTGATGTTCTTATAGCACCCAACTCAGGTTCATCTCCTGTCATTTAAAACTGCTTGTGGCTTTAATGTAATGTTGGGTCCTGGCAATATGGATGAAAATCAGTGAGACAAACGGCATGGGTACCCCCCCAGTCCATTACCAGGCCCCTTGGGTCTTGTATGGATATTAAGGGGAACTCCACACCCAAATTAAAAAAAGGAAAGGCGTGGGGCCCCTAGGCCCTATATACTCTGAACAGCAGTATACAGGCGGTGCAAACAAGACAGGGACTGTAAGTTTGTTGTTAAGTAGAATCTGTTTGTAGTTTTGAACTGGTACATTTTTAAAGTGTAGCCCCAGCCAAAAAATCTATTTTTAAGCTTTTTGGAAAACATAGGGAAGGGTTATCACCCCTGTAACATTTGTTTTGCTGTCTGTGTACCTCTTCAGAAGATTTCACCTCACTTTCTCATCAAGGAGGGTTGCCAGCCAGTAATCATCCCTCCCCTTGATACCACGAATACGAGGATCCTTCTGCTAGGCTTTGCAGGATCAGGGAGGACATGCAGCGTAGGTTTGCTGAGGCATTCGGTCCAGAGTCCTCTGGGTCACTAAGGACGATATGATCTGCAGCCACCTCCTCCCAGCCACATACAAGTCCATGGGTTTCTTTGGACTGTAAATGATCCCTTGAAGACTGCTGCTGATGCTGAGTGCCAGGCTCCACCTCCATGCTGACACAATCCTCCTCCTCCTCCTCGTTCTCTTCCTGTGTGATCGGCGGGCACGCAGGAACACTGTCTGGATAAATGGGGCCTTGAGAGGTAAGGAAGTCCTCCTCTTCCTCCCTCTGTTCTGCTTCAAGTGCCCTGTCCATTATTCCATGCAGCGTGTGCTCTAACAGGTGGACAAGAGGGACAGTGTCACTGATGCATGCACTGTCACTGCTCACCATCCTCGTGGCCTCCTCAAATGGTGACAGGACAGTGCATGCATCCCTGATCATAGACCACTGGCGTGGGAAAAAAAAACAAGGTCTCCTGACCCTGTCCTGGTGCCATAGTCGCATAGGTACTCATTGATGGCCCTCTGCTGCGTTTGCAGCCGCTGCAGCATGGCCAATGTTGAGTTCCACCTGGTGGACATGTCACAGATTAGGCGGTTCTTAGGCAGGTTAAATTCCTTTTGGAGGTCAGCCAGCCAAGCACTGGCATTATATGACCTGCGGAAATGCACACAGACTTTCCTGGCCTGCCCCAGGACATCCTGTAAGCCCGGGTACCTGCCCAAGAACAGCTGCACCACCAAGTTAAGGACGTGAGCCAAACAGGGCACATGGGTCAGTTGTCCCTGTCAGAGGGCGGAGAGGAAACCACCATACCTGGCTTAAGCTGGCGTGGCGTCAACCATTTCTGAACCTGCCCCTGCAGAGCTGACAGAATCTCTGCCCCAGTGTGGCTCCTGTCCCCCAAGCACACCAGCTCAAGCACCACATGGCATCTTTTTGCCTGCGTGCTTGCGTAGCCCCTTGAACGCCTACAGTGCACCGCTGGTTCCGAGGACAAATCAGCACAGGAAGAGGCCAAGGAGGAAGAAGAGGAGGGGGTGGAGGAGAGAGGTGTGGCAGAATCACCACTAGTAGAATTTTGGAGGCGTGGTGGTGGAAAAACCTCCAAAACTACTGCACCCTGTCCTGCATCCTTCCAAGCTGCCAGAAGAGTCACCCAGTGCGCGTTGAAAGATAGGTAACCTCACTGTCCATGCCTGCTGGACCATTAGTCAGCGTTAAAATGAACCTTACCACTGACCGCCCTGTCCAGCGAGGCGAAGACATTGCCTTCCACATGCCTGTAGAGAGCCGGAATCAACCTTCCGTGAGAAAAAGTGGCGTTTGGGAACCTGCCACTGAGGAACCGCACATTCCACAAACTCACGGAAGGGGGCAGAGTCTACCAACTGAAAAGGCAGCAGTTGAAGTGCTAGCAATTTTGCCAAGCTAGCATTCAACTGCTGGGCATGTGCATGGCTGGGAGCGAACTTCTTTTGGCGGTGCAGCAGCTGGGGCAGGGAAATTTGCCTCGTACAATCTGACATCGGTTTATCGATAGTAGATTGCCCGCAAGTACTTGGCTGTGACACACCTAATCCTATACCTTCATTTCTCTCAGTGCAGGTTTCAGAGAGGACTGAAGGTATAGTAGGGTTGGAGATCCCAGCTGATGAGGAGCAAGGAGAGGTCTGCTTTGTTTTTTGGTGTGGGTCTTTTCGGTACGCTTGCCAATGAACTGCATGGCAGGTCGACAGATGTCTGGTCAAGCATGTGGTGCCCAAGCGGGTGATGTTTTTTGCCATGCGACATACGCTTGAAACATATGTTGCAAATAGCAGCGGTGGGATCTGATGCACTTGTCTCAAAAAAGGCTCACACCAAAGAACTTTTGGAATAATGTGCAGAGACAGCAATGCCCTGCACATGCGGAGCTCTGCGGTGTGATGCAGTCAGTGTGCTGCCCTTAAGCTGGCCCCTGGAGGGCATCCTGCCTCATTGGAGATGTGCCTCCTCCTCTCTCCTATCAGGCACCCACGTAGAGTCAGTGACCTCATCATGCCCTCCCTCCTCATCACTGGAGCAAAGCTGGCAGTATGCTGCAGCTGGGGGAACATGACTGCCAGATTGATGTCCTTCTTGGGCACCCCCTCTCTCTGGGCTCACGTTACTGCCTTCCTCTAGCTGGGTACCATCATCGGAGCCTTCAAAACGCTGGGCATCCTCCTGGAGCATGTACCCAAAACTGTGGTCAAACAGTTCGGGGGACTCCTTAGGAGGACATGGTGGGGCTAGGGAAAGAGTGACTGATGCCATTGAGCCGAGGGAAGAGGCAGCGTTGGCAGCTGCTTTGCCAGACAAAGTACCCTGACCCTGGGTGAGAGAGGATGAGGAGGATGAGGACGGTTTAGTCATCCACTCTACCAAGTCTTCGGCATGTTGCGGCACAACACGGCCAGCTGCCGAAAAAAAGGACAAGCGTGTCCCATGGCCACGTGCTGATGAGGATGCACCGTCTCCACGACCAGCACTGTTGCCTCTAGACACAGAGCCTGCTTGCCCTCTTTTATTGTCTTGTGACTGTCTGCCTCTCCTTGTTGGCCTTTCAGACATACTAATGGCCTGCAGTAAGATGTAGCTGCACAAAGCTGGGATGTATATATATATATATATACAGATACTTGAGCTAGCAGAATCAACTGCCTGCCTGTAGTATTATTAGTATGAGAACACCAGCAATTTTCTTCAGGTAGATTTAGGTGCACACTGTGCAGAGGACACAGTACACTAACTGTAAATACTGCAGCTGCCTGCCTGTGGTACTAATAGGATCAAAAGAACACCAGCAATTTTCTTCAGGTAGCTTTAGGTGCACACTGTGCAGAGGACACAGTACACTAACTGTAAATACTGCAGCTGCCTGCCTGTGGTATTAATAGGATCAGAACAACAGCAATTGTCTTCAGGTAGCTTTAGGTGCACACTGTGCAGAGTACATGGTACACTAACTGTAAATACTGCAGCTGCCTGCCTGTGATACTAATAGGATCAGAAGAACACCAGCAATTTTCTTCAGGTAGCTTTAGGTGCACACTGTGCAGAGGACACAATACACTAACTGTAAATACTGCAGCTGCCTGCCTGTGGTATTAATAGGATCAGAACAACAGCAATTGTCTTAAGGTAGCTTTAGGTGCACACTGTGCAGAGGACGCACTACACTAACTGTAAATAGTACAGCTGCCTGCCTGTGGTATTAATAGGATCAGAACAACAGCAATTGTCTTCAGGTAGGTATAGGTGCACACTGTGCAGGGGACGCAGTACACTAACTGTAAATACTGCAGCTGCCTGCCTGTGGTATTAATAGGATCAGAAGAACACCACCAATTTTCTTCAGGTAGCTTGAGGTGCACACTGTGCAGAGAACACAGTACTCTAATGCCCAGTACACACGATCGGACATTGATTGGATATTCCGACAACAAAATCCATCGGATTTTTTCCGATGGATGTTGGCTCAAACTTGTCTTGCATACACACGGTCGCGCAAAGTTGTCAGAAAATCTGATCGTTCTGAACGCGGTGACGTAAAACACGTACGTCGGGATTATAAACGGGGCAGTAGCCAATAGCTTTCGTCTCTTAATTTATTCTCAGCATGCGCTGCACTTTGTGCGCTGGATTTGTGTACACACGATCGGTATTTAAATGATCAGATTTTGTTGTCGGAAAATTTTATTTTCTGCTCTAAAAACTTTGTGTGTCGGAAATTCCGTTGGAAAAAGTCCCATGGAGCCCGTGCACGATCGGAATTTCCGACAACACAATCCAATCGCACTTTTTCCGTCGGAAAATCCAACCATGTGTACAGGGCATAACTGTAAATACTGTAGCTGCCTGCCTGTGGTGCTAATAGGATCAGAAGAACACCAGCAATTTTCTTCAGGTAGCTTGAGGTGCACACTGTGCAGAGGACGCACTACACTAACTGTAAATACTGCAGCTGCCTGCTTGTGGTATTAATAGGATCAGAACAACAGCAATTTTCTTCAGGTAGCTTTAGGTGCACACTGTGCAGAGGAGGCACTACACTCACTGTAAATACTGCAGCTGCCTGCCTGTGGTACTAAAAGGGTCAGAAGAACACCAGCAATTTTTTTCAAGTAGCTGTAAATACTGTAAAAACACCTGCCTGCCTGTCAGTAGAAAGAGAATAACAGGAACGGATCTAGCTAAACTGAATACAGCATATATATATATATATATATATATATATATATATATATACACAACACCTAGGATTCATATGTATATACAATACACTGTAAGTGCAGCTAACTGACTCGCCTGCCTACTCTATCTAACTTAAATCAAATGACACTGTCTCTCTGTCTATCTATGTCTCTCTCCACCACAACACACTACACAAGGCCGCCACGCAGGCGGCCTTATATAGTGTGGGGCGTGTACTAAACCCCCTGAGCCATAATTGGCCAAAGCCACCCTGGCTTTGGCAATTACGGCTCTCTGTACAGACGGCGCTGTGATTGGCCAAGCATGCGGGTCATAGTGCATGCTTGGCCAATCATCAGCCAGCAATGCACTGCGATGCCGCAGTGAATTATGAGCCGTGACGCGCCACTCGAAGTTGGCGCGAACGGCCCATTACGTTCGCAATTCGATGAACGGTCGAGAGAGATTTGTCATGCGGTTCACTCAAATTTTGCACTTAGCCAAAGGGATTGAGAGTTTCTGCCTGTTATGGGCCTTTGCTAAACTAGCAATATACTATTAGTTCCCTCAGGAGTCAACAGGAGGTGTACTTAGAGGAACTAAGAGTGTGCAGGAGGAAGTGAGAAGAGGCGTTTGTATATAGGGATGAAGTTGTCCCTGAAGACTTGTTTGTTGTAACAATCCATGACCCCTCACCCTAGCCAAGTTATCATCCCCTAATAAAACAACAAAACGAGCCAAAGACTGATTTCTGTGTCCGGATGAGAGAATGAAATGTGGTGTGATTGGCTGTGCATCAGTGGGGAAGCCAAAACTTCAGCAACTCCTGCGGGGGGTAATGCTACGTGTGTTTTCTTAGTTGAGATACTATGAATGCAGTTGCTGCGTTGACAACCAGGAAAAGCAAATATTGGAGTGCAGCTTTCATCCTCGGGTGTCTGGAAATCACACTGGTCTTATTTTAGAAACAGTAATAAATTCAGTATACACGTAGAACATGGAGCCCAACTAAAACATCTCAATTTTGGATTCCAGATGATGATTAAGAAGGATGGGAGAAGTTTCTGGATTGGTTTAAGAAGGACTGATGGAGCTTGGAAGTGGTGGGATGGCAGCGTCCAGTGAGTATTGACTGTATGTACTGTCCTTGGTAGAGTTGGTCCGAACATCCTCCAGTTCGGTTCGCACCAGAACTCCTGAACGTGTAAAAAGTTTGGACCCGAGCCGCAAACTCTATTAGTTTATGGGACCCGAACATGAAACATCAAACGTCCCCATTTTGCACGGGGGAATGGGGGAACTTTACATTATTTTTTTCATTTTATTACTTATTTTTATTTATTTTTATTTTTACACTGTTTCTTTAAAATTGTTAAATCAATTTTATTGCTGTCCCAAGGACTGTAAACATCCCATGTGACAGCAATAGGCAGTGACAGGTCAACTTTATGGAGGGATCTGGGGTCTATTAGACCCCTGATGTCTCCTCTGCTCTTACAAGCCTGTGATCACACCAAGATTGGTGTAATCAGATGCCTTCACAATTTAAAAATGGCGCTGTTTACATCCGTGGAAACCGGAAGTGACAAAATACTAGTTGCTTCTCGTTTCCCATAACATAGAGATGGTCGGGGACCTCCCGGTCTTCAGTTAGCTCTATGGTAAGTCAGCTGAACCGCCAGCTTCATTCCAGGCTTTTTTTGCCAGTGGGATGGTAGAGCCCGGAGAGGCACCAGCGGGCAGCGGGAGACCCCTACCACTGCCTGCAAAAGCAATCCAGTGACTAATTAGCCACTAGGATGGCTTTTACAAAAAATACCAGTATTATTCTTTAAGGGGGGGAGGGGTCAGGTGGATTTGGATCCATCAGCCATCACTAAAGCTGAGAAATCCATCATCCCTTCACAAATGATAAATACACTTTATAACGTTCTCCTATCGCACTAGAGAGATGATAACAATGTTCTCTTCTTATAGGATGGATTTCGGGTCCAGTACATCAGAATGGTGTGCCAAGGCCTCGCCTGCACTGCAGAGTCAGTCCTGCGCTAAGCTACTGCCCTGGATCTGCCAGAAAAAAGGGCGGAAATGTAGATTGGAGGAGGAGGATCTCCGCTGTGTGGGGGAGAAGATTGGAGTTCTCGGAGAGAAGATACAGGAACTGCCCTTGCTATAAAAGCCCCTGCCCCTGTCTTTCCTGACAACTTCTTCCCCCAGCATTCCTTCAATGACAATGTCTTCCCCCAGAATTTGTTCCCTGACAACTTCTTCCCCCAGCATTCCTTCCCTGACAACTTCTGCCCCAGCATTCCTTCCCTGACAATTACTTCCCCAGCGTTCCTTCCCTGACATCTTCTTCCCCCATCATTCCTTCCCTGACAACTTCTGTCCCCATCATTCCTTCCCTGACAACTTCTGCCTCCAGCATTCCTTCCCTGACAACTTCTTCCCCCAGCATTCCTTCCCTGACAACCTCTGCCCCCAGCATTCCTTCCCTTACAACTTCTTCCCCCAGCATTCCTTCCCTGACAACTTCTGCCCCCTGCATTCCTTCCCTGACAACTTCTGCCCCCAGCATTCCTTCCCTGACAACTTCTGCCCCAGAATTCCTTCCCTGACAACTTCTGCCCCAGCATTCCTTCCCTGAAAACTTCTGCCCCATCATTCCTTCCCTGACAACCTCTGCCCCCAGCATTCCTTCCCTTACAACTTCTTCCCCCAGCATTCCTTCCCTGACAACTTCTGCCCCCTGCATTCCTTCCCTGACAACTTCTGCCCCCAGCATTCCTTCCCTGACAACTTCTGCCCCAGCATTCCTTCCCTGACAACTTCTGCCCCAGCATTCCTTCCCTGACAACTTCTGCCCCTGCATTCCTTCCCTGACAACTTCTTCCCCAGCATTCCTTGCCTGACAACTTCTGCCCCCTGCATTCCTCCCCTGACAACTTCTGCCCCCAGCATTCCTTCCCTGATAACTTCTTCCCCCAGCATTTCTTCCCTGATAATTTCTGCCCCCTGCATTCCTCCCCTGACAACTTCTGCCCCCAGCATTCCTTCCCTGACAACTTCTTTCCCAGCATTCCTTCCCTGACAACTTCTGCCCCCTGCATTCCTTCCCTGACAACTTCTGCCCCAGCATTCCTTCCCTGACAACTTCTGTCCCCAGCATTCCTCCCCTGACAACTTCTTCCCCCTGCATTCCTTGCCTGACAACTTCTTCCCTCAGCATTCCTTCCCTGACAACTTCTGTCCCCTGCATTCCTTCCCTGACAACTTCTTCCCCAGCATTCCTTGCCTGACAACTTCTTCCCCAGCATTCCTTGCCTGACAACTTCTTCCCCAGCATTCCTTGCCTGACAACTTCTTCCCTCAGCACTCCTTCCCTGACAACTTCTGCCCCAGAATTCCTTCCCTGACATCTTCTTCCCCAGCATTCCTTGCCTGACAACTTCTTCCCCAGCATTCCTTCCCTGACAACTTCTGCCCCCTGCATTCCTCTCCTGACAACTTCTGCCCCCAGCATTCCTCCCCTGACAACTTCTTCCCCCTGCATTCCTTGCCTGACAACTTCTTCCCTCAGCATTCCTTCCCTGACAACTTCTTCCCCTGCATTCCTTGCCTGACAACTTCTTCCGCAGCATTCCTTGCCTGACAACTTCTTCCTCAGCATTCCTTCCCTGACAACTTCTGCCCCCTGTTATCTGAATCCAAATTATTGAACAAATTTGAAATTTGAATTTATTTCCCCATGGGCCCAAACTACTATCACATCATGTGACGTCATCCTAATTAAATAAATGCATTTGTTAATATCAATATCATTTTTTTTCAGATTTGTTGACATTCATTACTATGTCTATTCAGAGATTTGTATACAGTGGGGACAGAAAGTATTCAGACCCCCTTAAATGTTTCACTCTTTGTTATATTGCAGCCATTTGCTAAAATCATTTAAGTTCATTTTATTTCCTCATTAATGTACACACAGCACCCCATATTATACACACAGCACCCCATATTGTACACACAGCACCTCATATTGTACACACAGCACCTCATATTGTACACACAGCACCTCATATTGTACACACAGCACCCCATATTGTACACACAGCACCCCATATTGTACACACAGCACTCCATATTGTACACACAGTACCCCATTGTGTACACACAGCCCCCCATATTGTACACACAGCACCTCATATTGTACACACAGCACCTCATATTGTACACACAGCACCCCATATTGTACACACAGCACCCCATATTGTACACACAGCACCTCATATTGTACACACAGCACCTCATATTGTACACACAGCACCCCATATTGTACACACAGCCCCCCATATTGTACACACAGCACCCCATATTGTACACACAGCACCTCATATTGTACACACAGCACCTCATATTGTACACACAGCACCCCATGTTGTACACACAGCCCCCCATATTGTACACACAGCGCCCCATATTGTACACACAGCACCTCATATTATACACACAGCACCCCATATTGTACACACAGCACCCCATATTGTACACACAGCACTCCATATTGTACACACAGCACCCCATTGTGTACACACAGCACCCCATATTGTACACACAGCACCTCATATTGTACACACAGCACCCCATATTGTACACACAGCACCCCATATTGTACACACAGCACCCCATATTGTACACACAGCACTCCATATTGTACACACAGCACCCCATTGTGTACACACAGCACCCCATATTGTACACACAGCACCTCATATTGTACACACAGCACCCCATATTGTACACACAGCACCCCATATTGTACACACAGCACCTCATATTGTACACACAGCACCTCATATTGTACACACAGCCCCCCATATTGTACACACAGCACCTCATATTGTACACACAGCACCTCATATTGTACACACAGCCCCCCATATTGTACACACAGCACCCCATATTGTACACACAGCACCTCATATTGTACACACAGCACCTCATATTGTACACACAGCACCCCATATTGTACACACAGCACCCCATATTGTACACACAGCCCCCCATATTGTACACACAGCACCCCATATTGTACACACAGCCCCCCATATTGTACACACAGCACCCCATATTGTACACACAGCACCCCATGTTGTACACACAGCCCCCCATATTGTACACACAGCACCCCATATTGTACACACAACACCTCATATTGTACACACAGCCCCCCATATTGTACACACAGCCCCTATATTGTACACACAGCCCCCCATATTGTACACACAGCACCCCATATTGTACACACAGCACCTCATATTGTACACACAGCACCCCATATTGTACACACAGCTCCCCATATTGTACACACAGCACCCCATATTGTACACATAGCACCCCATATTGTACACACAGCACCCCATATTGTACACACAGCCCCCCATATTGTACACACAGCACCCCATATTGTACACACAGCACCCCATATTGTACACACAGCACCTCATATTGTACACACAGCACCTCATATTGTACACACAGCACCCCATATTGTACACACAACACCTCATATTGTACACACAGCCCCCCATATTGTACACACAGCCCCTATATTGTACACACAGCCCCCCATATTGTACACACAGCACCCCATATTGTACACACAGCACCTCATATTGTACACACAGCACTCCATATTGTACACACAGCACCCCATATTGTACACACAGCACCTCATATTGTACACACAGCACCCCATATTGTACACACAGCACTCCATATTGTACACACAGCACCCCATATTGTACACACAGCACTCCATATTGTACACACAGCACCCCATATTGTACACACAGCACCCCATATTGTACACACAGCACTCCATACTGTACACACAGCACCCCATATTGTACACACAGCTCCCCATATTGTACACACAGCACCCCATATTGTACACACAGCACTCCATATTGTACACACAGCACCCCATATTGTACACACAGCTCCCCATATTGTACACACAGCACCCCATATTGTACACATAGCACCCCATATTGTACACACAGCACCCCATATTGTACACACAGCCCCCCATATTGTACACACAGCACCCCATATTGTACACACAGCCCCCCATATTGTACACACAGCACCCCATATTGACAGAAAAACACAGAATTGTTGACATTTTTGCAGATTTATTAAAAAAGAAAAACTGAAATATCACATGCTCCTAAGTATTCAGACCCTTTGCTGTGACACTCATATATTTAAAGGGGTTGTAAAGGTAAAAATTTTTTCACCTTAATGCATTCTATGCATTAAGGTGAAAAAACTTCTGACAATACCGCCGCCCCCAGCCCCCCCGTTTTACTTACCTGACGCCTCGAAAGTCAGCTTCGCGTTCCCGACATCTATTCCTCCGCTCACACTGGCCACTGATTGGCTACAGTGGATGGATTGGAAGCAGCGCAGCCATTGGCTCGCGCTGCTGTCAATCACATCCAATGACGCGGCGCACTGGGGGGCGGGGCCGAGTGATACAGTGAGCGGCTATAGCCGCCGGCTGTATCACGGGAGCGCGCCCGCAAGCACTAACCACCATGCGAGGGAGCTCGCATTAAGGTGGTTAATGCTTGCGGGGAGGAGCTGAAACAGCCGCCGAGGGACCCCAGAAGACCAGGTTCGGGGCCACTCTGTGCAGAACGAGCTGCACAGTGAAGGTAAGTATAACATGTTTGTTATTTTTAAAAAATAAAAATTTTACCTTTACAACCCCTTTAACTCAGGTGCTGTCCATTTCTTCTGATCATCCTTGAGATGGTTCTATACCTTCATTTGAGTCCAGCTGTGTTTGATTATACTGATTGGACTTGATTAGGAAAGCCACACACCTGTCTATATAAGACCTTACAGCTCGCAGTGCATGTCAGAGCTAATGAGAATCATGAGGTCGAGGGAACTGCCTGAAGAGCTCAGAGACAGAATTGTGGCAAGGTGCAGATCTGGCCAAGGTTACAAAAAAATTTCTGCTGCACTTAAGGTTCCTAAGAGCACAGTGGCCTCCATAATCCTTAAATGGAAGACGTTTGGGACGACCAGAACCCTTCCTAGAGCTGGCTGTCCGGCCAAACTGAGCTATCGGGGGAGAAGAGCCTTGGTGAGAGAGGTAAAGAAGAACCCAAAGATCACTGTGGCTGAGCTCCAGAGATGCAGTCCGGAGATGGGAGAAAGTTGTAGAAAGTCAACCATCACTGCAGCCCTCCACCAGTCGGGGCTTTATGGCAGAGTGGCCCGACGGAAGCCTCTCCTCAGTGCAAGACACATGAAAGCCCGCATGGAGTTTGCTAAAAAAACACCTGAAGGACTCCAAGATGGTGAGAAATAAGATTCTCTGGTCTGATGAGACCAAGATAGAACTTTTGGCCTTAATTCTAAGCGGTATGTGTGGAGAAAACCAGGCACTGCTCATCACCTGTCCAATACAGTCCCAACAGTGAAGCATTGTGGTGGCAAAGGGTCTGAATATCTAGGACCATGTGATATTTCAGTTTTTCTTTTTTAATAAATCTGCAAAAATGTCAACAATTCTGTGTTTTTCTGTCAATATGGGGTGCTGTGTGTACAATATGGGGTGCTGTGTGTACAATATGGGGTGCTGTGTGTACATTAGTGAGGAAAAAAATGAACTTAAATGATTTTAGCAAATGGCTGCAATATAACAAAGAGTTAAAAATTTAAGGGGATCTGAATACTTTCCGTCCCCACTGTACATCCGAATCTTTGAAAATGAAATTTCCGCATGAAAAATGAACCGTAATGCAATGAAACGCACACGTCTAGTAGCATGAATAGTAGCTCAAAATAGCAAATCAGGACAGACTTCTGTATGCATATAAGTAAAATAATTCATTCTGATTATGGTTATAGTAGATTGCTGCTGTTTTCAATGTCTTATTGATTATATTTGTAGTAGTAGAAGAAGTATTGTTCATAGTTCTTCAGAAGATGAGGCATTGTTGTCAAAATCTGATCTGCTGCTTTGTATTCCAGAACTACAGAAATAAACTCCTTTTTACTCTCTGTGGTGGAAAAAGAGTCCCAAATTTATCAGGTTACACTGCAATCTTAATATTAGCCCCTTCCCACCGTCCCCTTCCGGCCCTAAAGACTTCTAAAAGCCGGGAGGCGGGCATTGGGGTCATGTGACCACTTTGATTGGCTGTCACAGCAGTCACATGATCGGAAAGCTCCCATTCTATGCCCAAGCATGCATCGGGAGCATACTGATCCCCACCGGTTATCATGCAGGAAATGTGCAGGGAGTGTGCAGGTAATGTGCAGGGAGTGTGCTGGGAGTGTGCGGGGACTGTGCTGGGAGTGTGCAGGGAGTGTGTGGGGAGTGTGCTGGGAGTGTGTGGAAAGTGTGCTGGGAGTGTGCTGGGTGCTTGCGGGGAGCGTGCTGGGTGTGTGCGGGGAGTGTGCTGGGAGTATGCAGGGAGTGTGCAGGTTGAGTGTGCAGGGAGTGTGCTGAAAGTGTGCAGGGAGTGTGCTGGGAGTGTGCAGGGAGTGAGCGTTGAGTGTGCTGGGAGTGTGCGGGGAGTGTGCAGGGAGTGTGCTTGGAGTGTGCTGGGAGTGTGCTTGGAGTGTGCAGGGAGTGTGCAGGGAGTGTGCTGGGAGTATGCAGGGAGTGTGCAGGTAGAGTGTGCAGGTGGAGTGTGCAGGTGGAGTGTGCAGGGAGTGTACAGGGAGTGTGCAGGGAGTGTACAGGGACTGTGCAGGGACTGTGCAGGGAGTGTGCGGGGAGTGTGCTGGGAGTATGAGAGAGTGTGCAGGTAGAGTGTGCAGGTAGAGTGTGCAGGTGGAGTGTGCAGGTGGAGTGTGCAGGTGGAGTGTGCAGGGAGTGTGCAGGGAGTGTACAGGGACTGTGCAGGGAGTGTGCGGGGAGTGTGCTGGGAGTATGAGAGAGTGTGCAGGTAGAGTGTGCAGGTAGAGTGTGCAGGTGGAGTGTGCAGGTGGAGTGTGCAGGGAGTGTGCAGGTAGAGTGTGCAGGTGGAGTGTGCAGGGAGTGTGCAGGGAGTGTACAGGGACTGTGCAGGGAGTGTGCGGGGAGTGTGCTGGGAGTATGAGAGAGTGTGCAGGTAGAGTGTGCAGGTGGAGTGTGCAGGTGGAGTGTGCAGGGAGTGTGCAGGTGGAGTGCGCAAGTAGAGTGTGCAGGTGGAGTGTGCAGGGAGTGTGCAGGGAGTGTACAGGGACTGTGCAGGGAGTGTGCGGGGAGTGTGCTGGGAGTATGAGGGAGTGTGCAGGTAGAGTGTGCAGGTGGAGTGTGCAGGGAGTGTGCTGGAAGTGTGCAGGTGGAGTGTGTAGGTGGAGTGTGTAGGTGGAGTGTGCAGGGAGTGTACAGGGAGTGTGCAGGGAGTGTAGAGGGACTGTGCAGGGACTGTGCAGGGAGTGTGCGGGGAGTGTACTGGGAGTATGAGGGAGTGTGCAGGTAGAGTGTGCAGGTGGAGTGTGCAGGTGGAGTGTGCAGGGAGTGTGCTGGAAGTGTGGAGGGAGTGTGCGGGGAGTGTGCGGGGAGTGTGCTGGGAGTATGCAGGGAGTGTGCAGGTAGAGTGTGCAGGTAGAGTGTGCAGGTGGAGTGTGCAGGGAGTGTGCAGGTGGAGTGTGCAGGTGGAGTGTGCAGGGAGTATACAGGGAGTGTGCAGGGAGTGTAGAGGGACTGTGCAGGGACTGTGCAGGGACTGTGCAGGGAGTGTACTGGGAGTATGAGGGAGTGTGCAGGTAGAGTGTGCAGGTGGAGTGTGCAGGTGGAGTGTGCAGGGAGTGTGCTGGAAGTGTGGAGGGAGTGTGCGGGGAGTGTGCGGGGAGTGTGCTGGGAGTATGCAGGGAGTGTGCAGGTAGAGTGTGCAGGTAGAGTGTGCAGGTGGAGTGTGCAGGGAGTGTGCAGGTGGAGTGTGCAGGTGGAGTGTGCAGGTGGAGTGTGCAGGGAGTGTACAGGGAGTGTGCAGAGAGTGTAGAGGGACTGTGCAGGGACTGTGCAGGGACTGTGCAGGGAGTGTGCGGGGAGTGTACTGGGAGTATGAGGGAGTGTGCAGATAGAGTGTGCAGGTGGAGTGTGCAGGTGGAGTGTGCAGGGAGTGTGCTGGGAGTGTGCAGGGAGTGTGCAGGGAGTGTGCTGGGAGTGTGCTGGGAGTGTGCTGAGAGTGTGCTGGGACTGTGTGGGGAGTGTGCAGGGAGTGTGGAGGGAGTGTGCGGAGAGTGTGCAGGGAGTGTGCAGGGAGTGTGCTGGGAGTATGCAGGGAGTGTGCAGGTGGAGTGTGCAGGTAGTGTGCTGGAAGTGTGCAGGGAGTGTGCTGGGAGTGTGCGGGGAGTGTGCAGGGAGTGTGCTGGGAGAGTGCAGGGAGTGTGCTGGGAGTGTGCTGAGAGTGTGTTGGGACTGTGCAGGGAGTGTGCTGGAAGTGTGCTGGGAGTGTGCAGGGAGTATGCAGGGAGTGTGCGGGGAGTGTGCTGGGAGTATGCAGGGAGTGTGCAGGTAGAGTGTGCAGGTGGAGTGTGCAGGTGGAGTGTGCAGGGAGTGTGCTGGAAGTGTGCAGGAAGTGTGCAGGGAGTGTGCAGGTGGAGTGTGCAGGGAGCGCACGCCTGCTCGGCTTTAAGGCCCCCCTGCCGAATAACCACACATATACATACTGTTGCGGGAAGGGATTTATATATACTCACTGGCCACTTTATTAGGTCCCCCTTGCTAGTAACGGGTTGGACCCCCTTTATTAGGTACATCTCACTAGTAGGGATGAGCTGAACACCCCCTGGTTCGGTTCGCACCAGAACCTGCGAACGGACCGAAAATTTGTACGAACGTTAGAACCCCATTGACGTCTATGGGACTCGAACGTTCGAAATCAAAAGTGCTCATTTTAAAGGCTTATTTGCATGGTATTGTCCTAAAAAGGGTTTGGGGACCCGGGTCCTACCCCAGGGGACATGTATCAATGCAAAAAAAACTTTTTAAAACGGCCGTTTTTTCGGGAGCAGTGATTTTAATGATGCTTAAAGTAAAAAAAAAAAAAAAGTGAAATATTCCTTTAAATATTGTACCTGAGGGGTGTCTATAGTATGCCTGTAAAGTGGAGCGTGTTTCCCGTGCTTAGAACAGTCCCTGCACAAAATGTCATTTTTAAAGGAAAAAAAGTAATTTCAAACTGCTTGTGGCTTTAATGTAATGTCGGGTCCTGGCAATATGGATGAAAATCAGTGAGACAAACGGCATGGGTACCCCCCAGTCCATTACCAGGCCCTTTGGGTCTTGTATGGATATTAAGGGGAACCCCGCACCCAAATTAAAAAACGGAAAGGCGTGGGCCCCCCAGGCCCTATATACTCTGAACAGCAGTATACAAGCGGTGCAAACAAGACAGGGACTGAAGGTTTGTTGTTAAGTAGAATCTGTTTGTAATTTTGAACTGGTACGTTTTTAAAGTGTAGCTCCAGCCAAAATATCTGTTTTTAAGCTTTTTGGAAAACATAGGGAAGGGTTATCACCTCTGTGACATTTGTTTTGCTGTCTGTGCTCCTCTTCAGAAGATTTCACCTCACTTTCTGTCACAATGACAAATGTTTTTTGAAAATTTGGGGTTTTTAGTGAAACAAGGATTGGTGATAAAGCATCAGTGGAAAGGAGAAAAGTTTTTCCCATATTGACTCTTACAGGAGAGAACTTCCCTTCCTAGGGGTAGATTTCATCTCACTTCCTGTTGTCTCCTTCCGTTTGCAAGTAGGAGTCGTTTGTAAGTTGGATGCTTGAAAGTAGGGGCCAGCCCTATATACTCAGCAGAAATTTGGGCCTTAGGTGTTGTTGTGACCTCAACACTGTAAGCCCTCACAGGGCCCTGCTGTGAAATATTAGATCAAGAATTGTAATTACAAGCCCCTGTTGAACAGGGCCAGAAAAATTGGGCCTTAGGCACTGGTGCTGGTGCCACAACACTGCAACCCCTCACAGACACTCTAGTTGGAACGCAGGAACGAGCCCTACTGCAAAGTATTGCATCAAAAATTGTAATTACACGCCCCTTTTAAACAGGGGCTGAAAAATTGGGCCTTAGGCACTGGTGGCGGCGCCCACAACCAAAAATGTTCTTACAAGCTATCAGCGTGATCATTGAAGAGGAAGAGGATAGTTACTCAGGTAGTCACTCAGCATCAGCATAGGCAGTCTTTGAACGGATCTGAGATTTCAAAAAAAATTATTCGGTTACATCAGCATCAGGTGCTTGGTAGCTGGTGGTGATCCAAAACTGATTCATTTTTATGAAGGTCAGTCGATCGACCGAGTCGGTGGACAGACACACCCTGTGATCAGTTACAAAGCCTCAAGCAGCACTGAATGTGCGTTCTGAAAGAACGCTGCATGCAGGACAGGCCAGTAGCTCAATTGCATACTGTGCAAGCTCTGGCCAGTGATCCATCCTCAAGACCCAGTAACCCAGAGGATTTTCGGTGGGAAAGGTGTCCAAGTCAGACCTTGCCCCTAGGTATTCCTGCACAATGTAAAACAGACGCTGGCGATGGTTGCTGGAACCAATCATACCTTGGGGCTGCGGACTATAAAATTGTCTGAACGCATCGGTCAGACGGCCACCTTCACCGCTCCTTCTTTGACTGACCGAAGCCTCAGCAACACATTGTCCAGAAACAGGAGTTTGTAACCTCCCAGTCTCTGGGAACGCGTTGCACAGACCTTTCTGTGAGGTCTCGCGGAGATGTTTCATCCTCTGCTCCCTCTGCGATGGCAAGATAAGGTCCGCAACCTTACCCTTGTAACGTGGATCAAGGAGGGTTGCCAGCCAGTATTGGTCCTTCTCCTTGATACCACGAATACGAGGATCCTTACGCAGGCTTTGCAGGATCAGGGAGGCCATGCAGCATATGTTTGCTGAGGCATTTGGTCTGGAGTCCTCTGGGTCACTAAGGACGACATGGTCCGCAGCCACCTCCTCCCAGCCACGTACAAGTCCATGTGTTTCTTGGGACTGATCACTTAAAGACTGCTGCTGATGCTGAGTGCCAGGCTCCACCTCCATACTGACACAATCTTCCTCCTCCTCCTCCTCTTCCTGTGTGATCGGCGGGCACACAGGAACACTGTCTGGATAAAGGGGGCCTTGAGAGCTAAGGAAGTCCTCCTCTTCCTGCCTCTGTTCTGCCTCAAGTGCCCTTTCCATTATTCCACGCAGCTTGTGCTCCAACAGGTGGACAAGGGGGACAGTGTCACTGATACATGCACTGTCACTGCTCACCATCCTCGTGGCCTCCTCAAATGGTGACAGGACAGTGCATGCATCCCTGATCATAGCCCACTGGCGTGGGGAAAAAAAAACAAGCTCCCCTGACCCTGTCCTGGTGCCATAGTCGCACAGGTACTCATTGATAGCCCTCTGCTGCGTGTGCAGCCTCTGCAGCATGGCCAACGTTGAGTTCCACCTGGTGGGCATGTCACAGATTAGGCAGTTCTTGGGCAGGTTAAATTCCTTTTGGAGGTCTGCCAGCCGAGCACTGGCATTATATGACCGGCGGAAATGCACTCAGACTTTCTTGGCCTGCCTCAGGACATCCTGTAAGCCCGGGTACCTGCCGAAGAACGGCTGCACCACCAAGTTAAGGACGTGAGCCAAACAAGGCACATGGGTCATTTGTCCCTGTCGGAGGGCGGAGAGGAGGTTGGTATCATTGTCACAAACCACCATTCCTGTCTTAAGTTGGCGTGGTGTCATCCACTTCTGAACCTTCCCCTGCAGAGCTGACAGAACCTCTGCCCCAGTGTGGCTCCTGTCCCCCAAGCACACCAGCTCAAGCACCGCATGGCATTTTTTGGCCTGCGTACTTGCGTAGCCCCTTGAACGCCTACGGAGCACCGCTGGTTCCGAGGACAAAGCACAGGAAGAGGCCATGGAGGAAGAAGAAGAGGAGGGGGTGGAGGAGAGAGGTGTGTCACAATCATTAGTAGTGGCATTTTGGTGGTGTAGTGGCAAAACAACCTCCAACACTACTGCACCTTGTCCTACATCCTTCCCAGCTTCCAGCAGAATCACCCAATGTGCAGTGAAACTTAGGTAACGTCCCTGTCCATGCCTGCTGGACCATGAGTCAGCGGTAATATGCACCTTACAGCTGACCGCCCTGTCCAGCGAGACATGGACATTGCCTTCCACATGCCGGTAGAGTGCCGGAATCGCCTTCCGTGAGAAAAAGTGGCCTTTGGGTACCTGCCACTGAGGAACGGCACATTCCACAAACTCACGGAAGGGGGCAGAGTCTACCAACTGAAAAGGCAGCAGTTGAAGTGCTAGCAATTTTGCTAAGCTAGCATTCAACCGCTGGGCATGTGGATGGCTGGGAGCGAACTTCTTTCGGCAGTGCAGCAGCTGGGGCAGGGAAATCTGCCTGGTACAATCTAAAATCGGTGTACCGAAAGCAGATTGCCCACAAGTACTTGGCTGTGACACACCTAATTCTACACCTTCATTCCTCTCAGTGCAGGTCTCAGAGAGGACTGAAGGTATAGTGGGGTTGGAGATCTCAGCTGATGAGGAGAGGTCCTCTTTGTTCTTTGGTGTGGGTCTTTTAGATACGCCAGGTCAACATATGTCTGGTCAAGCATGTGGTGCCCAAGCGGGAGATGTTTTGGCCACGCGAGATACGCTTTTGTTGCAAATAGCAGCGGTGCGATCTGATGCACTCGTCTCAAAAAAGGCCCACACCAAAGAACTTTTTGAATAACATGCAGAGACAGCAGTGCCCTGCACATGCGGAGCTTTGGGGTGTGATGCAGTCAGTGTGCTGCCCTTAGGCTGGCCCCTGGAGGGCATCCTGCCTCTTTGGTGATGTGCCTCCTCCTCCTCTCTCCTATCAGGCACCCATGTTGAGTCAGTGACCTCATCATCCCCTCCCTCCTCATCACTGGAGCAAACCTGGCAGTATGCTGCAGCAGGGGGAGCATGACTGCCAGATTGCTGGGAAGGAGTCACTGATGTTATTGAGCTGAGGGAAGAGGCCGCGTTGGCAGCTGCTTTGCCAGACAAAGTACCCAGAGCATGGGTGAGAGAGGATGAGGAGGATGAGGATGGCTTGGTCATCCACTCGACCAAGTCTTCCGCATGTTGCGGCTCAACGCGGCCAGCTGCCGAAAAAAAGGCCAAGCGTGTCCCACGGCCACGTGCTGATGAGGATGCACCGTCTCCACGACCAGCACTGTTGCCTCTAGACACAGAGCCTGCTTGCCCTCTTTTAAATATATATATATATATATATATATATATATATATATATATATATATATATGTACTGATACTGCAGCTAGCAAAATCGACTGCCTGCCTGTAGTATGAGAACACCTCCAACCTTCTACAGGTAACTTTAGCTGAACACTGTGCAGAGCTCGCACTACACTAACTTGTAGCTTATTTAGCTGCCTGCGGTAGCGATAGGATCAGGAAAACACCACCATCCTTCTACAGGTAGCTTTAGCTGAACATTGTGCAGAGCTCGCAAAAAACTAACTTGTAGCTTATTTAGCTGCCTGCGGTAGTGATAGGATCAGGAAAACACCACCAACCTTCTACAGGTAACTTTAGCTGAACACTGTGCATAGCTCGCACTACACTAACTTGTAGCTTATTTAGCTGCCTGAGGTAGTGATAGGATCAGGAAAACACCACCAACCTACTACAGGTAGCTTTAGCTGAACACTGTGCAGAGCTCGCACTACACTAACTTGTAGTTTTAGCTGAACACTGTGAGGAGGACGCACTACACTAACTTGTAGCTTTAGCTGAACACTGTGCAGAGGTCGCATTACACTAACTTGTAGTTTTAGCTGAACACTGTGAGGAGGACGCACTAACTAACTTGTAGCTTATTTAGCTGCCTGCGGTAGTGATAGGATCAGGAAAACACCACCAACCTTCTACAGGTAGCTTTAGCTGAACACTGTGCAGAGCTCGCACTACACTAACTTGTAGTTTTAGCTGAACACTGTGAGGAGGACACACTACACTAGCTTGTAGCTTTAGCTTAACACTGTTCAGAGGACGCACTACACTAACTTGTAGCTTTAGCTGAACACTGTGCAGAGGTCGCACTACACTAACTTGTAGCTTTAGTTGAACACTGGGCAGAGGTCGCACTACACTAACTTGTAGCTTTAGCTGAACACTGTGCACTACACTAACTTGTAGTTTTAGCTGAACACTGTGCAGAGGTCACACTAAACTAACTTGAAGCTTTAACTGAACACTGTGAGGAGGACACACTACACTAACTGTAAATAGTCTAGCTGCCTGACTGTGGTACTAATAGGATCAAAAGAACACCAGCAAATTTCTTCAGGTAGCTGTAAATACTGTAACAAGACAAGCCTGCCTGTCAGTAGGAAGATAACAGGAACAGATCTAGCTAAACTGAACACAGTGTATATATATATATATATATATATATATATATATATATATATATATATATATATATATATATATATATATATATATATATATATATATATATATATATATATACACAACACCTGGGATGCATATATATATATATACACAATACACTGTAAGTGCAGCTAACTCAGTGACTGTCCTGCCTAATCTATCTAACTTAAATCAAATGACACTGTCTCTCTGTCTATCTATCTCAACGCCGAAACACACACTACACAGGGCCTGCCGTGCAGGCGGCCTTATATAGTGTGGGGCGTGTACTAAATCCCCTGAGCCATAATTGGCCAAAGCCACCTTGGCTTTGGCCAATTACGGCTCTCTGTTCAGACGGCGCTGTGATTGTGATCATCAGCCAGCAATGCACTGCGATGCCGCAGTGAATTATGGGCCGTGACGCGCCACACGAATTTGGCACGAACGGCCTATATCGTTCGCAATTCGGCGAACGGGCAAACAGACGATGTTCGAGTCGAACATGGGTTCACCTCGAACACAAAGCTCATCCCTACTTACTAGTAGTGGGTTGGACCCCTTTTATTAGGTCCCCCTTGCTAGTAATGGGTTGGACCCCTTTATTAGGTACACATCACTAATAGCGGGTTGGACCCCCTTTATTAGGTCCCCCTTTCTAGTAGCAGGTTGGACCCCCTTATTAGGTCCCCCTTGCTAGTAGCGGGTTGGACCCCCTTTATTAGGTAAACCTTGATAGTAGCAGGTTGGACCCCTTTATTAGGTACATCTTGCTAGTAGGGGGTTGGACCCTCTTTATTAGGTTCCCCTTGCTAGTAGTGGGTTGGACTCCCCTTATTAGGTACACCTTACTAGTAGCGGGTTGGACCCCCTTTATTAGGTACACCTTGCTAGTAGCGGGTTGGACCCCCTTTATTAGGTACACCTTACTAGTAGCGGGTTGGACCCCCTTTATTAACTACATCTTGCTAGTAGCAGGTTGGACCCTCTTTATTAGGTCCCCATTGCTAGTAGCAGTAGTAGCAGTAGTAGCTTTGACCTTCATTCTTGGTGGCATAGACACAACAAGGTGTTGGAAACATTTCTCAGAGATTTTCCTCCATAGTGATATGATAACATCACACATTTGCTGCAGATTTGTCAGCTGCTCATCCATGATGCCAATCTCCCATTCCACCTCATCCCAAAGGTGCTCTATTGGATGAGATGTGGTGAGTGTGGAGGCCATTGGAGTACAGGGACCTCATTGTCCAGTGGTGAGATGATTGGAGCTTTGTGACATGGTGCATTATCCTGCTGGAAGGAGCCATCAGAAGATGGGGACACTGTAGTCATAAAGAGATGGACATGGTCAGCAACAATACTCAGGTAGGCTGTGGTGATTAAACCCCATCCCCCACACCATTACACCCCCACCACCAGCCTGAACTGGTGATATCCCATCCCCCACACCATTACACCTCCACCACCAGCCTGAACTGGTGATACCCCATCCCCCACACCATTACACCCCCACCACCAGCCTGAACCGGTGATATCCCATCCCCCACACCATTACACCCCCACCACCAGCCTGAACCGGTGATATCCCATCCCCCACACCATTACACCCCCACCACCAGCCTGAACCGGTGATACCCCATCCCCAACACCATTACACCCCCACCACCAGCCTGAACCGGTGATACCCCATCCCCCACACAATTACACCCCCACCACCAGCCTGAACTGGTGATATCCCATCCCCCACACAATTACACCCCCACCACCAGCCTGAACTGGTGATACCCCATCCCCCACACCATTACACCCCCACCACCAGCCTGAACCAGTGATATCCCATCCCCCACACCATTACACCCCCACCACCAGCCTGAACTGGTGATACCCCATCCCCCACACCATTACACCCCCACCACCAGCCTGAACCAGGGATAGCCCATCCCCCACACCATTACACCCCCACCACCAGCCTGAACCGGGGATATCCCATCCCCCACACCATTACACCCCCACCACCAGCCTGAACCGGTGATACCCCATCCCCCACACCATTACACCCCCACCACCAGCCTGAACCGGTGATACCCCATCCCCCACACCATTACACCCCCTCCACCAGCCTGAACCGGTGATACCCCATCCCCCACACCATTACACCCCCACCACCAGCCTGAACCGGTGATATCCCATCCCCCACACCATTACACCCCCACCACCAGCCTGAACCGGTGATATCCCATCCCCCACACAATTACACCCCCACCACCAGCCTGAACCGGTGATACCCCATCACCCACACCATTACACCCCCACCACCAGCCTGAACCGGTGATACCCCATCCCCCACACCATTACACCCCCACCACCAGCCTGAACCGGTGATATCCCATCCCCCACACCATTACACCCCCACCACCAGCCTGAACCGGTGATATCCCATCCCCCACACAATTACACCCCCACCACCAGCCTGAACCGGTGATACCCCATCACCCACACCATTACACCCCCACCACCAGCCTGAACCGGTGATACCCCATCCCCCACACCATTACACCCCCACCACCAGCCTGAACCGGTGATACCCCATCCCCCACACAATTACACCCCCACCACCAGCCTGAACTGGTGATATCCCATCCCCCACACCATTACACCCCCACCACCAGCCTGAACTGGTGATACCCCATCCCCCACACCATTACACCCCCACCACCAGCCTGAACCAGGGATAGCCCATCCCCCACACCATTACACCCCCACCACCAGCCTGAATCGGGGATATCCCATCCCCCACACTATTACACCCCCACCACCAGCCTGAACTGGTGATATCCCATCCCCCACACCATTACACCCCCACCACCAGCCTGAACTGGTGATACCCCATCCCCCACACCATTACACCCCCCACCACCAGCCTGAACCGGTGATATCCCATCCCCCACACCATTACACCCCCACCACCAGCCTGAACCAGGGATAGCCCATCCCCCACACCATTACACCCCCACCACCAGCCTGAATCGGGGATATCCCATCCCCCACACCATTACACCCCCACCACCAGCCTGAACCGGTGATACCCCATCCCCCACACCATTACACCCCCACCACCAGCCTGAACCGGTGATACCCCATCCCCCACACCATTACACCCCCACCACCAGCCTGAACCGGTGATGACCCATCCCCCACACCATTACACCCCCACCACCAGCCTGAACCGGTGATATCCCATCCCCCACACCATTACACCCCCCACCACCACCAGCCTGAACCGGTGATATCCCATCCCCCACACCATTACACCCCCACCACCAGCCTGAACCGGTGATACAAGGCAGGATGGATCCATGCGGCAAATTCTGACCCCAACATCTGAATGTCGCAGCTGAAGTCCAGACTCATCAGACCAGGCTACGTTTTTACAATCTTCTCTTGTCCAATTTTGGTGATCCTGTGCCAATTGTAGCCTCAGTTTCCTGTTCTTAGCTGACAGGAGTGGCACCCGGTATGGTCTTCTGCTGCTGTAGCCCATCTGCTACAAGGTTGGATGTGTTGTGCGGTCAGAGATGGTATTCTGCATACCTTGGATGTAACGAGTGGTTATTTGAGCTACTGTTGTCTTTCTATCATCTGGAACCAGTCTGCCCCATTCTCCTCTGACATCAACAAGGCATTTTCCTCCACACAACTGCCGCTCACTGGATATTTTCTCTTTTTCCCACCATTCTCTGTAAACCCGAGAGATGGTTGTGTGGGAAAATCCCAAGAAATACTCAGACCGGCCCGTCTGCCACCAACAACCATGCCACGTTCAAAGTAACTTTGATGCTCGGTTTGAACTTCAGCAAGTCATCTTCACCACGTCTAGATGCCTAAATGCATTGAGTTGCTGCCATGTGATTGGCTGATTACCAATTTGTGTTACCAAGCAACTGAACAGGTGTACCTAATAAAGTTACCGGCAGCTTGAATCATGGCACCACATCCTGAATACTATAGGGAAAACTGGAAAACAATTCCTGGGACTTTTCAGGTGCTGCAATGGTGTAGTCCTCATACCACCATCAATTCTAAAACTCTATTCGGGTCCCTATTCACCATTGCTGCACAATAACCATAAACAGTCAGTAATAACACTGCCAATCCACATACAATCCCACAGCACCCCACCAATCGACATTTTACAAATTCGTAAATTTGAAAATTCAAAATCTGAAAATTCAAAAATTCAGCAATTTGTAAAGTCGAAAACCAAAAATTTTGAAAATTGATCAATTCGTAAATTCAAAAACCAAAAGATTTGAAAATCCATCAATTCTTAAAATT
The DNA here is from genome assembly GCA_037953035.1 of Aquarana catesbeiana. Taxonomy (NCBI): domain Eukaryota; kingdom Metazoa; phylum Chordata; class Amphibia; order Anura; family Ranidae; genus Aquarana; species Aquarana catesbeiana. The sequence goes on along the minus strand of JBBHAA010001355.1, from coordinate 729,894 downwards.
CGAAAACCAAAAAAATTGAAAATCCATCAACTCGGAAATTTGAAAACCAAAAAATTAGAAAATTCATCGATTCGGAAATTCGAAAACCAAAAATTTAAAATAATAACTAACTAATAACAACTAAATATTAAATTATAGGTATTTGGATTTCCTTTCAAATTTGGCGGTTAGTGAAGAATTTATCCGAAGTTACGAATTATCTGAAATAACAAATGCCGTATCTAAACTAATGGAACGTAACACTCTAATAATAATAACAATAATAATAATAATAATAATAAAACCTTGTTATTATTATTATTAATTTGTTCCATTCCATTTGTTTAGATGTGGCAATTGTTATTTCGGATAATTCGTAACTTCAGATACATTTGTATTTGTTACGTTCACAAACAGCCAAATTTGAAAGGAAATTCCAATACCTATAATTTAATAGTTAGTTATTATTAGTTAGTTATTATTTCAACGTAACAAATTAATAATAAATAATAATACAAAGTTTTATTATTAATTTGTTACGTTCTATTTGTTTAGATACAGCATTCATTATTTCGGATAATTCGTAACTTCAGATAAATTTGTACTCGTTACGCTCACTAACAGCCAAATTTGAAAGGAAATTCCAATTCCTATAATTTAATAATTATTAATAGTTAAGTTATTATTAGTTAGTTATTTTTTCAGATTTTCTAACTTTTGGGTTTTCGGATTTTCGAAATTTTCTAATTTATGAATTTACGAATATTCAAGTTTACGAATATTCTGAAAAATTTGTTAAATGGTTTTCTTTAATATGGATATTTCCGAATTAACGGATTTGTCGAAATTTGTTAAAAAACAAATTTGGAACAAAAGGAATTGCACGTGTGGAGTACCATATATAGACCATCACGATACATCCAGCAATATCATTTGCACTAAAAAGCAAAAGAAACAAAAATGGAATGCAGATCAAATAAGTACTCCTATTAAAGAAAATCAACAATGGGAGCCTCCGTAGATCATTCCTCCGGTGCAAAACTAGGAGGAATCTAAGAGTAAATCCACAAGGTATATATTGAATCTTACATAGGGAGTACTCCCGGGATTCCTAGCCTTCCAGCTACCAAGTCCAGTGGGCAAAGCCCAGGGGTATCTCACCAGGCTGACTACATTTTATCGAACTTAGCCGGGCAGCCCCTATGTTGGTAAACAATACATTCCAGCCTTAAAGTGCGCCCCATCTGTTTAATCCATTCACTAATGGTGGGCAGTACAGGTACATCTTCAAAAAAATTATAATATCAATAAAAAGTTAATTTCACTAATTCAATTCAAAAAGTGAAACTCCGATATTATATATAGATGTGTTACACACAGAGTGATATATTTCAAACATTTCTTTCTTTGAATTTTGATGATTTGGGCTTACAGCTAGTGACAACCCAAAATTCAGTATCTCAGAAAATTTGATTTATTACATAAGCACAATAAAAAAAAAAGAATTTTAATACAGAAATGTTGCGGCGTGGCATGGAGGAGATCAGCCTGTGGCACTGCTGAGGTGTTATGGAAGCCCAGGTTGCTTTGATAGCGGCCTTCAGCTTGTCTGCGTTGTTGGGTCTAGTGTCTCTCATCTTCCTCTTGACAATTCCCCACAGATTCTCTATGGGGTTTAGGTCAGGTGAGTTTGCCGGCCAATCAAGCACAGTGTTCCCATGATCATGTGACCAGGTATTGGTAGTTTTGGCAGTGTGGGCAGATGCCAAGTCCTGCTGGAAAATGAAATCAGCATCTCCATAAAGCTGGTCAGCAGAGGGAAGCATGAAGTGCTCTAGAATTTCCTGCTAGAGGGCTGTGCTGAATTTGGACTTGATAAAACACAGAGGACCAACACCAGCAGATGACACGGCTCCCCAAATCATCACTGACTGAGGGACCTTTACACTGGACCTCATGCAACTTGGATTCTGTGCCTCTCCACTCTTCCTCCAGACTCTGGGACCTTGATTTCCAAATGAAATGAAAAATTTTCCACAGTCCTTGATGATGTCCCATCACTTATAAATTTTGTTACATGATCAAATTAAAGAGTTCCTATAATGACGTTCTATTTTCTATTGTTACAAATCACATAGAACATACCATCTATGTTCTATATTTCAATAATTGAGATATGGGAAAACCACAAATATTGGGTAAGTCTAGTCTTTATTGATCACAAATGGTTCACAAAAACTTTGTGGCTAAAGACTCTCCAGGGCACTCTGTCTTATAGAGAGCTGACTTGATGTCTACACGAGGACAGCCTTCAGATTCTGGGTCCACTATGTCTAAATTGACAACAACCCTAGACATAGTGGACCCAAAATCGGAAGGCTGTCCTTTAGACAGCTCATTTGATGCCACCTAATCTCTTGGGATGGTCTCCCATGTAAAAAGTAAGGGTAGAAGTAATGGTGGAGTGCTGAACACAAAATTCAAAGACTGTCCTTATAGAAGACACAGAATTCAAAAGTTGTTCTCCACTTAAATATAGTGGACCCAAAATCTAAAGACTGACCTCTGTTTAGACATAGAGTCAGCTATCTATATAGCAAAGTACCCCAAATGGTCTTTGGACCCCAAATTTGAAGGCTGTCCTCGATTTAGACCTAGTGGACTCAGCAGCCTTCATCTTTGGATTTTGTGTCCAATATGTCTAAATTGAGGAAAGCCTTAGCCATAGTGGACCCAAAATCCAAAGGCTGTCCTCAATTTAGACCTAGAGTTAGCTTTCTACAAGTCAAAGTACCCTGAAGGGTCCAGGGACCCAAAATCCAAAAGCAGTTCTGAATTTAGACATAGTGGACTCAAAATCCAAAATTGAAGATGGCTACAGAGTCCAATATGTCTAAAATGAGGACTACCTTCAAATTTGACACCCAACAACCCTTTGGAGCACATTACTTCTTTAAATGGCTGACTATGTCTAGGGTAGTCCTCAGATTTTGGGTCCACTATGATTAAGATGAGGACAACTTTCAAATTTTGTGTCTTCCATGAGGACATTCTTTGAATTTTGGGTCCAGCACTCTACTAACACTTCTACCCATGGTTTTTACATGGGAGATCTCTGTGCCCTTCAAGGGTTTAGGTGGCATCAAATATGGTGAACTCCACCATAGACTTCAGGGATACTGGGTGCTCTTGGTGAAGAGGACCTGTCTTTGCTTTAATCATCCAATCCTGGGTAGAGGAATTTCTTTTGGTCCTAATCCTCTGTGTATGATTGGTGTGGGAATTGAACGCAGGTGAATTTCTTTAATAGAAAGAAACTATAGAAAGATACTCCTTTACAAAACTGCTCTATAAGGAGAATCGGGGGGCTTCAGTAACCAAAACTGCAGTGTTTATCCTCATGACACATCACAGGAAGCACCTCCATGGTTAACAGAGGACAGAATTAAAATTAGACTTGTAAAACCTAATATTAATAGATCACTGGGACCAGATGGCTTGCACCCGAGGGTACTTAGGGAACTCAGTCAAGTAATTGCCAGATCATTGTTCCTATTTTTTACTGACAGTCTACTGACTGGAATAGTACCAGCTGATTGGAGAAAAGCGTATGTAGCACCAATATTTAAAAAGGGCCCAAAATACATACCTGGGAATTACAGACCAGTTAGCCTAACATCAATAGTATGCAAGCTCTTGGAGGGGATGATAAGGGACTATTTACAAGATTTTAGTAATGAAAACGGTATCATTAGCAGTAATCAGCATGGATTCATAAAGAATTGTTCTTGCCAAACCAATCTATTAACCTTCTATGAGGAAGTGAGTTGTCATCTAGATAAAGGAAGGCCCGTAGACATGGTGTATCTGGATTTTGCAAAAGCATTTGACACAGTTCCCCATAAACGTTTACTGTACAAAATAAGGTCCGTTGGCATGGAACATAGGGGGAGTACATGGATTGAAAACTGGCTACAAGGGCGTGTTCAGAGGGTGGTGATAAATGGGGAGTACTCGGAATGGTCAGGGGTGGGTAGTGGGGTTCCCCAGGGTTCTGTGCTGGGACCAATCCTATTTAATTTGTTCATAAACGACCTGGAGGATGGGATAAACAGTTCAATCTCTGTATTTGCGGTAATACTGAGCTAAGCAGGGCAATCACTTCTCCGCAGGATTTGGAAACCTTGCATGAAGATCTGAACAAATTAATGGGGTGGGCAACTACATGGCAAATGAGGTTTAATGTAGAAAAATGTAAAATAATGCATTTGGGTGGCAAAAATATGAATGCAATCTATACACTGAGGGGGGAACCTCTGGGGGAATCTAGGATGGCTCAGCAATGACATGCAATGCCAAGCAGCTGCTAATAAAGCAAACAGAATATTGGCATTAAAAGGGGGATCAACTCCAGAGATAAAACAATAATTCTCCCGCTCTACAAGACTCTGGTCCGGCCGCACCTGGAGTATGCTGTCCAGTTCTGGGCACCAGTCCTCAGGAAGGATGTACTGGAAATGGAGGGAGTACAAAGAAGGGCAACAAAGCTAATAAAGGGTCTGGAGGATCTTAGTTATGAGGAAAGGTTGCGAGCACTGAACTTATTCTCTCTGGAGAAGAGACGCTTGAGAGGGGATATGATTTCAATTTATAAATACAGTACTGGTGACCCCACAATAGGGATAAAACTTTTTTGCGGAAGGTAGATTAACAAGACATGTGGCCACTCACTAAAATTAGAAGAAAAGAGGTTTAACCTTAAACTACGTAGAGGGTTCTTTACTGTAAGAGCGGCAAAGATGTGGAATTCCCTTCCACAGGCGGTGGTCTCAGCGGGGAACATCGATAGTTTCAAAAAACTATTAGATAAGCACCTGAACGACCACAACATACAGGGATATACAAAGTAATACTGACATATAATCACACACATAGGTTGGACTTGATGGACTTGTGTCTTTTGTCAACCTCACCTACTATGTAACTATGTAATATAAATGTAATAGAAGTGTAGAGAGCAGGACGGATGGTTACACTGAAGAGTTTTTTCTATGTGTTAAAGTTGAACTCTGGGCACAAAGTACAATTTGGACCATGTATACATTTATTACAAACCATGAACTGTAATGGTACATGGCACTAGTGTCCAGTTCTGCCTCGATCTGATATTCCTTTAATTCCTGTCCTGTACACCAACACTGGGAGGGTCTAATACACTGACACGCTTCTCCCAGCAATTGTTGATGTATATTCAACAATGAAAGCTGACAACTGATCTGCACCTCCATATAGTAAATATCAATGTATAGGAGAACTGCACTCAGATGACCTCACAAGTTCATGTACAGGTAATACGCTGCTATCAGAGGCTTATTATACCCCAACACCAGGAGCAGCCCTCCTCCATCTCCATCCAAGATTGTGAATTAAGAACTGGAATGTCCTGCTGGTAAATAATGATTGTACTGCCTGACAAACAGGTGAAAAAAGGCTCCACCTCCCTGGATCCCCCTGATCCCCCTCAGGGATCCCCCTGAGGAAGACACATGATTAGCCCTGTGATCCCCCTGAGGAAGACACGTGATTAGCCCTGTGTCGTCACATGTAGGGGAGGAAGGAGATTTGGAGAGGAGTCCAATGCTTAATGCTTTTATAATTTGGTGTGCTGGAAGCACCTAAAATGTGTGAGTACCCTGATGTTATGTTTTCTAAATACATTTTTAAACTAGCGATAATGCACTATCCAGCCTCTTTCTTGTTTTAAAATTGGGGACAACTTCTGTGGATTTTCCGGTGGGATCCTGCTGAGCCAGTTTCACTTAGAGCCCACGAGTGGTTCAACTGCCTATGTGGACCAAACTTAAGTGTGCGGTCACATTGTTGGAGGTGAGCGCGTTCACATGGGGGAGGGGAGCACGTGTGTGAAGTCACCCTCTTCTGATCAGGATTATCATCACTAGAGTCACTTTTTGGACAGTAATACGTATAATACCCCAATTTGCACTTTTGTCTCTGTGGATTGATAAAAATTGGGAGAAAAAAAAATCTTTTTTATTTTGGACACTTGATATTAAGGAATAATACTAAATTTATTTCACCGTGAGCTTGCTTGTTACACACAAAAATATTTTTTTATGTTCATAGTTACATTTTTTAGCAATATTGATTTTCATTGTTTATGGCACTATCTATGCATTTGTAAGGTTAAGTATCACACAGCGCTGCATTTTTCTGTATATATATTTTTTCACAGATTATGGGATTTTGATCAATGCTTAGCAGCTGTGAATTTGCACTTTGTTTCACAGGAATTGTTATACCACACCTGAATCTAGGTTATAACCTCAGGTTACTTTATACCTGACGCTGATTGCAGTCTCAGGTTGCTCTAGAGTAGGGATGAGCCGAACACCCCCCGGTTCGGCTCGCACCAGAACTTGCGAACAGACCAAAACTTTGCACGAACGTTAGAACCCCATTGAAGTCTATGGGACGCGAATGTTCGAAATCAAAAGTGCTCATTTTAAAGGCTAATTTGCATGGTATTGTCCTAAAAAGGGTTTTTTCCTTTTTTCGGGAGCAGTGATTTTAATAATGCATAAAGTCAAACAATAAAAGTGTAATATTCCTTTAAATTTCATACCTGGGGGGTGTCTATAGTATACCTGTAAAGGGGCGCATGTTTCCCGTGTTTAGACAAAGAAAAAAAGTCATTTAAAACTACTCGCAGCTATTAATGAATTGCCCGTCCAACAATACACATAAAAGTTCATTGATAAAAATGGCATGGGAATTCCCCACAGAGGAACCCCCCAAAAAAAAATCACGTAGGGATTCCCCTCAAAATTCATACCAGACCGTTCAGGTCTGGTATGGATTTTAAGGGGAACCCCGCGCCAAAATTTAAAAAAAATTGGCGTGGGGTCCCCCCCAAAAATCCATGCAAAGTACAGAGAGAAGCACACCGCTCCAGGCAAACTCAGGTGCAGGATGGATCAAAGGTGCAGACCTCGGCTCACCACCGTGGAAGACGAACAAGACAAGGAATTGGTCGCACACTGGAACTCCAAATTATCTCGATGTCATCTTTATTGTCAAAAAGGGTCAGACAGATACAGGCAATGGTAGACGTTTCACAAGCGATAGCTTGCTTGTTTACAACCAAAAATCCATACCAGAACCTTATTCGGGTCGCTCTCTCAGACCCCCCTCTTTTCCTGCGGCCTGCCATGTTGCGTGCTCGGATAAGGGTCTGGTATGGATTTTTGGGGGGACACCACGCCAATTTTTTAAAAATTTTGGCACAGAGTTGCCCTTAAAATCCATACCAGACCTAGAGGGTCTGGTATGAATTTTGAGGGGGACCCTTACGTCATTTTTTTTTTTAATTTTGGCACGGGGTTCCCCTTAATATCCATACCAGACCTGAAGGGCCTGGTATGGAATTTAGGGGGACCCCCACGCCAGGTTTTTTTTGTGTATTTTTATGTGTATTGTCAGACCGGCAATTCATTAACCGCTTCCCTACCCGGCCATAGACTAATGACGTCCACAGATGGGATCTCCCATCCTGGGTGGACGTCATATGACGGCCTCGGGTTCGCAGCCGCCTAGGGGGCGCGTTGCTCGGGACCCGGTGTGCCCGGCGGCCGCGATGTCCGCCGGGCACCCGCGATTGCCCGTTAACTGGGCCAGACCTTGGATCTCTGTGTGTAAACACAGAGATCCACGTCCTGTCAGCTCAGAAGAGAGCGATCTGTGTTCCCAGAACAGAGGAACACTGATCGGTCTCCTCCCCTTGTGCGTCCCCTCCCCCTACAGTTAGAAGCATTCCCTAGGAAATACAACATTTAACCCCTCCCCGCCCCCTAGTGGTTAACCCCTTCACTGCCTGTCACATTTACACAGTAATCAATGCAATTTTATAGCATTGATCGCTGTATAAATGTGAATGGTCCCAAAAATGTGTCAAAAGTGTCCGATGTGTCCGACATAATGTCCCAGTCATGAAAAAAAATTGCGATTGCCGCTATTACTAGTAAAAAAAAATAAATAAATAATTTTTTTTTTTAAATGCCATAAATCTATCCCGTATTTTATAGACGCTATAACTTTTGCGCAAACCAATCAATATACGCTTATTGCGTTTTTTTTACCAAAAATATGTAGAAAAATACGTATCGGCCGAAACTGAGGAAAAAATTAGTTTTTTTTTTTTTAAATTGGGATATTTATTATAGCAAAAAGTAAAAAATATTATGTTTTTTTCAAAATTGTCACTCTTCTTTTGTTTATAGCGCAAAAAATAAAAACCACAGAGGTGATCAAATACCACCAAAAGAAAGCTCTATTTGTGGGGGGAAAAAAGACGTCAATTTTGTTTAGGTACAATGTCGCACGACCGCGCAATTGTCGTTTAAAGTGCGACATCGCTGAAAACTAAAAATTGGTCTGAGAAGGAAGGGGGTGAAAATGCCCGGTATTGAACCGGTTAATAGCCGCGAGTAGTTTTAAATGACTTTTATTCCTTTGAAATGTCATTTTGCTGTCAGACTGTTCTAAACACGGGAAACATGCGCCCCTTTACAGGCATACTATAGACACCCCCCAGGTACGAAATTTAAAGGGATATTACACTTTTATTGTTTGACTTTAAGCATTATTAAAATCACTGCTCCTGAAAAAACTGCCGTTTTTAAAACTTTTTTTTGCATTGATCCATGTCCCCTGGGGCAGGACCCAGGTCCCCAAACACTTTTTATGACAATAACTTGCATATTAGCCTTTAAAATTAGCACTTTTGATTTCTCCCATTGACATTTAAAGGGTGATTTGAATTTGCCGTGAACACCCCAAATTGTTCACTGTTCGGAGTTCATCCCTACTCTAGAGTAGCTCACAAGATTTATATATTTTTAAATATTTGTATAAAAACAGAAATTCTTGGTTAGTACTATATACATTGCATTATTACTATACTAAATATTATTATACATTATCATATATTTTTTTATTGCAGGTTATTATTATATATTTTATTACATATTATTATTATTATTATTATTATTATTATTATTAGGCACCTTTCACATGGGCTTTCCGATAAGGTCCGCCTGTCAGTTTTTTAGGTGGACCTGATCAGACCCTTCATTCAGCCCTATGTCCACTGACACCCTTCCCTATCAGATCCAATCCTGTCCGCCAAATCCAGATGGAAGGTGACCTTATTTTCCACCCGTCTGGCGGATCGGATATGAAAACTAATAGGCGCGGGGGCAGGAGGCGGAGCCTAGCAGAGCAGACATGCATTGTTAGAGCTCCACACCGCTGAGGAGAGAAGAGAAGGACAAAGCGGAGCCTGCAGGCTCAAAAGGTATCCATTTGAACCTTTTTGCCCCAGGGAACAAACTGTGAAAGTTTGGGCAGGAAATATGGTACTGGGAGGAAACCGTGGCAGAAATAAAAATCACCTCACAAAGAGCTCACAGGCACTCACTGCAGCTGAAGCAGCTCCAGTCACCTCACAAGATACAGCATCAGGGCGCTCTCACAGACAGAAAATGTCACAGCAAGACTCTCCATTTGAGTCAGATACAGAAAAAATCCTCTCACAAACTTCTCCACAAGCCTCCTCAGTATCCCCAGTAATATTATTACAATTTGAAAAGATGCTTCATAAGGCTTTAAAACAAACCTCAGACCAAATAACAAAAAGCCTAACCAAAGAAATAAGAGAGCTGGGAAACCGCACTGCAGCCTTAGAAATAAAAATGGATGAAATTGAAATTACAACCCAAGAAAATATAACAGAATTGGAACAATTAAAAGAAGAGAATTTAATACTTCAAACTAAGCTCGAAGATTACGAAAATAGAGCCAGACGTTCAAACTTGCGCATAAGGGGAATACCTGAAACTGTGACAGACCTGCAATCTACTATTACTGCTCTATTACAAGAACTAAAGCCAGATATCCCTATTGAACGTTTAGAACTGGACAGAGTACACAGAGCCCTCACAGCCAAAAAGAAAGATGGACCCCCACGTGATATAATCACAAAATTTCATTATTACAGAACGAAAGAACAAATACTAATTGCTGCAAGAGAAAAAAAGGAACTTAATTTTCAAGGACACAATTATCAAATTTTTGCTGACCTATCCCAACTTACTATTACTAAAAGACAATCCATGAAACCCCAACTAATGGAACTGCAACGCCACAACATTATGTATCAATGGGGCTTCCCCTTTTCAGTCAGATTTAACTACCAAGGTACAATTTACAGAAGCAGATCAGCAGATGAACTACAACAAACCCTTTTAAAATTAAATCTGACAGAACCCACAAGCAGCAACACTCCCACACGCAGAAGAATGGCGTCATCTTCACCTTCAGGCAGCACCCAGAAAATTTCAGAACAAAATGGGAATCATCATTCTCACAAAAGAGGCCGTTATGCCACATCATCCATGGACCAAGAAGATTCAATGGACTGACATCCTAATTCCTGATATCTCTTTATTTATTATACTAAGAGATGGTTCTCTATAAAAAACCTATATTTATAACTGAATGTAACTGCATTCTGATAGTCACACACTGTGTGGGATCATGTTACATTCCAGTTATATTTCTTATTACTTCTGATTCATATAGCCTTAGAATATATAAGTGAAATAAGGAAATTCTTGTTCAGTTATATATTATTAGGTAATAACAATAGATTTATTACTTTTTAGGACAAATATGTTCAATAATCCAGAAGTAATGGAAGCTTTTTCTTTCTTTTCTTAAAACAAATATATTATTACCTAACTAGTTCCTAGAATTATGTTTTTGTTTATTCTAATCTGAAGCAATACAACCTCAATTTTATGAGTTAACATATCTAAACAGTTACATATGAATAAAATATGTAATTGTTTACTCTAAAAGGGTTAAAATCCCAAAATAATTCAAACTATCTTCATCAATACCAAAGTTATTAACAGTACCTTTCTAACTGAATTATTTAGCCTAGGGCAAGACTAACCATATACAACCACCCTGGAATAAATAATTTCAACAAAAACTATATTCTGCACTCCAATTAATGAAACATCATTTTGATGTCTTTTGACATAGCACTTCTCTCCTGTAAGCGGAAGATCCGTGTACCCCCATTAGCCCTCCTCATTCTCCCAACCATATTATGTGGGAGTGTGACGAAGGCACTTATTCCCCTGAGAGAGATATTTATTCTCTTTCACGGGTAAATTGTGATTACTTGCAAAAAATAATTTATACAATGTATCATCTAATCTCATATGTTTTTTGTTTACTCTTTACTCCAGAATTCACTGGTTTCTTTTCTATCTATTCATCTCTTCAGTCCACACAGGTTGATCTGCGCAGTCAGCTCTGCATAACAAAAAGTAAGTCAAAACTATTTGATCTATTGCCATGGCACCACTGAATATACTTTCCCTGAATGTTCAGGGAATAAATGTCCCTCAAAAAAGGACCAAAGCCTTCCGTACTTTCCATAACAAGAAGGCTCACATAGTATGCCTCCAAGAAACACACTTCACCAAAGATTCTACTCCAAAATATATTTCTCCTTTTTATCAACAAATTTACACGGCTTCTGCCTGTACCAAACAAAGGGGAACTCTAATTGCATTTCACCGATCCACACCATTCACCTTATCATCAGAAATTAAAGACCCAGAAGGTAGATACCTGATACTCATGGGTTATATAATGGATACAGCAATCACTGTGATTTCCTACTACGCTCCTAACAAACAACCTACACCATTCCTCTCACATATATTACAAGTGATTAATACACACAAAATAGGAACAGTGATAATGTGTGGGGATTCGAACCAGGTCCTCCTCCCATTTCTAGATAAATCACCTTTTACACCATCCAAAATAACCTCTAGATTACCTTTTTCTCAACTTCTTTCCAAATACAATCTGGTAGATTCATGGAGAGAAAGTAACCCAATGAAAAAGAAATTCACTTATTTCTCGCACCCTCATCAAACCTTCACCAGAATAGATCATATTTTTCTAACAATAGGAATGATACCAGAAATTATTGCATCAGATATAATTCCGATTCCGTGGTCTGACCATAATGCAGTATACACTACTATAGCCTCAGCCATACCAAAAGCGCATGACCCAACGTGGTACTTACCGGACATAATGCTCAAACACCCACTACATCAGATGGCCATTGAACAAGCTTTAAAGGAATACATATCAATTAATAATACAACAGACATCTCCCCAATAACACTGTGGGAAGCTCATAAGCCTGTCTTGCGTGGTACAATACAAAGACAAATGGCATTATTTAAACGGGAACGCAAAAATCTAGCAAAAAAACTAGAACTCAATTTTAATGCAGCCTACATATCATTTCAAGATAATCCATCTCAGAGTACAAAATCTCATCTGGAAAAATCTAGATTGGAATACGATCTATTTCTCACTGAGTCAGTTGATAAATCCCTCAAACGCTCCAAACACAATTTCTACATGAATACAAACAAACCAGGTACATATTTGGCTCGGGCATTAAATTCAACTAACAAATCTTTCAAACCAATACGTTTGAAATTATCAAAAAATATTTACACTTGTAATCCAGTTAAAATAGTCCATAAATTTCACTCACATCTCGCAACTTTATACAAGACAAACAATGAATTTAATCCTACAGAGGCTGAATCCTTCTTCTCAAAAATAACCTTACCTGAGTTATCTCAGAATCAAAAAAGCAGTTTGGATGAGCCTATAACTATAGATGAAGTTGCTAACGCCATAAAAGACCTAAAACTTAACAAAAGACCAGGCCCAGACGGCTACTCGGCTTTATACTATAAAACATTCTCAGAAATACTCTCTCCCATTCTCACTGAAACTTTTAACAAACTTCTAGATGGACATTCTTTTCGGCAAAAAACACTAATGGCAATTGTTTGTATGATCCCAAAACCCCTTTCTGATGATACTTCCTGTGTGAATTATCGGCCTATCTCTCTGTTAAACCTTGATATTAAATTATTAGCAAAAATAATAGCAAAACGCCTCAATAGCATTATAGGAAAATTAATACATAGAGATCAAGTAGGCTTCATGCCAAATAGACAGGCAGGCGATGATATACGCAGGGCAGTGTTATTGGCACATATTGCTAAAAAACGGAAAATCCCTTTATGTTTTCTATCTCTCGATATTAAGAGGGCATTTGACACAGTATCCTGGCAATATATGCAATATTCATTACAAAAATGGGGTTTTGGACCCCACTTTTTAACATGGATCAAAGCATTATATAATAAACCCAAAGCCTATATAAAATATGCTGGATACAAATCTGAAGCCTTTAATATCAAAAGAGGTACCCGACAGGGTTGCCCATTATCTCCCTTATTATTTGCCCTTATACTCGAACCCATGGCCCAATACATCAGAACAAACCAAACTATAACTGGCATTGAAGTAGGAGGTATTACACACAAATTATGTATATTTGCAGACGATATATTACTTTTTCTATCATCACCACAGGTCTCTGGTCCTAACTTAATACCAGCTCTTGATGGATTTGCAGCCCTATCCGGCCTTATGATTAATCCTAAGAAATGCCTAGTGCTTAATATTTCACTCACAAACATGGAATTGATCCCGGCTAGGGCTGGACTCCCATTCACATGGGCAGAAAAATCAATCCCATATCTTGGAATTCATTTAACAGCATCTCATTCTGACTTATTCTCAACCAATTATCCTCCTGTATTAAGACAGATCACAAATCTAATAAAACAATGGTCGCAACTTCCTTTATCCTGGATAGGGAAGATTAATGCAATTAAAATGACTATTCTACCCAAATTGCTTTATCTATTCAGAGTCCTCCCTATTCCAATTCCTTCCTATTTTTTGAGAATAGTACAAAAAAGAGCAACTTCGTTTATATGGGGCTCTTCTAAACCACGTATACCTATACACACACTACATCTTCCCAAAAATAAAGGAGGCCTGGGATACCCTAATTTTACTAACTACTACAGAGCAGCACATTTGGCCAGTCTGTCCAAATACCATACAAAACATGAAATCCCATTATGGGTATTTATAGAGGCTTCAGAAAATGACCCTCTATTAATATCAAATTTATTATGGCTTGATCCTAAAGACCGCTTTAAAATTCATAATCCCATAACTAAACACTTCTTATCTCTCTGGGATAAACTAAAAACCAAATATCAGTTACAATCTCCACACAATCCTCTCCTTTCTTTTATCAGAAATCCGGCCTTTTATCCGGCATGGATCTACCCAAATTCTTTTAAAGCTTGGACAACATCAGGCATTCAGACACTAAATGACTTCATAGCATCTAAATCATTCCTTTCATTCCCATCGCTTAGAGAAAAATATGATCTACCAAACTCTGAGATATTTAGATATCTCCAAATCAAAAATTTCTATACACCATTCCTAAAGGGGGATACACCATTATCCCAATTATCCATTTTTGAATCAATCTGTACAAAAGATCCATTTGCTAAAGGTACAATTTCATCACTTTATAATCAATTATATGGAGTAGCAAATCTTAATAGACCCTCTTACGTTCAGAGGTGGGAGGAGGACCTGGGACGAACTTTAGAAGACACGGACTGGTCTAATATATGGCTCACATCTAAGTCATCTTCACCCAACATCTTAGCACTGGAGACAAATTATAAAGTCCTAACTCGCTGGTACCTTGTACCCGCTAGAGTGGCAAAATATTCACCTAATACCTCAACTCTTTGTTTTCGAGAATGCCCAGAAATAGGCACATATTTACACATATGGTGGACGTGCCCAGTAATCCAAACCTTCTGGAAGGAAGTCTTCGTGATTGCATCTAAAATATTTAAAAAAATAATACAACCAGATCCATATTTAACTTTACTTAATCTAAAACCGGAATGGTTAACACTCTCTCAATTCAAACTTATGATCCAACTAATAACGGCTGCAAAACAAACAGTGGCCAAGGCATGGAAATCTCCTACATTGGTACTAGCAGAAACAATTCACAGAATGAATAATACAATGTCCCATGCTAAGATGGTAGCCATCGATCAAAATCAAATTCCAAAATTTGAAAAACTTTGGCATCCTTGGATAAAACAACAGTTCCTGTCAAATTTCAATGACTCTGTCCTGTTGCCATGGTAACAGATTAAATGACTTACAGAGACACCCATTCTAAGGCTTCAAAGAGAACTAAAAAGAATAATAAACTGACGAGCGGGACAACCTTGTGGACCATACCTCTACCTTTCAACCCTTTTTCTTCTTTCTCTTTCCTTTTCTCCACCTTACGATTAAAGCTCATTATCAGAATTTATTTGACCTATATACACTCTACTTGTAAACAATATGTATAGTAGGTATAAATCATTTAAATACCTAAAAAGTAACTAAGGAAATGATATATATCTTTAATTTAGGTTTACGTGAACCCAATGTTTAATATTTTAAATTTCATGATATTTACCTATATAAACCCTACTGTAAAACAATGAGCTTACTTTATAGATCCTTGTAAACTTACTTTATGTATCTTTATGTATCTTTATAACATTGTATACTCAATAAACTTCTTTTGACAAGGAAAACTAATAGGCGCTCCATTTTTATCCGATCTCCCCATAGAGGAGAGCAAGACTCTTACAGGTCCGTCTCTGCACACTGAGGTGAGATGGACCTGTCACCGGCCTGCTCAGCAGAGATCAACTAATTGATCCCCACCAAGCAAACAGAGTCCATCAAAACGGACAAGCCCCTGTGAAAGGGCCCTTACTATTTGTCAAGGTCATCTGAGTCCAGGTGACAGATGCACCCCATTGGGGTATGGAGTGCACCACAAGGTAGTAGACCCTACAGCTGACTGCTGCGGATGGAGCTCTAGGTGATACAGGAGAGCAGGTACTCTGTAGTACCAACACAGATGGTACTGGGAGCTAGAGCATGAGATTTCCCAGGGCACGGAATCTAAGAGCCAGTGGGTGTCCACCAGTGGCCCCTAGTGGTGGGGATGGATTTAGCTGAAGTCTGGATCCAGGTCACGACCCCTAGGGCCTCCCAGCTCATGCTCACAGTAGACTACAGGGAGGTAGAGAGGAAGAAGCAGACTGCGACAACAAAGGATAGTCAGGAGATAGACAAAGGTTGGGGCAACAAGCAGGTTGGGGCAACAAGCCAAGATCTGTAACTGGAATCAGACGTAGAACACACAGCAAGTAGCACACGAAAGCCAAAACACAATATTGATCAGCAGGGCTGACTTGCAGTGCACAGGTTAATATAGAGTTCCCTGATAGGGGCTAGGGTGGAGCCATGCTTTGAGGAGCGATTACTTAAGCAGCCAGGTGAGAGTGGCTGGCCTCTTAAGCTGAACACATGGAGAGGGTAAGCTGACAGACAAACATTAGTGCAGATCCATGACACCATTATTATTATACAAAGTGTACGTTATTCAGATTCTGAGAAAACAAAGAGTTTGCTTTCTCAACCTTAGCCATTTCATTCAAATTTAGCAATTTTCAAAGTCGGACCGACTTGTGTCGGACCAATTAAGACGGCTCTCATAGGAAAACATTGATTTTCAAACGTCATGCAACATGAGCTCCCAATGTCGGAGCGTTTGTCTTACCAGTGTGAACCCAGGCTTAACGAGGAAGGTGAAGTTAAGGTAATTTGGGTGTTTTTTTTAAGGGTACAACAGGCTTTAACTGCTTGTTGACCAGCCGCCGCAGTTTTACTGTGGCAGAATGGCACGGCTGGGCGAAACAACGTTACCTTATGTCGCTTCGCCTTTTGGCCACTGGGGGCAAACGTGCGCAGCATGTGCCCGGAGCCAATGCGAGTGCCCGGCGGGCGCGATGACCGCCGGGCACCCGCGATCACTTGTGACAGAGCAAGAACCAGGATCTGTGTGTGTAAACACACAGATCCCGGTGCTTTCTGGGGAGTAGAGACAGATTGTGTGTGCACACTAAGTATGAACACCGATCTCTCTCTCCTCCTAGTCAGTCCCATCCCCCCTTCAGTTAGAACACACACTAGGGAACACATTTAACCCCTTGATCGCCCCCTAGTGTTAACCCCTTCCCTGCCAGTGACATTTACACAATAATCAGTGCATTTTTATAGCACTGATCACTGTATAATTGTCAATGGTCCCAAAAATGTGTCAAAAGGGTCCAATTTGTCCGCCGCCATATCGCAGTCCCGATAAAAATCGCAGATCACCGCCATTACTAGTAAAAAAAAAAAAAAAAGACATAAATCTGTCCCCTATTTTGTAGACGCTATAACTTTTGCGCAAACCAATCAATATACGCTTATTGCGATTTTTATTACCAAAAATATGTAGAAGAATACATATCGGCCTAAACTGAGGTAAAAAATTGCTTTTTTACAAAAAAAAATTGAGGATATTTATTATAGCTTTTATATCATTTATAGCTATTATTGCTAACCATAACATACAAGGCTATTAACAACATCGCCCCCATCTACATCATCAACCTCATCTGCAGATATCGCCCAAATCGCCCCCTCCGCTCCTCCCAGGACCTCCTGCTCTCTATCTCCCTTGTTACCTCCTCCCATGCTCGCCTTCAGGACTTCTTCAGAGCCTCTCCCATCCTCTGGAATTCCCTACCCCAGTATGTCCGATCAGCCCCTACCCTGTCCACCTTTAGGAGATCCCTGAAGACTCATTTATTTAGGGAAGCCTATCCCACACCCACATAACTGTCCCTGAGCCACCCCCATCAAATCATTCTTTGCAGCTATTACCTCTTGTACCACCACCCCCTCCCTTTAGAATGTAAGCTCTATGAGCCGGGCCCTCCTGTACCTTTTGTATTGAACTGTACTGTAATTGTGTTGTCCCCCTTATACATTGTAAAGCGCTGCATAAACTGTTGGCGCTATATAAATCTCGTATAATAATAATAATTATAATTATAGCAAAAAATGCAAAATAGTGTTTTTTTTTTCAAAATTGTCGGTCTTTTCTTGTTTATAGTGCAAAAAATAAAAACCGCAGAGATGATCAAATACCACCAAATGAAAGCTCTATTTGTGGGGAAAAAAAAAAAAACGTTGATTTTGTTTGGGTACAACGCCGCACGACTGCGCAATCGTCAGTTAAATCGGCGCAGCGCCGTAATGCAAAAAATGGCCTGGTCATTGAGCAGCCAAATCTTCCGGGGCTGAAGTGGTTAATAGGCTATTGGAGGTTACAGAAGCTCATTTTACCCATCCTGGGCCTGTTCTTGTGCAGCAAATTGCTAGCCTTAGTAATACACCCATCTCTTTGTTTGTAAACAAAGCCATGTAACTCGGTATAGGGTAATATGGCGAAAAATAGGAACAAAATACAGTGTTCTAGGGGAAAAAAAACTATCAATAACAGTGATACATCTGAAAGTGCAATGATCCGGCTTCAAGGAAACACCTCAATGACAGTGCTAAATAAACGAATAATAAAGTGCAATATTCAGAAAATGTCATCGATATGTGCAAAAGATAATAGCAATCACATCATAATAATGTCTTTCAAAGTGCAAAAAATTTTCAAAAATAAAGTGCAAAGATGCTCCAAAGTGGTAATAGTACAATAGTAGTGTCCAATTAAAAAAAAAAAAACATCCAAATAGACAGTTGATAGATAAAGTCAACAGCAGGAAAGTCATCTAATCCAAATGTTTCCACCATCCGCTGTGCGCCACCCATTTGTCCCACACTGTCACCTCATAGGAAGACCCCCTAAAGGTCAAATCAATCCCATTTGTATGGATAGAAAGATGGATCCTCAGCGATCGATCGATTCCCAAAGGGTATCCACACCACTCTCCCCGTTCTGCCGCTCCGTGACACGACCGCGGGACACCGGCGGACATAGAGTCAGCGAGACCCGCGGGCACAGTCATGGTGCCTCGTCCTAAAGGGGACGTACCTGCGCGCCCATTTGCGCAGCCGTGCCATTGTGCCGACGTACATCGTCGTGAGCTGGTCGCCAAGCGGTTAAACACAAGATGGTGAGTGGCTTTGTGGATTTAAATTCTTACTATTCACAATATATACAGTATCTCAGAAAAGTGAGTACACCCCCCATATTTTTGTATATACAGTGCCTTAAAAAAAGTAATCATACCCCTTGAGATTTTTCCACATTTTGTCATGTTACAACCAAAAGGGTAAATGTATTTTATTGGGATTTTATGTGACAGACCAACACAAAGTGGCTCATAATTGTGAAGTGGAAGGAAAATGATAAATGATACAAATAAATATGTGAAAAGTGTGGGGGCCCCCTTTACTCTGATACCCCTAACTAAAATCTAGTGGAACCAATTGCCTTCAGAAGTCACCTAATTTAGTAAATAGAGTCCACCTGTGTGTCATTTAATCTCAGTATAAATACAGCTGTTCTGTGAAGCCCTCAGAGGTTTGTTAGAGAACCTTAGTGAACAAACAGCATCATGAAGGCCAAGGAACACACCAGACAGGTCAGGGATAAAGTTGTGGAGAAGTGTAAAACAGGGTTAGGTTATAAAAAAAATATGCCAAGCTTTTTTTTTTTTTCTCTCAAACAACACGTTTTTATTGAGCATAGAAAGAAATTGTACATACATGGTCCAGGTACACAAGATCTGTAAATTTCAGCATAAATAAGTTCAGTACATTATACAAAACCTTCTGCAGAATGACACCCCACCCGCCCATGCATTCAAATAACGCCTTATCCATCGACATAAAGTACAGCCGTACAATCAATCATCCTGGTCTTCAGATAGGCAGGGTAAAAGTGTTTACAAGCATTAGAATAGTGGGTCATACACCAGATCTACTGGGGCTAGGCCCGGGACATCCAACCATGGGGCCCACAATTTATTGAATGTTCTGCTTTTACCCCTTTGTTGATAAATGAGCTTCTCCAATCGAATAGTGTCACCCATTTGGGTAATCCATTCCTGCAACGTGGGGGGCTCAGTGGAGTACCAGTGTCTCACAATAATTTTCCTTGCCTGGAAGAGATCTCTTGCTACCGCCTGTCTAGGGATATCTTCAATCGGAAGTACACTGTCTCACAAAAGTAAGTACACCCCTCAGTCACATTTTTGTAAATATTTTATTACACCTTTTCATGTGACAACACTGAAGAAATGACACTTTGCTACAATGTAAAGTAGTGAGTGTACAGCTTGTATAACAGTGTACATTTTCTATCCCCCTCAAAATAACTCAACACACAGCCATTAATGTCTAAATCGCTGGCAACAAAAGTGAGTACACCCCTAAGTGAAAATCTCCAAATTGGGCCCAATTAGCCATTTTCCCTCCCCGGTGTCATGTGACTTGTTAGTGTTACAAGGTCTCAGGTGTGAATGGGGAGCAGGTGTGTTAAATTTGGTGTTATCGCTCTCACTCTCTCATACTGGTCACTGGAAGTTTAACATGGCACCTCATGGAAAGATCTCTCTGAGGATCTGAAAAAAAGAATTATTGCTCTACATAAAGATGTCCTAGGCTATAAGAAGATTGCCAAGACCCTGAAACTGAGCCGCAGCACGGTGGTCAAGACCATACAGCGGTATAACAGGACAGGTTCCTCTCAGAACAGGCCTCGCCATGGTCCACCAAAGAAGTTGAGGTCACGTGCTCAGCGTCATATCTAGAGGTTGTCTTTGGGAAATAGACGTATGAGTGCTGCCAGCATTTCTGCAGAGGTTGTAGGGGTGGGGGGTCAGCCTGTCAGTGCTCAGACCATACGCCACACACTGCATCAAATTGGTCTGCATGGCTGTTCTCCCAGAAGGAAGCCTCTTCTAAAGATGATGCACAAGAAAGCCCGCAAACAGTTTGCTGAAGACAAGCAGACTAAGGACATGGATTACTGGAACCATGTTCTGTGGTCTGATGAGACCAAGATAAACTTATTTGGTTCAGATGGTGACAAGCGTGTGTGGGGGCAACCAGGTGAGGAGGACAAAGACAAGTGTGTCTTGTCTACAGTCAAGCATGGTGGTGGGAATGTCATGGTCTGGGGCTGCATGAGTGCTGCCGGCACTGGGGGGCTACAGATCATTGAGGAACCATGAATGCCAACATGTACTGTGATATACTGAAGCAGAGCATGATCCCCTCCCTTCAGAGACTGGGCAACAGGGCAGTATTCCAACATGATAACCACCCCAAACACACCTCCAAGACCACCACTGCCTTGCTAAAGAAGCTGAGGGTAAAGGTGATGGACTGGCCAAGCATGTCTCCAGACCTAAACCCTATTGATCATTTGTGGGACATCCTCAAACGGAAGGTGGAGGAGCGCAAGGTCTCTAACATCCACCAGCTCTGTGATGTCATCATGGAGGAGGGGAAGAGGACTCCAGTGACAACCTGTGAAGCTCTGGTGACCTCCATGCCCAAGAGGGTTAAGGCAGTGCTGGAAAATAATGGCGGCCACACAAAATATTGACACCTTGGGCCCAATTTGGAGATTTTCACTTAGGGGTGTACTGACTTTTGTTGCCAGCGATTTAGACATTAATGGCTGTGTGTTGAATTATTTTGAGGGGACAGCAAATTTACACTGTTATACAAGCTGTACACTCACTACTTTACATTGTAGACAAGTGTCATTTCTTCAGTGTTGTCACATGAAAAGATAGAATAAAATATTTACACAAATGTGAGGGGTGTACTAACTTTTGTGAGATACTGAATATATATATATATATATATATCAAAATAAAAACATATAGAATTAAATAAAATTGAACCCCAGATCATTATAGCTCAGCTTTATAACGGGAGGACCTGACAGGAAGGTGGTATAGTCAGCACCTCCAAAGAAGGATTCACTTGCAACCACATGGACAATGTTCCTGTCTGATCACAGGCTTTGTCTATAAACAATGCCATGTGATGTCACAACTAAGACGTGCTCACACACCCCGCAGTGCAAACCTTTTCCAAAAACAAATTTTCCTTGTGGTGCTGCAAGACCACATTAGAGGGTAGTTTGGGCACAATTTAAGTGAATGTGAAGTTGGTAAATTTGTCTGCAAAGTCAACTTTGCTGAACGATGCCGCCCATCCCTACCAAGACATCATGCCTGTACTTTGCCCTCCTGTAAGAGTGCTCACTGTGTTTGACAGCACTGTGTAGGGCAATGGAACCTGATTGGCTTTCACAGCTGGCTCTTTACTGCTTTCGCTTATTTGATACGAAATACAGGAAAATAACACAAAGACAAATCTGTGTACTTATAAAAAGTTTGCAGCGTTATTCATCCTGAACAAAATGGCACTTACATCCGTTCTGTGCAAATGTTGGCAAAATTGAATGTTATCAGACTTTTTTCCCTCCAGGTCACATGTTCTTCCTTCATAAGAATAGTGTGAGTCAGGAAAATGCTGCATTATGGCAACTAGATGTAGCTGACGAGCAATGTAAACATGTATGTATTTCCTACTATTATCAGCTCCATCTGGTGGCCATAATGCAGTACTTTCCTAAATCACACTATTCTTATGAATGCTTGGAAAGAATGTACATCCAGGTTTGCAGAAAGAATAGCCCTGCCAGTACACATCCCTTATAGAGGCAGCTTTCAAGAACGTCAATGGTTTTTTAAAGTAAATATCATGACTTTGATTTTTTAATTATAAATCTGCCTGACGATCGGCTTCTAGTCATTTGTTTGTTAATTCTTCTATGCCTTGGGGGAGGGGAATTCTGCCTCAGAGATATATTTCCTATTAAACTGTATTAATAAAAACCTTTGACTTAAAATATAATAGTCATCAGTCAGTTCCCGGTCTTCTTCCTCTTCTCATCCAGTAAATTCTTCTGCTCGTCCCTCGTCTCTCTCATACACAGGAGGGACATGGCAGACGGGGCCACCAACCAGCTGCCGGTCTGTGAAATCATCCCAATGGAGGAAATCAAAGACGGAGGTAAGTCAGAATTATTTCTACTCTTTATTTATGTCTAAAGTCTGAAAGGTTACAACCAAACGTTGTTAGGTTCGTCCAACCAGGTAACACTGGGTGAAGGGGCAGATAATTAGAATCAATCTTTGTTTGTTTTCACTTATTTAATCTGTTGAAAAGAATGTGATTGGTTGATGGGGATCCTCACTGTTCCTCACATCAGGGTCCTATCGGCCCCCCTTACATCAGGATCCCCATCAGAGTCCCTCTTACATCAGAGTCCCCCTTACATCAGGCTCCCTATTGGAGACCCCCTTACATCAGAGTCCTATCAAACCCGCCTTACATTAGGATCCCCATCAGAGTCCCCCTTACATCAGGCTCTCCATTGGAGACCCCCTTACATCAGGGTCCTATCAAACCCGCCTTACATCAGGATCCCCATCAGAGTCCCTCCTACATCAGGCTCTCCATTGGAGACCCCCTTACATCAGGGTCCTCATCAAAGCCCCCCTTACAAGGTGCCCATCAGAACCCTTTAAAAAAGGGTGCACATCAGGCTCCCTCTTACATCAGAATACCCATTAGAGTCCCCCCCCTTAAACCAGAGTTCCCTTTACATCACAATCTGCCTTAGGAGCCGTCCCTTATGTTAGGAACTCCATCAAAGCCTTTCTTACATCAGAGTCTGCCTTAGGAGTCCCTCTTACACTTAAGTCCCCATAAGAGTCCCCCCTCACATCAGGGTCCATATCAAAGCTACCCTTAAATCAGGATTCCCATCAGAGCCCCCCTTACATTATGGTCCACACTAGAGTGTCTTGTTGCTTCAGGATTCCCACCAGAGCACCCCTTTCATCAAGGTTTCCATCAGACACCCCTTTCATCAAGGTTTCCATCAGAACCCCCCTTACATCAGGTTCACATTTAGAACCCCCCTTACATTAGGTCCACCATTAGAGCCCCCCCCTACATTAGAGTCCCCCTTACACCAGGGTCCCCATCAGAGCCCCTTTTACAGGGTTCCCATCAGAACCCCTTTTACAAAGGGTCCATATCAGGCCTTCCACTACATTAGAGTTGGCATCAGTGCCCCCCTCCTCCCCCTTACATTAGGGTTCCCATAATAGCTCTTCTTACATCAGGATCTGCCGTAGGAACCGCCCCTTGCATTAGAGTCCCTCTTACATCAGGATCCACATCAGAGCCACCCTTAAATTAAGATCCCCATAAAAGCCTGTCTTACATCAGAAGTCTGCCTTAGGAGTCCCTCTTACATAAAAGTCCCCATCTGAGTTGCCCCCTTGCATTAGGGTCCATGTCAGAGCTCCCCTTGCATCAGGGTCCCTCTGACAGAGCTCCAGTGTTCCTCTGTGGAGAGAGGAGAACCTTCCAGAAGAACAACCATCTCTGTAGCACTCCACCAATCAGGCCTGTATGGTAAAGTGGCCAGACAGAAGCCACTCCTCAGTAAAAGGCACATGACAGCCCACCTGGAGTTTGCCAAAAGACACCTGAAGGACTCTCAGACCATGAGAAACAAAATTCTCTAGTCTGATGAAACAAAGATTGAACTCTTTGGCCTGAATGACAAGCGTCATGTCTGGAGGAAACCAGGCACTGCTCATCACCTGGCCAATACCATCCCTACTGTGAAGCATGGTGGTGGAAGCATCATGCTGTGGGGATTTTTTTCAGTGGCAGGAACTGGGAGACTAGTCAGAGGAACTGGGAGACTAGTCAGGATTGAGGGAAAGATGAGTGCAGCAATGTACAGAGACATCCTTGATGAAAACCTGTTCCAGAGGGTTCTGGATCTCACACTTGGTCGAAGGTTCATCTTCCAACAGCACAATGACCCTAATTACACAGCCAAGATAATAAAGGAGTGGCTACGGGACAACTCTGTGAATGTCCTTGAGTGGCCCAGCCAGAGTCCAGACTTGAACCCGATTGAACATTTCTGGAGAGATATGAAAATGGCTGTGCACCGATGCTCCCCATCCAACCTGATGGAGCTTGAGAGGTCCTACAAAGAAGAATGGGAGGAACTGCCCAAAAATAGATGTGCCAAACTTGTAGCATCATACTCAAAAAGACTGGAGGCTCTAATTGGTGCCAAAGGAGCTTCACCAAAGTATTGAGCAAAGGCTGTGATACTTATGTATGTGGGAGGAGCCTGTGATACTTATGTACATGGGAGGAGCCTGTGATACTTATGTACATGGGAGGAGCCTGTGATACTTAAGTGCATGGGAGGAGCCTGTGATACTTATGTACATGGGAGGAGCCTGTGATACTTATGTACATGGGAGGAGCCAGTGATACTTATGTACATGGGAGGAGTCTGTGATACTTATGTACATGGGAGGAGTCTGTGATACTTATGTACATGGGAGGAGTCTGTGATACTTATGTACATGGGAGGAGCCTGTGATACAGACATGGGAGGAGTCTGTGATACTTATGTACATGGGAGGAGTCTGTGATACTTATGTACATGGGAGGAGTCTGTGATACTTATGTACATGGGAGGAGTCTGTGATACTTATGTACATGGCAGGAGCCTGTGATACTTATGTACATGGGAGGAGCCTGTGATACTTATGTACATGGGAGGAGCCAGTGATACTTATGTACATGGGAGGAGCCTGTGATACTTATGTACATGGGAGGAGCCTGTGATACTTATGTACATGGGAGGAGCCTGTGATACTTATGTACATGGGAGGAGCCTGTGATACTTATGTACATGGGAGGAGCCTGTGATACTTATGTACATGGGAGGAGCCTGTGATACTTATGTACGTGGGAGGAGCCTGTGATACTTATGTACATGGGAGGAGCCTGTGATACTTATGTACATGGGAGGAGCCTGTGATACTTATGTACATGGGAGGAGCCTGTGATACTTATGTACATGGGAGGAGCCTGTGATACTTATGTACATGGGGGGAGCCTGTGATACTTATGTACATGGGAGGAGCCTGTGATACTTATGTACATGGGAGGAGCCTGTGATACTTATGTACATGGGAGAAGCCTGTGATACTTATGTACATGGGAGGAGCCTGTGATACTTATGTACATGGGAGGAGCCTGTGATACTTATGTACATGGGAGGAGCCTGTGATACTTATGTACATGGGAGGAGCCTGTGATACTTATGTACATGGGAGGAGCCTGTGATACTTATGTACATGGGAGGAGCCTGTGATACTTATGTACATGGGAGGAGCCTGTGATACTTATGTACATGGGATTTTGTTATTTTTAATACATTTGCACAGAATTTAAACTTCTCTCACGTTGTCATTATGGGGGATTGTTTGTAGAATGTTGCAGAAAATAATGAATTCAATCCATTTTGGAATAAGGTTGTAACTTAACAAAATGTGGAAAAAGTGAAGTGCTGTGAATACTGTGTGGATGCTCTGTGTCTGGAGTACCCGGAGTAAGCTGGAAATGTCAGTCATGCAGAATAAGGCACCAGGACAGGCTCATATTCTTCTATGAAATAAAATGCTGTAAAGAATATATTTAGGGAAGGAAGACACCGCCTTATCCCACTCTACATCTGACATGAAAGAGGACGTGAGACGATCGATTCTAATCTACCCAGACCAGATATTTACACAATGTATCCCACAAAGACCAGAGAAAACCACAGACTTTGCTGTATCCAAACACTCGCCTGTCCGTTTCACAGCCTAATTACAGCCGCCAACATCTCATTAGATTAGATAGATAGATAGATAGATAGATAGATAGATAGATAGATAGATAGATAGATAGATAGATAGATAGATAGATAGATAGATAGATAGATAGATAGATAGATAGATAGATAGATAGATACTGTATAAATGCTTTTTTATTTATGTATTTATTTGTATATTTTATTTTTATTTTTATCATTTTTTATTTTACTATATATTTTTATATTTTATATATATATATATATATATATATATATATATATATATATATATATATATATATCATATTTATTTAACATTGTTACATCTATTTACTTTAATTACACATCGACCCGTAGTGCAGTATTTTCTTAATTGAGGTATTTCAGAAATAATACCACATTATGGCCACTAGATGGAGCTGGCAATCATCAAGAAATAAACATACACTATATTACCAAAAGTATTAGGACGCCTGCCTTTGATCTGTGTGTTTTAGAAGTCTGTAGAGAAGAAAAGACTGCAGATAAACAGGTGCGGCTTATGTAGGAGGATTTGCAAATGCTTAAAAAATGAAGGCGATCTAATAATGACGCCCCAAATTACAAAATTAATATTAAAGTGTAACTAATCCGAACCATGCGATTGAGCAGAAATCCCAAATCGCACTTGCAAGTTGAAGAGTGTAACCTCATATACCAATGTAAGAATGCATCAATAGTGGTGAAAACATTTATCAAATTAGGTTAAATATGTATATAACCATTAAATTAGCGAAATGCAGCATTATATATAAATGACAAAACAGTCTTTTAAGACGAAACGCGTAGAGCCTCTTTGCTGCACCCAACCACTTTTACACCACGCTATTTTTAATATTTTCGAATCGATTCTATTTGCTATGTTTTTATATTGATCATCGGATGACCCTGTTTTGTCCAATAAACTCCAATTGTTTTTTGGATTTACACTATGTGGAGGCTCCCTCTTTTTTTCTTTTTTACATATTGTGATCATGGCTCGTTTACATCGTTGAGTCAGACGAAGTTCCGGACGGATACCTAGGTCTCCATCCTAGGAGGAACATCTCATCTCTGCAGACCGTCTCCATACTGTCACCCATTGCATGACAGTTTAAGCCTTTTTGACTCACCGCTCATGGCTTGTGAGTCCACCAGTGCTGGTAAGAGTACCCCATTTTCTTTATTGTTTGAGATCACCATTGGGAAGAATATTATTTGACCATCTTTTCATCACCTTGGGCAGTTTGAGAAATCCATGAGAAATTTTGGGACTGTCACCATCTTTATTTTCATGAACTTTTCTTGGTGTTAGCAACACGGTCTATTTTATTTTTGAACTTTTTTTTTGATGCTAATAACACAGATTTTTTTGTGCACAAATTTTATTGTTCATTCCCGTGATTGATTGATTTGCTACACTAATGGTTTTACTTTTCTAATTCACACTGGTTTTTGGTGTGTTTTGTCATTTATATATGATGCTGCATTTAGCTAATTTAATGGTTATATACATATTTAACCTAATTTGATAAATGTTTTCACCACTATTGATGCATTCTTACATTGGTATATGAGGTTACACTCTTCACCTTGCAGGTGCGATTTGGGATTTCTGCTCAATCGCATAGTGCGGATTAGTTACGCTTTAATATTAATTTTGTAATTTGGGGCGTCATTATTAGATCGCCTTCATTTTTTAAGCATTTGCACATCATTTTTACATAATTAGCGCTACACTTTACTTTATATATTTTTGCACAATTTGTCTGATTGTAGTGTTGGCTGCTTTTGACCTTTTGGGATTGGCGCGGTATTACTACCCTACTATATGTAGGAGGATTGTTTCACTTGAGGCCAGTCACTTCACTGGCTATATGGAAGCGTTTACAACCACTTTTAGGGTTAGCTGCAGGAGAATTACGGATGTGGGGTGTCATAACTAACTCTCTCAGAAGCTAAATTCCTAGAATTGATAAGGAAGCAAGAAAGCCATCTACATACATTATGTTGTCAAAAGTATTGGGACGCCTGCCTTTGCAAGCACATGAACATAAAGACATGGATGAGCGAGTTTGGGGTGGAGGAACTTGACTGGCCTTCACAGAGTCCTGACCTCAACCTGAAAGAACACCTTTGGGATGAATTAGAGAGGAGGCTGCGAGCCAGGCCTTCTCATCCAACATCAGTGCCTGACCTCACAAATGCATATTCTGGAACAATGGTCAAACATTCCCATAGACACACTCCTAAACCTTGTGGACAGCCTTCCCAGAAGAGTTGAAGCTGTTATAGCTGCAAAGGGAGGGCCAACTCAATTCTGAACACTACAGACTAAGACTGGGATGCCATTAAAGTTCATGTGTGTGTAAAGGCAGGTGTCCCAATACTTTTGGTAATATAATGTATTAGACACAAGGGATTTTTCGAGACAGCTTTGTGATTGATTTTTTGGCAGGGCCTATCAGGCCCATGCATGTTGGGGTACCCTTTTCATGGAGCACGCTCATCAATTTCCAGAACCAGGCGGAGACTGCAGTTATGTGAAGAATCTAACACCAAGGCAGTTCTCCGACATAAAGATGAGCCATTCCTGTGTGCCGTAATGGAGTGCAGAGTTCCTCTGAAAAGCGACTTATCCCATTTTGCTACGCACTGTAACTTGCATGTTTGCATTAGGGGGGATGTGCAGAGCCTGCACCCACTCCACCAGTCCAGTGTACCTCTGTTACCTCACTGTTACCAGTTTCCTCGCATCCAATTCGCTTGACAGGAGAGTGTGACCGGCTCTCAATGGAGCGCACAGCAGAAGGGTCATGTGCATGTTCTGGTCAATTTCAGGTCAGAATTCAGGCAAAAATTCAGACCTGATTCGTCCCTGAAATGCTGAAAAGGGACGCACCGGATCCCCTGCTGCAAGCCACTCCGCACATAGTGTGAACCCAGCCTAACGCTGCGGGATAACTAACTGCACACACATTTTCAACCTGCCTACATGCTGTGACATTTGTTCGGCCAATTTTTTTATAATATCATCAGGTGGGAGTAATACATGCCATTATCTGATCAATTTTAACTTGTTATTTATTTAAAACAAAATCTATTTGATTTTATCATCTATGATCCGGTCCGCATAGCACTTGGTCCCATTAGGATCCACGCAGTGGTTTAAGGGGAAAAAAATGAATGTCAGTGTCGTGCTGCAGCTCCACCCCAGGCCGAAGCCCAATTTATGGTTATTCCTAAGTTGATTGGTCTTTCACTATTTTGAATGAACAATCAGCTCTGTGGGGCTATGTTATAGATCTACCGGCTAATAGTAAACATCCACTGCACCGGCAGATCTATCACACAACCAGGGGCATAACTAGAAATAGCAGGGCCCCATAGCAAAATGTTGTATGGGGCCCCCCTGCAAACAGCCCCCCCCCCACAGCTGCCCTAGTGTCAATGCAGCGTGACCTGTACCACATACAGTGTGACCTCTGCCCCATGCAGCATGACCTGTGCCCAATGCAGCCTGACCTGTGCCCCATATAGCCTGACCTGTGCCCCATGCAGAGTGGCCTGTGCCCAATACAGCGTGGCCTGTGCCCAATACAGCGTGACCTGTGCCCTATACAGCGTGACCTGTGCCCTATACTGCGTGACCTGTTCCCAATGCAGTGTGACCTGTGCCCAATGTAGCGTGACCTGTGCCCCATACAGTGTGACCTGTGCCCAATGCAGCGTGACCTGTGCCCAATGCAGCGTGACCTGTGCCCATTGCAGCATGACCTGTGCCCCATACAGCGTGACCTGTGCCCAATGCAGCGTGACCTGTGCCTCATACAACGTGACCTGTGCCCCATACGTGACCTGTGCCCAATGCAGCATGACCTGTGCCCAATGCAACATCACCTGTGCCCCATACAGTGTGACCTGTGCCTCATACAGTGTGACCTGTGCCCAATGCAGCATGACCTGTGCCCAATACAGTGTTGCCTGTGCCCAATACAGCCTGGTCTGCCTGTGCCCCATACAACCTCACCTGTGCAGAGGAAGAGGCAAGCCACCCGGATCAGCAGAGAGCGGGATTGCCCGCTGTAATAGCTTTCATTTGAATTTCCCGTCTTCCCGGGGCTTATCATCACATAGCCCCACCTCTTGGCCCGACGCCTTTGATGACGTCACATGTCCCGCATTGGATTGGCGTTCTGTCTATCGAAGGTGCTGGGCCACGAGGTGGAGCTATGTGACGTGAGCCCCGGGAACACTGGAAGTTCTAATGAAAGCTCTTACATCGGGCAATTCAGCTCTCTGCTGATCCGGACAGCTCACCTCTTCCTCTCCTCTCTCTTCCCCTGGCTGGGAGACTGTGCCAGCGGTGCTCTCATCCTCACCGGGCCCCACTCGGCTGCGGGCCCCATAGCGCCCGCATGGGTCGCTATGGTGGTAGTTCCGCCCCTGCACACAACCCCACCAGCACTGACTGTTCATTCATAAAAGTAAAGCATTATTCTACATTGCAGAGCTGTGTGATAGATCTGCCAGTGCAGTGGATGTTTCTTAGTAGATAGGGGGCGCTAGTGACTAAACTAATACCGATAGTAACAAATAAAAAAACTAATAGTGAGACGTTTGGCTGAATGCCAGAGATAAAAAAACTCCAAAGGGAGATTAATATGTACAAATGGTGCTAAGTATATCATAAGTGATAACACACATCGCTGTAACAAACAGTGATAACGATAAAGTCCCAATAGCGAAGAAAACAACCACAATTAAATTGCAGTGAAAGGTGATCTTCCAAATGTAGGTCAAATCTTCTATGTGGAGAGTGGAAATTCCTTCACCAAGAAGTCAGTGCACCCCACAGTGATAGGTGAAAAATCTGCTTACCAGATACAAATGACTTCTTTAGTTAAAAAGAAAGTCATGAGAGCTTGTGCAGGATTCTGCCTGCTCACATATGAAGGCTGGATGGCAATAGGCAAGAAAGCTTCTTCCCCGGATGGTTAACCATGGGTCATAGAAAAAACAGTGGATACTTCCATAGTGTAATACAGTTTATTAAAATGGTTAAAAACAAAACGTGAAGCCAATTGGCCGCTTACATTAGTAGGTGCCCACCCGGCACTGGGGCTGCTCGCTCGTCTGTAGTGGGTCGATACAAGAATGCCGTAGATCACCTCCGTGGTCGGCGTGCATTCCACCCGACGAAAGCGACAACCAGGGAACCGGAAGTGGGAGGAGATCACGTGACCAGGTACCACTCCGACGTACGTTTCGTAATAACGTCTTCAGGGAAGCGTGATGCAGTGGATGTTTACTACTAGAACTTACTGTTATGAATGAACAGTCAGAGCTGGAGGGGCTGTGTGATAGATCTGTTGGCTAACAGTAGACATCCACTGCACTGGGAGGTCTATCACACAACCCCACCAGAGCTGATTGTTCATTCATAATAGTAAAGCATCACTCCACACCATGGAGTTGTATGATAGATCTGCCGGTGCAGTGGATGTTTACCATTAGAACTTACTGTAATGAATGAACAGTCAGTGCTGGAGAGCTGGAGGGCTCCATAAGGGGTGCAAGGGCAATGCCCCCTAATCCATGCACCCAGCCCCTAATCTACATGCAGGGCACCGGGCGTATGAATTTCAACCGGGTTTGTTTTTATTTTAAGCACGTGATTAGAGCCTGAGGAGCTAATTGGCTTCAAAAAAGGGTGGACTCCAGGGGGCACAGAGCACTGCACCCTGAGCCCACCCAGTTTTGTGACAATAGCAAATTAACCACTTGCCGCCCGCCATATAGCAGAATTATGGCGGCAAAGTGGTTTCAACAACCTGACTGGGCATCATATGACGTCCTCAGGATATTAAGCCGCTGCGCGTCCCCAGGGGCACGTATCACGGTGATCGTTGTTGCGGTGTGTCAGTCTGACACACCGCAGCTCCGATCTAGGTAAAGAGCCTCTGACGGAGACTCTTTACCACATGATCAGCCTTTCCAATCACGGCTGATCACGATGTAAATAGGAAGAGCCGGTGATTGGATTTTCCTCACTCACGTCTGACAGACGCGAGTAGAGGAGAGCCGATTGGCTGCTCTCCTGACAGGGGGGGTCTGTGTTGATTGTTTATCAGCACATCTCCACCTCGGATCCCACCCAGGACCACCATCATGCCGCCCAGGACCACCAGGATAGCCATCCACACTGGCCTTCCACCAGGTATGCCCCCCTAGACCCCCAGGGAAATACTGATCTGTGTCCAGGCAGCTGCCAATCAATGCCCAGGCAGCTGCCAATCAGTGCCCACTTACAATGCCTACCACTGCCAGTGCCACCAGGGATGCCTATCAGTGCCTCATATCAGTGCCGCGTATCAGTGCCCATCAGTGCCACGTATCAATGCCCATTAGTGCCTATCAGTGTCCAGCAGTGCCACCTATCAGTGCCCATCAGTGCCACCTATCAGTGCCCATCAGTGCCCAGCAGTGCCACCAATCAGTGCCACCCATAAGAACCCATCTTTGCAGCCTTTCGGTGCCCATCAGTGTCGCCTATCAGTGCCCATCAGTGCCCACCAGTGCCACCCATGAGTGCCCATCAGTGCCACCTATCAATGCCCATCAGTGCTGCATATCAGTGCCACCCATCAGTGCCGCCTACCAGTGCCCATCAGTGCCGCATATCAGTGCCCATCGTCAGTGCCCATCGTCAGTGCCCGTCAGTGCCCGCTCATTGGTGCCACCTCATCGATGCCGCCTTATCAGTGCCTGTCAGTGAAAGAGAAAACTTACTTATTTACAAAATTTTATAACAGAAACAAAAGCAAAACTTTTATTTTTTCAAAATGTTTGGTCTTTTTTTATTTGTTTAGCAAAAAATAAAAACCACAGAGGTGATCAAATACCACCAAAAGAAAGCTCTATTTGTGGGAACAAAATGATAAAAATGTAGTTTGGTTACAGTGATGGATGACCGCGCAATTGTCATCCAAACTGCGACAGCACTGAAAGCTGAAAATTGGTCTGGGCAGGAAGGTGTATAAGTGCCCGGTATTGAAGTGGTTAATATTCAATATTGTCTTACTGATTCTCCTCCCAGCCAATCAGGAAGCGGTTTCTGAGACCCGATTGGCCGAGAGGAGAAGCAACTGTATTGGCCGCCGAGGAGGAGACACAGGGGGAAGCTGCCAAGGAGGAGACGCCGAGCAGGGGACACCAAGGAAGAGATGCCAAGAAGGAGGCACTGAGGAGGAGATGCAGGCCAGCAATCTAGATGGGGTAAGTGTGCAGTTTGCCGATCAACTGAGCAATGGTGGGGTGGGGGATTTTGACTGATGGACTGACCAACCAAACGGGAGTGGGGGATTTTACTGGCGGATGGAAGGAATGGAGGATGGCAGGTTGTTTTGTTTGCCACCCTCTCAAAAATGGAGCACCAGCCGCCACTGCTGGAGGGTCTGATAGATAGATCTGGCTACTAATAGTAAACATCCACATATGACAGACGTTGGAGACATGTCACCAGAAATGTCACCAGCACACCATGGATCTCCAGAATACAACATATACAGAACAGCAACATTTCAGAGCTCCGAAACATTGCTATTTGCTGTAACGATGTGATCACTGAATAAAGCTTTCAACCCATTCTGGAGATCCATGGTGTGCTGGTGACATTTCCCCCTTCTGTCTCCAGTGTGTGCCCGCTGCCAGAGACATGTGCAGTCAATCGACCCTCACTATGTATTTGTCACTTAGCTGGCAGTGTGGTTGGAAATCTGTGATGGTGGGGGGCATTCTAATCACGCTGCTCAGCAAACAGGGGATAAATCAGAATGGGATCAAGTGCTATATGCACCTGGACCCCAGAGTATTTAGATCCTTCCCGCCTGGTCTATAGCAGAATGATGGCCGGGCGGGAGTTCCATGTCATATGACGTCCAGCAGAATAAGCCATTTGTGCACACCCTCCCGGGGGGGGGGGGGGGGGTGTCGCTCTGACATATCGCATCTCCAATCTAGGTAAAGAGCCTATGAAGTAGACTTTTTACCATGTGATCAGCTGTGTCCAATCACAGCTGATCACAACGTAACCAGGAAGTGACGGTTATCGGCTTTCCTCTGTTCGCGCTGACAGGGCGTGAGTAGAGCAGCGCCATTAATTAACTCTCCTGACGGGGGGGTCTGCGCTGATAAGCAGTGCTTTGATTATCAGTGCAGACCCATTAGTGATGCCTGCCAGTGATGCCAGTCAGTGCCAACCTCTGATGCATTCAGTGCCCATCAGGGATGCCAATCAGTGCCCATCAGTAATGCCTGTCAGTGCTTCCTTTTCAGTGCTGCCTATCAGTGCCATCTATCAGTGCCCATCAGTGCAGCCCATCATTGCTCATCAGTGGCCATCAGTGCTACCTATCAGTGCTGCATATCAATGCTGCCTATCAGTGCCCATCAGTGCTGCATATTAGTGCCTCCTCATCAGTGCCCATCAGTGCCACCTATCAGTGCCCATCAGTGCTGCCTATCAGTGCCCATCAGTGCTGCATATTAGTGCCTCCTCATCAGTGACCATCAGTGCCACCTATCAGTGCCCATCAGTGCTGCCTATCAGTGCCCATCAGTGCTGCCTATCAGTGCCCATCAGTGCTGCATATTAGTGCCTCCTCATCAGTGCCCATCAGTGCCACCTATCAGTGCCCATCAGTGCTGCCTATCAGTGCCCATCAGTGCTGCATATTAGTGCATCCTCATCATTGCCCATCAGTACCACCTCATCAGTGCCCATCAGTGCAGCCTCATCAGTGCCCATGAGTAAAGGGAAACAAATTCCTTATTTACAAAATTTTATAACAGAAACAAAGAAAAACATTTTTTCAACATTTTCTGTCTTTCTTTATTTGTAGCGCAAAAAAAAACCCAGTGGTTATCCAATAGAAGCCTCTATTTGTAGGGGGGGGGGTGATAAAAATTTAATTTGGGTACAATATTGCATGACCGCGCTGAAAGCTAAAAATTGCACAGGGCAGGAAGGCGGTGAAAGTGCCCAATATTGAAGTGGTGTTAAACTCAACTTCGTGCCTTTGCCCTGTATTAAAGCTTGTAAAATGTATGACTTAAGAGCACCTCTGAAACTTCTCAAATCAGTGCCGTTTTGGAGATATTCATGTCAGCTCCAGCACATGACATACGTAACACATGTGCAGTTTGCTCTGCATTCACAGCACCCTGTCTCTACCGTGATTGCAGAAAGTGATGGTGCAGCAATGGTGACTCCCATGCGCATCTGCAGGAGGGATGTCATCATTAACCCGCCCATTGAAGTGACCAGAGAGTGTTAACCTGGTAGGAATACCAGGAGAAGATGGAAGCACTGTGACAGATCAGTGCTGGAGGGCTTTGTTTTATGGTGCATACTAGCACATTGTGGCATCAACCAGCTAGGTGTCTATTAAAAAAAAAAAAAACGCAGGTAAATACCATGGTAACATTTAAAAAGTAAAGTGATGTGTCTTCTTTAAACAGACATACTTATTCTTAGACAAATTTAGAGAGTGGAATGTGATATGGAGAAAACTTCATTTTTATTGTGCTATTGGTTAGTTTTAAAAAGTGGGGTGAAAAGTTTCCAGGTACAAGACCTCGAAACATGGAACTGTCCTGAGAGAAGCAGAATCGTGCCATGTATACTTTTTGGGTGTGAAAGGTGGAGAGTCAGGACTATGACGGGTTTATTTATTTTCACAGATGTCACTGTCGATTTTCTGTGTGATGTCACCCCTGAGAGAGACACCCGGGGAGGAGAGGAGGAGAGCGCAACAAAGGCAAAAACCCTAAGAAGTAATGTGTACTATTATTATTATTATTATTGTGTTCCAGGAGACACTCACTACAGCAATAAGCGCAGTGATGAATATGTAGGTGTAGATGAAGATGTAGGTATAGATGAAGATGTAGGTGTAGATGAAGATGTGGATGTAGATGACGATGTAGGTGTAGATGAAGATGTGGCTGTAGATATAGATGAAGATGTAGGTGTAGATGAAGATGTGGATGTAGATGATGATGTAGGTGTAGATGAAGATGTGGATGTAGATGATGATGTAGGTGTAGATGAAGATGTGGGTGAAGATATAGATAAGGATGTAGGTGTAGATGAAGATGTGGATGTATAGCAGATGTGGATGTAGATATAGATGAAGATGTAGGTGTAGATGAAGATGTGGATGTAGATGAAGATGTAGGTTGAGATGAAAATGTGGGTGTAGATGAAGATGTAGGTGTAGATGAAGTTATAGGTCTAGATGAAGATGTGGATGTAGATGTGGATGTAGATATAGATAAGGATGTAGGTGTAGATGAAGATGTGGATGTAGATATAGATGGAGATGTAGGTGTAGATGAAGATGTGGATGTATAGTAGATGTGGATGTAGATATAGACGAAGATGTAGGTGTAGATGAAGATGTGGATGTAGATGAAGATGTAGGTGTAGATGAAGTGGTGGGTGTAGATGAACATGTGGATGTAGATGAAGATGTGGGTGTAGATGAAGATGTACAGATAGGTATAGATGAAGATGTGGGTGTAAATGAAGATGTGGGTGTAGATATAAATGCAGACGTAGGTGTAGATGAAGATGTAGGTGTAGATGTGAATGTAGGTATAGATGAAGATGTAGGCGTAGATGAAGATGTGGATACAGATGTGAATGTAGGTATAGATGAAAATGTAGGTATAAATGAATATGTGGATGTAGGTGCGGATGTAGGTGTAGATAAAGATGTTGGTGTAGATGAATTTATAGGTGTAGATATAGATTTAGATATAGATGAAGATGTAGGCGTAGATGAAGATGTAGGTGTAGATAAAGATGTGGATGTAGTTATTGGTGAAGATGTAGGTGCAAGTGAAGATGTGGGTGTAGATGAAGATGTAGGTTTAGATGAAGACATGGGTGTAGATGTGGATATAGGTATAGATGAAGATATAGGTGTAGATGAAGATGTGGATGTAGGTATTGATGAAGATGTAGGTGTAGATGTAGATATACAGTCAGGTCCATAAATATTGGGACATCAACACAATTCTAATCTTTTTGGCTCTATACACCACCACAATGGATTTGAAATGAAACAAACAAGATGTGCTTTGGGGCTCTTTCACACGGGGTGGATCAGTGATGATCCGCCCCGTGAACACCCGCTTGCTCAGCGGGGATCGCTCCGCCGATCCCCGCTGAGCAGAAAGATGACAGGTCCATCGCTGCACACTGTGCAGCGACGGACCTGTCAGAGCGCCGCTCTCCCCTATGGGGGATCGGATGATGACGGACCGTAGTGTCCGTCGTCACCTGATCCGATCCGAAAACGGATGGAAAAGTAGGTTTTTCCTCCGTTACACTTTTCGGATCGGAGCGGGTCGGATGTCAGCGGACATGTCACCGCTGACATCCGACGCTCCATAGGGATACATGTATGTGCATTTTTCATCCGAAAATGGAAGGATGAAAAACGGACATACGGATCCATCGTGTGAAAGAGCCCTTAACTGCAGACTTTCAGCTTTAATTTGAGGGTATTTACATCCAAATCAGGTGAACGGTGTAGGAATTGCAACAGTTTGTATATGTACCTCCCACTTTTTAAGGAACCAAAAGTAATGGGACAGATTAACAGTCATCCATCAAACTTTCACTTTTTAATACTTGGTTGCAAATCCTTTGCAGTCAATTACAGCCTGAAGTCTGGAATCCATAGACATCACCAGACACTGGGTTTCATCCCTGGTGATGCTCTGCCAGGCCTCTACTGCAACTGTCTTCAGTTCCTGCTTGTTCTTGGGGCATTTTCCCTTCAGTTTTGTCTTCAGCAAGTGAAATGCATGTTCAATCGGATTCAGGTCAGGTGATTGACTTGGCCATTGCATAACATTCCACTTCTTTCCCTTAAAAAAACTCTTTGGTTGCTTTCGCAGTATTCTTCGGGTCATTGTCCATCTGCACTGTGAAGCGTCGTCCAATGAATTCTGAAGCATTTTGCTGAATATGAGCAGATAATATTGCCTGAAACACTTCAGAATTCATCCTGCTGTTTTTGTCAGCAGTCACATCATCAATAAATACAAGAGAACCAGTTCGATTGCCAGCCATACATGCCCATACCATGACACTACCACCACCATGCTTCACTGATGAGGTGGTATGCTTTGGATCATGAGCAGTTCCTTTTCTTCTCCATACTCTTCTCTTCCCATCACTCTGGTACAAGTTGATCTTGGTCTCATCTGTCCATAGGATGTTGTTCCAGAACTGTGAAGGCTTTTTTAGATGTTGTTTGGCAAACTCTAATCTGGCCTTCCTGTTTTTGAAGCTCACCAATGGTTTACATCTTGTGGTGAACCCTCTGTATTCACTCTGGTGAAGTCTTCTCTTGATTGTTGACTTTGACACACATACACCTACCTCCTGGAGAGTGTTCTTGATCTGGCCAACTGTTGTGAAGGGTGTTTTCTTTACCAGGGAAAGAATTCTTCGGTCATCCACCACAGTTGTTTTCCGTGGTCTTCTGGATCTTTTGGTGTTGCTGAGCTCACCGGTGTGTTCTTTCTTTTTAAGGATGTTCCAAACAGTTGATTTGGCCACACCTAATGTTTTTGCTATCTCTCTGATGGGTTTGTTTTGTTTTTTCAGCCTAATGATGGCTTTCTTCACTGATAGTGACAGCTCTTTGGATCTTATATTTAGAGTTGACAGCAACAGATTCCAAATGCAAATAGCACACTTGAAATGAATTCTGGACCTTTTATCTGCTCCTTGTAAATGGGATAATGAGGGAATAACACCCACCTGGCCATGGAACAGCTGAGCAGCCAATTGTCCCATTACTTTTGGTCCCTTAAAAAGTGGGAGGCACATATACAAACTGTTGTAATTCCTGCACCGTTCACCTGATTTGGATGTAAATACCCTCAAATTAAAGCTAAAAGTCTGCAGTTAAAGCACATCTTGTTTGTTTCATTTCAAATCCATTGTGGTGGTGTATAGAGCCAAAAAGATTAAAATTGTGTCGATGTTCTAATATTTATGGACCTGACTGTAGGTGGATATAGGTAGATGAAAATGTGGATGTAGGTGTGGATATAGGTAAAGATGAAGAATTTAGGTGTAAATGAAGATGTGAATGTAGATATAGATGAAGATGTAGGTACAGATAAAGATGTAGGTGTAGCTGAAGATGTGGATGTAGATACAGATGAAGATGCAGGTGTAGATGAAGATGTAGGTGTAGATATGAATGTGAATTTAGGTATAGATGAAGATATAGGTGTAGATGAAGATGTGGATGTAGGTGTGGATATAGGTAAAGATGAAGAATGTAGGTGTAAATGAAGATGTGGCTGTAGATATAGATGAAGATGTAGGTACAGATGAAGATGTAGGTGTAACTGAAGATGTGGATGTAGGTATAGATGAAGATGTAGGTGTAGATGTAAATGTAGGTATATATGAAGATATAGGTGTAGATGAAGATGAGGATGCAGGTGTAAATATAGGTATAGATGAAGAATGTAGGTGTAACTAACGATATGGATGTAGATATGGATGAAGATGTAGGTGTAGATGTGGATGTAGGTATGGAAGAAGATGTGAATGTAGATGTGAAGGTAGGTGTAGATGAAGTTATAGGTCTAGATTAAGATGTGGATGTTGATGTGGATTTAGGTATAGATGAAGATGTAGGTGTAGATGAAGATGTGGATGAAGATATAGATGAAGATGTAGGTGTAGATGAAGATGTGGCTGTAGATGTGGATGAAGATATACAGTAGATGAAGATGTAGGTGTAGATGAACATATTGGTGTAGCTGTAGATGTGGATGTAGGTATAGATGGAGAATGTAGGTGTGGATGAAGATGTTGGTGCAGACATGGGTTTAGATGTAGATATAGATGTAGATGTAAATTTGGTATAGATACAGATATGTGTAGATTAGGGATGAGCTTCGTGTTCGAGTCGAGTCAGTTAGCTGCACTTACAGTGTATTGTGTATATATATATATATATATATATATATATATACATCCCAGGTGTTGTGTATATATATATATATATATATATATATACACACTGTATTCAGTTTAGCTAGATCTGTTCCTGTTATTCTCTTCCTAATATACTGACAGGGGACAGGCAGGCAGGTGTTTTTACAGTATTTCCAGTTAGTATACTGTGTACCCTGCACATTTGCACCTACAGTATAGTTACCTGAAGCCAGGTGCTTGTGTGCTTCTTCTGATCCTATTAATAGCACAGGCAGGCTCTTGAAGTATTTTCCAGTTAGTGTACTATGTACCCTGCACAGTTGCACCTACAGTATAGCTACCTGAAGACAAGTGCAGGTGTTCTCATACTAATAATACTACAGGCAGGCAGTTGATTCTGCTAGCTGCAGTATAATCGGTATATATATACATCCCAGTTTTGTGCAGCTACATCTCACTGCAGGCCAATAGTATATCTGGAAGGCCAACGAGGAGAGGCAGACAGTCACAAGCCAATAAAAGAGGGCAAGCAGGCTCTGTGTCTAGAGGCAACAGTACTGGTCGTGGACACGGTGCATCCTCATCAGCACGTGGCCGTAGGACACGCTTGGCCTTTTTTTTGGGCAGCTGGCCGTGTTGAGCCGCAACATGCGGAAGACTTGGACGAGTGGATGACCAAACCGTCCTCGTCCTCCTCATCCTCTCTCACCCAGGCTCAGGGTACTTTGTCTGGCAAAGCAGCTGCCAACGCGGCCTCTTCCCTCGACTCAATGGCATCAGTCACTCCTTCCCTAGCCCCACCATGTCCTCCTGAGGAGTCCCCCAGCTGTTTGACCACAATGTTGGGTACATGCTCCAGGAGGATGCCCAGTGTTTTGAAGGCTACGATGATGGTACTCAGCTAGAGGAAGGCAGTAACATGAGCCCAGACAGAGGGGGTGCTCAAGAAGGACAGAAATCAGGCAGTCATGTTCCCCCTGCTGCAGCATACTGCCAGGTTTGCTCCAGTAATGAGGAGGGAGGGGATGACGAGGTCACTGACTGCTAGGAGGGAGGAGGAGGCACATCACCAATGAGGCAGAATGCCCTCCAGGGGCCAGCTTAAGGGGAGCACACTGATTGTATCACACCACAGACCTCCGCATATGCAGGGCGCTGCTGTCTCTGCGCCTTATTCCAAAAGTTCTTTGGTGTGGGCCTTTTTTGAGATCAGTTCATCAGATCGCACCCCTGCTATTTGCAATATGTGTCTCAAGCGTATCTAGCGGGCCAAAACATCTCCTGCTTGGGCACCACATGCTTGACCAAACATATGTTGACCTGCCATGCAGTTCTTTGGCAAGTGTACCTAAAAGACCCACACCAAAGAACAAAGAGGACCTCTCCTTGCACTTCATCATCTGGGATCTCCAACCCCACTATACCTTCAGTGCTCTCTGAGACCTGCACTGAGAGGATCGAAGGTGTAGAATTAGGTGTGTCACAGCCAAGTACTTATGGGCAATCTGCTATTGGTACACCAATGTGAGATTGTACCAGGCAAATTTCCCTGCCCCAGCTGCTGCAATGCAGAAAGAAGTTCGCTCCCAGCCATCCACATGCCCAGCGGTTGAATGCTAGCTTGGCAAAATTGCTAACACTTCAACTGCTATCTTTTCAGATGGTAGACTCTGCCTCCTTCCGTGAGTTTGTGGAATGTGCAGTTTCTCAGTGGCAAGTTCCCAGACGCCACTTTTTCTCATGGAAGGCGATTCTGGCTCTCTACCGGCATGTGGAAGGCAATGTCTTGGCCTCGCTGGACAGGGCGGTCAGCGGTAAGGTGCATATTTCTGCTGACTCATGGTCCAGCAGGCATGGACAGGGACATTACCTAAGTTTCATGGCGCATTGGGTAACTCTGCTGGCAGCTGGGAAGGATGCAGGACAAGGTGCAGTAGTGTTGGAGGTTGTTCCGCCACCACGCCTCCAAAATGCTACTATTGGTGATTCTGACACACCTCTCTCCTCCACCCCCTCCTCTTCTTCTTCCTCCATGGCCTCTTCCTGTGTTTTGTCCTCAGAATCAGCGGTGCTCCGTAGGCGTTCAAGGGGCTATGCAAGTACGCAAGCCAAAAGATGCCATGAGGTGCTTGAGCTGGTGTGCTTGGGGGACAGGAGCCACACTGGAGCAGAGGTTCTGTCAGCTCTGCAGGGGCAGGTTCAGAGGTGGTTGATGCCAGGCCAGCTTAAGCCAGGAATGGTGGTTTGCA
This sequence comes from Aquarana catesbeiana, assembly GCA_037953035.1. NCBI lineage: Eukaryota > Metazoa > Chordata > Amphibia > Anura > Ranidae > Aquarana > Aquarana catesbeiana. The sequence goes on along the minus strand of JBBHAA010001355.1, from coordinate 686,891 downwards.
ACAATGGCACCAACCTCCTCTACGCCCTCCGACAGGGACAACTGACCCATGTGTCTTGTTTGGCTCACATCCTTAACTTGGTGGTGCAGCGGTTCTTTGGCAGGTACCCAGGCTTACAGGATGTCCTGAGGCAGGCCAGGAAAGTCTGTGTGCATTTCTGCCGGTCGTATAATGCCAGTGCTCGGTTGGCTGACCTCCAAAAGGAATTTAACCTGCCCAAGAACTGCCTAATCTGTGACATGCCCACCAGGTGGAAATCAACGTTGGCCATGCTGCAGCGGCTGCACATGCAGCAGAGGGCCATCAATGAGTACCTGTGCGACTATGGCACCAGGACAGGGTCAGGGGAGCTTGTTTTTTTTCCCCAAGCCAGTGGGCCATGATCAGGGATGCATGCACTGTCCTGTCACCATTTAAGGAGGCCACGAGGATGGTGAGCAGTGACAGTGCATGCATCAGTGACACTGTCCCCCTTGTCCACCTGTTGGAGCACACACTGCGTGGAATAATGGACAGGGCACTTGAGGCAGAACAGAGGCAGGAAGAGGAGGACTTCCTTAGCTCTCAAGGCCCCCTTTATCCAGACATTGTTCCTGCGTGCCCTCCGATCACACAGGAAGAGGACGAGGAGGAGGAGGATTGTGTCAGCATGGAGGTGGAGCCTGGCACTCAGCATCAGCAGCAGTCTTTAAGGGATCATTTACAGTCCCAAGAAACCCATGGACTTGTACGTGACTGGGAGGAGGTGGCTGCGGATCATGTCGTCCTTAGTGACCCAGAGGACTCCAGACCAAATGCCTCAGCAAACCTACGCTGCATGGCCTCCCTGATCCTGCAAAGCCTGCGGAAGGATCCTCGTGTTTGTGGTATCAAGGAGAGGGTTTGTTACTGACTGGCAACCCTCCTTGATCCACGTTACAAGGGTAAGGTTGCGGACCTTATCTTACCATCACGGAGGGAGCAGAGGATGAAACATCTTCGGGAGGCCTTGCAGAAAGGTCTGTGCAACGCGTTCCCAGAGACTGGGAGGTTACTCCTGTTCCTGGACAACATGTTTCTGAGGCTTCAGTCAGTCAAAGAAGGAGCGGTGGAGAAGGTGACCGTCTGACCGATGCGTTCAGACAATTTTTTAGTCCGCAGCCCCAAGGTATGATCGGTTCCAGCAACCATCGCCAGCATCTGTTTTACATGGTGCAGGAATACCTAGGGGCAAGATCCGAAAATCCTCTGGGTTACTGGGTCTTGAGGATGGATTACTGGCCAGAGTTTGCACAGTATGCAATTGAGCTACTGGCCTGTCCTGCATCCAGCGTTCTTTCGGAATGCACATTCAGTGCTGCTGGAGGCTTTGTAACCAATCACAGGGTGTGCCTGTCCACCGACTCGGTCGATCGACTGACCTTCATAAAAATGAATCAGTCTTGGATTACCACCAGATACCAAGTATCTGATGCTGATGTAACCGAATAATTTTTTTTGAAATATCAGATTCCTTCAAGACTCCCTATGCTGATGCTGAGTGACTATCCTGTTATGCTGAGTGACTATCCTCTTCCTCCTCAATGATCATGCTGATAGCTTGTAAGAATATTTTTGGTTCTGGGAGCCACCACCAGTGGCTAAGGCCCAATTTTTCTGCCCCTGTTTGACAGGGGCATGTATTTACAATTTTTGATGCAATACTTTGCAGCAGGGCTCATTCCTGCACTCCAACTAGAGTATCTCTAAGGGGTTGCAGTGTTGTGGCACCAGCACCAGTGCCTAAGGCCCAATTTTTTAGCCCCTGTTTAACAGGGGTGTTTAATTACAATTTTTGATGCAATACTTTGCAGCAGGGCTCGTTCTTGCGCTCCAACTAGAGTATCTGTGAGGGGTTGCAGTGTTGTGGCACCAGTGCCTAAGGCCCAATTTTTCAGCCCCTGTTTAACAGGGGTGTGTAATTACAATTTTTGATGGAATACTTTGCAGCAGGGCTAGTTCCTGCACTCCAACTAGAGTATCTGTGAGGGGTTGCAGTGTTGTGGCACCAGCACCAGTGCCTAAGGCCCAATTTTTCAGCCCCTGTTTAACAGGGACATGTAATTACAATTCTTGATCTAATATTTCACAGCAGAGCCCGTTTCTGCACCCACCAAGAGTAACTGTGAGGACTTACAGTGTTGTGGCACCAGCACCACCACTACCATCACCAAAGGCCCAATTTTTCTGACCCTGTTCAACAGGTGCATGTAATTACAATTCTTGATCTAATATTTCACAGCAGGGCCCTGTGAGGACTTACAGTGTTGTGGCAACACCAACACCTAAGGCCCCAATTTCTGCAGAGTATATATGGCAGGCCCCTACTTTCAAACATCCAACTTAAAAACGACTCCTACTTGCAAACGGAAGGAGACAGCAGGAAGTGAGATGAAATCTACCCCCTAGGAAGGGAAATTCTCTCCTGTAAGAGTTAATATGGGAAAAATGTTTCTCCTTTCCACTGATGCTTTATCACCAATCCTTGTTTCACTAAAAACCCCAAATTTTCAAAAAGCATTTGTCATTGGGACAGAAAGTGAGGTGAAATCTTCTGAAGAGGAGGAAAGACAGCAAAACAAATGTCACAGGGGTGATAACCCTTCCCTATGTTTTCCAAAAAGCTTAAAATAGATTTTTTTGGCTGGAGCTACACTTTAAAAATGTACCCGTTCAAAATTACAAACAGATTCTACTTAACAACAAACCTACAGTCCCTGTCTTGTTTATACCGCCTGTATACTGCTGTTCAGAGGGCCTGGGGCCCCACGCCTTTCCTTATTTTAATTTGGGTGCGGGGTTCCTCTTAATATCCATACAAGACCCAAAGGGCCTGGTAATGGACTGGGGGGTTACCCATGCCGTTTGTCCCACTGATTTTCATCCATATTACCGGGACCCGACATTACATTAAAGCCATAAGCAGTTTTTAAATGACTTTTATTCCTTTAAAAATGTCATTTTGTGCAGGGAAACATGCGTCACTTTACAGGCATACCATAGACACCCCCCAGGTACGATATTTAAAGGAATATTTCACTTTTTTTTCACTTCAAGCATCATTAAAATCACTACTCCTGAAAAAACAGCCGTTAAAACTTTTTTTTGCATTGATACATGTCCCCTGGGGCAGGACCTGGGTCCCCAAACCCTTTTTAGGACAATACCATGAAAATTAGCCTTTAAAATTAGCACTTGTAGATATGTTGATGTAAGTGTAGATATCTTGTTTGTGTAGGTGTAGATGTAGGTGTACCATAATTGTCTTAGTTTTACAAAAGTTTATAGTTTCTCCACATTCTCTTCTGAGTCTAGGTTTGTGGGCTCATTACTCTCGTCATGTCCCTGTCACCCTGTGTGTCATCTCTCTGACTTCCCTAATCATCATCATCGCTCTGTCCACACAATGTGAGTATTTATCACTAGAATGAAGGACTTCCTGCTGCCTGCTGTTTTTGCTTTTTTACTTTCACTGGGACAGTTGATTATACCATGTTGCCCAAATCAACCGACCAGATAGGAGTTATATTTAATATAACGTAGTTATATTTAATCTAATATCTAACTCACAATGAAGAGGATAGAGCTGAGGTGTTAGCCGTTCTCCATCTCAAATATTATCATCTTTAAAGTAAAGAAACTCAACACTTCCCTGGATCCACCCTTTATATATGACCAGTCTTTGCACTGAGCTATTGTGAGGTACACCTGCTTACACACTAATGTCCCCCACAGTCACACACTATTATTATTATACATTTATATAGCTCTGACTTGTACCGCAGCGCTGTACAGAGAACACTGAGCCAGTCACATCAGTCTTTGTGCCAGACGAGCTTACACTCTAATGTCCCAACATATTATTATACTTGTTCATTGTGTTCCTCACCCCTCCAGTATCTTTAGTGAATCAGCAGTATGATGAAACCTCCATCACATTAGCGATGCTACAGCAGGAACATGAACATCTGAGCTCCAGCCTCACCCACCAGCCTGGGGAAGCCCTCAGACAGACAAATCAGGAGTTGGAAACGAAGCGTGATCAGGTGAGGAGCCAGGAGGAACAGAAGACCACTAGCCAGAATCCAGAGAGCACAATGCAGGAGGAGGTGGAGACGGGGACCTCCATGACCAAATTTGAAGGCAACCTCTGCGATACAAGAGACAAGCTGCAAGAAAAGACAAATAAGCTTACCAGGTAGATTATATCCTTTTCCTGGGCCTTCTAATAAATCAATTTGGTTACCACAAACAGCAGGCATGTTCTGTATGTTAATAAGCTGCACCATGAGCAGGCCTCTTTTTCTTTGCGGGAACGCAGTTTCAGCACCTCCAGCACAGAATGTATGTAATGGCAAGGGGTACTAGAGTGTGCTGGAGGGTCTATTGATGCTGACTACTGGGGGATTTTTGGTTGCTGTGGGATATATTGTTGTGGGGAGGGGTCTAGTGTTGCTGGGGAGGTTTATTGTTGCTGGTAGAGGATCTATTGTTGCTGGGGTGGAGGCTGTTTTTTGTGGTGGCTCTATTGTTGCTGGGGGCATCTGTTGCTGCTGGGTGGATCTATTGTTGCTGGGAGGGTCTATTGTTGTTGGGGGGTCAATTGTTGATGAGGAGGTCTATTGTTGTTGGCTATAGGGGATCTATTTTATTACTTTTCTTGTTACTAGTATCAATTTCTAAACAAATTACTTGGTTCTGTATTCTCTAAAAAGGGCATTACTGGAAGATGGGCAGGGGGTGGAACCAAGGGACAGTGCTTGGAGGTGGGTTGGGGGTGGAGACAAGGGGTGACTTATACCTATTCTCTGAGAAAAAGAGCCCTGACCCCAAGTAATATGATCACATTTTCAAAGATGTAATGCATGACTCCTTCTAGGTGTCCACATGGGAATCATAAGGACTCTTCCAGATATGGACTACTATCTGGAAAGGTATGCCTGGGCAGCCTGGGACTAGATAGTTAGAGAAGGACTGTATGAATTTGGAGTGTATTGTTGCAGCATTGTAAGTAAAGTTGTTAAATGTTCAAAAGCCTGGCCTCAAGTTATTGTAAAGGGGTGCCTGGTGGAACATGTCATATTAAAGAACCGGACCTGTACACACATAAGGGGATAAAGAAGAACGTACAGAAAGCCATAACAAAGGAGCTGGTGGAGGGAATGTCCTTGCTATGGGTAACCATGAACTGGTGGGAATGAAATAGCAGCCAGAGAGCAGAGAGTGGTACCAGGCATGGGTGATGGGTCCTCCTGTAGCGAGGGGGTAGATATTCTGACTCCCTCTCTAGTGGTCAGTCTGCCAAGAGCAATCAAGACTGAAGGAAACCCCATGAACCTAGCCACCAGGACACGAGAGTAAATCCAACCTGATATCAGTCAACTCACAGAAAAGAATTGCTGACTTGGCCCTCTTTCCTATGATTTTTTTTCTTTCTGAGACCAGAAAACATTTGAAGAAGATTAATGCGAACAGTCCATCCAAGAAAGAGACCAGTGTCCTTGGTACAATGAGTATACTACAACAGATCCAGAGCAGACTGCATGAGAGCCAGAGAAACACACAAGAGCAGCTGGAGATGCTGAACAACATGGAAGGGAGGCTGAGTGAGCTGGAGGACAACCTAAAAAAACTGGAGTACAAGCTGAGTGAGCAGGAGGAAAAGCAGTGTAACCAGGTGGAGAGTCTGGGTGAGTAGAAAGCAAGGATAAGTGACCTGATAAAGATGCTAAAGGAGCTGAGGGAAAGGCTGAGTGGCTCTGATGAGAGGATGGGTGAGCAGGAGGAGAGGAAGGGTGACCTAGAGCAGAGGCTGGGTGATCAGGAGGTGTGATTGGATGAAAAAAACCAAGAGGAGAGACTGGGACTGGGTGAGCAGGTGGGGAAGCTGGGTGAGCTGGAGGAGAGGTTGGGTAAGCAGGATCGGAGGCTGAGAGACCTAGATAAGAGGTTGAGTAACCAGGAGAAGAGGCTAGGTGATCAGATGGAAATACAAGCTGTCTAGGAGGAAAGGCTGGGTAAGCAGGATGGGGAATAGGAGTTGCATAGAGGATAGGCTGGCTGATTAGGATGAGAGGATGGCAAGGAAAGAGAATGACTGAGCAGGAAGAGAAGCTGGGTGGGCAAGAGGAGAGGCTGGGTGATCAAGATTTAAGACTTGATGACCAGGAGAAGCGGCTGAGTGGCCAGGAGGAGAGGCTGGATAAGCAGGAGGTGAGGCTGGGTAAACAGAAGGAGAGTCTGGGTCACCAGGAGGAGAGGCTGGATAAGCAGGAGGTGAGGCTAGGTAAACAGAAGGAGAGTCTGGGTCACCAGGAGGAGAGGCTGGATAAGCAGGAGGTGAGGCTGGGTAAACAGAAGAAGAGTCTGGGTCACCAGGAGGAGGGGCTGCATAACCAGGAAGTGAGGCTGCATGATTGAGAGAAGAGGATGGATGAGCAAGAGGATAGGTTTAGGAAACAGGAGGAGCAGCTGATTTACAAGGAATAGAGGTCAGCTGACCAGAAGGAGAGGCTGGCTAAGCAGGAGGAGAGGCTTAGGGATCAGAAGGAGAGGCATATTGATGACAAAGAGAGGCTGAATGACCGGGAGGAGAGGCTGAGTAAGTAAAAGGAGAGGCTGGGTGAGTAGGTGGAGAGGCTGCACGATTACAAAGAGAGGCTTAGGGTTCAGGAGGAGAATGATAAGGGAAAGAGCATTACTGAGCAGTCAGAGAGGTTGGGTAAGCATAAGTTAAAGAAAGGAGAGACTGGGTGGCCAGCCATGATCAGGAGGAGAGGCTGAGGGGCCAAAGAGTTTGACTGACCAGTAGACATGTGCAAATAATTTTGTTCCGAATCGAAATTCGGACAAATCCGAATTCTGAATTACAATAGTAACGAATCTAAACAAATCCTCCGAAATAAGGAAACAAAATTAGTCCGAAATAATGATATTCAAATTTCAAATTTGATTTTAATTTGGAAAGTATTATGAAATGTAAACATGTTGCAATTATTAGATGTGAAAAATTCAGCATCAGCATTCAAATTAGTAAAAAAAAAATTGAATTTGAATGCCAATTCAAATGTTCCGAATTTGGTCAAATTCAATTCGGTCAAAATCGGAAAATTCTAATCTATTAAATTCACACCAGTGGCCAGGTGGATAGGCTAGGTGACCAGGAGGAAAGCCTGGGCTGAGCAGTAGAAAGGGCTGGGTGGAGACCACAATTTCTTCCACAAAAGCTGTAAATGTTCAGAGTGATGAACATGTTGTTAATTAACAGAAGAAAGACAGGTGGCAAAAAAAAATCATATTCCTGTACCTTTTAAACAACAGAAGAAAAGATTTATGGGTATAGCCTTGTCTTCCATGCCAGGCCTGTAGGCAAACGCTTCACCCAAGAGGTGTCTAAAGTGATCAAACAACCATTGCTGAACCACAACGCTGACCTGTGGACAGTACCATCACAGGATAGGGGACCTCATCTAGTGAATTGGTTCCTGTATGATTTCACATACTGACCAGAACCCCCAAACAGGAGCTGATGAGGCCCCCTGAAAGCTCTGACTATGTTCTGGTTCCATGTTGGCCATTTGATTTCTTTAAACATCCATTTGGTATTTTTCAGGTTTCTGTTTTGATGAATTCAGTTTGTAGATGAGACAGCAGAGATAATAACATAATAAGACCAATGAGCGGTTAAGCATGCGGCAATGTGCAGTCATTGAGTTTAGTATCAGTTAATACAGGTGAATGTAATGCGGAATGCTCCCTTATTATTCTCTCTTTCCAGGTGATAATGTGAGCGGGTCAGAGTTGCACTCCAGTAAGTTTTACTTTAAAAAAAAAAGTAATTCATATTGCCACTGTTAGAATCTGAACCTAATACAGAGCTCTGCCTTCTGCAGGCATCATCTGTCCAGAAGGCTGGAGGCAGATAGACAAGACATGTTACTATTTCTCCAGTGAGAGTAAAGTACGAATCAAGGCGGCCGAGGACTGCACCAGGAAGAAGGCCACCCTGGCCAAAATACAGGAGAGTGACTCCATCCTGAAGGTACAAAAACCAAATGAACCATTATTGGGTAATATCATAAATATCATTACAATGTGATACCAATGAGCTGTTTGTTACAGATTAATGAGTAAGTGAGAAGCCCAAATGGAAGTCAGAATGGTATTTGAAAATCTGTCTTGATTACTAAAAAGAATTTATGAATAGGCAAAGTGACAGGTTATTTTAACCCCCCCCCCCCAACCCACTCCTACCCCATTTATACTAACCTCCTCCACATTTCTATGCCATGAAATTCCTACACTGGATCTAGAAGTCAAATCCTGTGTAAGATCCATGTCAGAGGGTCACATAGCTTATATAGGGTTGATGGGCCTCCGACACTTCCTCATGAGGGAGTGTTCAATCCTGGAGATTTGAAGCTGGGAGGGCGTATATTCCACAAGGACTGTGAAAGAGCAAAGGAGCAATAGGGTAGACTGGCAAATTTGAGTCTACAAAGGTTGGCAGGAGGCTTTCGGGAGACTTTCTGTCACTGAATGGGCAAAGTGCCAGAATCTTGACTTGTCTACAAGTAATATACATAGCTCAAAGCAATGTTTAAGAGTATGCCTTGATTGGGATATTCTTTAAGTAAAGGTAGTTACCATCATCCATGTTATTGTATAGAAAAGGGAAGCCTGGGGCTACCCCAAGCATGCCCCTGGCAAGCAAATGGAAGGATTTTGGACTATCTCGGTAGCCAAGGATTTAAGGAGGAGGGGTTGAGGGAAGGGGGGGAGGGGATTGCTCTTGCTCAAATCCTTGGGTGCCAAGATAGTCCAAAATTCTTCCATTTCCTTGCCAGGGGCATGCTTTGGGTAGCCCCAGGCTTCCCTTTCTAGCACAGCAATGTGTCTATGTCCTCCTTCCACTACATCACAACTTCCATAGAGTAGAATCCATAATACCGCACACAGGTGTGTACATACATGAAGCCCCTAGAAAGAAGTTTGATAGATCTGTGTAAATACACTTTAAAAATACATAAGCAAATATGTCTCCATTTCATCCTGGTCACCCCTCAGTGAGAGATACAGTACCTGTAGAATAGACAAACACTGCTTGGAAGGTGGTTAGCCTTCTGCGAGCAATGCCTGTGGGGTGGAAATATACAATGCTGGGAAAGTTCACCCCGATGAATGATGTCTGTGAAATGGACATGGATACTCATTGGAAGTGATGTTTGCTGGATAGAAAAAGGACACTGAGGCGGTGGTCGCCCCTTGGTGAGTGATGTCTGTAGGATGGACATGGACATGTCCATATAAGCCTTTAAAATGAGCACTTTCGATTTTTCATGTTAATGTCCCATAGACTTTAACGGTGTTCCGGCGGCTTTCGAATTTCCCCCGAACACCGCATATTGTTTGGTGTTCACAGAATATCCGAACAACCAAAGTTCGGCCCGAGCATAAGTTCGGGCCGAACTTTGGTTGTTCGGATATTCTGTGGGATTGATATGAGGAGGTGATAGCCCTTCAGGGAGTTATGTCTGGGATATGGAAGTGGAGACTGCTGGAAGGACCCCTTGGTAAGCGATGTCTGTGGGATAGACCTGATCAATGCTGGGATGGCCTGTAAGGCCTGGGATGGCCTGTAAGGATTAGGGATGAGCTTCGAGTTCGAGTCGAACTCATGTTCGACTCGAACATTGGCTGTTCGCAAGTTCACCGAACAGCGAACAATTTGGAGTGTTCGCGGCAAATTCGAATGCCGCGGAACACCCTTTAAAAGTCTATGGGAGAAATCAAAAGTGCTAATTTTAAAGGCTAATATGCAAGTTATTGTCATAAAAAGTGTTTGGGGACCCGGGTCCTGCCCCAGGGGACATGGATCAATGCAAAAAAAAGTTTTAAAAACGGCCGTTTTTTCAGGAGCAGTGATTTTAATAATGCTTAAAGTCAAACAATAAAAGTGTAATATCCCTTTAAATTTCGTACCTGGGGGGTGTCTATAGTATGCCTGTAAAGGGGCGCATGTTTCCCGTGTTTAGAACAGTCTGACAGCAAAATGACATTTTGAAGGAAAAAACTCATTTAAAACTACCCGCGGCTATTGCATTGCCGACAATACACATAGAAGTTCATTGATAAAAATGGCATGGGAATTCCCCAAAGGGGAACCCCGAACCAAAATTATAAAAAAAAAAATACGTGGGAGTCCCCCTAAATTCCATACCAGGCCCTTCAGGTCTGATATGGATATTAAGGGGAACCCCGGCCAAAATTAAAAAAAAAAAATGACGTGGGGTTCCCCCTAAATTCCATACCATACCAGACCCTTCAGGTCTGGTATGGATTTTAAGGGGAACCCCGCGCCAAAAAAAAAAAAAAAAATGGCGTGGGGTCCCCCCAAAAATCCATACCAGACCCTTATCCGAGCACGCAACCTGGCAGGCCCCAGGAAAAGAGGGGGGGACGAGAGTGCGCCCCCCCCTCCTGAACCGTACCAGGCCACATGCCCTCAACATTGGGAGGGTGCTTTGGGGTAGCCCCCCAAAACACCTTGTCCCCATGTTGATGAGGACAAGGGCCTCATCCCCACAACCCTGGCTGGTGGTTGTGGGGGTCTGCGGGCGGGGGGCTTATCGGAATCTGGAAGCCCCCTTTAACAAGGGGACCCCCAGATCCCGCCCCCCCCTGTGTGAAATGGTAAGGGGGTACTTACCCCTACCATTTCACTAAAAAACTGTCAAAAATGTTAAAAATGACAAGAGACAGTTTTTGACAATTCCTTTATTTAAATGCTTCTTCTTTCTTCTATCTTCCTTCATCTTCTGGTTCTTCTGGTTCTTCTGGCTCTTCTGGTTTTTTCTCCGGCGTTCTCCTCCAGCATCTCCTCCGCGGCGTCTTCTATCTTCTTCTCCTCGGGCCGCTCCGCACCCATGGCAGGGGGGGGAGGCTCCCGCTCTTCTCTTCTTCTCTTCTTCTCTATTTTCTTCTCCGGGCCGCTCCGCAACCCATGCTGGCATGGAGGGAGGCTCCCGCTGTGTGACGGCGCTCCTCGTCTGACAGTTCTTAAATAACGGGGGGCGGGGCCACCCGGTGACCCCGCCCCCCTCTGACGCACGGGATATGACGGGACTTCCCTGTCTCATTCCCCGTGACGTCACAGGGAAGTCCCGTCAAGTCACCGTGCGTCAGAGGGGGGCGGGTTCACCGGGTGGCCCCGCCCCCCGTTATTTAAGAACTGTCAGACGAGGAGCGCCGTCACACAGCGGGAGCCTCCCTCCATGCCAGCATGGGTTGCGGAGCGGCCCGGAGAAGAAAATAGAGAAGAAGAGAAGAAGAGAAGAAAAGAAGAAGAGAAGAGCAGGAGCCTCCCCCCATGCCATGGGTGCGGAGCGGCCCGAGGAGAAGAAGATAGAAGACGCCGCGGAGGAGATGCTGGACGAGAACGCCGGAGAAAGAACCAGAAGAGCCAGAAGAACCAGAAGATGAAGGAAGATAGAAGAAAGAAGAAGCATTTAAATAAAGGAATTGTCAAAAACTGTCTCTTGTCATTTTTAACATTTTTGACAGTTTTTTTAGTGAAATGGTAGGGGTAAGTACCCCCTTACCATTTCACACAGGGGGGGGGCCGGGATTTGGGGGTCCCCTTGTTAAAGGGGGCTTCCAGATTCCGCTAAGCCCCCCGCCAGCAGACCCCCACAACCACCGGCCAGGGTTGTGGGGATGAGGCCCTTGTCCTCATCAACATGGGGACAAGGTGTTTTGGGGGGCTACCCCAAAGCACCCTCCCAATGTTGAGGGCATGTGGCCTGGTACGGTTCAGGAGGGGGGGGGCCGCACTCTCGTCCCCCCCTCTTTTCCTGAGGCCTGCCAGGTTGTGTGCTCGGATAAGGGTCTGGTATGGATTTTTGGGGGGACCCCACGCCGTTTTTTTTTTTTTTTTTTGGCGAGGGGTTCCCCTTAAAATCCATACCAGACTTGAAGGGTCTGGTATGGAATTTAGGGGGAACCCCACGTCATTTTTTTTTTTAAATTTTGGCCGGGGTTCCCCTTAATATCCATACCAGATCTGAAGGGCCTGGTATGGAATTTAGGAGGACTCCCACGTCATTTTTTTTTTTTTAATTTTGGTTCGGGGTTCCCATACCGTTCCCATGCCGTTTTTATCAATGAACTTCTATGTGTATTGTCGGCAATGCAGTAGCCGCGGGTAGTTTTAAATGAGTTTTTTCCTTCAAAATGTCATTTTGCTGTCAGACTGTTCTAAACACAGGAAACATGCGCCCCTGTACAGGCATACTATAGACACCCCCCAGGTACGAAATTTAAAGGGATATTACACTTTTATTGTTTGACTTTAAGCATTATTAAAATCACTGCTCCTGAAAAAAACGGCCGTTTTTAAAACTTTTTTTGCATTGATCCATGTCCCCTGGGGCAGGACCCAGGTCCCCAAACACTTTTTATGACAATAACTTGCATATTAGCCTTTAAAATTAGCACTTTTGATTATTCATGTTCGTGTCCCATAGACTTTAACGGTGTTCGCGCGTTCGAACGAACTTTTTTCCTGTTCGCATGTTCTGATGCGAACCGAACAGGGGGGTGTTCGGCTCATCCCTAGTAAGGATGAAGGAAATTGCCAGCTGTAATGTAAACAATAATTTCCTAATTTAATGCTTAACAGAACAGCAAAAGAGAAATGCTTTTAGAGAATTCTTGTAATCTAAGGGTGAGGTGAGAAATGAAAGTCCTTCAGTATTTTATTCACTTTCAACTTTGATCTGAGAAGTTTGTTAATGCAAAGTGAAAAGATTTTACAGAATTTTCTGCACTTTCTTGCAGCCATGTTTCTGCCTTTATAGTATCCTTTATTAGGCCTCATACATGCCGAGCTTTATCGCCTGTACATTAGACTCAAGCATTTTCATGCAGGTCAAAGGCACAGGTGCACTATCCAGCTGTGTTGTTGGTGACCTCTACAGCTCTATGTGAGGCTGGAAGCTGCTGTGGCTGGATGTGGCTAGATAGGTCACCAAGTGGTGGTAACGTATAGGGCAGTATGCACCCAGGGATGAAGGCCCACAAAGCAAGCAGTCTGCATTTTGGACATTTGTCCCTGGGTGCATACTGCCCTAAATGTTAGCAACACTTGGTGCACCATCCAAGATTCAGCCTCTCATAGAGGTGCCTTCCACCTGCATGAAAACTTAGGAGTCTCATGCACTGGGGCTACATGCTCAGTGTCCATGAGTCCTTACGTGCTTGAGGAATATGTTTAGAGTTCAATGTGTGCTTCATAAACACACATAGAGGTTGATTTACTAAAAGGCAAATACTGTACACTGTGCACTGAAAGTGCAGTTACTCTAGATCTGTGGGGAAGCTCTGAAATGAGGGGAAGCTCTGCTGATTTCTATCATCCAATCATGTGCAAGAAAAAATGCTGTGTTTTTTTTTTGCATATTCCCCTCAGATCTAGAGCCATTGCACTTGCAGTGCACAGACTATTTTCCTTTATAAATCAACCCCATAGAGTTTTGGGAGCAAAATCTGTTTATAATAATATGAGAATGAGAAAAAAACCCTCAGGCCTCATGCACACAGAAGTCTAGAAGCTGCAATGTCCTCCAGTATAAAATCTCCGCCAAGTGTTAATGATATTATAATGTAGACAAAAACTCACCCAAGCTCTACCGCATGATTGTAGAATGATGAGCTGAATAACGGTGCTCAGGCTTGTTGTGTTCCATAAACATCCAAATAGCAAGAAATGCCGGAAACTCAATTGCTTCTTCTTGAATCTTTATTGAGCACTAACAGCAGTGCAACATCTAAAATGCTAACATGGTTCGGCAGAAGGCCTTCCTCATAGCCATGAGGAAGGCTCTGGCCGAAACATGTTAGCATTTTAGATGTCGCACTGCTGTTATCCCGCGCACACACGGTCGGACTTTTCGTCTACAAAAGTCCGACAGCCTGTCCGACAGACTTTCGACAGACTTTTGGCGGACTTTTGGCGGACTTGCGGCAGACTTTCTAATGAACGGACTTGTCTACATAGGATCAAACAAAAGTCCGACGGATTTGTACGTGATGACGTACACCGGACTAAAATAAGGAAGTTGATAGCCAGTAGCCAATAGCTGCCCTAGCGTGGATTTTTGTCCGTCGGACTAGCATACAGACAAGCGGATTTCTGGGTCCGGCGTAGTTACAACATAAAGATTTGAAGCATGTTTCAAATCTAAAGTCCGTCAGATTTGCGGCTGGAAAAGTCAGCTGAAAGTCCGGGGAAGCCCACACACGATCGGATTGTCAGCCGTATTTTGTCCGTCGGCGTCCGTCAGACTTTTGTAGACGAAAAGTCCGACCGTGTGTACGCGGCATTAGTGTTCAATAAAGATTTAAGAAGAAGCAATTGAGTTTCTGGAATTTCTTGCTATATTAATGATGTTATGGCTAGTTATATCTCTCTGGCCAGTCACTAGGAGGTTTATTGAGAGTGGTGGAGGCTGGGATAGGGTGTAAAAACTCAGGAGTGACATTAGTTAGTCAATCTTCCCCTTGGCCTTGGGGAAAGAATGTAGATGGCTGGATGATCTTCTTAGCCCTGCTGTCTAAAGAAGGGGACCAAGTGCCTGTATAGAGACTTATGTTGGAGGGCTAGTATACTGAGAAAGGGTCCTGAAGAACCATGGAGGAACTTGAGCCTAATTGGCAAACCTGAAAATTAGGCTCAAGTCCTGGGTGTATCTTGGACCTTAACTGAAGTGTGGTGGCATCTTCCCAAGGAGTCAGTAGCTGGACCAAGTAGTCTCTTGCAGTCAGATGCTGGTTTCACAGAATGCTGGTGAGCTGCTTGGTAGATTGGGTTCTCTGTTCCTTTTGACGAGACTGATCAACCTTGGCCCCTCTTACACATCTGGTTACACGAATGGTAATTGCAAACAGTTATGGGAGGACAAATATCAATATCCTGCAAACAACTATGTTTCAGTACCAGGAAATAAGCACCAGACTGATTACCGGTAAAATAGAGTAGATGTATTGTCACAGTTTAAGGTAAATGGCAACACATACATGGATGAGCAGGTAGAAGAATACATTTACTCACAGTATGCAAATCAATGGAATTTCCAAGCTATAGCAGCTTAGGATAGAAGAGTGTACCAATTGAGCAAAGTCAACATAGCAATTAACCATGATAGAAATAATAATTAATCCCACAGACACTCCACTGCAGCCATTGGTCTATACGCACTTCTGAGAGCACTCTACATGAATAGCTATGATGGTATATGAAGCTCCCCTTAGAGGTACCTCTCAACCAGGGGAAGGTTATGGTGAAGCAGTTGGTCAGTAGTCAGCTCTAAACCTTCAGCTGGCCAGTGTTGGGCCCACTCCTAAACGTGGTGCACGTACAGTAACTATGTGGCAAGCAGCATGCTCCAGTTTCTCTTCCCACTCTGATAATGAGATGTTTGACCCCTTAAACTTAGACACTAGGGCCAAGGCCATTCTTATGATGCCATAGTGATCCCTACTCTTTCTTCCCCACCAGCTACCAAGAGGGGCATATCCTGCTGACTGCCACCAAGTGAGAGCAGGGTGCAGCGTGGTGTGTTGACCAGCAGTGATCTATGACCAATTTACTTGTGAGTGTACTCACTCACTCAGTACCTCCACTATTCTAAGAATGTCTTGTATTGTTTTCAATGACTGCAAAGCGTTCCCTCATGGGAAAAAGCTGAGAGGAACGGCAGATAATGTCACAATTTTCACTTTTGTCCATTCAGAAAATGTCATATGTTTATTCAAAAAATTAAACAGTTTCTTAGAATGGTGGAGGTGTCAAGCAAGCATCCCCCTTTGTTCAATATACAGATGGCAAGTCAAGTGAGCAGCACTCAGAAAAGATCAGCACTGACTGTATGTAGCACAAGCTAGTACACTGAATGTCTGCATCTTCAATAATCCTTTGGCTGCGAGCTATGAAGGGTTAACTGTAACCAACCTTGACCAAACAAGTTAATAAATGGATCATTCCTGGAGTTAGATCCAGCAGAGGCTGGGTGAATGTGAACAGTGTATTAAGAAAAGTCTCAACAAAGCACAATTTGGCCCGGCAGGTAGGCACAGCCAACTGAAACCACTTACGAAACCACTTACAAAACTCTAACAGCGGAGCGTTAGCTTGGAGTGATGCTGACAGCTTCTGCAATGAGGAGCGGGAGTGTGGCCTGGCTGGTCCACACCCAAATCGGAGGCTTCCTAAATCTGAGGAAAGATGTAGTCCCTGCACTCTCCCTGACAGATGGTGATACGGTCCCTACACTAACCACTTGCAAACTGCACAACAAACATGGGAGCCTGTGCCTTAAATAGTCACTGCCCTGACCCAAAATGGCCATTGAGGTCATAAGGGGCACCAGCATCCATTTGGACAGATGTCCCCCTGGTGAATAAAGTTCCTCACAACTTCTTTCCCCTTCTGCACTGCTGCTTCGGTCGAGCCCCAACTACTGTAGGGAGTACAGACTGAACCTACCTACAGACTGGATGTCAAGGTAAAATGCTAGCCCACCCATCCTCTGAGGTACCTCATATGCTTTGGGGGTCAGGAGGGTGCTACACCTCTCTTGAGGTCCCCATGAGGTCGGCAGCACCTTCTGCCGTCTCGTATTACTTCGTTGACCACGTATTCTGACATTCTTATGGTCATTTGTGTATGGGGTCTTGCGAATGGCTGTGTATTGGCGCCACCGGCACAAGTTCCTGTCCCACTTCTTTCTACTAGAACAACAAGCAGCATACAGCACATTAACAGTAAGCCATCTTCCCTTACTCAGTCTCTCTCCTCCCCATGGTCATTAGTCAGAGGTCTCTGGTTTGCCTTAGGCTATCTGTGTCCAACTCACAACTCCTTATAGGTAGCAGTGGCAGCTGGTGCTCAGTATTTTGGGGGGGTGGCAAAGAAACCTGCCCCCCCACGGGACATGGATGGTGGCGATCAGTGCCCCCCCCCCCCCCCCCCCCCGTGGGAGACGGATGGCAGTGATCATTGGCCATACCTTAGAAGGCCATTGCTGCTACTCGCTCCAGCTTGCAGAGGGAAGAGCCAGAGCCATTGCTTCTCCTCTCGACCGAACAGGAAGTGGGTTCTGAGACCCGATTAGGTCAAAGTTGCAGGACCCGCTTCCTGATTGGCCGTGAGGAGAAGCAGGAAGACGTTAGCCATTAATTAATTTACTAATATCATACAACTGGGTACGCGCCCTGAGCCCACCCTTTTTTTTAAGCCAATTACAGCCTAATCATGTGCTTAAAAAAAAAAAAAAAACATTAAAATCCATGCGTCCGCCACCCTGCATGGAGATAAGTGGCCGGGCGCATGGCTTTGGGAGGCAGCGCCCCTGGGCCCCATATGGACGGGCCGCCACTGAAAGGTAGTCTCCTGAGACAGGGTCACTGCAGTTCATCTCTTGCTTGGGTACACTTCACTCGCCTCAGCGAACACTAGGCCTGGCCTTAAACCCACTCTAGCCTCCTCTACCAACAATAAGGGATAGGAAGATAACAGTCAGCTTTCCTGGGTGCAGGTCTACCTCTCCCTGTCCTCCAGCTCTGTCCAGGACCTCCACATAGCTGACTACATCTGTACACTTGTGGGGCCTCTGGCCACCATGCTCTGACTGCACTAAGGCTCCTCCCAAACGGGCATATATATGGGCACTGACTCACCAATTATATTACTAAAGGAGGGCTCTAGATAAAAGGGACCTAGAGCCCAATGACATTCTTTATAAACAGACAATATTCTGTAATAGAGCCTCCTAGTGGCAGACTAGCTAACTGCACCTGCTTACATGTGGACCTTCGGTAGGTCATTAGATTAGTAGGGTCCTCATGTATCTGAAATAAGAATTCATTTTTTCTACTCTACCACACCCAGACAGATTGAAAGATGCAACCACAAGAGAGTTGCGAGAAAGAAATAGAAATACAAATGTGATTGGTTGTTGTGGGTCAATACAGTCATATTTTAAGCCACACGCATTACTAAACACAGTACACACATGCATCACTAGTAGCCCCACTAATATATCTCATTTGGCTTCCAGGCGATGGTTGAGGCAGACAGAAGAAGTTTCTGGATCGGTTTGAGAAGAGTTAATAATACATGGAAGTGGTCGGATGAAAGCCTCCAGTGAGTAGTAACTGTATGTATAACTGTATGTACTGTCAGTGGAGTACTGGAGGGAAAGACGTATTGTAGAGCTTACAGGGAAGAAGTCACAGTTTGCTGGTTGTGTCATTTCTACATAATTACAGGAAATATGGAGATATGTAGATTGAAATAAAATAAGGAATAAAAAGAGTCAGTCCACATCCTTCTTTAACTCTTCTTGTAGAAATTTGATTGAAAGAAGCCCAGAGAATATTTTGTTCCATCTTATATGGCTGGCCAGATCCAGATTTCTTGCCCACCTAAAAAGATTTGGTTTAGCACCATCAGCTATCCTGATGGTGCCAACTCAGGAGGGAACTGGTGGCCTTACCCCAATAATAATTTTACTTTGCTGAGACCCTTCTATCCCACGAGGGCTCAGAAAGACATCTTCTCCTCTCTCCAGCCTAAACTCACCTTTTCCTCTACCCAGTGCCGGGACAAGGTCATCTAGAGCCCAGGGCAAACATGCCAAATTGCACCCCACCCCCATGAAGTATGAATATTACGTGTTTGCGAAAGCCCCAACCCCCCCAAAAAAATTGAGCGTTAATGCTCACCCCCTAAACATAAATTCCCCTGGTCCTAGTACAAATTCACCCCCCTGCTGAAACCCCCTCTCCCAGAATAAACCCCCCCTTCCCCCAACCCCACTCCCAGCTCAAATCCTCTCTCTCACCTTATGCCCCCAGGACAAATCCCCCCTCAAAAAAAAATCCCCCTGCTAGCACACATCCTCTACCCCTAAAATTTCCTTTCCAAGCACCAATCCCCCCCTCACCCCAAACCTGCCCTTCCAGCACAAACTCCCCTCCCCCAATACCCCATCCTAGCACAAATCCCCCCCAAACACAAATTTCCCCTCCAAGCACAAATACCCCCCAACCATACTTATTAGAATAACCCCCCCCCCAAAAAAAAAAAAAATATATATATATCCCCTCTACCATATTACTTTTATAGCACAAACCCCCCAACCACCCCCCCCCCCCCAATTCTAACACAGTGTCAGGTCACCTGTATCCAGGTGACAGATGCACCCCGTTGGGGTCAGGAGTGCATCGCTATGATAGTGGACCCTAAGGCTGACTGCTGCAGATGAAACTCGGGGTGGATCAGGAAGGCAGGTCCCCTGGAGCACCAACATGGATCCCACAGTGAGTTAGAGCATAGATTCCCCAGGGCGCGGAGTCTAAGAGCCAGTTGGTGTTCACCAGAGCCTCTAGTGGTGAGGATGGACTGGGCTGCAACTGGCTCCAGGTCGTGGCCTCCAGGGTCTCCCAGCTCACGATCACGGTAGGCTACAGGAGGATGGAGAGGAAACAGCAGCCCAGGACAGAAAGGAAAAGTAGGGAGGTAGCCAAATGTTGGGGCGATTAGCAGACAAGGATAACAGGGAACACGCCAAAAGTCAGGGTCACAGACAAACAGGGATAGTCGAGAACGCGCCAAAGGTCAGGGTCACAAGCAGACAGGAATAGTCGGGAACACGCCAAGATCGGTAACAGAGACAGAGACAAACTAGAGCACACGGCAAACAGGAAGCCAAACACACAATATTGCACGGCAAGGCAGGCTTGGAGAATACGGTGTTAAATAGTGGTTCCTGTTGAGGCTAGGGTGGAGCCACACAGAGGGAAGATTACTTAAGCATGCAGGTGTGAGAGTACAAGCCTCAAGGCTGATACACAGACCAGGTAAGAGACAGACAGGTCATGAATGTATTACTGCAAGGTCATGACACACAGATCTTTTTCCCCCATCCCAACACAAGTCCCCCCAAATCATCATTCCTAGCATACCTCCCCATATTTGCCCTCTAAAATTCTTATCCCCTGCCGCTCCCCTAATTCCCCTTTTCAGCACAAATCCCCTTCCCCTAATCTTCTTGTGGTGCCCCCACCACCTCACATGATACCAAAGTGCCCAGGGCAGTCGCCCCTCCTGTCCGCCTCTTGTCCTGGCCCTTGCCTCTACCCTACTCTGACTCCACCCACAAGGGGATGCTAACTTTCACAAACAGGCTCTCCATATGGGTCTGATCCCTCATCTACATTGGGTTTCCAGGAGTCTCTCCCTAGCCCCCTAGGCAAAGATGGGTACCATCTTTGGATCTTTAAATATTTGAGTCTCTTAGGGGGCTTTTCATGCTGATTTTGGTACCAGACATTCCCAGATGTAGGCAGGCCAATTGGTTGGTACCAGAGATGGAGTAAAGGTACACCGAGACCCAGGAAGTTGGCACAATTATTATTTAGCAAAGCTAAAGTAACAATTAGTATGTGGAAGACAGGAGCTCATTTGAAGTTCCAAACACTAAACTAAACACTAAAACAACAAATCCTCAATATTACAGGCCACCCAGGTTTAACAGCTCTTAACAATTCTGGTGGTGCTTAAACACAGTCTTTGTACTTGAGAGGGCACTTTTTCACTTTTTGGAAGACTACATTACCAGAAAAGCATATAAAGAAGGGAGTGGCTGGTAGGCAGTGGTGCAGGTGTCTTTAGTAACCAGGTAGGCAGGTCCTCGTTCCAACTCTGTAGGGTTCTCAGATGGCAGAGCCAGGCGTAGTTTCCCTGCACTGTCCCTCCTCAACCAGAACCTGACCCTAGAGCTAAGTGTACTGCCCCTAGCCAGTGGAGATCCTGTTTCTACACTCTACACTGTACACTTCACAAATGTGCAACAACCACAGTGGGACAGTGCTATAGTTTAGCATTGCCCTCACTAAAGATGGCTGTGGAGGTCAACCAGAGCAGCAGCTTTCAATCAGACTGTTGCTAACCTGATGACACCTACGGAGGCTTCAGAGGAACAAAGCTCCTCTCAACCTCCATTTCCCTATACACAGCGGCCAGCTAAACAACGCCACCTACAGCAGGTAAGATGAACTGCACCTGCCTACACGGTGATTAGATTGGAGTCTGGTCCAACAGAAGAAGGCTCAACCATCTATACCTCTGAGAACTCCGCCAGCCCTTCACTAATGATAAATGTTCTTTCTCCAGTCACAGTGCAGGGAGCTTATGACATCTTTCTATTTTCACAGGGAAACGTTCAAATCCAAGGCATATGATTGGTGTGCAAAGGCCTCGCCAGAGTTGGAAAGTCAGCCCTGCGCCACCCCCCTGCCCTGGATCTGTCAGAAGAAGCCCAGGAAATACTGATCGAGGGATGGAGAAGATCAGTGCTGATTGAAGTCTTCAGAGAGAAGATTAAAAGATAACTTATTCAATATGGCACAGCAAAGTGTACGAACTCAGCCAATCAGGCTGGCTTACTCTAGTCAGGTCAATAAGAAAAGAAATGTGATTTGTTGTACTGTACGAGGGGTTCCTTAAAAACTTTCTGCAACCGTTTTTAAACTCTTTTTATGAAGAATTACAAAAAGGTAAATGCATCACTTTTCTCCATAGTCACTCAACTTCCTTTGCAATTCCATTTCCCAAGGAAAAGAGTAAAAGGTGCAATGACTGACCAGACATATAGAGCAACAATCAAAAAAAAATATATATATATAAATAAATATATATAAATAAACATAAAGATTATATGATGATATCTTATACAATAAATATCTATATACACGCACAGATTGTGATATATATGGCTAGTGCATATATAACCACACACATATACACAAAGAAAGAGTCCCAGCAATATAATTAATAAAAATGAATGATGAATGGTGAAGATGAAAAAAAATGATGATAAGCACCAGCGGCAGCTCTCTTGGGAGTAGAAGCAATTACTCTGGAAGATAAATGGAAAAGGAGACAAGGTGCACCAATCTAAGTGCAGTATCGTGAGCAACTTTAATGGGAATATATAAAAGGTGGGCAAATGGCTACTCACAATTTCTCAATAAAAAAAAGGCAGGTGGAAGTCCGCGGCTGTTCACAGTGGAGCGTCCCAGCTATGTTAAGGAGGGCTGTCCAGATGATGATGAAAAAAGTTGGGGCGGTCTGTGATCTTTCACTGGTGCCGGTGAGAGCGTAGCTGTTGGGGGTTGCAGAGGGACCTGGGTGTCAGCAAGGCTGCGTGCCGTCCATATCAAAAACCCCGGAAACCAGGACCGGAAACAGACCAACGTGGAAAACACAACTCACTGGAGACTAAGCAGCAGAAATGACATGTGGATGTGTCAGATGACGCGTTTCAATGCATCCGCATTTTCTTCAGATCTAGTTGGCTGGTAAACACTGTCAATCATATATAGGCTGACACTACGCAACGGCGTCAGCTGAACCAAGGACAATAATTCAACATAGAGATGGGCACAGATAGTGCTTATAATGTTAAAATACCTGTAGTTAAAAAATGTTAAAAACTCATACCTTAGAACGAAAAAGAAGAAAAAAAAAAAAGAAAGAAAGACTGCATATAAAAAGAGAAAAAAAGCGCATGTGAAGAAAACATGTAAAAGATAGATGAAAACTTGCTAATGGATGGATAAATAAATGGGATATAGCACTGGTTGAAATATATAAAAAAGCTCATTTAAATCTACGATAACCATAGGAGATTAATTGGATTGGCTTGTAATGTAATAGGATCATTTAAAAGTCGGATAGTCGAAATGACCAGTCAGACAATCAAACTAATGGGCTCTGGATGAATAGTATTAATTTAGGCTATATCAGAGCAGTGTAAGAAATAAAAATAACAATAATATAATGTAATTATTTAAAATGATTGAAATGACCATACTGGGTGCATGCATATGAATAAGAGCACCTGCATAGCACATTGGAAAATATTTTTAACAATAACGGTAGAAAATATGGTAAATAAGGAGAATGCTAAATATAAATATAATAGAATGGTAACTGGATATTATAAATTTAAGTTATATCAAAGTAGTGTAAACAATAAAAAATAAAGATAAATATAATATAATTAAGTTAAATTAATTTAAATTACCATACTGGGTGCATGCATATGCATATGAATAGGAGCACATGCATAGCACATTGGAATAATATTTTTAAAAATAACGGTAGCAAATATGGTAAATTAGGGGAATGCTTAATATAAATATAATAGAATGGTGACTGGATAATCATAGGCACACATATATTCCCTCACATGCGCATGTTAGCACATATCTAAGCGTATATACACACATAGATATGTGTGTGTGTGTGTATATATATATATATATATATATATATATATACACAGTGGGGAAAAAAAGTATTTAGTCAGCCACCAATTGTGCAAGTTCTCCCACTTAAAAAGATGAGAGGCCTGTAATTATCATTATAGGTATACCTCAACTATGAGAGACAAAATGTGGAAACAAATCCAGACAATCACATTGTCTGATTTTTGAAATAATTTATTTGCACATTATGTTGGAAAATAAGTATTTGGTCAATATCAAAAGTTCATCTCAATACTTTGTTATATGTCCTTTGTTGGCAATGACAGAGGTCAAACGTTTTCTGTAAGTCTTCACAAGGTTGTCACACACTGTTGCTGGTATGTTGGCCCATTTCTCCATGCAGATCTCCTCTAGAGCAGTGATGTTTTGGGGTTGTCACTGGGCAACACGGACCTTCAACTCCCTCCAAAGGTTTTCTATGGGGTTGAGATCTGGAGACTGGCTAGGCCACTCCAGGACCTTGAAATGCTTCTTACGAAGCCACTCCTTCGTTGCCCGGGTGGTGTGTTTGGGATCATTGTCATGCTGAAAGACCCAGCCACGTTTCATCTTCAATGCCCTTGCTGATGGGAGGAGGTTTGCACTCAAAATCTCACAATACATGGCCCCATTCATTCTTTCATGTACACGGATCAGTCGTCCTGTTCCCTTTGCAGAGAAACAGCCCCAAAGCATGATGTTGCCACCCCCATGCTTCACAGTAGGTATGGTGTTCTTTGGTTGCAACTCAGCATTCTCTTTCCTCCAAACATGACGAGTTGTGTTTCTACCAAACAGTTCTAATTTGGTTTCATCTGACCATATGACATTCTCCCAATCCTCTTCTGGATCATCCAAATGCTCTCTAGCAAACCTCAGACGGGCCCAGACATGTACTGGCTTAAGCAGGGGAACACGTCTGGCACTGCAGGATCTGAGTCCCTGGTGGCGTAGTGTGTTACTGATGGTAGCCTTTGTTACATTGGTCCCAGCTCTCTGCAGGTCATTCTCTAGGTCCCCCCGTGTGGTTCTGGGATTTTTGCTCACCGTTCTCGTGATCATTTTGACCCCACAGGGTGAGATCTTGCGTGGAGCCCCAGATCGAGGGAGATCATCAGTGGTCTTGTACGTCTTCCATTTTCTAATTATTGCTCCCACAGTTGATTTCTTCACACCAAGCTGCTTGCCTATTGCAGATTCAGTCTTCCCAGCCTGGTGCAGGTTTACAATTTTGTTTCTGGTGTCCTTTGACAGCTCTTTGGTCTTCACCATAGTGGAATTTGGAGTGTGACTGTTTGAGGTTGTGGACAGGTGTCTTTTATACTGATAACAAATTAAAAACAGGTGCCATTAATACAGGTAATGAGTGGAGGACAGAGGAGCCTCTTAAAGAAGAAGATACAGGTCTGTGAGAGCCAGAAATCTTGCTAGTTTGTAGGTGACCAAATACTTATTTTCCACCAAAATTGGCAAATAAATTCTTTCAAAAATCAGACAATGTGATTGTCTGGATTTGTTTCCACATTTTGTCTGTCATAGTTGAGGTATACCTATGATGACAATTACAGGCCTCTCTCATCTTTTTAAGTGGGAGAACTTGCACAATTGGTGGCTGACTAAATACTTTTTTGCCCCACTGTATATATATATATATATATGAAATATCTAATAATCTATAGAAAATGTATATGAATGTACACATATCTACACCTAGATAAGAAAACTAGAAAGATTACAACTAAAGACGTGTATGGTAGATGTCCATGCCCTGTGGACGCATGTTGGTGGGCAATCGGGATAGAATATTGCTTACCCACCTGATGAAGAAAGGGGTAAACAGGGTGCACTGAGACTGAAGAAAATCGTGAAAGATGAATGTGAAGGAGGGAAAGATAAATTATGTAGAAAAGGGGAGGAGCCCACAAATACCTGAAATGATACAAAAAGGATGTCCATCAAAAATTTATACAAAGAAACAAAATATCAATCATAATAGAGATTATGATAATGACTGTAATTTATGTACAAGCAGAATCAATCATGATAAGGTTACTAATGGTGACCGTAGTTATATTACTGTATTAATCTCTATTTCTTCATTGAGGCCGTGTGGTGTCATACTGTTCAAAGTGTATATCCAGAATGTCTCCTGTCTGCATAAACGCTGGAAACTCTCAGCTGGAGTAAATTTGTCGGATATGGATTCAATAATCCACACATCAAGGTCAAAGATGTTTTTCTGGTGGTGAGTAGCAAAATGGCAGGCAGTACTGTAGGCAGGGTTGTTCGCCTGGACAGCCCGTCTATGCTCTCCAAACCTGACACGTAAGGTCCTGATAGTTCTACCGACATATAACAGCCCACATGGGCAAGATATGCAGTAAATCACGCATATAGTAGAACAATAAAAAAAGATTTTAAAGTGAAGTCTTTACCATTAGCCACAAAAGTTTTTTTGCCATGTGTAACATGGGCGCAGGTGAGGCATAATGCCTTTTTGCAGCGGTACATCCCCACTAATGGGATCAGAGTTAGTTGTCTGAGTGTGGTGGATTTGTTTGTGATCTTAATTTTACTAGGGGCAATTTTACTTTTGATATTGGGGGCCCTACGATATGCAAATATGGGTACAGAGGATAATGAGGATGATAGATGGGGATCCTGGGTCAGGATAGACCAGTGTTTTTTAAAAATATTTTAAATTTTTTTTATGGCTCGCATGATACTGCGTAATGTATCTAATTACTGGTTTGGGATTCTAAGTCTTTGAAATAGGTCGAGTATCTGTATGATAAAGGGAAGCAGCTTCATTGATGATATTGGTCGGATAACCTTTGTCAATAAACTTACTTTGGAGAGTGGTACATTGGGAACTGTAGTCATCTAGTCTAGTACAGTTATTCCTTAAGCGATGGAATTGGCTTTTAGGTATATTCTTCACCCACCTGGGGTGATGACAACTGGAGTAATGTAAAAGTGAGTTTCCGGCCGTGGGTTTGATATAGTTTTTTGTGACAACCATGTTATTGATGTGAGATAATTCCAAATCCAAAAAACAAATAGACTCCGGGTCCATAACTGAAGTAAATGATAGCCCAAAAGTATTGTTATTGCAGTATGTGATAAATTCATGGACTGAACTTGGTGGGCCATCCAAGATAATGATGATGTCATCAATGTAGCGACCATAGAAGACCAGGTGTGCCGACCAGGTGTGCCGGCACCAGGTGTGCCGAGAAGGGGTTATCAGCGCAGACACACCTGGTCTCCCACAGTCCCATGGTCAAATTTACGTAACTCGGTGCAAAGTTCGCACCCATGGCGTGCCCTGTTTTTGTAAATAAAACTGACCATCAAAAATGAAATAGTTATGTTCTAAACAGAACTTGGTGGCTGAAATTATAAAATCTATCTGTAATGTGTTCAAGGTGGGATTGGTTCTGAGGTAGTGGGCGACTGCCTCAAGACCTACTTCATGGGGTATGGATGTGTAAAGAGAACACACATCTAGGGATACCCATAAATAGGTTGACTCCCAACTGTAGCGTCGCAATAGGTCAATCAAGTGAGTACCATCTCAAATGAAGCATGGAAGGGATTGGGCCAGTGTTTGCAGAAAATGGTCTATATATAATGAATAGCTGGTGGTAATGCTATTCATAGATGCAATGGGACCGCCTGGTGGATTGGTACTGTTATTATGGATTTTAGGCAAATGGTATAGATAAGGAACTTGAAAAAAAAGGTCTTAGAAAAAAAGCAGCCTCAGCTTTGTTTAGTACACCTTGGGCTGATGCCTGTGATAATATTGCTTTGGACTCCTCTGTGAATTTGGCTAATGGATCAGATCTCATCTTCTCATAAGTACTTGTATCAGAGAGGAGGCGATAGGTCTCTTTATGATAGTCTAGTTTGTTCTGTAACACTATGCCTCCTCCCTTGTTGGCGGGCTTGATTATGATCTCGCTGTTGGTACTCAGAGATTTAAGGGCTTTGTGTTCTTGGGGACTTAGGTTATTTATGGAGTAATGGGGCTTAGAAGATTTAGAGAGGCAGAGGTCTGAAAGTTCCTCAAAAACTACTTGATAAAAAGTGGCTAGGTAGGGGCCTTTAGATTGGATGCGGTTAAAAATAGATTTGGGTCTAAAAGAAGTGTGTTTAGTAGATGGAGAAGCATGGGAGTATTGCGACCAGACCACCAAATCATCATCCTCATCTGAATTCATAAATCACATCATAAATCACAAAGATCAAGTCTTGCTTGGTGGTCAGCTGGTGTCTCTAAAGAACAGTGCAGATCATTGGGGATGGTAGGAACTTGGCTAGTTCCCTTCTTGTCTTTCATGTTATAGTGTCTTTTTAGGGTGAGGTTACGAATAATTTTATTTAAATCTTTGAACATGGTAAATGAGTTAGGAAAGGTGGTAGGAGCAAAATTAAGGCCTCTAGCTAGCAATGAGGTTTCATGGTCTTTAAGTTGATGTGAAGACAAATTATATATTTTCACAGTTTCCACACTTTGTCTGGACGAGGTATCTATGGATTTGTGGTTTCCCCCTCACTTTTTTAGTATTAATTTTAAAGGTTTTTAACCATTCCATAGGTAAATGTGGATGAAGGGATAGTAACTCTGCAACCTGACCTTCTATTTTCTTGCGTAAAAACTATAACTATAAATAAAACCTCTATTCACCACTAGATGTGAAATTGTCTACCCAAACTATATCCAGTGCTGCATCAAATCTTAAATCTGAAAAAAAAAAAACTGAACCAAAAACAGCAAACGGCACGACCTTACTGTGCACCGTGTTCCTGATCATTTTAATCCTGAATGGATTCCACCTCTCCGTGCTTTGTGAATTCACACTGTGCTGAATGCTCCACCAGATGTGTTCTCACCTTCCAATGATGACCTCACATGGTACTCTTCGGTCATATCCTACTTTGTCTCCTCAGATAGGACTGTGATCTGAAATCCTCATTGTGCTGAATGGCGGTTCTCCTCACTTATCCTCTCTCTTTTCTGCTTATTGCCACGCAAACAAAGTTCTTAAGATAGTGCTTTATCCTTTATATCATTTATTAACCACTTGCCTACCGGACACTTTTACCCCCCTCCTGCCCAGGTCAATTTTCAGCTTTCAGCGCTGTCACACTTTGAATGACAATTGGGCGGTCATGTAACACTGTACACATATGACATTTTTATCATTTTATCACACAAATAGAGCTTTCTTTTGGTGGTATTTAATCACCACCAGCTTTTTTTTTTTTAAATAAACAAAAAAACACTGAACATTTTGATAAAAAAAATTTTTTTTTCATAGTCTGTTATATAATTTTGCAAACAGGTAATTTTTCTCCTTCACTGATGAGGCACTGATATGCAGGACTGATGAGGTGACACTGGTGGGCATTGATAAGCGGCACTGATTGACACTGATAGCCGGCACTGATGGGCACTGGTATGCAGAACTGATGGGCACTGGTAGGTGGCACTGATAGGCACTGATCTGCACTGGTAGGCGTCACTGATGGGCACTGATAGGCAGGACTGATGGGCACTGGTATGTGGTACTGATGGGCACTGATAGGCGACACTGATGGGCACTGGTAGGTGGCACTGATAGGCACTGATCTGCACTGGTAGGCGTCACTGATAGACACTGATAGGCAGGACTGATGGGCACTGGTATGTGGCACTGATGGGCACTGGTAGGCGACACTGATAAGCACTGGTAGGTGGCACGGATGGGCACTGATAGGTGGCACTGATGGCCACTGGTAGGCTGCACTGAAAAACATTGGTAGGTGGCACTGATAGGTGGCACTGATGGGCACTGGTAGGCGACACTGATGGCCACTGGTAGGCGGCACTGATAAGCACTGGTAGGTGACACTGATGGGTACTGATAGGAGGCACTGATGGGCACTAATAGGTGGCACTGATAGGTGGCACTGATGGGCACTGGTAGGCAGCACTAATGGGCACTGATAGCTGACACTGATGAGGGGGCACTGGTGGGCACTGATTGGCAGCACTGATGACTGCACTGATAATCAGTACCCTGATTATCAGTGTAGTTGCTCCTTTAACAGAGGCTGGTTATCGGCTCTCCTCTTCCCTCCTTGTGAAGAAGGGATTCAATTATGTTACAAATCTTTGTAGTATTCCCTATATTGCTGAAGGAGCAGGATACATGATTGATACCCTGATCTGTGTTGTGGACAGACATTTCTCACTATCAGAGGAGTTCATGGGCCCAGTGTGTGCTTCTTTCTTTTAATCAATAACAATGTTGTTATTTGGTGACAGGTGGAAGTTTGGTACATTTTATGATGATTTTCTTTACAATGTTTTGTGATCATTGATCCAATTTTGATACAGCAGAGATGTCTGGGGTCACTTTATACCCGCTCCTCCGGAAAATCCCCCATTAATTCAACGTGAGGAAAGGAATGCCAATAACTGGCTTGTGTTTACATTGTAATCAGCTGTGATTGGACACATCTGATCACGTGGTAAAGAGCTGCTGATTGGCTCTTCCTGAGACCAGCAGTGTCTGAAGGATGCGATCAAGTCATCATTACCCCCCCTTCCAGAACTGGCCGTCCATGCTGTCGCTGTCATCTGGCTATAGCGCAGTCAGCAAACGGTTAATAACAAAATTGCTTATTAAACTCACTCATATTCTGTGGGTGCTTAACCACACCAAATATATCCAGACAATTTTTGAATATAGTAATACTGTGCAATATCGCTACGATTGATTCATGATGTCATCCAAGCCCAACTCCTACGCGTTTCAGGGCATGTGACTTTATCAGGGGGATTGATTGGACAACCTTCCGCTCAGAGTTTTTATAGAGTTTTTCCGCTGCCAATTTATTGCAGTTTACCTCCCTATGTACTTGTGGGCACCATTTTGTTGTAGCTTGCATTTGTTGAAATCCCCAAAGCTAATCTCAAAAACTCAAATTTAATGTGTGCTTCATTCCTTCCTGAGGAAAACATACACCATAAGGGACCAGAGAGGTACTTTAACCACTTCCGGACCACCACACGCCGATATACGTCCTCACTTTGAAGAGGGATATCTTTGTTATAGCAGCAGATAACTGCCATAACCCCAGTATCTTCTTCTTCAGCGGGCGGTCTGGTTTCCGATAATAGTGGTCTCTGTGGCGGATTCACCGCAAGATCACTTTTATCGGCGGCGGGAGAGTGCCCCCCCTCCCAGCACTCTCCGGTGCCCTCTACCGCTTACTGGAGCCGTCGGTAGCGGCGGAGGCGATCGGATGCTTCCCCTTCCTGGGTATGGAGACGAGTGAGGGGAAGATGGCCCCCACCCATCTCCATACCATTGCAGGGCAGAAGCGACGTCAAAACGTCACTTCCGCCCATAGCTCTTAAAGGGACTTTTTTTTTTTTCAAATGACAATTTTTTTTTAAATTTATTTTTAAATGTATTTTTTTTTTGCATTTTAGTGTAAATATGAGATGTGAGGTCTTTTTTGAGTTAAGAGGTCCTGTCATGCTTTATTTCTATTACAAGGGATGTTTACATTCCTTGTAATAGGAATAAAAGTGACACATTTTTTTTAAATAACAGTGTAAAAATAAAAAATAAGAGGTAAAATAAAATAGAAAAAGAAAAAAAATTTAAAACGCGCCCTGTCCCGCCGAGCTCACGTGCAGAAGCGAACGCATACATGAGTAGTGCCCGCATATGAAAACGGTGTTCAAACCACACACATGTGAGGTATCGCCGCGATCGGTAGTGCGAGAGCAATAATTCTAGCCCTAGACCCCCTCTGTAACTCATAACATTCAACCTGTAGAATTTTTTTAAATATCGCCTGTGGAGATTTTTAAGGGTAAAAGTTTGTCGCCATTCCACAAGCGGGCGCAATTATGAAGCGTAACATGTTGGGTATCAATTTATTCTGCATAACATTATCTTTCACAATATAAAAAAAATGGGCTAATTTTTTAATTCAAAGAAATGTATTTTTTCCATAAAAATTGCGCTTGTAATACCGCTGCGCAAATACGGTGTGACAGAAAGTATTGCAACGACCGCCATTTTATTCTCTAGGGTGTTAGAAAAAAATAGTATGTTTGGGGGGTTCTAAGTCATTTTCTAGCAAAAAAAGCTGTTTTTAACTTGTAAACAACAAATCTCAGAAAGAGACTCGGTCCTTAAGTGGTTAATATGTTATGTGCTGGCTAATTCATTCTTTCTCTAGAGTCAACAAGATACTTAAGGATAAAGAAACAAAAAACAGAAACATTTTGAAGGTTTGTTTCAAAGTTTTATTTTTTTGACACAATACTTGATATCTAATCACTTCAGCACATTCAGCTCACCACTATATCACAATAGTGTGGCACACGACTATGCATTATCGCATAGCAGCTCGCAAGGAACATGACCATATGAAGATCTGCCTGGTCTACAGAGAATCACATGAGCCAATAAGCCAGACAATCGTGATGATCCAAGTACAACAGTGCGGTTCTCTTCATGTTGGACACATCTTCATTTCTATATATGAGGATCAGAAATCTCATAGCTCCATCATCTGGCTAAATCCATTCTCCAACCATCCATCCGGCAAATCTTCCACACAAGTATTACCAGTTGACATTTCCACACGTTCCCTCAGTAATGTCTGTGACTGATCATTATTATTATTATTATTATACAGGATTTATATAGCGCCGACAGTTTGCATAGCGCTTTACAACATGGGGGGCAGACAGTACACTTACAATACAATTCAATACAGGAGGAATCAGAGGGCCCTGATCCTGAGAGCTTACAATCTAAGAGGGAGGGTCAAGTGATACAAGAGGGTAATAGCTGTGGGGGATGAGCTGATGAAGAAAATAGAAGTACAGTGGAACCTTGGTTAACGAGTAACGCGGTAAACGAGCGTTTTGAAAGACGAGCAACTTTAAAAAGAAAAAAAAATTCTGACTCGGTTTGCGAGTGTTGTCTCAGTGGTGTAGTGGTTGGCACTTCCACCTAGCAGCAAAAGGGGTTGCTGGTTCAAATCCCAACCAGGACACCATCTGCCTGGACTTTGCATGTTCTCCCTGTGCCTGGTAGGTAAATTGGCTTCTGTCTAAATTGGCCCTAGTATATGTATGTGTGTTGGGAACCTTAGGTTGTAAGCTCCTTGAGGGTAGGGACTGATGTGAATGTACAATATATATGTAAAGCGTTGCGTAGATTGACACCGCTATATAAGTACCTGAAATAAATAAATACTACAACAAGCAGAATTCAAGCTAATGGGGTGTACAGCACTGCATTTGGCCAGAGGTGCGGAGGTGCCGGTGACACTCTGAGCCACTTGGAAACACTCAGAAAAATACTCCATTTCCGAGTTCAGCCGAGCTATCCCTGAGTATTTCCGACGCCCCCCACCTCTGGCCACATGCGGTATTGCATGCAATAGAAGTCAATGCAGGAATTAATTATCTTTGTTTCCATTGACTTCTATGGGAAACTAGCTTTGATATGCAAGTGCTTTAGATTACAAGCATTCTCCTGGAATGGATTATGCTCCACTGTACAGTTGTTAAGAGGAGGGAGGATAGGCTTCTCTGAAGAGAAAAGTTTTCAGGGATCGCCAAAAAGTAGATAGATTTGGAGATAGTCTGACAGATTGGGGGTAGGGTATTCCAGAGGATGGGCGAGGCTCAGGAGAAGTCCTGGAGGCGGATATGGGAGGAGGTGATGAGGGAGCTAGAGAGCAGGTCTTGGGAGGAACAAAGAGGGCAATTAGGTTGGTATTTTGAGACTAGGTTAGGGATGTAGCTGGGGGCAGAGTTGTGAATGGCTTTGTAACTTATTGTTAGTATTTGAATTTAATTTGTTGGGTGAGTGCAAGCCAATGGAGGGATTGGCAGAGAGGGGTAGCAGACACTGAGCGGTTTGTAAGCTGGATGAGCCTGGCAGCAGTATTTGTGATGGACTGAAGGGGGGGTAAGTCTATTTAAAGGTAAGTCAATGAGAAGGGAGTTGCAGTAGTCTAGGCGAGAGATAACCAGGGAGTGGATTAGAAGCTTTGTAGTGTCATTGGTTAGAAAGGGACATAGTTTGAAGGTGTTGCGGAGGTTGAGATGGCAAGCTTTGGACAGTGATTGGATGTGGAACCAAAAGGAGAGTTCAGAGTCTTAGATAATACCTAGAACGCTGACATGTGGGGACGGGGGGATGGTTGTGCTATTGCTCTTGACAAAGAGGTCAGGGGAAGAGGCACGTGGGGGAGGAAATATTATGAGCTCGGTTTTGGACAAGTTGAGTTTGAGGAAGTGGTGTGACAAATGATATTGAAAGCCATGTGAGGCAATCAGCTGACCCAGGGAAGAGGTGTAGATTGAAAATAGGAGAGGTCCAAGAACAGAACCTTGGGGGACCCCGACAGAGAAGGGAAGAGGAGAGGAGGAAGTATAACTGTGTTCCTGCTGAAAAAAAGCCCTATGTGCGTGTACCAGAAAAACATGCACAAATAGAAGGGGCGCCAGATGAAAAGATAAGAGTCCAAATTCATTAGTTTGTACTAAGAAACAGCCAACGTGTTTCAGGACTCCCCCTTCATCAGTGCTTCAGTTAAAATAAGAACCTTGAATGGACTCAAGATAGGGCTTCCCTGTGAGAATCTGAGCAGGGAAGCCAATTTCTGGAGAGTTACTGACCATCAGTATCTTGTGACCAAGATGACTTATTGTGACTGCTCCCCAAACATTGCTGGCCAGTAACTCTCCTGACCCAGCAAATTACCTCCCTGCAAAGATTCTCACAGGGAAGCCCTATTTTTAGTCCATTCAAGGTTCTTATTTTAAAAGAGAAGTTTCTTTTTTTTTTTTTGTTTTCTTTTATAAAACGTACCTAGGTGGATGCAGCATCAATCTGATGCTGCATCTGTACCCCGCCGACTCTAACACTGAGAACCGAATGATCAAAGACCACAGATCGCTTGGTTCTCACAACTCCGTGAGCAGAGAGCTGGTCACTGTCAGTCACCGCTTCCCCCCCCCCCCGCCTTCTCACTGGATCGCTGGGCTGTGCAGGGCGATGGAGCGGCCAGCTCAGGCTCTGAGAGGTTTGCTGAGAGGATGAGCCAGGTGCTGATCCAGGCTTTTGCTGGATCCCGACCATATGGTTATGATCTTTCCCCAGCCTGGACCGGCTCTTTGATGTCAGTTGAAAATGGGTCACTGGGTTGCAGAACACAGAGTTCAGGCAGAATCTTCAGGCACCTGTGATGATAGAAGAAGCAGAGAGACCAGAAAAGTATGATAATAGGATGGGCCTAACACCCATTTGGTTCGCATTCAGAACATGCAAACGGACCGAAAGTTAGTGCTAACATTCGAACACCATTAAAGTCTATGGGAGAAATCAAAAGTGCGAATTTTAAAGGCTAATATGCAAGTTATTGTCCTAAAAAGGGTTTGGGGACCTGGGTCCTACGCCAGGGGAGATGTATAAATTCAAAAGAAAGTTTTAAAAACAGACGTTTTTTCGGGAGCAGTGATTTTAATGAAGCTTAAAGTGAACAAATAAAAGTGAAATATTCCTTTAAATATCATACCTGGGGAGTGTCTATAGTATGCCTGTAAAGTGACGCGTGTTTCCCGTGTTTAGAACAGTCCCTGCACAAAATGTCATTTTTAAAGGAAAAAAAGTCATTTAAAACTGCTTGCGGGTTTAATGTAATGTCGGGTCCTGGCAATATGGATGAAAATCAGTGAGACAAACACCATGGGTACCCCCCAGTCCATTACCAGGCCCTTTGGGTCTTGTATGGATATTAAGGGGAACCCCGCACCCAAATTAAAAAAGGAAAGGTAGTATACAGGCGGTGCAAACAAGACAGGGACTGTAGGTTTGTTGTTAAGTAGAATCTGTTTGTAATTTGGAACAGGTACATTTTTTAAGTGTAGCTCCAGCCAAAAATTATTTTTTAAAGCTTTTTGGAAAACATAGGGAAGGGTTATCACCCCTGTGACATTTGTTTTGCTGTCTGTGCTCCTCTTCAGAAGATTTCACCTCACTTTCTGTCCCAATGACAATTGGATTTTGAAAATTTGGGGTTTTTAAGGGAAACAAGGATTGGTGATAAAGCATTAGTGGAGACACCTTTTTTCCCATATTAACTCTTAGAAGAGAGAATTTCCCTTCCTAGGGGTAGATTTCCTCTCACTTCCTGTTGCCTCCCTCCATTTGTAAGTCGGATTTTTGAAAATAGGAGACCGCCCTATATACTATACGGCCTGCCCTATACACTCTGCGGAAAATTGGGCCTTAGGTGTTGGTGGTACCAGAACACTGTAAGTCCTCACAGTTACTCTTGGTGGGCACTGGAACGGGCCCTGCTGTGAAATATAATATCAAGAATTGTAATTACATGCCCCTGTTAAACAGGGGCAGAAAAATTGGGCCTTAGGCGGTACTGGTGGTGGTGGTGGTGGTGGTGGTGGCACAACACTGTAAAACCTCACAGATACTTTTGTTGAGCGCAGGAAAAGGCGCTTCTGAGAAATATTAGATCAAAATTTGTAATTACATGCACCTGTTAAACAGGGGCAGAAAAATTGGGCCTTAGGCAGTGGTGGTGGTGACTACAATGCAGTGGATATATATTTTATGAACTGCACCTCACTGAGTCCCCTGCCTGAAATCGTCTTTGAACACGCACTCCAGGAATGGCCTACAGTCAGGTATAGGCTTGGCTAGACTATATATATATATACAAGCCTGTATATATATATATATATATATATATATATATATATATATATATATATATATATATATATATATATATATATATATATATATATTAAATGAACTGCAGCTCACTGAGTCACCTGCCTGAAAGTGTCTTTGAACACGCACTCCAGGAATGGCCTACAGTCAGGTATAGGCTTGGCTTGACTACAATGCAGTGGATATATATTTTTTGAACTGCACCTCACTGAGTTACCTGCCTGAAAGTGTCTTTGAACACATAGTATATAAATAGTGCAGCGCTAAATAAATTGATAAAAGTGAAAACAAGGCTGAAAAAAGAAAACTAATGCAAGCATATGTGAAGGTTAAATCATTGAGTGAAGTGAAACGTATTCATAAAAAAACAACACTGATATGCATATAAATGACGATGATAAAAGGTACACAGATGAATAAAAATGCAAAATAAATATTAAATATGATAATCCCAAGTGAAAATATTATCATGAGTGGTAAAATTAGTGAATAAAAAGTCCCAATAGCATTGCAGGAGAAACTTCAATAGGCGAGTGCTACAGTAAGCACTGTGATGAAAGAAAAGTCCCTTAATCCAATGGAGACCGGAACACCCAAAGTGAAATAGATTGGCTCCTTACCAGCTATACAGACCAAAAAGTTGGTCTCACCAAGCCATGGGAAATGGGTCTCCCAAAAACCATAGGAACATATCAAGGTTGTGCTAACTGGAACTCCTGAGAGGATAAGAGGGACCAAGGCTGCTCCACTAAGGATGGCGATGTCATGTGGTTGATCCCCACATATTTACTTCCTTGAATTCTGTGACACGTATTCACTATGCCCTGTGGGACGGCACTTCTGAACTACAGAGGAACTGAGAGGACCATATAACCATATAAGCTTGTTGGACATCCCATGCCAAACCATGGCCATTAATATGGAATTGCTTCCTTCTCCCCAGAGCTATGGGCCCCCTCTGCCAATGACCATTGATATAGAGATGCCCCTTTCTCCCCAGGGCTATTTGTATGGTGTGGTCCAATAGTCATTAATATAGAGTTGCCCCCCTCTCCCCATGGCCATTATTATGGAGTCCCCCTCCTCAATGGCCATTAATACAGAGTTGGTCCCTTCTCCCCATGGCCATTAATATGAAGTTATCCCCCCCTACTTCCCCAATGACCATTAATATAATGCCCCCCCTACCTCAGATTTGTTAATATTTAGTTTCCCCCCCTCCCCCCCACGGCCATTAATATGGTTGGACATCCCATGCCAAACCATGGCCATTATTATGGAATTGCCTCCTTCTCCCTAGGGCTATTAATATGGTGTTTCCCCCCTCCCCCAATGACCTTGGGTATAGAGTTGCCCCTTTCTCCCCAGGGCTATTAATATGGTGTTGCCCAATGACCATTAATATAGAGTTGCCCCCATCTCTCCATGGCCATTATTATAGAGTTGCACCCCCCAATGGCCATTAATATAGAGTTGCCTCCCCCCCTCACCCCATGGCCATTAATATGGAGTTTCTCCCCACCCCATGACCATTAATAAGTAGTTACCCCCTTTTGTGGCTATAACATCCTCTATTCTTCTGGGAGGGCTTACCATAAGATTTTTGAGGGTGTCTGTGAGACGTTGTGCCCATTTGTGAGGTCACCTACTGATGTTAGATGGGAAGAGCTGCCTTACAATCCCCAATTTATCCCAAAGGTGTTCAGTAGGGTTAAGGTCAGGGCTCTGTGCAGGCTACTCAAGTTCCTCCTTGTATCACATGAGCTTAGTGAGCATCCCATTCCAAAACCATGGTCGTTTATATGGAGTTTCCCCCATGGCTATTAATATTGATTTGCCCCATTTGTCAATAAAACAGCCTCCTCTCTTCTGGGAAGACTTTCCACAAGGTTTTGGAGGGTGTCTGTGGGATTTTGTGTCCATAGGTAGGGTACTGATGTTTGATGAGAAGACATAGTTCACCATTGGTATTTCAAATCACCCCAAAGGTATTCAGTAGGTATGAGGTCAGAGAGTTCCTCCATACCAGTGGAGTACACCAGTAGGGTTGAGGTCCAAACATGCTCAGTAGGGCTGAGGTCAGGGCTCCATTCAGGGCACCCGAGTTCCTCCACACCAGTGGGGTACACCAGTAGGGTTGAGGTCCAAAAATGTTCAGTAGAGTTGAGGTCAGGGCTCTGTGAAGGAATTTTGAGTTCCACCACACCAAACTGGCCATCCATGTCTTTATGGAGCTGGCTTTATACACGGGGGGGGGGGGGGGGCACAGTCATGAAAAGAAAAGGGTCTTCACTAAACTGTTACCACAAGTATGGAAATGCACAACATTTAAAATATAACTAAAGGCAATTTTTTTTGTATTGGATAGAGTGCAGGGGGATTAGAATGTCCATCAGTTTTTATTGCTGTCTTTGCCCCGGTTAAGGAAATTTACCCTGTCTATTTGTCCTATTTGCCATTATCATTGCAAGTGAATGTAAAGGAAAATCACAAATTTTGGGTTGTCCCCAGAAAAGTAACTGAGAGGAAATCTTCCAATGAGGACACTAGCTCTGGTGCCCTGGGGGTCCCCAAGGAATTCCCTTAATTTGTAGGGATTTCCTCCCACTTCCTGTTTGGCTATGGGACAGGAAGCGAAGGGAAATCTCTGCAATGGGGCACAGATGGCGAAAACAAATCTGACAGGGATTATAACCCTCCATTACTCTATCCAAAATGGTAAAAAAAAGTTTTGCCTATAGTTCTAATTTAATGACTGAAAATGAAACCAGAAGATGTTATTTCAATGATGTGGCAGTTGTAGAAGTGCAGCAGATGTTTCAGTATGCCAGGAGGAAGTCATTGATGTCTAATATTGTGTGAGCTGAATCATCAGAGCAAAGTTCCCCTCCTTGTAGTCTACAAGAGAAGACTTCATTGTTGGTTTTAATTCTTCTGCAATACAATCATAAATCAGTCCATTGTCCTCCTACCCCCTCACCGGCCAGAGAGACGGGAATGACATGGGTGACACAAACGGCATGAGATTCGGTGACATAGAATTGATGGACACCAGAAATGTTGGTAAATATGACTCATTAGAATGACTGCATATAATTCCTGATGGGAGGATGTTTCTTTGTACTTGGGAAAGTTTGATGGGTAAATGTTGCATTGGTCCCATCATGCTCACCAACGAAGTTGCTTCCTTGCCGGTAGTATGAGAGAGGCGTCATTCTCTTGCTGGTGACTTATATTCTTCAGCATTTTCGGGAGGAATAGCTAACTAACCCAAGCAGTGAGGGAGCCACATAAGGGGACAGGGTTCCCTCTGCATGTGTTAGTGATCCTGTCATTGCAGAGTCCTCACTAATGCCTCAGCTTTATATCTGGGAAGATAAGGGACAAGGTGAAGGTCTGTTGGAGACTGCCAGATCAGATATCACCAGCTACAAGTAATATTTCATTGTATGTCATTGACCCATCAAAGAAAGGACATGTTAAGGTGTTTTGCCCAACTGGAAAGTTTCCTGAAATGTTTTTTTTTTCGTTCATGATTTTTCTTTTGATTTTGACCTAATTTACAAAGTTTTTATGACTGGCTGATAAAGTTTATTTCAGCTGTTACATCAGCGTTAGCTTTTCATCTGCCCATAGTTAATTTATTGACATAGTGACTTCACAGACTCATTGCACATTATTCATAGTATAAATGAAATAAGAGCTTTCACATTTTTGTATGCTTTACTGTATATACATTAGAAATGCAATCTTCATGTATGCTGTTCACTAATTAGCCATAACTTCATGAACACCCACCAAATATTGAGTAGGTCCCCCTTTTGCTGCCAAAACTGCTCTGGTCCATTAAGGCATGGACTCCACTAGACCTCTGAATGTATTCTGTGCTATCTGGTAGTGCTGTAAGTTGTGCGGTGGGGCCTCCATGGATCAGATTTTTGGATTGGATTGAGATCTGGAGAATTTGAACTCATTGTTGTGTTCCTCAAACAATTCTTGATCCATTTTGCAGTGTGGTGGGGCACATTATCCTGCTGAAACAGGCCACTGCCATAAGGGAATACCGATTCCATGAAGGGGTGCACTTGGTCACCAACAATGTTTGGGTAGGTGGTACGTGTCCAATAACATCCACATAAATGGCAGGAACCAAGGTATTCTAGTAGAACATTGCCCAAAGCATCATGGTGCCTCCGCTGACTTGCCTTCTTCTAATACTGCATCCATCTTTTCCCCGGGTAAGTGACGGACATGCACCC
Organism: Aquarana catesbeiana; assembly: GCA_037953035.1. Taxonomy (NCBI): domain Eukaryota; kingdom Metazoa; phylum Chordata; class Amphibia; order Anura; family Ranidae; genus Aquarana; species Aquarana catesbeiana. The sequence continues at coordinate 646,453 of JBBHAA010001355.1, read as the reverse complement.
GGCCATCCACATGATGTAAAAGAAAACGTGATTCATCAGACCAGACCATATTCTTCCATTGCTCCCTAGTCTAGTTCTGATGCACACGTGCCCATTGTAGGTGTTTTTGTCTGTGGACACAGGTCAGCATGATCCTTCACTCCCCACCTCCATCAATGAGCCCCCCATCAATGAGCCTTCACCCCCCACCTCCATCAATGAGCCTTCCTTCCTGACATCCATCAATGAGCATTCCCCCCAAATCCATCAATGATCCTTCCCCCCTCCCCATCAGTGAGCCTCCCACCCCCATAAATGAGCCTTCACCCCCCACCTCCATCAATGAGCCTTCCCTCCCCACCTCCATCAATGAGCCTTCCCTCCCTACCTCCATCAATGAGCCTTCCCCCCACCCCCATCAGTGAGCCCCCCACCCCCATCAATGAGCCTTCCCTCCCCACCTCCATCAATGAGCCTTCCCCCCACCTCCATCAATGAGCCTTCCCCCACCTCCATCAATGAGCCTTCCCCCCACCCCCATCAGTGAGCCTCCCACCCCCATCAATGAGCCTTCACCCCTTACCTCCATCAATGAGCCTTCACTCCCCACCTCCATCAATGAGCCTTTAACCCCGCCTCCATCAATAAGCCCCCCACCCACATCAATGAGCTTTCACCCCCACCTTCATCAATGAGCCTTTACCCCCACCTCCATCAATGAGCTTTCACCCCCACCTCCATCAATGAGCCTTCCCCTTACCTCCACCAATGGGCCTTCTCTCCTCACCTCCATCAATGAGCCTCCCCCACCTCCATCAATGAGCCTTCCCATCCCAACCTTCATCAGTGAGTATTCTCTCCACACCTCCATCAAAGAGCCTTCCCTCCCCACTTCCATCAATGAGCCGTCCCTCACTTACATCCTTCAATGAGCCCCCACCTCCTTCAATGAGCCCCTCACCCACATCAATGAGCCTTCCCTCCCCATCTCCATCAATTTGCCTTCCCTCACCACCTCATCAATGAGCCTTCCCTCCCCACTTCCATTAATGAGCACCCCCACCCCCACCAATGAGCCTAACCTCCCCACCTCCATCAATTTGCCTTCCCTCCACACCTCCATCAATGAGCCTAACCTCCCCACCTCCATTAATTAGCCTTCCCTCCACATCTCTATCAATTAGCCTTCCCTCCTGACCTCCATCAATGAGCCTTCCCTCTCCACCTCCATCAATGAGCCTTCCCTCTCCACCTCCATCAATGAGCCTTCCCTCTCCACCTCCAGCAATGAGTGTTCCCCCCCACCTCCATCAATGAGCCTTCCCTCCCCCACCTTTATCAATGAGCCTTGGCATCCCCCATGACCCTGTCCATGGTTGGCCAGTTTTCCTTCCTTGAACCCCTTTTGGTTGATCTTGACCACTGCACACCATGAACATCCCACAAGAGCTGCTTTTGGAGTTGTCACGATCCAGTCGTCTAGACAATACAATTTGGTCCTTGCCAAAGTCCCTCAAATCCTTACACTTGTCCATTTGTTCTGCTTTAAACACATTCATTTCAGGGACAACATGTTCACTCGCTGCCTAAAATATCTCACCCACTTTACGATGCCATCGTAACCAGATAATCAATGTTAGTCACTGTACCTGTCAGTGGTCAGAATGTTGTCGCTGATCGGTGTATGTAAATATTTTTTTCTATATCTTTCTCTCTGTCTTTTGACACATGCTTCTTGCAGCTGTTCACAGTTTCTATTATTATTGGTATTTAATTTTGGTATCATTTAGGGAAGTAAAAGTTCAAATTTTCATCACGTACTCCTCTTATACACCTCCATCAATGAGCCGTCCCTCACTCACATCCTTCAATGAGCCCCCCACCTCCTTCAATGAGCCCTCTACCTCCTTCAATGAGCCCCTCACCCACATCAACGAGCCTTCCCTTCCCACCTCCATCAATTTGCCTTCCCTCCCCACCTCATCAATGAGCCTTCCCTCCCCACTTCCATCAATGAGCCCCCCCACCTCCACCAATGAGCCTTCCCTCCACACCTCAATTAATGAGCCTTTCCTCCCCACCTCCATCAATGAGCCCCCCCACCTCCACCAATGAGACTTCCCTCCTCACCTCAATTAATGAGCCTTCCCTCCCCACTTCCATCAATGAGCCTTCCCCCCACCTCCATCAATGAGCCTTCCCCCCACCTCCATCAATAAGCTGTCTCTCCCAACCCCCATCAATAGCCTTCCCTCCCCACCTCCACCAATGAGCCTTCCCTCCACATCTCTATCAATGAGCCTTCCCTCTCCACCTCCATCAATGAGCCTTCCCTTTCCACCTCCATGAATGAGCCTTCCCCCCACCTCCATCAATGAGACTTCCCTCCCCCACCTTCATCAATGAGCCTTGGCATCCCCCATGACCCTGTCCATGGTTGGCCAGTTTTCCTTCCTTGAACCCCTTTTGGTTGATCTTGACCACTGCACACCATGAACATCCCACAAGAGCTTCTTTTTGGAGTTGTCATGATCCAGTTGTCTAGACAATACAATTTGGTCCTTGCCAAAGTCCCTCAAATCCTTACACTTGTCCATTTGTTCTGCTTTAAACACATTCATTTCAGGGACAACATGTTCACTCGCTGCCTAAAATATCCCACCCACTTTACGATGCCATCGTAACCAGATAATCAATGTTATTCACTGTACCTGTCAGTGGTCAGAATGTTGTGGCTGATCGGTGTAAATATTTTTTTCTATATCTTTCCCTTTGTCTTTTGACACGTGCTTCTTGCAGCTGTTCTCAGTTTCTATTATTATTGGTATTTCATTTTGGTATCATTTAGGGAAATGAAATGAATGAAATGAAATGAAATGAAATGAATGATCTCCTCTTATAGTTTGTAGAGTCAAAGAAAAGTACATGGCTCCCACCCTGCGAGTGCTCCCCTCATAGGCTGAAATCAGGTCCATCAATTCTCCACACCAGGGAGGAGCTAAGGCATGTTTGGACATGAGTTGGAACCCACCTGAGCTATCTCACCAGGAAGCTATCAATGCTGACAGCCAATCATAGGCTACAGAGACATTCAGTGCCCCACAGCTGCACATATACGATGGGCGTGTATACATGAGGCTGTGGGGCAAGGAATGTCTCTGCAGTCTATGATTGGCTGTCAGCCAATCATAAGTAATAGGTAAAAAACCTTCGTGCAGCAACCCCTCCCCCCCCAGCCCCCACTAATACTTACCTGAGCCCCATCTCAATACAGCGATGTGCACGAGAGGCTCGGCTCCATGGGGACTCCCCCTCCTTGTTGGCTAACACAGCGCAGCCAGTGAGCCAATGAGGAGAGCGGCGGCTCGGGAGTGAGCCTGCTTGGGTTCCCCTATAGCAAGCTACTTGCTCTGGGGGCACTCATCAGGAGGGAGGGGCCAGGAGCACCAACAGGGCACCAGAGAAGAAGAGAATTGGGGCTGCTCTGTGCAAAACCATTACACAGAGCAAGTCAGTATAACATGTTTGTTTTTTTAATGTAGAAAAATCTGAAGCTTTAATATAATTTTAAGGTTAGGGTTAGAGGTTAATTATAGTGTTAGGGGTTAGAGTTCAATATTAGGGTTAGGGGGTTAATATTAGGGTTAGGGTTTAGGATTAGGTTTAGGAGTTAATTATAGTGTTAGGGTTAGGGTTTAATATTAGGGTTATAGATTATTATTATGGTTAGGGATTAATATTAGGGTTAGGATTAGTGTTAGGGTTTAGGAATGGAGTTGGGGGGGTTAATATCAGGGTTAGGATTAGTGTTAGAGGTTAGGGTTTAGGATTAGGGTTGGGGGTTAATATTAATATTAGGATTAGTGTTAGAGGTTAGGGTTTAGGATTAATGTTGGGGGTTAATATTAGTATTAGTGTTAGAGGTTAGGGTTTAGGATTAATGTTGGGGGTTAATATTAGTATTAGTGTTAGAGGTTAGGGTTTAGGATTAATGTTGGGGGTTAATATTAGTATTAGTCTTATGCCCCGTACACATGGTCGGACATTGATCGGACATTCCGACAACAAATTCCTAGGATTTTTTCCGACGGATGTTGGCTCAAACTTGTCTTGCATACACACGGTCACACAAAGTTGTCGGAAAATCCGATCATTCTGAGTGCGGTGACGTAAAACACGTACGTCGGGACTATAAACGGGGCAGTAGCTAATAGCTTTCATCTCTTTATTTATTCTGACCATGCGTGGCACTTTGTCCGTCGGATTTGTGTACACGCGATCGGAAATTCCGACAAAGGATTTTGTTGTCGGAAAATTTTATATCCTGCTCTCAAACTTTGTGTGTCGGAAATTCTGATGGAAAATGTCCGATGGAGCCCACACACGGTCGGAATTTCCGACAACAAGGTCCTAGCACACATTTTCCATTGGAAAATCCGACTGTGTGTACGGGGCATTAGAGGTTAGGGTTTAGGATTTAGGATTAGGGTTGGGGGTTAATATTAGTATTAGGATTTGTGTTAGAGGTTAGGGTTTAGGATTAGGGTTGGGGGTTAATATTAGTATTAGGATTAGTGTTAGAGGTTAGGGTTTAGGATTAAGGTTGGGGGTTAATATTAGTATTAGGATTTGTGTTAGAGGTTAGGGTTTAGGAATAGGGTTGGGGGTTAATATTAGTATTAGGACTAGTGTTAGAGGTTAGGGTTTAGGATTAGGGTTTGGGGTTAATATTAGTATTAGTATTAGGATTAGTGTTAGAGGTTAGGGTTTAGGATTAGGGTTGGGGGTTAATATTAGTATTAGTATTAGGATTAGTGTTAGAGGTTAGGGTTTAGGATTAGGGTTGGGGGTTAATATTAGTATTAGGATTAGTGTTAGGGGTTAGAGTTTAGGATTGGGGTTGGGGGTTAATATTAGTGTTAGGATTAGTGTTAGGGGTTAGGGTTTAGGATTGGGGTTGGGGGGTTAATATTAGTATTCAAATTAGGGTTAGGATTAGGGTTTAATATTAGGGTTAGGGGTTAGGATTAGGGTTGGGGTGTTATTATTAGGGGATAAGGGTTGGGGGTAAGGGTTTATTTATTTTTTTATTATTTATTTTATGTATTATTTATTTATGTATTATTATGTAGGCCCCATTCACAGCTCAGCGTTCTGTTGCTTGAAGCTCCAAAACTCTGGAGGAGAAAAAAAAATCAATTATTCTCTATAGTGAAGGGTCTCCACTACAAATCGCCTGAAGCTCAAAAAAGTTCTAAAGCTGTTTTAGTATCTTAAATTGGGCAGATTGGTGAGTTTTTGAAGCATTTTCGGTAGCATAGAAATGCATGGTACAATTTGATTTGAGTGTTTTAGTGCATTTTCTTGTTTTTTTCTGCTCAAATACAATAATTAAACAAAAATAAATAATAAATAATAAATAAACAAAATAATAAAATAAAGAAAGAAATAATAATAAAAAATATATATAATTAAACACAAACCCTAGCCGCAACCCTAATATTAACCCCCAACCCTAATGCTGGTATTAACCCCTAACCTAAGAAAGAAAGAAAGAAAGAAAGAAAGAAAGAAAGAAAGAGAGAGAAAGAAAAATAAATCTATAACCCTTAACCCCTTACAAAACAGTAAAAAAAAAATAAAAAAAAAATATATATATATATATATATATATATAAAATACATAAATAATAAATAATAAAAATGTATAATAATAATAATTATTATTAATAATAATAATAATAATAATAATAATAATAATAATAATAATAAATAATACATAAATAATAAAAGAGGATTAAAAAACAGCAACAAATGATGAAAAACATGATATTTTTCACTTTTGGCTGAATAAAAAAACTCCAAAGCTCAAAATCACTTCTGTACATAAATGCTCAAAACCGCGCATGAAAAAATGCTAGAAAAAATGCTCACAAAAAATGTGATGCTCAGGTGTGAATGCAGCCTAATTTTCATTTAATAATTGCATTTGAGTAGAAAAATGCAGAAAAAACGCTCAAAAACGCTGAGAAAAAAAAACTAAAATGCTCAAATCAAATGTTTCCATGCATTTCTAAGGAACAAAAAAAAACTTAAAAAACACACCGATCTGCTCGAATCAAGTTACAAAAAAAAAGCTTAAGAACTTTTTTGAGCTTCAGGTGACTTGAAGTGGAGACGTGAACTGTCTCCAAGGAGGATAATTGATTTTTTCTCTGCTCTTCCAGCGATTTGGAGCTTCAAGCCTCAGGCTACAAAGCGCTGAGGTTTGTATGGGGGTTAAAGCAGAGTTCCACTCATATAAAAGTCAGCAGCTACACAAAGTGTAGCTGCTGACTTTTAATAATCGGACACTCACCTGTCCCTCGGTCCAGAGATGCGGGGGCAGGAAGCCCCGCTCCTCTCCCTCTCCGCGGCGCCGGAATTCAAACTGTGGGCACGCTGTGAATGGCCGGGCAATCTTCTGGGACCTGTGACGTGTCCCAGAAGATTGCAGGGGGGGGGGAAGGTGATCTTCCTTCCGGCGCTGCAGTGCCAGGGGAGGAAGTGGGAGATGGGTGCCTGTAAAAAGAGGGTATCTGCTCCCCCAAATGTGGTTTGTCAGGGGGTCACCGTCACTTAAAGAGGAAGTTCCATTTTTGGGTGGAACTCCGCTTTAAAGTTCCATGCACACTAGCAGCTGTAAAGAAAAAAAATGCCAGAAAAACACCAGAACAAAAAACGACTTTCCCCGAGAAGACTGTGATTGGATTCCCTGGTCAGATATTGTCTGTTTTGAGCACCTTAATCCTTTTCTTTTTGTAGCCTCCATAATGGAAGCCCATGTAAGGGGATTCCTCATCTCTATCAGTCGTCGTTACTTTGGAATTGCTACATTTTATTTCAGTGTTGTGTTATATATTGCTTATGTACGAAGCTGTTCAAGGCATGCCACCTAAAAAAAGTAATAATATAAATAATAACAGGTACCACCCCTGAGGAGCATATGGAGAGCCAGGACGTCATGTATGAGAACACTGATGGTTTGGAGCCCCCCCGGAGGGAACCATCCACCTCCCACAATGACAAGAGGCAGCCAGGTAATGGCAAGTGAGGTGTATTTATGTACTCCCAATGTGAGTTATATTTTGTGCCGTCCAAGATGGGCGGTGCAGCATGGACACATTTTGGATGCACAATGTGAGCAGACTGGGTGAAAGTCTTCATCGCAGAGGAGACATACAGAGTCCCTTCCACCATACATATCTATCCGGCAGGAAGGTTTTTACATTTCAGGTTTAGTTTCCCTTTAACATATTACATTTTTTTGCATCAACGGTGTTGAAAATTGGATTCCATTTTCTATCAGTGTTGTGTAATTGGTGACATGCTGAGTAGCAAACTATGCTGGGCTCCATGTCCTCCATGTGTCAGGCATGAACCTACCTATACACTTTAACCCATTCCTTCCCAGCATAGGTTGTTCCTCTTCAGCTCCCTGAGGCACTATGGGCACAGAATTCTCCCCTGAGCACCAACACAGAAGCACTCTCAGGAGGAGGCTCCTGGCCTGGCCTAACCAACACCACCTACTAGGCCTGTGGTCACTAAATGGCGGTCCACGGTCTGGAACTGGACCTGCTGACAGTCTTGTGCGGACCATGGCAATGCCACTGCCATGGCTGGGTGTCCTCTCCCAGGCATCCTGCCTGGCCACCCATGGCATCCTCACAGTGGGCATGGCTGGAGAAGCTGCAGATTGGGACCAAGTGGCAGGAGCTGCCCATATTGTTAGGTTAACAAGGGGGTGAATACCCGGCTCGTTAATATGAAAAAAACTCCCACTCTCTGTCCCGATCTTCAGCTCCTCCCACCCCACCCGCAGTGAGGATGACATCAGTGGTTGGGTGGAAGGCCCAGGAGAGGATACCCCAGGAATGATTAGTGCCTCTGCCCTGCCAAAGGTACTGTAGGACTATGCAGGGGAGTCTTGCATTAAAGGGTCTCTGTGTTGTGTTAAGGGGCACTGTGTTATGTTAAGGGGCACTGCGATGTAAAGGAGGGTAGTGATGTAAAGGGGAACTGAGGACACTGTGGGATTACTTTAAAGAGTGGACTGTGATGTAAAGGGGACTAATATGTGAAAGGTACGCTGAAGACGATGATGTACGGCGGGACCGTGATGTGTTGTAGCGCTAACGAGATTCGGACCTCTGCCGGAAGGACATTTTTCTGACCGGACATTTTAATTCAAGACCTCTGTACTAGGCAGTTCCGTATCTTCCTTGGGCCTTGCACCCCAATAGCAACTGCACCTAACACCTGTTCCTTTCCAGAAGACGTTCTTATCTTGAGGTTAGGAGAAGGAAGAGTCCGGATAATGAAAGCATTTTAACACTTTACTGAAATTGATTTACATATCTGCTCCCTTTCAGTAATCCCAATGGTGATGGAACATTTGAGTTGCAAACACAGAACAGTAGAGCAGAAGGCCGAGTTGAGGAGCATCCTATACCTCTGGAGGTTTTTGGCAAAATCCTACATCTCAAGGGATGTGAGTAGCCCCATTAGTCCAGCATCTTTCCTTCCTTCATTACTTCCCACCTGAGAAGAAGCTCCTAGAAGCTAGAGCCTCAAAGATTACATATGCAATGTCTTGGCCTTTGCACTGCTTTCAATGACCAACCTCTCAGGGGCACTTCTGAGAGACTATTGTTACAGGGCCCTCTTACCCAAGATTAGGGTTGCCACCCGAGTACCATAACCGCCGAGTGCATAGGCATACGCGTAGGACAGGTCTGTGCCTGGGCACGCCCTAATCACCAGGGTTGCCAACCATCCAGAGGGCTGGCTACAGTTGTCTAAGCCAAGTGTCTGTGACACTCTCTCTCACACTGCCCAGAGCCAGCACAGTTCCCTTCCCCTCCTCACAGACAGGAGAGAAGAGAAGGCTCAATCTGCTCCTCCTCCCACCCCTACCGCTTTGCGTCTGCCCACTCACACTCCAATCCCTAGCATGCTGTGCTTCAGAAATAGGATGTCTCAGTGGAAAATTTGAAGCTCAAAAGCTGGCAGATATATGGTGGATAAAAGCTGCCGATGCCTGAGCCTCCATCCTCGGGTGAGTGAACTCCCCTTCCACTGTCTGTGACTAAAGTCTCCCCCTTCCCTCCCTCCTCTCTCCTGCCTTCAAGCGAGTGAATACACTAAGGTAAGGGGGACTGAGATGTAAAGGGTGCTTTGCAAACTCTGATGTAAGTGGAGGCTTTCTTAAACACAAACACCCTTACTTCAGAGTTCCCCTTTACATCAGAGTCCACAGCGTTCCCCTTTAAAAAAAAAAAAAAAATACAGCTCACCACTAAAGTGTTTGGGTTTGGCTTCAAGAAAAGATGGGAACCCTAGCAGGGCTGGCACTTCCTCGCTATCTATGGTACGCCCCACTTAGTACTCTGGGGACCTCTACTGTCTACTAACAACTACACTGACTACTCTTCACTACAGGGTTCCCCCCTTAACTATAGTGACATCTACTGGCCGATTTGAGGAAATACACTAAGCACCTCTGTGACCCTACCCTACATTGTTAGGCTTAGAATTTGGTAGGTACTGCACCATGACTCATGCCAACTAGTCCAGCTACCTGAAAGGCCAGCAATCCACTTCCAAAAACAATCTCCTGTCTGTTATCTCTTTATGGCTCACACTGTGCACACATTCCAGTTGCTAACCCTTGTTAGGTGAAGTGTTGTTGAACTCTAATGCCGCGTACACACGGTCGGACTTTTCGACCGGACTGGTCCGATGGACTCCGACGGACCAAATCCGGCGGACAATCCGATCGTGTGTGGGCTCCACCAGACCTTTAGCGGACTTTTCCAGTCGCAAATCTGACAAATTTGGAACTTGCTTCAAATCTTTACGTCGTAACTCCACCGGACCCAGAAATCCGCTCATCTGTATGCTAGTCCGACGGACAAAAACCGACGCTAGGGCAGCTATTGGCTACTGGCTATCAACTTCCTTATTTTAGTCCTGTGTACGCCATCAAGTACGAATCCGTCTGACTTTTGTGTGATCGTATGTAGTTAAGTCCGTTCATTAGAAAGTCCGCCGCAAGTCCGCCAAAAGTGAGTTGAAAGTCTGTCGAAAGTCTGTCGGACGGGCTGTCAGACTTTTGTAGCCGAAAAGTCCGACCGTGTGTACGCGGCATTAGTCTAAGTCTAATTTCTTTTTTATTATTGTGTTGCATTTCCCCCAATAGAAATTTGACAACGCCTTGCAGGATCTGCCTGGAGCACCTCCATAACCAGCCTGACATGTGCACTCCTGACTAAGGCTTCATTTTAAAAGGTCGACACCCCATGCACTTGTAGGAAGGTGCAGTTAGTTATTTTGCCACTAGGTGGCTCTGCAGTAGAATAGTGTCTGATTAAAGCAGATAGTGTCATCAGGTGCTAGGCTCTTTTAGGTAGAGCTCTCCTGCAGTGATGTCAGGGGTGAGTCAGCACCCATATATAAGTCAGGTAGGGAGGAGCACACTGTCTTTTGAGGCATGGGAGCTAAACACCCCACACCAGCAAAGATGTAACCAGCACATGAAGGTCCTGAACAAGGCAGAAGGCTGAGGAAGAGTAAACCTGCACTCAGGAACAGTCAGCTGTAGAATTTCTGTCGCTTATGGAGGTGGGGGCTAGGGCAAATTGCAAAAGGCCAAGGGTTCCCTGAGTGAGGCTGCTTCTCTGGAGGGTCCCAGGAGAGGTGTACATAAGGAGGAGGTGACTACAGAGATCCCAGTCCTGTGAGTACTAATGAGATCCTGCCTGTGATGGGCTGTTGCTGAGCTGACAATCAGGCCTTGTCAGCTCCCATAAAGAAGTAAGCCAGCAGAAACCAAGTGTGTGCAGGTGGCTGAAAAAGAAGAGGCTGTATATAGAGACTGTATATAGGGACTGTGAATAGAAAGCTGTTCCTGAAGTTGTTGAAGTCAACAAAAAACGGTGGTCAAACCACACATGTGAGGTATCGCCGCGACCGATAGAGCAAGAGCAATAATTCTAGCCCTAGACCTCCGCTGTAAGTTTTGCAGTGGGGCCTCCATGGATCAGGTTTTTGGATTGGAGTGAGATCTGGAGAATTTGAACTTCTTGTGTTCCTCAAACAATTCTTGATCCATTTTGCAGTGTGGTGGGGCACATTATCCCGCTGAAACAGGCCACTGCCATAAGGGAATACCGATTCCATGAAGGGGTGCACTTGGTCACCAACAATGTTTAGGTAGGTAGTACGTGTCCAGTCACATCCACATAAATGGCAGGAACCAAGGTTTTCTAGTAGAACATTGCCCCAAGCTTTATGGTGCCTCCGCTGGCTTGCTTTCTTCCCATACTGCATCCTGGTGCCATTTTTTCCCCGGGTAAGTGACGGACACGCACCCGGCCATCCACATGATGTAAAAGAAAACGTGATTCATCAGACCAGATCACATTTTTCCATTTCTCCCTAGTCTAGTTCTGATGCTCACGTGCCCATTGTAGGTGCTTTTGTCTGTGGACACAGGTCAGCATGATCCTTCACTCCCCACCTCCATCAATGAGCCCCCCATCAATGAGCCTTCACCCCCCACCTCCATCAATGAGCCTTCCTTCCTGACATCCATCAATGAGCGTTCCCCCCAAATCCATCAATGATCCTTCCCCCCTCCCCATCAGTGAGCCTCCCACCCCCATAAATGAGCCTTCACCCCCTACCTCCATCAATGAGCCTTCCCTCCTGACATCCATCAATGAGCCTTCCCCCATCCCCCATCAGTGAGCCCCCCACCCCCATAAATGAGCCTTCATCCCCCACCTCCATCAATGAGCCTTCCCTCCCCACCTCTATCAATGAGCCTTCCCTCCCCACCTCCATCAAAGAGCCTTCCCCCCACCCCCATCAGTGAGCCCCCACCTCCATCAATGAGCCTTCCCTCCTGACATCCATCAATGAGCCTTCCCCCATCTCCCATCAGTGAGCCCCCCATAAATGAGCCTTCACCCCCCACCTCCATCAATGAGCCTTCCCTCCCCACCTCCATCATAGAGCCTTCCCCCCTCCCCCATCAGTGAGCCCCCACCTCCATCACTGAGCCTTCCCTCCCCATATCCATCAATGAGCCTTCCCCCCACCTCCATCAATGAGCCTTCCCCCACCTCAATCAATGAGCCTTCCCCCCACCCCCATCAGTGAGCCTCTCACCCCCATCGATGAGCCTTCACCTCTCACCTCCATCAATGAGCCTTCACTCCCCACCTCCATCAATGAGCCTTTACCCCCACCTCCATCAATAAGCCCCCCACCCCCATCAATGAGCTTTCACCCCCACCTCCATCAATGAGCCTTTACCCCCACCTCCATCAATGAGCTTTAACCCCCACCTCCATCAATGAGCCTTCCCCTCACCTCCACCAATGAGCCTTCTCTCCTCACCTCCATCAATGAGCCTCCCCCCACCTCCATCAATGAGCCTTCCCATCCCAACCTTCATCAGTGAGTCTTCTCTCCACACCTCCATCAAAGAGCCTTCCCTCCCCACTTCCATCAATGGGTCTTCCCTCCCCACCTCCATCAATGAGTCTTCCCTCCCCACCTCCATTAATGAGCCGTCTCTCACTCACATCCTTCAATGAGCCCCCCACCTCCTTCAATGAGCCCTCTACCTCCTTCAATGAGCCCCTCACCCACATCAACGAGCCTTCCCTGTCCACCTCCATCAATTTGCCTTCCCTCCCCACCTCATCAATGAGCCTTCCCTCCCCACTTCCATCAATGAGCCCCCCCCACCTCCACCAATGAGCCTTCCCTCCTCATCTCAATTAATGAGCCTTTCCTCCCCACCTCCATCAATGAGCCTTCCCTCTCCACCTCAATCAATGAGTCTTCCCTCCCCACCTCCATCAATGAGCCCCCCCACTTCCATCAATGAGCCCCCCCACCTCCACCAATGAGCCTTCCCTCCTCATCTTAATTAATGAGCCTTACCTCCCCCCCTCCAACAATGAGCCTTTCCCCCACCTCCATCAATGAGCCATCTCTCCCCACCCCATCAATGAGCCTAACCTCCCCACCTCCATCAATTAGCCTTCCCTCCACATCTCTATCAATGAGCCTTCCCTCCCGACCTCCATCAATGAGCCCCCCCACCTCCATCAATGAGCCTTCCCTCTCCACCTCCATCAATGAGCCTTTCCTCTCCACCTCCATCAATGAGCCTTCCCCCCACCTCCTTCAATGAGCCCCCCACCTCCTTCAATGAGCCCCTCACCCACATCAACGAGCCTTCCCTCCCCACCTCCATAAATTTGCCTTCCCTCCTCACATCATCAATGAGCCTTCCCTCCCCATTTCCATCACTGAGCCTTCCCTCCTCATCTTCATCAATGAGCCTTGGCATCCCCCATGACCCTGTCCATGGTTGGCCAGTTTTCCTTTCTTGGACCCCTTTTGGTTGATCTTGACCACTGCACACCATGAACATCCCAGAAGAGCTGCTTTTGGAGTTGTCACGATCCAGTTGTCTAGACAATACAATTTGGTCCTTGCCAAAGTCCCTCAAATCCTTACACTTGTCAATTTGTTCTGCTTTAAACACATTCATTTCAGGGACAACATGTTCACTCGCTGCCTAAAATATCCCACCCACTTTACGATGCCATCGTAACCAGATAATCAATGTTTGTATAAACAAGGGTTGTGGCGCTTCCTATGGGGTACTGGATGGGAGGGGTGTTAATAATGTACACGGGTGGTTCCCTCAATGAGCCCCAATACAGGTACCTGGTAGCTACCAGGGACAAACTATGTTACCGTAAGGGTATGTATGTCTATAACTAGATATACACACATACATCCATATACACCCGCCTGTATCAACAAAAATAATATTCCTGAAGATGGTTCATTCAGACCTAATTAAAAGGGGTGTGGGCTGGTTCATTCAGACCTAATTAAAAGGGGTGCGGGCTGGAGCCCCTGTGGCTGTGATACATATGCCACCACTAGGTAATCATGTGTGTGTAACCTTATAAATGCTCTTCTGCCAAAATAATCCAAACACTCTGCTACCCGTGCCAAGTGAACATACATAAATGAGCATACATAGAATATGTTACCCAAACATTACATATAATAATCAAATGAACATAATGTGATCAAATTAAGTGCAAAGGAAACCAATAATTAGTGATAGTAGTCCATAAAATAAAGAACTTGTTCAAATCCAGTATTCCAAACAATTTCGTGACTTGGGTGCTCTCGGGTAATTCCTGTGACTTTAGTGCTCCCCCTTCAGATCCCCACTCACCAAATACAACAACCCCGTAAAGGGGCAACCAGCATAAGATGTCTCTTTCACGATCTCTTCTCCACGCTGATCTGGCGGGCTTTACAGGATGGTTTCCGTTAGTTATCCCAATAGATTCCCAGATCCGGGTATACAGGTGGCTTTCTAATAGGTAGAATGTTCACAATGGCTCCCTCATGGAAAGGAAAAAATAGGAAGCTTCCATGGTGTAGTATGTAAAAGGCTTTATTCAAAAAACTCCATCAACAATCAGCGGAGTATATTAGGCAAAATAAAGTGCATAAACCATAAAAAATATATAATAGGCTAACTCAGACCGAAGCCTGAGAACAGACCCGTAGCGAGGTGGAAGGCGCGTACCGCCGGTAAGAGCTGTGTGCGCTCTGCTTGCGTTCCAACTAGAGTTCGTGTCTGGAAGCGGTATGCGCTCCACCTGCGTGTCAGCTAGGGTCCGTAACCGGAAGTGACGTAGCGTGCGTGGCGTCGTTGTACGCGTTTCGTCATAGACGTCTTCAGCAACGATGCCAGCACGCCACGCGCTACGTCCATTTAAGGAGCCGTCAGTTTCGATCCGCCCCTTAATTTCTACCCCATCCAATCCTATCATACCAAGGCGGGGTGACACTCCCACCTAAGCTGGAGTGTCAGCAGGGATGGTCGTACGCCATTATTCGTATTACAAACCCGACTAATGGGTTAGAATCTGCCCTCCTATATATTAAATACCAAATGGTTAGGAAGTGGGCATAAGGATAAATATAACGTAAACTACAATTAAAATTTAGAATTAAAAATTAAGATTTAGAATTAAAAATGGAATTAAGTTTAATTAAATTAAATTAAAATTAGATATATAGATATATACCCAGCCCGTTGTGGGACAGTAAATATGGGAAAACCATGAGGCTTATTATGGACCAAGTGTGTGAAGGAAGGAACCTGTCCATAGATTTACTCTCAGACACTTGAGAGCAGGGAAGGAAAGGAAGGAAAAAGGGGATGTTGTTACAAGTCGAGACCCCCAGTATTAATTATAGTAAAAGTATATATAGGTTTCTGTATTCCAAATATTTGGGGGTATTGCCTTTTGGGTCAGAGGATTTTCTAGAAGGAGATTTGGGGTCACCCCCCTATTCTAAGTGTAAGTGGCTAAGAAGCTATATATGCATTACCTTACACCTTATATCCATAGGGGGAAGAGACGGTAGATATTCACAGATATAAGTAATGTACCCCTATCTCTCACGGATTAGCCAGGAAACAGTTTAAATCGATATCCAGGTTGAGGCCCCTCGGAGCAAGGGACCTCAGCCTGTATATCCATGCGGTTTCGTTTTGTGATATAAGTGTGGTTTTGTTGCCCCCTCGCCAGTGATCCCTCACACAGTCAATCCCATAGAAGATCATCCCTGTGGGGTCCCGGTTATGTACTGTGTCGAAGTGGCGGGAAAGATGGTGTTTTGGGAACCCTTTTTTGATGTTTTTTATGTGTTCCCGTATTCTCACATATAGGGGTCGGGTGGTTCTGCCCACATATTGCATTTGGCACGGGCACTCGATGACATAGGTCACGTGTGTGCTCTGACAAGTGATGAGTTCCCTGATCTGGTATTGTTTGTGATCTGATCTTGATTTAAAAGTTTCCCTTTTCCGAGGTTGTTTCTTGGTGACCCTACATGGTAGACATTTTTGGCACCTGTAAAACCCTTTCATGTCTGGAAAAATCCGAGTCGTTTTGGGGGGGTTTACAACATTATGTACTAAAAGGTGTCGTAGATTAGGCGCTTTTCGATATACTACCTTTGGTTTATTAGGTAATATACCAGCTAGTGTTCTATCCTCCTTTAAGATAGGCCAGTACTTCTTCAGGATCTGCTCAAAATCTTTGTATTGAGAGTTGAAACCTGTAATGAACGTCAATTCTGCATTGTTTTTCTTCCTTTTGGGTTTTGTCAGTAGATCCTTGCGGTCTAGTTTTGCTACGTCCCCCTTCAGCTTATTCAACGAGTCTAGGTTGTATCCTTTTTCATGAAACCGCTCTACCAGGATGCTCGCTTGCTCCAAATAATCATCCATGGTTGCGCAGTTTCTCCTTAGTCTCGTTAACTGGCCTTTGGGGATGTTATCCTTCCACTGGGGATGGTGACAACTGTTAATAGGGATGTACCCGTTTCTATCGGTTGCCTTGAAGAAGGTTTTTGTACACAGGCCATCATTCTTCTTAAATATTTCAAGGTCGAGATATTCAATCTTTTGGGGGTCCCATTTCCCTGTGAAGGTTAGTCCGTATCTATTGTTATTCAGCCCTTGCAAGAATTTTTCAAAGGTCTCAGATGTTCCATCCCAAAATATGATTAAGTCATCTATGTACCTACGGTACAGTTTCACTTGTGGTATATCTCTAGCATAAATGTATTCCTCTTCCCACATGTTCATGAGCAAGTTGGCCACACTTGGTGCGTACCTAGCGCCCATAGCGACTCCCTTGGTTTGAACATAGTAGTTTTGGTCATACCAGAAATAGTTACAGGACATCGCCAGCTCCAGGCCTTCAAGTATGAAATCTATCTGTTCTTGTCTCATACTAGTAAGCTCATGGAGAGCTTTTTCCACACCAAGCAAGCCATCTTGTTGTACAATGCTAGTATATAGCGAATTCACGTCAATAGTGGCTAGTAAATATTTTTGTGCCCCGTCCATTTGCTGTAATGCTCCTAAAAGTTGGGCACTATCCCGTAAGTACGATTTTCCCTTCTTGACAAGCGGTTTAAGGAATACATCAAGATACTCTCCTAACCTAGAGAATACTGAATTAATACCACTAATTATGGGTCTTCCTGGTGGTTTGTGTAATCGTTTGTGGATTTTTGGTGTATAATAAATCACCGGAGTTTTCGTGGAACTTGAGACTAAATATTCTGCTTCTTTAGTGTTTAGGATTCCAATCTGTTTTCCTTTGTTTACATAGGCTCTCAATTTCTTTTCATATGCACGCTTAGGATTCTTCCCAAGTTTGCTGTAGGTGTTTTCTACCTGAAGCAGGTTCCTCATCTCCTCCTCATAATCTTTCTTATTTAATATTACTAGCCCTCCCCCTTTATCTGCGGGTCTTATGACCACCTCCCTTCTCTTACTCAAAGATTTTATTGTTTTCCAGACATTTCTCGTTTTGTGGTTGTTCTGTTTTTCTAGCTTCCTCAGATCGTCTTCCACCATTTTCTGGAATGCTTCCATGCATTGATTCCCAGATGTTTTAGGGTTAAAGATGGAATTGTTTTTCAAACTTGTTTGCTCATATATTACTTCTCTCCTGGTTCTTGTATCGGTTTTTGTGAGGAAGTGTTTTTTAAGATTGAGTTTCCTCATAAACTTTTTCAAATCAATATAAGTTTCAAATTTATCCAGATGTTTTTCAGGCGCAAATTTGAGCCCTAAATCAAGAATTTTCATCTCATCTTCAGAAAATTGGACGTCACTGAGGTTAAAGATACCCTTCCCTAATATTCTCGTCTTCGTTTTCTTCCTCCCTCCTCTATTTCCTCTGGTCGTCTTCTTCTTTCTTCGGGTTCCATCCCTTGTCCTCCATACCTTCTGGGGTGCTCCTGTTCCCTGTAAGGTTGGGGTGCTTCCCTCATTCTGTCTTGATCTTCTACAACGACGCCACGCACGCTACGTCACTTCCGGTTACGGACCCTAGCTGACACGCAGGTGGAGCGCATACCGCTTCCAGACACGAACTCTAGTTGGAACGCAAGCAGAGCGCACACAGCTCTTACCGGCGGTACGCGCCTTCCACCTCGCTACGGGTCTGTTCTCAGGCTTCGGTCTGAGTTAGCCTATTATATATTTTTTATGGTTTATGCACTTTATTTTGCCTAATATACTCCGCTGATTGTTGATGGAGTTTTTTGAATAAAGCCTTTTACATACTACACCATGGAAGCTTCCTATTTTTTCCTTTCCATGAGGGAGCCATTGTGAACATTCTACCTATTAGAAAGCCACCTGTATACCCGGATCTGGGAATCTATTGGGATAACTAACGGAAACCATCCTGTAAAGCCCGCCAGATCAGCGTGGAGAAGAGATCGTGAAAGAGACATCTTATGCTGGTTGCCCCTTTACGGGGTTGTTGTATTTGGTGAGTGGGGATCTGAAGGGGGAGCACTAAAGTCACAGGAATTACCCGAGAGCACCCAAGTCACGAAATTGTTTGGAATACTGGATTTGAACAAGTTCTTTATTTTATGGACTACTATCACTAATTATTGGTTTCCTTTGCACTTAATTTGATCACATTATGTTCATTTGATTATTATATGTAATGTTTGGGTAACATATTCTATGTATGCTCATTTATGTATGTTCACTTGGCACGGGTAGCAGAGTGTTTGGATTATTTTGGCAGAAGAGCATTTATAAGGTTACACACACATGATTACCTAGTGGTGGCATATGTATCACAGCCACAGGGGCTCCAGCCCGCACCCCTTTTAATTAGGTCTGAATGAACCAGCCCACACCCCTTTTAATTAGGTCTGAATGAACCATCTTCAGGAATATTATTTTTGTTGATACAGGCGGGTGTATATGGATGTATGTGTGTATATCTAGTTATAGACATACATACCCTTACGGTAACATAGTTTGTCCCTGGTAGCTACCAGGTACCTGTATTGGGGCTCATTGAGGGAACCACCCGTGTACATTATTAACACCCCTCCCATCCAGTACCCCATAGGAAGCGCCACAACCCTTGTTTATACATATATTAGTTCACAGAGAATCCTTTTAGGAAGCTCTTTTAAGGGAGGCAGCACACCTAACTTAGTGTCCTAAGCGCAGCTTTTTGTTCTCAACCAGATAATCAATGTTATTCACTGTACCTGTCAGTGGTCAGAATGTTGTGGCTGATCGGTGTATGTAAATATTTTTTTTCTATATCTTTCCCTTTGTCTTTTGACACGTGCTTCTTGCAGCTGTTCTCAGTTTCTATTATTATTGGTATTTCATTTTGGTATCATTTAGGGAAGTGAAAGTTCAAATTTTCTCCACGTACTTAATTTGATCTCCTCTTATAGTTTGTAGAGTCAAAGAAAAGTACACGGCTCCCACCCTCTGTGCGCTCCCCTCATGGGCTGAAATCAGGAGCTGGATTAGAGTCCATCAATTCTCCACACCAGGGAGGCGCTAAGGCATGTTTGGACATGAGTTGGAACCCACCTGAGCTATCTCACCAGGAAGCTATCAAAGCTGACAGCCAATCATAGGCTGCAGAGACATTCAGTGCCCCACAGCTGCACATATACGATGGGCGTGTATACATGAGGCTGTGGGGCAAGGAATGTCTCTGCAGTCTATGATTGGCTGTCAGCCAATCATAAGTAATAGGTAAAAACCTTCGTGCAGCAACCCCTCCCCCCCGGCCACCACTAATACTTACCTGAGCCCCATCTCAATACAGCGATGTGCACGAGAGGCTCAGCTGCATGGGGACTCCCCCTCCTTGCTGGCTAACAGCGCAGCCAGTGAGCCAATGAGGAGAGCGGCGGCTCGGGAGTGAGCCTGCTTGGGTTCCCCCATAGCAAGCTACTTGCTCTGGGGGCACTCATCAGGAGGGAGGGGCCAGGAGCACCAACAGGGCACCAGAGAAGAAGAGAATTGGGGCTGCTCTGTGCAAAACCATTACACAGAGCAGGTCAGTATAACATGTTTGTTTTTTTAATGTAGAAAAATCTGAAGCTTTAATATAATTTTAAGGTTAGGGTTAGGGGTTAATTATAGTGTTAGGGGTTAGAGTTTAATATTAGGGTTAGGGGGTTAATATTAGGGTTAGGGTTTAGGATTAGGGTTATGGGTTAATTATAGTATTAGGGTTAGGGTTTAATATTAGGGTTATGGATTATTATTATGGTTAGAGATTAATATTAGGGTTAGGGTTAGGATTAGTGTTAGGGGTTAGGGTTTAGGAATGGGGTTGGGGGGTTAATATCAGGGTTAGGATTAGTGTTAGAGGTTAGGGTTTAGGATTAGGGTTGGGGGTTAATATTAGTATATTAAAAACGCTGGAAAAAACAAACTAATATGCTCAAATCAAATATTTCCATGCATTTCTACGGAACAAAAAAACACTTAAAAAACACACCGATCTGCTCGATTCAAGTTACAAAAAAAAGCTTAAGAACTTTTTTGAGCTTCAGGTGACTTGAAGTGGAGAATACTGATTCCATGAGGATAATTGCTTTTTTCTCTGCTCTTCCAGCGATTTGGAGCTTCAAGCCTCAGGCTACAAAGCGCTGAGGTTTGTATGGGGGTTAAAGCAGAGTTCCACTCATATAAAAGTCAGCAGCTACACAAAGTGTAGCTGCTGACTTTTAATAATCGGACACTCACCTGTCCCTCGGTCCAGAGATGCGGGGGCAGGAAACCCCGCTCCTCTCCCTCTCTGCGGCACCGGAATTCTAACTGTGGGCACGCACTGCGCATGCGCGAGCCGCGCTGCACGCTGTGAATGGCCGGGCAATCTTCTGGGACCTGTGACGTGTCCCAGAAGATTGCAAGGAGGGAGGGGGGGTGATCTTCCTTCCAGCGCCGCAGTGCCAGGGGAGGAAGTGGGAGCTGGGTGCCTGTAAAAAGAAGGTATCTGCTCCCCCAAATGTGGTTTGCCAGGGGGTCACCGTTACTTAAAGCGGAAGTTCCATTTTTGGGTGAAACTCCGCTTTAAAGTTCCATGCACACTAGCAGCTGTAAAAAAATGCCAGAAAAACGCCAGAACAAAAACCGACTTCCCCCGAGAAGACTGATTGGAGTCCCTGGTCAGATATTGTCTGTTTTGAGCACCTTTATCCTTTTCTTTTTGTAGCCTCCATAATGGAAGCCCATGTAAGGGGATTCCTCATCTCTATCAGTCTGTGTTACTTTGGAATTGCTACATTTTATTTCAGTGTTGTGTTATATATTGCTTATGTACGAAGCTGTTCAAGGCATGCCACCTAAAAAAAAGTAATAATACAAATAATAACAGGTACCACCCCTGAGGAGCAGATGGAGAGTCAGGACGTTATGTATGAGAACACTGATGGTTTGGAGCCCCCCCGGAGGGAACCATCCACCTCCCACAATGACAAGAGGCAGCCAGGTAATGGCAAGTGAGGTGTATTTATGTACTCCCAATGTGATTTTTATTTTGTGCCGTCCAAGATGGGCGGTGCAGCATGGACACATTTTGGATGCACAATGTGAGCAGACTGGGTGAATGTCTTCATTGCAGAGGAGACATACAGAGTCCCTTCCACCATACATATCTATCCGGCAGGCAGGTTTTTACATTTCAGGTTTAGTTTCTTACATTTTTTGCATCATCGGTGTTGAAAATTGGATTCCATTTTCTATCAGTGTTGTGTAATTGGTGACATGCTGAGTAGCAAACTATGCTGGGCTCCATGTCCTCCATGTGTCAGCCATGAACCTACCTATACACTTTAACCCATTCCTTCCCAGCATAGGTTGTTCCTCTTCAGCTCCCTGAGGCACCATGGGCACAGAATTCTCCCCTGAGCACCAACACAGAAGCACTCTCAGGAGGAGGCCCCTGGCCTGGCCTAACAAACACCACCTACTAGGCCAGTGGTCACTAAATGGCGGTCCACGTTCCGGAACTGGACCTGCTGACAGTCTTGTCTGGACCATGGCCATGCCACTGCCATGGCTGGGTGTCCTTTCCCGGGCATCCTGCCTGGCCACCCATGGCATCCTCACAGCGGGCATGGCTGGAGAAGCTGCAGATTGGGACAGAGGGGCAGGAGCTGCCCATATTGTTAGGTTAACAAGGGGGTGATTACCCGGCTCGTTAATATGAAAAAAACTCCCACTCTCTGTCCCGATCTGCAGCTCCTCCCACCCCACCCGCAGTGGGGATGACATCAGTGGCTGGGTGGAAGGCCTGGGAGAGGACACCCCAGGAATGATTAGTGCCTCTGCCCTGCCAAAGGTACTGTAGGACTTTGCAGGGGAGTCTTGCATTAAAGGGTCTCTGTGTTGTGTTAAGGGGCACTGTGTTATTTTAAGGGGCACTGCGATGTAAAGGGGGGCAGCCAGCTGTAGAATTTCTGTCGCTTATGGAGGTGGGGGCTAGGGCAAATTGCAAAAGGCCAAGGGTTCCCTGAGTGAGGCTGCTTCCCTGGAGGGTCCCAGGAGAGGTGTACATAAGGAGGAGGTGACTACAGAGATCCCAGTCCTGTGAGTACTAATGAGATCCTGCCTGTGATGGGCTGTTGCTGAGCTGACAGTCAGGCCTTGTCAGCTCCCATAAAGAAGTAAGCCAGCAGAAACCAAGTGTGTGCAGGTGGCTGAAAAAGAAGAGGCTGTATATAGAGACTGTATATAGGGACTGTGAATAGAAAGCTGTTCCTGAAGTTGTTGAAGTCAACAAAAAACGGTGGTCAAACCACACATGTGAGGTATCGCCGCGACCGATAGAGCAAGAGCAATAATTCTAGCCCTAGACCTCCGCTGTAAGTTTTGCTGTTGAAGCTGTTCCTGAAGTTGTTGAAGTCAAGTTAACAACCCATAACCTCCCATCCACAATAAGAATGTATTCCCCCTCCACCAGTCCATCAGAATGGTCCCATATTCTACATTTCCCATATGTGGTGTAAACATATTCAGTGTTTTCTTTTCTGTAGATTGGAGTACGATGGATGGGAAACTTTACCAGATGCAGGAAATTCTCACTAATTACAACTCTTTGTGAGGTTTAATGCAACCACAGAAAGTGTCCCAATAGGTTTGCTGACATCAAATATCCATTGTGATAACAGTGTTAGAGGTCCACTCCCAGCTTCCTCTTTCCTGACCAAAAGAAGCATCTACAATGAAGTCTGTGTCAGGCCTGGAACAGATCTACAGGAACTGAGAGAGAACTTCCTCTTCTACAACAAAGACCCAAATTCAGCATTCATATCTCTCCAACTCATTGCTTTTGTAATATACCCCCCACGCTCCGAGATCCAAGATATCTCCAAGATTAGATCTAAATATACTTCAAATAAAGGACTGTTTTCACCAACAAGGAATCTCCAAATCTTTTGAGCCAGTCTTGTGATCCCGGGTCTCCTGACAGACAACACAGTCAGGAATCTGTGCTACACTTTGTAATATAATAATTTGCTTTAAATTGCTCTTTACACCAGCAGCCTCCTGTAAAATGATAAGTGGTCTAATTATATGTCTGTCATGGTGAGTGTATTCTTCATCCTCGTGCAGAGCTCCAAGTGCCACAGTTATGCATCAATTCCAGTGTGTCCTCTGCTGGGCATTGTGGTTCCTCCTGTCAGTTCCTACTGTGACCATACACCCCTGGAGGAAGGGAGATGGGTGTACACCCATGGTGGAAGGGTGATGAGTGTATGCCGTGGAAGGGAGATAAATGTACACCCATTGTGCAAAGTAGAAAAGTGTACACCTAGAAAGGGTAGTGAGCGTACACCCATGGTGAAAGGGGGGTGAGTGAACACACATGGTGGAAGGGTGTTGAGTGAACACCCATGGTGGAAGGGTGGTGAGTGAACACACATGGTGGAAGGGTGGTAAATGAACACCCATGGTGGAAGGGTGGTGAGTGTACACCCATGGTGGAAGGGTGGTGAGTGAACACCCATGGTGGAAGGGTGGTGAGTGAACACCCATGGTGGAAGGGTGATGAGTGAACACCCATGGTGGAAGGGTGGTGAGTAAACACCCATGGTGAAAGGGTACTTATGGTGGAAGGGTGTTAAGTGAACATCCATGGTGGAAGGGTGATGAGTGAGCACACATGGTGAAAGGGTGGTGAGTGAACACCCATGGTGAAAGGGTGATGAGTGAGCACACATGGTGGAAGGGTGGTGAGTGAACACACATGATGAGAGCGTAGTGAGTGAACACCCATGGTGGAAGGGTAGTGAGTGAACACCCATGGTGGAAGGGTAGTGAGTGAACACCCATGGTGGAAGGGTAATGAGTGAACACCCATGGTGGAAGGGTGTTAAGTGAACACCCATGGTGGAAGGGTGATGAGTGAACACCCATGGTGGAAGGGTGGTGAGTGAACACCCATGGTTGAAGGGTGATGAGTGAACACCCATGGTGGAAGGGTGGTGAGTGAACACCCATGGTGGAAGCGTGGTGAGTGTACACCCATGGTGAAAGGGTGATGAGTGAACACCCATGGTGGAAGTGTAGTGAGTAAACACCCATGGTGAAAGGGTACTTATGGTGGAAGGGTGTTAAGTGAACATCCATGGTGGAAGGGTGATGAGTGAGCACACATGGTGGAAGGGTGGTGAGTGTGCACACATGGTGGAAGGGTGGTGAGTGTACACCCATGGTGGAAGGGTGGTGAGTGTACACCCATGGTGGAAGGGTGATGAGTGAACACAGATGATGGAAGGGTGGAGAGTGAACACCGATGGTGGAAGGGTGGTGAGTCAACACCCATGATGGAAGGGTGGTGAGTGAACACCAATGGGGGAAGGGTTGTGAGTGTACATTCATTGTGCAAAGAAGATGAGTGTACATCTAGGAAGAGGGTGAGTGAGCACCCATGGTAGAATTGCATGAGTGTTTATTAAAGTAGAGGGGGAATAGGTGTACGAGGTGTGACAATTTCATTCCCAGAATCCCCATGGCATCACCCTATGGTGATGAGTCACACAGTCATTTGTACCTAAGGGTGTTCTTTTTTTTTTTTTAAATCAAAAAAGGTTTTATTGAACATTCACATGTTTTTCAACAATAAGCAATGTTCAGGTTACATTTACAGTTACAACATTAAAACCAATCAGGTTCACTTACATGTATACAGTAATTTTTCCAGTTAGTTTGTCAATCCGTTGCAATTCTCCAGACATCTACAATACAACTCTCCCTGTTTTGACCATCTCCACCCACATTGTTATTATTATATATATAATCTGTTTCGCCCCCCCTCAACTTGTTTTAAAGAGATTGCAGGAGTCTAGACATCACCAACTCTCTCGGGCTCAATCCCGGTGTGTCTAGCCATTTTGACCAGATACGCTCAAACCTACTTGGACATCCCCTATGTTGGTATATATATTTTTCCCTGATAAGGGTTTGTCCCATGTGTTCCACCCAGGAGCCCCTGGTGGGTGGCAGTGTGGATTTCCACCCCATTAGGATAAGTTTCCTGGCCTGAAATAAAGCCCTGGAGAAAGCGACCCTATCCATTTCCTCCAAAATCTTCTCCTCCAGGATTCCCAGCAAGCAACACTTAGGATCAATGGGAACCTTTGTCTGGAATACTCCATTGAGCGTGCCCATCACCTCATTCCAGTACCGATGGAGCTTTGGGCAGCGCCATAGAAGGTGAATAAGGTCCCCGTCATGCTGTTGACAGCGGGAACACAGAGGGTCTGCCGCCCTGCCCATCTTGTGCAACCTTTTTGGGGTGTAATGCACTCTCAATACTATAAATAGTTGGGAAACCTTTTGTGCAACATTAAGGGAGCAGGTAGATATAGACTGAAGAGCCTCCTCCCACTGTTCATCTGTAATCTGGCCAAGGTCCCTCTCCCAGGCAGAGGCCGCCTTGCATGGATAAGCCCGCAAGTGTCTCACCAGCAGCATCTGGTAGCATTGGGATATAATTCCTTTGGTTTCACTACTAGACTGCAGCACATGAAATACCGGAGTGGATGACAATATCCACTCCACGGCACTTCCCTGCGCAGCGACAGCATGTCGCAGTTGAAGGTATGAGTAAAACATACTATTCGGTAGGTTAAAATTGGCTTGCAAATCTGTGAAAGAAAGCAGTTTACTGTCCCTAAATATATGTGAAAGTAGTTTTACCCCGTGCTTACACCATCTAGACCTTTGCTGTAGTTTTCCCAGTTCACTATAGGAGCGGTTGTCCCATATTGGACTGAAATCAGTGAACCCTTGCACCCCCTGTATTTGTCTAACCTTATTCCATATTTTCTGTACCAGTGACAGGGTTGGGGCCTTTTTATTGGATTTCGCAAACAGCTGGGCCTCAAGACCCATAGGGATGGTCTCCGCTCCAGAAGCAATCAGCATCATCCTTGCTGCTGAGCCCTGTGGTTCTGGAGTCATAGAGCCAACCAACTGCTGCAACTGGGACGCTATGTAGTACAACCAGGGGTTGGGAACCGCCAGCCCCCTGCTGTCCTTGGACTGCTGCAACTGTTCTAGCTTAATTCTGGGATGTTTGGTATTCCATAATAATTTACGAAAAAGGGTATTTACTATTCTGAAAATTTTTAGGGGAATTACTACCGGTGTATTGTGCAGGAAGTATAATAGTTGGGGCATTAAGATCATTTTAATTAAGTTGGCTTTACCTGCCAGGGACATTTTTAAGTTATTCCATGTGTTTATTTTATCTCTAAAACGTGAAAGCAAGGGGTATATGTTTAAGGAGCAGTAGTCTCCAATCCTGGGCGCTATTTGTATGCCCAGATATTTGAAACTAGTAACCAGAGGGATGGGGCAGTGGTCGGGCAGCGCAACCTCTTGATCTCCATCCAGCATCATCACAGCTGACTTGGACCAGTTTATGGTTAACCCGGAGTAATGACCAAACAGTTTTATTATAGACATCGCTTCTGACAGCGAATTGCACGGGTCCCCCAGAAAGAGTAACATGTCGTCTGCGTACAACATTATTTTTTCATGTAGAGTTCCATATTGAAACCCTTGAATCTGGGCGCTATCCCTTATGAGGGCTGCTAGTGGCTCTATCGCGATCGCAAAGAGCAGCGGGGACAGAGGACAACCTTGCCTCGTCCCCCTGCCCAGAGCAAAGGCATGCGAGACTCTATCTGTCATTCGAATGTTGGCCTGAGGGGATGCATACAGAAGCCTGACCCATGCTATAAAACGTTCCCCAAATCTAAATTTGTCTAATACTGCCCAGAGATATTTCCAGCTAACGCTGTCAAAGGCCTTGTTGGCATCAAGTGACAACAGTGCTCTTTGACCCATATTATCTGCCTGCAGTTGCATATTAAGGAACAGTCTCCTCAAATTTGTAGCTGTGGACTTTTGGGGCATAAAGCCCGCCTGGTCTTGGTGTATAATGGAGGAGATGATCCCGTTGACCCGGAGCGCCAGGACCTTTGCAAGGATCTTTACATCACTCTGGAGCAATGAAATAGGTCTATAGGAGCCGGGGTCAACCGGATCCTTCCCCTGTTTAAGAAGTAAAATCACATTTGCCCTTGCCATAGATTCAGGAAGTCTGCCCGCGTCCAGGCAGGCGTTAAATACTTTTAATAGTTCAGGGAGTATTTGTTCGCCATATTGAGTAAATACCTCCATAGGGAGGCCATCCCCACCCGGTGCCTTACACGTGGGAAAAGAGCCGGCCGCCATCTGAAGCTCCTCTAAAGTTATTGGAGCATCCAATTGTTTTTGTGCTGCTGCCGATAATGAAGGCAAATCAATCTTGGACATATATTCAGCTAGTTCTGCATCCGAGTAGGCATCCCTCGGCCTATATAGGTCTTCATAAAAGGATGCCAGCTCGGATATGACAAGTTCCGGGGAATTGACCACTTTCCCATTGGCAGCTCGAATGGCTCCAATGGCTGGTGATTGCTGTTGTGATCGTGCAATTTTTGCGAGTAGGCGGCCCGTCTTCTCCCCCTCTTCATAAAATGCTAACTTCGTGAAGAACCTTTTACGTTCTGCAGTGGAGGATCTCAGCCGGTCCAGGGAATCCTGGGCCGACATCCATGCCTCCCTGGTGGAGTCATTAGGGTCAGTTATGTAGGTAATTTCCAGTTGCTTCACCAAGTCCCCCGCCTGTTCCAACAGGACCGAGGAGTTGTGTTTAACCTGTTGTACTTCCTGAATGAAAATCCCTCTCAGATGTGCCTTAAAAGTCTCCCATTTCAAATGGGCGTCATGTAGATGTCTGTGTGTTTTGAAGAAAACCTCGATCTGAGTTGCTATTCCCTCCTGTGAAACAAAGAGTTTTAACCAGAAAGCATTCAGCTTCCACGGGGCTTTAGGTAGGTTACTGTGGGGTCTAGTAATTAACCATAAAGTTAGAGGGGAGTGGTCCGACACTCCTCTTGGAAAGTATTCCACTTTGGATATGTTGCCTACCAGATTTGGGGTACCTATGCATAAGTCAATACGTGATAGCGACCCATGGGTCTTGGAAAAACAGGAGAATTGCTTGCATACCGGGTTACGATTGCGCCAAATATCTATCCATCCCACTTCTGCAAGTAGACGACTGAGAGCAGTGCCCCGTCCACCCCCAGGGGGCTGCACTGGTGGATGTCTGTCTAGTTTAGGATCTAAGTAGCAGTTGAAATCACCCATTATTAATACTGGAATATCCGGTTTGCTAGCTAAATAGGAAATTAACAATTGTAATACCTCTCTGGAGAATGGAGGGGGCACATATACAAAAGCTAATATCAAGGTAATCGTATACAATTTACAGTGCAAAAACACAAATCTACCAGATATGTCTATTAAGGAGTCTAGCTCCTGGTACACTAGGGCTTTGTGTATCAGTACACTCACTCCGCGTGAAAAAGCGGAGTAGGTGGAGTGATAGGCTTTGCCGACCCAGGCATATTGCAAGAAACCAACTGTATCATCCCGCAAGTGGGTTTCCTGCAGGCCAACTACAGCCGGATGGAACCTCCGCAGTCCGGCTGAGATCATAGATCTTTTTAATGGATCGTTAACTCCCCGAACGTTCCAGGTCACTATGGGTGTATCAGACATTGCAGAAATTCAGTCCAGTTCCTGTCCGTGTAGCAAGGTCCCGTGTTGTCCCGCAGCACTTCCTGGGATCTCCAGTCGGCAATCCATACATAAACTGAAGTGGCCAGCCGGCCACCTGGGTCACAGGGTATGATGGTGATGCAGTTCAAACAGTGGAGAAGCAACAAAATGTCACAGAAATACTGTATAATCATTTGTAGAGTGAGGTGAACCAGGTAGTAGGTCCAGGAAAAATAGAGAACCTGTGGAACAATCCCCGCTGATTTTGTCACGCGGAGGGGTATCAGATTTTGTGGGGCCCGATAGGCCTTAACCGTGCCAACAGGGCACAACTCCTCAAGCCATAACAACAGTGGCAACGTGGAAAGTTCAGGTGCGGAGCACATCCGCCATCCATCCAAGTGGTTATTCAACACTTGCAGTGAGCTCATAAAATTGAGATTCCTTCGCTGGTACTAGGTGATAAGGAAAAGTCCTCTGTAAAAGGAGAAATAACGACGGTATAATGTGGGCGCCCATTATTCCTGCAGCGAGCAGATTAAGTGAAGTCATCCATCCTCATTTTCGCGTCTGCGATGACGCAGGTCTTGCTCGTTTCGGTCCAGCCATCCTGCAGCATCTTGCGCGTTTTCAAAGAAGTGATTCTGATCTCCAGCTGTAATTCGCAACTTAGCAGGGAATAGCATTGCGTATTTAAGCTGTAAGCGTTGCAGCCGTTTCTTAACATCTGCAAATTTGGATCTTCTGCGTTGTACTTCGGCTGAGAAGTCGGGGTAAAAGGAGATTTTGGTTCCATTAAACTGCACAGCCCCTTTTTCTCTGGCTAGTCGTAGCACTACTTCACGGTCACGATAATTAAGGAGCCTGGCCAGCATCGCTCTAGGGGGATTCCCAGGTGGGAGAGGTCTTGGCGGCACTCGATGTGCCCGCTCTACTGCATACAGGGGAGAGAAGGCCTCTTTGCCAAATATTTCTTGCAACCACTCTTCGACGAACACCGTGGGGTCCCTGCCCTCCACCTTCTCCGGGAGCCCCACTATGCGAACGTTATTGCGTCTCAGGCGGTTCTCGATGTCGTCAGTCTTTTCAAAAGCCTGGTGTGCGTGTTGTGCAGCCCCCCTCACATCTCTGTTTAAATGAGGCATCTGATCTTCTATATCACTTACTCTCCCCTCCACTGCCGTGGTTCTCTCCCTGATTTTTTGAATGTCTTGACGGAGGAGAGACACAGTCTCCTTCAGTCCTCCAAATTTTTCTTTAAGATCATCCACTGAAGCAGTGCATCTATGGACTGCATGTAAAATTTCACTGAGCGTAGGCTGGGGACTGTCTTCCACTTGTAAATCAAACAGGCCTGGCATAGGATCTGGAACTGAGTCCATAATGTCTGTGTCCTCTGGCCTGTCTGTGTCTCCCCTGCCTGTCTGCTCCATGGACACTGCTGGGATCTGTGTGCTGGTCTGTGTGGAGTCAGCAGAGCCTGCCAGTTTCTGTGCATAGTATAGCATATCCCTGGGTTGGTCTTTGGTTTTAGGGGGTTTCTGTGATTTACCCCCCTGGTCTGCTTTCTTGTCCTGGCCTCGTGGCGTTCTCTGCGGCTGAGATGTCCAGGCGCCATCTTGGAAGTCCGGAGCGGCCGAGGCCGCGGCTTCACCGCGGTTCCCACGGGTCATCATACCCCCTCTCTGCAGCTGTATCTGTGTCCTGGGGTGACAGGAAGGCTGTAGCTACCGAGCAGTTCAGTTTTTGGGCGCCGGGAACAGCGAGGAAAGGATCGTTAGGCGGATCAACAGCGGGAGCTCCGGTGAACAGGTCTGTTCACATGCCGCGCTAGGCCACGCCCCCCACCTAAGGGTGTTCTGATAAGTTCTAGCTTGCACTCTCCTGGGTCGCAGACCATTTGGCTCAGTCTTTACAGAGTAGTTGAAGAAATAACACATGAGTTTTGCTCTGTTGGTGGAAAATGAGTGACAGGAATCTGGAGCGGCAGATTAACATCAAATTTTGCGTGAAAATTATCAAATGTGTGAGTGAAACTTTAGCTCTGTTACAACAGGCTTACGGTGAATGTTCCATGAAGAAATAAAGTGTTTTTGAATGGCATAGGCGCTTTAAGGAGGGGTGTGAAGATGCCCACGATGACACAAGAAGTGGGCAACTAAAAGAGCAAAGAGCAGATGCAAATGTAAAAAAATGAATTGGTTACAGAAATGTGTTTGGAGGAAAAGACGGGAACACTGGCCTGACAAGTGGATTCTCCACCACGACAATTCTCCTGCACATGAAGTGTTAAGTGTTTTGGTGAAATCCTGGCCCAGAAATTCATTCCGAAATGTAACCAACCACCTTGTTCCCCTGACTTAGCACTCTGCGACTTTTGGCTGTTTCCAAAATGTAAAAATGCCTGAAAAAGACGCAGATTTAATGACATTCTGGACATCCAGCATGGCGCGACAGAGATACTGCACAGCGCTCCGGAAAACAAATTCAAGGAAGGTTTCCGGCAGTGGCATAATCAGCTGGGATAGTGTGTCACCTCACAAGGGGGCTACTTTGAAGGTGACAACAGCCGCTGGTGTATAGGGAAGCAAACATTTTGTATTTTTTTTTTTACAGTCCATTCCAGGAATTAACTTGTCACACCTCATACATTAGAGTGGAAGGGAGATGAGTATACACACATGATGGAAGGGAGATAAGCTTACATCCATGGTGAAAGGAGATGAGTGTGCATTATAATAGAAGGGGAGTGAGTGTACATTAGGTTACAAGGGAAATGGCTGTACACCCATGGTGGACAGGAGTTGAGTGTGGACTCATGATTGAAGGAAAATGAGTACCCAAAGTAGTAGAGAGATGAGTGCACAACTTCAGGGGGCAAAGAAGAAGAGTGTACATCTAGGCAGGGATAAGTGTACATTATGGCAGAATGGGGATGTACAGTAAGCCCGGAGCAAGAGACAGAAAGAATAGGCGTAGGGCGGGCATGACAGGGTTAACAGGGGAACTTGGTGATGAGGAGTTAGTTGTTAGGGGGTGTGTGATTGGACACTTTAGTGTAGGGGTGGAGCAGAGGTATTAGCTGGGTGAGAGATCCCGCCCCAGCTCAGTTGCGTGGAGAGGAGCAAGCGTGATGGCAGCGGTGGAAGATTTGTTTGCCCGGCTGAAAGCAGAGGCGGCGTCCAGAGGGCCTGGATGGCTGGAGGGTCGTTTGGCGGCGGCGTTGGGTGAGTCGAACTCAGCGGCCACGGGGGGAGAGAGCGCAGTTGTGAGGGGTAGGCGATCCAGGCCGCCTACTCGCTTCTCGCCCGACGTCACGAGGTCCCTCCCCGGGAAGTCACAGAGGAGTGGGGCGAGTGCGGGTAGGCCGGTCTCTGGGCCTCCCGCGAAGCGGTTAGCAACTCGGAGCGGGGGGGGTTCTAGTACGGCCCCCCCCCAGGCAGACATGGCACGCGGGACGGAAGCACAGCGGGAGCAGGCGGGTCAGGCGGCTGCAGGCCCTCCCGCGAGGATGGCGGCGGCACAGCGCAAGAACGAGGATGTAAGGGGGACACCGAATGGAAGAGGACAGTCTTGCAGTCCCCGTCCCCGTTCACCGCGATCGGTACATACAGGACAGCAGGGCAGGGCGGGTCGGCCTGTGGCAAGGCTGCCCGTTCAGCGCACGGCGGTGCGAGCGGGGGGGAGGGCTGGGTGTCAGCCAGGAGTCGGCCGGGGCGGCGACAGTGACGCGGCAAACAGGAGAGCCAGCAGGCCTATTGCGGATGCTGGTGGAGAAGGTTCCAGAGTGAATAGCCAGGCCCCAGGCCACCAGACGGCAGGGGTGGGGTTACAGTGGAGGAAGGAAGTGGCTGCGGCAGCTGGCCGCTCGAGTGCGGCGGTCGGTGGCCCCAAGAGGAGAGACGGGCAGGAATGGGACCATGGCAGCGGCTGCGGTCGGCACTGCCCAGATGAGGTCGTTCGGCCAAGAAAGGCGAACAAAAAATCGGCAGGCGGATCTTCAGCGCGGAGGAGGAGGGAAGGGCACAGCAGATCCTCGGCATCCAGTGATGAAGCGGCTGGGGGGCCATCAATGATCGGTGAAGAGCTGGGCGAATACAGATCGGAAGGTGAGCTGTCGCAGTCGGACAGCGATGGACAGCGAGAAGAGCTGGTGGCGGTGGAGACGGGACCCTCGGCTGGTGGACTTCCTCCCAGGCAGCGGGGTAAGACGAGTTGTAATGATGCCTGTGTTGTGGGGTGTGCTGGGGGGGCGGGGGGTAGTGAGGGAGGGTTGGGCTCAGCGGGGCGGTCGGCCATGACCGCGCCTGTGTATCCGGCCGCGCAGGTAGCAGACCGCGCATCGGCGGATGCAGGGCTACAAGGGTTTGTATCGGGTTTGAAGGAGCTATTAAAAAGGTTTGAGCCAGGGCCAAGCGGGAGTCAGTCTCCGGCGGCGGCATGGGTTGACCCAGGGGAGGGGCGGGGGAGCCGAGAGGGCTCGGTCCTAGACACCGGGACTCCTTCAAGGCCCGTGGAGGAGCAAGCGGCGCCGGCGACTGTGGTCGCTGGGGTGGCAGTACAGGCGGAGGTTCCCAAGACACCAGAAGGGGCAACGGGTGAGGGTGCTAAAAAACAAGACTTAGTGCGTTTAGCTGATGCTGCAAAATGTGAGGTGTATGTGTGCTTCGAGGGGCCGCTAGGGGCGCATTTGAAGTCAGAGGTGAGGGAAAAAATTTGGAAAGGGGAGTATGTAGAGATTTTTTCGCTCTTACCCCTGGAGAAGTTTAACTTGGATAGAGTTAAGCCGGAGGATAATAAAAAAGAGGATGAGGAAAAAAGGAGGTATAGGCTGATACCTAGGACGTTTGCGAACTGGCTACAGGCTTTTGCGATCATGGCCAGTGTGATAGGAGAGAAGAATCCTGAGCACTGTTCGGCTTTATTTTGCTATTTGGACGCCGTGGGAGAAGCTTACAGAGTCTACGGGGGCACGGCATGGCTGCGTTACGATGAGCAATTTAGGCAGCGGAGGGCCATTCGCCCAGCATTGAGGTGGGATCATAAAGACATCAGCCTATGGATGCGCCTCATGACTTCGGCTAGGCCGATGGGTCAGTTTTTTCAGGGGGGGGCCGGTGGATCAGCCAACCCCGGACAGTCGGCCACAAGAAAGAAAGGGGTTTGTTGGCAATTTAATGAGGGGTCCTGTAGATTTGGAGGGTCGTGCAAGTACAAGCATGAATGCTCCGGTTGTGGGGGAGGGGGGCACCCGGTGTCGCGGTGTTTCAAACAAGGCAAGGGCCGTGCCAGTGAGTCTGTTGCAAAAGGGGACAACGCCGGTGAAAGTGGGAAGGATGGAGCCCTTCCTCGATAGATACCCTGATAGGGTTGCAGCTGGGCTGTTAGCCCAGGGTTTTTCGGAGGGGTTTAGAATTCCGTCTCGCTTGGTCGATACACCACCGCCGGCTCGGAACTTGAAGTCAGCGTTGCTGCATGGGGACGTGGTTAGGGAAAAGTTGCTAAAAGAAGTTAGGTTGGGCCGCATGAGTGGCCCTTTTGCAGCATTACCGATTCCGGAGTTAGTGGTGTCCCCGCTAGGAGTGGTGCCGAAAAAAGAGCCTAATAAGTTTAGGTTGATACACCACTTGTCATACCCGAAAGGGGGGTCGGTGAATGACGCCATTGACCCAGAGGAATGTGCGGTATCTTACACGTCGTTTGATGCAGCGGTATTTTGGGTTAGAAAGTATGGACAGGGGGCGTTGTTGGCCAAGGCGGACATAGAGTCGGCCTTCCGTTTGTTGCCGGTGCATCCGGAGAGTTTTCGTTTATTGGGTTGTTGTTGGCAGGATGAATTCTATGTGGATCGTTGTTTGCCGATGGGGTGTTCGATATCCTGCGCTTTATTTGAAAAGTTTAGTTCCTTCATTGAGTGGGTAGTTCGGGACGTCGCGGGATTGAACTCTATCATCCACTACTTGGATGATTTTCTCTGCGTGGGTCCCCCTGGATCGACAGTCTGTGCGGTCTTGCTGGCGACGTTGGAACATGTTGCGGAAAAGTTTGGCATCCCGCTAGCCCCGGAGAAGACTGAAGGTCCAACTACGGAATTGAGTTTTTTGGGTATTATTCTAGACACCAGAGCGATGGAGTGTAGGCTACCCGAGGACAAGTTGGCGGCGTTGCAGGAGGAAATTCAGGGTCTAATCGGAAAGAAAAAGGTTCAACTAAGGGAGTTACAATCGTTACTAGGTAAGTTGAACTTCGCGTGTCGGATTTTGCCTATGGGGAGAGTATTTTGCAGGCGGCTGTCGGCGAGTACGTCGGGTGTGGTTTCGCCAAGACATTATATTCGTTTGTTGAAAGCTCACAGGGAGGATCTGAAGGTTTGGCACACGTTCCTGGCTAAGTTCAACGGCAGGGCGCTGTGGATGTCAGGGCCTGTGAGCAACTTTGATCTGGAGTTGTTTACAGATGCGGCAGGGGCAGCAGGTTTTGGAGCCTTTTTTCAGGGTAAGTGGAGCGCGGGGCCATGGCCACAGTCATGGAAGGAGGCAGGTCTGCTGAAGAACATGCTCCTGTTGGAACTGTTCCCGGTGGTGTTAGCTGTGGAGTTATGGGGCGAGTGGTTCAGGAATTTAAAAGTTAGGTTTCATGGTGACAACTTGGGAGTGGTACAGGTGATTAATAAAGTATCGGCAGCGTCACCGCCGGTGATTAGGTTACTTAGACACCTGGTTCTGAGATGCTTACAGCTAAATGTTTTTATATACGCGGTACACCTCCCAGGAGTTGAAAACATGGTGGCTGATGCTCTGTCTCGCTTTCAGTGGGACAGGTTCCGGGAATTGGCACCTGGGGCGGAGGAGGAAGGTGTCCCGTGTCCAGACTGGCTGTGGAAGATTGCCTTGGAGGACTAACAGACTGGATAAAACGGTCGGTGAGCGATACGACGTGGGCTGCATACAACAGGGTATGGCAGGAATGGGTATCTCTGCTGAGACAGGTACAGGTAGGGAATGCAGAACGGGATCTTCGGTTGTTAGTTTTATACTTTGTGTCCAGGAACTTAGAAGATGGGTTGTCTGTGTCGGGTATGGAGAAGAAGTTGGCAGGTTTGGCGTTTTGGTTGAAATTTCAAGGTTTGCCGGACTTTACGAAAGATTTTTGGGTCAGGCAGGGTATGAAGGGTTATAGGCGGGCCAAGCCGGGGAGGGACTCCAGGCGGCCTGTTTCGTTCCAGTTGTTGGGTCAGTTAGTTGGATGTTTAAACAATGTTTGCTCGACAGGATATGAAGCGGTGTTGTTCAGGGCGGCATTCGCCTTGGCGTTCTTTGGTGCATTTCGGATCAGTGAGTTGGTTAGCCCCTCAAAAAGAGAAAAAGGGGGGTTGGGGGAGTCAGACGTCCGATGTGGGGAGGACAGGTTGGCCATATTGATTAGAAAGTCAAAAACAGATCAGCGGGGCAAGGGTAAGACCGTGCAGGTTTTTGCGTTGCCCGGCTCTCCCTTGTGCCCAGTTAAATTGGTGAGTGAGTTTATAGCTATACGCCCGGGGGGGGGGGAAGTCCCCTTTTTAAGACACCAGGATGGCTCGTTTCTATCACGATTTCAGTTTAATGCAATTTTCAAAAGATGTTTGGGGGTATTAGGTCTAGAGGGTGAAAAGTTTTCATCACATTCATTTAGGATAGGGGCAGCTACGGAAGCGGTACGGTGGGGATTGGATGATGCAGCGGTAAAGAGGATTGGGAGATGGGAATCCAGGCGGTTTAGGTCCTATGTTCGCCCACAGTTAGTGATTGGGTAAAAAGTAAAAAAAAAAAAAAAAAAGTGTGAATAATATATATTAAATAATACTGTTATGGGACTGACTGTTAATATGTTTGGATGTAATGCGGATATATTGTGATAGGTGATAATTGTTGTTAATTTATGGGAGTTATTGATGCATTAGGTGTCCTTTTTGTTTTGTTTTTTTTTTTGTTTGCTTTTCTTTGCAGGTCGTCAGCAATGCCTGGTGTGGATAGTGGGCCACTCGTACGTGTGTTGGGGGGCCAGGAGAGGTGATGCCAGACGGGATGGGAGACAATTGGGGTTTTCCAGGCAGGAAGTGTGTCTTAGGTGGTTTGGGGTGCCAGGCATGCTGTGGGGTAGGACAGTAGCAGAAGTTAATAAGTTCGCACGCCTGGACAGAGCGCCGGATGTGTTGTTGTTACATGTAGGGGGTAATGACCTAGGGCTACGGTCAATGTTGGACTTGGTAAAAGACATCAAGTTCGATTTTTGGCAGCTCAGGATGTCTTTTCCACATATGCTTATTGTGTGGTCGGACATTGTGGCGCGTACAAATTGGAGATTGGCCAGGTCGGTCGCTAAGATCAACCGGGCCAGAAAGAAGGTCAACAAAGAGGTTAGTAGTTTCGTGGTGAGGAATGGAGGGTTGGCTATACGTCACCTGGAATTAGAGGTGGATACATGGAGATATTTGAAGGATGATGGAGTACACCTGAACGATGTGGGGATTGATTTGTGGTCATTAGGCCTGCAGGATGGGATACAACGAGCTTTGAGGGTGTGGCAGGGCACACAAGGGTAAGGTTTTACCCTGTGTGTGCTGTGGCGTGATGTTGGTCTTTGCGGGGAAGGATTAAACCCCAGATATTTAAGAGATCGGGACCCATCGCTAGTATGAGGCCCGTTGGTGAGATTTCAGCTAACAAGGGTTTTAGCTTGAATGGGTTATTGGGGCACTGCGGGCTATTTGTTGTTTGTCTCCGAGCTAGCTTGTCAGCTGGAGGCCTAATTTTGGTATAGTACCGCAGTGCCTGAGTGTTTGGGAGTTTTTAAGTTTGGTGGGTTTTTCCCTGCAAAGACCAACGGGATTTAAGGATGTTTTCAGGTGTTTTACAGGATTATGTTACTGTTGAGTTAAATTATTATTATTATTATTGGTTTATATTTTGAATAAAGATTATTGGCTGCTACGGCCAATATTTTACTCCATAAGGTTGTGGTCTCGATTATTGGGGTGAAGGTTGGGTATGCAGTGATGGGAGAAGTTGATAAAAGGGGTAAGCAAGTCTCATCGGTTATACAATAGTCAAGTAAGCCCGGAGCAAGAGACAGAAAGAATAGGCGTAGGGCGGGCATGACAGGGTTAACAGGGGAACTTGGTGATGAGGAGTTAGTTGTTAGGGGGTGTGTGATTGGACACTTTAGTGTAGGGGTGGAGCAGAGGTATTAGCTGGGTGAGAGATCCCGCCCCAGCTCAGTTGCGTGGAGAGGAGCAAGCGTCCCACCCTCCCTCCCTTAACATGTGGTATGATCTGTTATGTAAAGGTTTGTAGTTGGTCATGATTTTATGGTATAGCAAAAAGTCGTGGCAGTGGCGTGATGTTGGTCTTTGCGGGGAAGGATTAAACCCCAGATATTTAAGAGATCGGGACCCATCGCTAGTATGAGGCCCGTTGGTGAGATTTCAGCTAACAAGGGTTTTAGCTTGAATGGGTTATTGGGGCACTGCGGGCTATTTGTTGTTTGTCTCCGAGCTAGCTTGTCAGCTGGAGGCCTAATTTTGGTATAGTACCGCAGTGCCTGAGTGTTTGGGAGTTTTTAAGTTTGGTGGGTTTTTCCCTGCAAAGACCAACGGGATTTAAGGATGTTTTCAGGTGTTTTACAGGATTATGTTACTGTTGAGTTAAATTATTATTATTATTATTGGTTTATATTTTGAATAAAGATTATTGGCTGCTACGGCCAATATTTTACTTCATAAGGTTGTGGTCTCGATTATTGGGGTGAAGGTTGGGTATGCAGTGATGGGAGAAGTTGATAAAAGGGGTAAGCAAGTCTCATCGGTTATACAATAGTCAAGTACATTATGGTGGAAGGGAGATGAGTGTGCATTAGGATAGATGGGGGATGATCACACACCCGTGGTGGAAGGGGCAGTGTGCATTCATGGAGGATGATAAAAGAGTGAGCACCCATGGTGGAAGGTAGATGAGTGTGCAACATGGTGGAAAGCAGAGGAGTGTACATTATATTGGAAGGGAGAAGAGTGTTTATTATAGTAGAAGGGAGATTAGTGTACACTCATGGTTGAAGTTGATGAGTGTACACAGGGCTTTTTTTCAGCTGGAACTTGGTGGAACTCAGTTCCACCACCTCTGGCTCAGGCCCTCGGCTCCCTGCTCACCACTGTCACTTGTAAACACTGAAGTTCAGCTTCTGTGTTTACAAGTGACCGCTTGTCTCCCAATGGCTCCCACAGATCTGATCTCCTAAGCGGCTCCCACTGAGTGCAGGATGGGGACAAGGGAGATGTAGGTTCCTGGGGTGCAAAGCAGATGCCAACACACCAGCTGAATACAGCAACAAAAGTAAGACATGTGGAAGATGGTGGAGCATTTAAGGGGGTGGGGAGATGGGGTGGGGGCAGTGGGGGGATTGCACGCCAAGGTCAGCAGAAGAGGAGTGAAAGTGAAATGTGGATGGGTATGCAGAGGTAAGCAGTTGTGGAAGAAGACTGAACTCTGCACTATGTGTGTAGTGCACCCCTGAACTCTGCACTATATATTCAGCGCACCCCTGAACTCTGCACTATGTGCATAGCGCACCCCTGAACTCTGCACTATGTACATAGCGCACCCCTGAACTCTGCACTATGTACATAGCGCACCCCTGAACTCTGCACTATATATTCAGCGCACCCCTGAACTCTGCACTATGTACATAGCGCACCCCTGAACTCTGCACTATGTACATAGCGCACCCCTGAACTCTGCACTATGTACATAGCGCACCCCTGAACTCTGCACTCTCTGTGTAACCCCCCAGAACTCTGCACTATGTACATAGCGCACCCCTGAACTCTGCACTATGTACATAGCGCACCCCTGAACTCTGCACTATGTACATAGCGCACCCCTGAACTCTGCACTATGTACATAGTGCACCCTTGAACTCTGCACTATGTACGTAGCGCACCCCTGAACTCTGCACTATGTACATAGCGCACCCCTGAACTCTGCACTATGTACATAGCGCACCCCTGAACTCTGCACTATGTACATAGCGCACCCCTGAACTCTGCACTATGTACATAGCGCACCCCTGAACTCGGCACTCTCTGTGTAACCCCCCAGAACTCTGCACTATGTACATAGCGCACCCCTGAACTCTGCACTATGTACATAGCGCACCCCTGAACTCTGCACTATGTACATAGCGCACCCCTGAACTCGGCACTCTCTGTTTAACCCCCCAGAACTCTGCACTCTGTACATAATGCCCCTTTAAGACCCTCCCACATTGAAAGGTGTGAGCGGGGGGGGGGGGTTGGGGGGTCGTGGTTGAGTTCCTGCACCTATTTTCTGAGAAAAAAAGCCCTGAGTGTACATTGTAGTGGAAGGGAGATGATTGTTTATTATAATAGAAGGAGATGAGTGTACATCCAAGGTGGAAGGTGCAGTGTACACTCATGGTGGAAAGGAGATGAGTGTACATTATGGTGGAACATAGATTAATGTACAGTATGTTATGGTGGAAGGGAGATAAGTGTACTTTATAGTGGAAGGGAGATGCGTGTACATACATGGTGGAAGGGAGATGAGTGTACTTTATAGTGGAAGGGAGATGCGTGTACATACATGGTGGAAGGGAGATGAGTGTACATCAATGGTGGAAGAGGAATGAGTGTACAATATGGTGGAACATAGATGAGTGTATGTTATGGTGGAAGGGAGATGAGTGTACTTTATAGTGGAAGGGAGATGCGTGTTTATTATAGTAGAAAGGAGATTAGTGTACACCCATGGTGGAAAGGAGATGAGTGTACAAACATGGTGGAAGATTATGAGTGTACATTATGGTGGAATCAAAATAAGTATAAAATATGGTGGAATGGAGATAAGTGTACATTGTAGTGGAAGGGATATGAGTGTTTATTATAATAGAAGGAGATGAGTGTACATCCAAGGTGTAATGAGCAGTGTACACTCATGGTGGAAAGGAGATTGGAAGTTGCTGAGTGTACATTATTGTGGAATCAAAATAAGTATAAAATATAGTGGAATGGAGATGAGTGCATGTTATAGTGCAAGGGAGATAAGTGTACATCATAGTGGAAGGGAGATTAGTGTTTATTATAGTAGAAGGGAGATGAGTGTACACTCTTGGTGGATGGGAGTTGAGTTTATGTCCATGGCAGAAGAGAGATGAGTGTAGATTATAGTGGAAGGGAGATGAGTGTTTATTATAGTAGAAGGGAGGTTAATGTACCCCCATGGTGCAGGTTAGTGAATGTACATCCATGGTAGAAGAGAGAGAGGAATACACTCATGGTATAAGGTAGATGAGTGTACATGCATGATGTATGGGAGTTGAGTGTACATGCATGATGCTAAGAAACAAGCGTACATTATGGTGGAATTAATATGAGTGTACATTATGGTAAAAAGGAGAGGAGTGTACCCCAAAGGTGGAAAGAGGATGAATGTGCATTATGGTAGAAGGAGGATGAGTATAGATCCATGGTGGACGGGGCACAGGAGTAAACTATGGTGGAAGAGAAGTGTGTGTTCATCAGTGTTGGACCGGAAATGGGTGTACACCCCTATTGGAAAAGAGATAAGTGTCCATGCATTATGGTGGAAAGGGGATGATTGTACACTATGATGGAAGACGAGTGTGCGTTATGGTGGAAGGGGGATCGGTATGCCGTCACAGTATCTGCGTCAGCTGTAAAAATAAATATACGGTAATTATTTCTAAATAAAACAACTGAATATGGCTACAGTTTATTTCAAATTTGACTGGACTTCAGCTTTTAAAAGATTTCCACATCAAGAAAGTCCAACCACTATATAGGGGGCCTTGTGCCTTCAGGTGGACTCCACACAGATTGGCCTTCTCCACCCTCAGGATTAACCTGGGAGAAGCTAGTCGAGATTTAGCTTTGTGGTCTGTTTTACTAATTCACCTGGAGTGGGATTGGAAGCCATACACAGGTAGGACATCCAGGCTTATATGCTTGGTTGTTGGGGGCCGAATGGATATCTTACTGTAAGAAACAACACTTAATCCTCTGAGATATGTGACTTCACCGGCTAATTCAGTTATCTGCATCCTTATTCCTTTGCTTTTCAAATAATGTTGTTATGTCTGTGTTCTAGGCATCCAGAAGTGGCTTTCTCACCGTACTGCGATCTGTCTGCTGTTGTGCCTTGTTTTGGTTACAGTTATCATTGTCCTCATTGTGAGATGTGAGTAATGTGTAAAATTTTCTGTATGGTGACATGTTGGGTGTATAGTGTTGGTGGGCATCTGAAGTACTGGGTTTTGGGTGGGAATCTGCAGAAGGGTAGAAGGGTGAACTCTGCTCACATAACTACCATGCTGCACTGCCATGTTACAGGTGACGTCAGACCCAGAAAATGGGTCATATGGAACTCCTTTCCCATTTGTTAGCAGGTCCCCTAGAGGTCATCAGAAGTCCCTCATGCTAGTGACTACAACCTTGTAAAACACAAGGGAATTGGAGTTGTTGACTCTCCTACCTGTAGGGAAGAGTCCACCATCTTGTCATTGTGCAGATACAGTAAGCCCAAGGCCTTACAATAGGTTTCAAAACCCTCTTGTATCAGGTAATGCAGTTCCATTGTTTCTTCCAAAATAATGAACGTCCAGTCAGAACTTGCTTTTCAATGCTTCGCTGAAGTGTAAACATCCTAACACATCCCAGCCTCGGGGTATGCGCTCAACACAAGAGGAGCCCATATTCTGTACATGGGGTTGCCAGCCAGCACTCAGTTTACTGCAGTCTACTATGCTCTCTCCATATCCTGAAGGTCCATTGTGACTCAATAAAGCCAGCCAAGAAGTAACCGTTGTGGCACTTTTCCTACCACATATTGGGAAACACCAAGGCTTCTCTTTCTCATCTGCCCCTTCTAATTCTCCTCCTTTCCTTTTTATGTCATCTTCCTGGGGAAGGAGGCCAGAACGTCAGTGATGGTTCTCATTTATCCTGGTCTACTGTATCCAGTAGTATTAATATAACTCCACTGGACTTGTCCTTTATTGTTAAGAACATTTCATTGCATATCCAAGTGGCTTTCCTACTTCAGATGAGTGTAAGGAAATTATGCCCACCATACCGGGAACATACTCCAGTATTCATACCCACCATACTGAGAACATACCCCAGTATTGATACCTACCATACAGAGAACATACCCCAGTATTTATACCCACCATACCCCAGTATTTATACCCACCATTCTGGATGCATACCCAAATATATTTAAACCCACCATGCTGGGAACATACATCAGTATTTATGCACATCATAACTAGAGCATATACTGTACAAGTAATTATAGCAATCATACTAGGAACATACTCCAGTTTGTATAATCACCATACTGGAAACATATTTAAGGTATTATAGCCACACCTTTAAGTTCTTCCACTGGGGACTCAAACTTCACTATTTCAGAGCTTCACCAAACAATGGATCTTCAGCATCCAACAAACTTCTGGAAGTGTCAGATGTCTGCATTCCCTGCTGTGTGCTGTGCTTCTACCGACTGGCAGCTACGTCACTACAGCCCTGCGGGAATAAAGTAGGGGCATATTGCCCAGCAGGTGGAACCACAGCATGTCATAGAGGAGTTGTCATAAAATGTTTCAGAAAATGCTTGGGGTGCTAAAGGTTCTTCAGTGGTGTAACTCTAAAGACAATGAAGATCAGAGTCACTGGTGGAAAGACTGTTAAGTAAAGTAACTCTTCTATACTGTCATGCTGTTTTTATTTTTTCTCAGCTTTAAAGCTTAACTTCAGCCAGTAGTAACAAATGGTGGCATGCCCCCCCCCCCCCCCCTCATCCTGATAGCAAGGATTAATTGATTCCTTAATCTAGGGGAGGTTTAAAGCTGAGCAGCACCTTATCACTTGTTCACCAAAGTCCCATAAAACTGCTCTTTTCCACGTCTGGCTGTAGCCTCTCTAACATCATTGTGTGTAATGCATGATGTCAACACCCCAAGTATTGGAGAGTTTGGGCTTTTGTGGGAATGAGGTATTTCTCTACTTTAGACTTTCCCAACCAGGGTTCCCCAGAGGTTGCTTGGGGTCCCTTGAGCAAAGAACAATTTCTTCCATTCAGATACGTTCTCACTGTCACCAATCATCTATTTAGCTATCTATGAGGAAGCAATTCTGACTACCAATGTGAGGGGGATTCTGCCCATTGACCACCAACGTAAGGAACATTCTTACCACTGACCAACAAATGAGCATTCTTCCCACTGACCACTGGCACCAATGTAAGTGTTGCACGACCCCCTTGAGGGCTGCTTGGATTTATCTGTTCGTCTGCATCGCCCTGACCCTGTGAACATTCCAACCCACCTGACACTCTGGGTTAAGACATCTTTTGCAAGCACCTTCAAATAACACTTCACACAAGTCAATTATATTTATATTATCTCAGCTTTACTGGAGTAAACAGAGTAAACAGAGAGGTATATATATATATATATATATATATATATATATATATATATATATATATATATA
Source organism: Aquarana catesbeiana (assembly GCA_037953035.1). Lineage (NCBI taxonomy): Eukaryota > Metazoa > Chordata > Amphibia > Anura > Ranidae > Aquarana > Aquarana catesbeiana. Next base: position 601,815 of record JBBHAA010001355.1, on the reverse strand, counting down.
TATCAACCGAGTTCTGGATAACAGCCCAAACTGGGGAGAGAAAGTCCCCAAAAAAGACAGCTCAGAAACAGTTCAACAGCTCACTATACATATATGTACAATGAAATACCATCTGGAGCAGATTGTCACCACACTAAAGAGGGGATCCCAGGCCATCCTATTCAACCTTTATGTCCTAATGAGAGACCAGACAGAACAGGGATAGGCTATGAGCCCTTTAATTTGTAACAACATCAATGTCCAAGATGCAAGCCTGATAGTTTTCACTGGCAGTTGGAACTCATTTGATTATATCCAATAAGGCTCAGTGATGTGAAGGCAAGTAGAATGGCTTAATCAGATAATTCTCCTTGAACAATTCTCTTGTATAAATGTTCATTCTGGAAGCACTAATGATTTCCTCTTCCAATAAAGTTATGTATTTACATAATGATTGTGGACCTTATATTGCTTTAAATGATATATTGATTATATAAGCTCGTTCATCATCCCACTCCAAATAGGCATCAATATGGAGTCACTCACCCTTTGTGGCTATGACATTCTCCGCTCTTCTAAGAAGACTAGCCACTAAATTTTGAATGGTGTCTGTGGAAATTTGTGCTCATTTGTGAGGTCAGGTACTGATGATGGATGAGAAGGCCTGGCTCTCTATAGGTGCTAAGTAGGGTTGGGGTCAGGCCCCTGTTCAGGATACTCAAGTTCCTCCACACCATTAGGGTTAAGGTCCCAAGATTTTCAGTAGGGCTGAGGTCAGGCCTCTGTGCAGGACACTCGAGTTCCTCCACTCCAGTAAGGTACACCAGTAGGGTTAAGGTGCAAAGGTGTTCATTAGGGTTGAGGTCAGGGCTCTGTGCAGGACGCTCAAGTTTCTCCACACCAGTAGTGTTGAGGTCAAAAGATGTTCAGTAGGGCTGAGGTCAGGGGTCCATGCAGGACACTCAAGTTCCTTCACACCAGTAGGGTACACACCACTAGGGTTGAAGTTTGAAGGTGTTTAGTACGGTTGAGGTCAGGGCTTTGTGTAGGACACTCGAGGTCCTCCACACCAAACTAATCAAACCACGTCTTTATGGAAATGTTGTATAAGAAAACCTGTCTCATTTAAATTTATCGCAAAGGTGATCAGTAGGGTTGAGGTCAGGGCTCTGTGCAGAACACTCGAGTTCCTTCACACCAAACTGGTCACATCATGCTTTATGAAGCTGGCTTTGTAAACAGGGGCACAGTCATGCTGGAACAGAAAAGTTACCACAAGGCTGGCAATTGTCTGGCAATTGTCTACAGTGTCTTTGTATGATGTAGTATTAACAGTTCCCTTCACTGGAGACACCTGGCCTCCAGCACATTCATGCCATTGACATACATTGTATATTCAACCAACCAAATTATAACTTACCAAACGGTGGGCCAGTTACTGTAGTGAGGAGCAAAAGGCTAAAAATGCAAGCAGAAGTTGTGATTTCAGCTATGTCTCAGTTAGAAGTGCAGCAGGTGGTTCATTGTTCCTGGAGGAAATCATCAATGTCTAATATTGTGTGAGCTGAACCATCAGAAAGGAATTTATAGGGGCACATTCATGTTGGAACAGAGAAGGGTTTTCCCAAAACTATTACCATAAGGTTGGCAGAACACACTTGTCCACAATCTCTTTGTATCCTGTAGTATTAACAGTGCCAGTCTATCAGGAAAAGAACATTCCATGTGTGATTGCGCGTTGGCGCATTTGTACCAGAAGGACTATTTAAACTGCACTAGTGCAGTGTGGCAGTGCCGTTTGGTCTACTACATTCCTGTATTCCTGTTACCAATTCCTGTTGATCTTCTGTTGCTGACCAGACCTGACTCTAACTTTGCCTGAACACTGCCTATCCCTACCACTGGCTTGTCCCTGGATTACACCTCTGTCTTCTCCTTCTGCTCTTCAGTGCTGTTGTTACTGACCTTGGCCTGACTCCTGACTACCCTCCTGCCTGCCGCTTGAACCTGATCTGCTCGTTAGTTGCTGACCTGAATCAACTAACATCATCTTTTGCCTATCCTGCACCTGCACCTGCATTCCTGTATTCTTCTCTGGCTCCAGTCCTTCCACCAACATGTCCGATCCTGCCATTCGTGCATTCCAGATGCACACCAGCACCTGCCAGGGGAAGACTTACCAGGCACTCGTGCCACTCTTTGCTCAGGCACTCCCTGTCAACTTACCAGGGACTCCAGAGCCAGTTCTGTAAGAGAGACCTTTCTCAAGGGTTCAGGCTCCACCACCAGGTATGTTACACCGTCACTGGCAACACCTGAACTCAAAATGTTGGATCTATCTCCACATGCTTTTTTGTCCATAATAGCTGTGTTGGTCAAGTGGTGACAAGCTTTTGGCAGTATAGTGTATTTCCTTAATTACCTGTCTCTGCTACATCATGCAGACATCCCGCTGTCCAGCAATCCCAAGCAACCAGAGGCCACCTACCACATATTGGAGATCAATGTGACTGAGACTCCCAGGGGTGAAAAAGAGTTTCTGGAACCATTGAGAAGAGAGATGTCAACTACCAAGACTGAGCTGAAGGAGACCCATCTGGAACTGGAAAAGGCACTACAAGAAATTAGGGACCTGAAAAACCTTCTACTGAGCTGCCAGCGGGAAGATCAAAATGCTACAACCAATAGACCGACAACAGAGGAGGTGTTGAAGCACACAAGATTAGGGATGGACCAGCGAGAGATAGGTATTTTTGGGGTTTGTCACTTTAGGTGAATTTCAACATGCTTGGGATCACCTTAGCTCCACAATTTGACAAAAAAAAAAGTAAAAAACAAAAGCTTTAAAAAAAAAAAAAGTTAGAAGAAGGGACAGCCTTGATGGGCCACTTGGCCATTTTCTGCCATTACTCTTTTCTGCTTCTATTTCTAGGTATTTATCCAAGCCTTATAAAATAGTAAATGTGCCCGCGCTAGTATAGTGTCACATATAAAATATATAATATATAAAAAAAAAAAAAATACTTTCACATATAAAACACATATAATGTGATAAATAAAAACATACAGGTAAAATATAATGCAAATAACTATAAATGATAAACCACCAAGTGCATATAAAGGTGCGATCGTGGTAATAACTAATAAAAGTGCAACGTGCTGAAATATAAATATCAAAACACTTTCCAGTGACAAATGAGTGTATATCCCAATTATTAAATACAAATAACAAAAAACGTGAATAAATAGTGTCCATAAAATAAGTATACATCATGCTTCTTCTGATGGGTGTATAAATCACAACACGTGAAAACTGTGCTCTCCCGTGACACCCCACATGTGCTTGCGCTCACCTTCAGTCGTGTGACACAGTAATTAAACGGTGTCAAAATAAGCATTGGGGCCACTGCTAGGCTCACTCAGGATACAATGATGCAAAGACACTCCTCTCAGGTGAAACTGCTAGGCTCACTCAGGTTACAATGATGCAAAAACACTCCTCTCAGGTAAAACCAAGATCCAAAATCATAGAAGAAACAAACAGAGGGACTCCATAGTGCAATATAGCCAGGACATTTATTAAAAGAATAAAGCCCTCCAAGAGGGTACTCACATTAGATGGGTGCTAGAGTGCACCAGACTGTACAGGTAAAATAATAAGCAGCTGATCGTATGGCGTGCGGTATGGCATGTGCAATCCTCCTCCTCTGCTGACAGCCCCGTCCTACCCCTCCCCGACGCATATTCGGCACAGGGGTTTCGTGCCTTCCTCTAATGTGAGTACCCTCTTGGAGGGCTTTATTCTTTTAATAAATGTCCTGGCTATATTGCACTATGGAGTCCCTCTGTTTGTTTCTTCTATGATTTTGGATCTTGGTTTCACCTGAGAGGAGTGTCTTTGCATCATTGTATCCTGAGTGAGCCTAGCAGTGGCCCCAATGCTTATTTTGACACCGTTTAATTACTGTGTCACACGACTGAAGGTGAGCGCAAGCACATGTGGGGTGTCACGGGAGAGCACAGTTTTCACGTGTTGTGATTTATACACCCATCAGAAGAAGCATGATGTATACTCATTTTATGGACACTATTTATTCACGTTTTTTGTGATTTGTATTTAATAATTGGGATATACACTCATTTGTCACTGGAAAGTGTTTTGATATTTATATTTCAGCACGTTGCACTTTTATTAGTTATTACCACGATTGCACCTTTATATGCACTTGGTGGTTTATCATTTATAGTTATTTGCATTATATTTTACCTGTATGGTTTTATTTATCACATTATATGTGTTTTATATGTGAAAGTATTTTTTTTTTTTTTTATATATTATATATTTTATATGTGACACTATACTAGCGCGGGCACATTTACTATTTTATATCTATTTACACGCAATGAAACGTGGTTCAGTGCTTGCAGCTTAAATAGTTTACTCCTTAGAGGCATTAGTCCATCTGTGGCTCGCAAGACACCTACATTTTATTTATCCAAGCCTGTTAGCTACCTGAGTTTTCTCCATTACCCAACGGTCCACCTCTCCTCCAAAAAGGGAATGCCTTAATTCTTTGAACACCCTGGAGGGGCAAGGCTCCTGACATTGGCAAAGCACTCTAGTGCTAAAGCCAGTGCCATAGCCAAAGCCAAGTGGACTCCAATCCCTAGGAACCAGTCAAAGCCGGCCCACCAAGTACCAAGTTGGGGAGAGGCAAATAGGCTTGTAAAAGTAACTCATCTCTGTGGAGTAAGAAATAAAATCACACATGCTCATGCAGTGAAAAAAAAATAAATAGAAAGTGCCAAGTGCAGGGCACATGGCTGGCCTTCTGTATGATATAACAATTTTTCCAGATTAACCAGATTCCCTGCCTAGGAAATGTGCGCAAAATAAGCATAAGTGACATGACCTTGTTCCCATGCCACACAGGGGGTCCTAAACCCATTGCATTTTTTGCAAACCCTGAGACGCCCAGGTAGCACCTCATCGTAAGCTTCTTGCATTCTTAACCCCTGGCTAGACAAGGGCAGCCCCATCACCATTACAAGACATTAAAACCCAGTAGCACGCAAAAGCTCCTCATTCTATCCACACCTCTTTATATGACACCACTCCTATTTAAGAGACTCAGACACCTCCTGAAATTCTCCACCAAGGACAACTCTTCTACATCTAGTTCAGAACCTCACTAACTGATGCTTTCTTTTCTGTTTCAGAGTTTTGCCCTGAAGGATGGGTCCTCTTCAAGAAGACATGTCTTTGGATTTCCACTGAGCAAAACACGTGGAGAAACAGTTCAAATGATTGTGAAGAGAGAGATTCCAACCTGATCATTGTGCCGTGGAATGACACGGCTCTCCAGGTAAGTGTAGGTGATAGCGATCAATGATATAGTGTCATGTTGGGGATATCAGAACCTCAACTGACCTCTCTTATATTAGAAATTAACATTGACATTCTGTTTAGCACTTCCTGGCAGGAGAACAAGGAGGATTCTGGGTTGGAAAGGAATTGACCTGGAAGTGGCCAGAAGAATGGAGATGGCCCGGAGGTTATGGATCCACGTAAGTGCTAACACTCCAACACCGTATCCCGACAGTTGAAATAAAATAAAAAAAAATGCTGACAGTGGTAGTGCCTACATTGAATAGAGAATTATAAGGAAAGTAACTAACACAAAAAGGTACAAAGTAGTGATGGCTAAACAATTTTATTATTACACAGTTTGCCAATACATTCTGCTTCAGGACCAGGAGCCCGGGGCTGGCAGTGTTTGTGTTGTGGAAATTTTATGAAGATGTATTTTAATATGTATTGTCATAGTGTCTCTCAGTGTTACTTCTCCCTCAACCCGCTCCAAAGAGCTGACTGGGACAGACTGGCGCTGGGTGAGATCCGTTTGGTAGTGAAAAGCTCCTTGGAAATGTAGAGAAGTGTTTGCGGAGTGGGGGTATGTCTGCCAGCGAAGGGCCACTGTGCTATGCACAGAACGATCGTCTGGGGGGGATGTGTCCGCTCTGCAAAGACATTGTCGGTTTAGCGGATGTACGCTCATGTCACCCCTGTGTGCCTGATCAACATATTTGGGGTGCCGTGGCATGCATCTGCAGATAATCTCCCATCCACACTGGACGGCAGTATAGTCTGGGTATGAACAAAGCAGAATAAGGATTCACGTAAAAACGGGAGTCTTTGAATCGTTGCGGTCGGGAGCAGCGTTCATAATCTCAGGCTTCATGTGATACAGAGACAGGGGGCTGGAGATCGTACATGCTGCCCCCGCCCAGACACGCCCATAAAACTCCCCTAGTCATTATTCATTGGTTGTTGTATAAAATCCTGTTGGAAGGATTTCCTGTGTTGACATTCATATCCTGTGAGGTCATATCCTGCGAGGTCATTTCCCATGGAGGAAGCGATTGGCTGTTATGGCGATCACTTCCTGTTTGTCATTGCTTTTGTTGTTTTTGAATAAAAGACCCAGCGCGGTGCTCGTTGGGGGGCAGTTGTGCTGAGATGAGGACGTAAGCTGTGGTCATATCTGTTTACTTGGGGATTTGCGGGAAATAGAGTGATAGGTAAGATGCATTATACCATTAGACGAAATGGGCGCTTATTAGCGCAAAAGCGTATAGTGGGTTTTTCCACGACATTTGTTGTGCAGCTTTTTAGTGTGAAAATTAAACTTGGCCCTTCCTGACATTTAGTCTATTCCTTATACTCTCTATATTTAACACTCATCAATCTTAACACTTAACCCTCACCTGACCCCACAAGACATTAACCTTAAAGCGGTAGTAAACCGCCGTTGGTTTAAAAGTCCCTGCAAGGCAATCGCATAATGTGCTAGTAGCCATGGCATACTAGCATATTATGAGAAACTTACCTTAGAATGAAGGCCTCCAGCGGCGCGCTGTCACTGCTGAAAGGGCTGACATCTTCCCCCGGTCCTACTTGTGGGTTCGTGGCCTCCAGCTACATAAGTGGTTGGGGGCACGATGACGTCACTCCTGTGCATGCGTATGGGAGCCGCCGTATGCAGCACGGGCTCTGAAGGTCTGGCACTGTAAGCTGGACCTTCAGCGTGCATGCGCCCGTGATGTCACCGGCTGCACGCACTCTGAATTAACTCCCTCTGGACAATTGACACCTAACCAAAACCTCTACCTGGCCCTGTTACTGAATCCTAATCCCTTCACTCATTCCTAACACTGAACTATAATCCACACCTGACCATAACGTCTCATTATAGCCTACTATCTAAACCTAACACTTGACTATAACCCCCAGCTAACCCTAACACTTAACTATAGTCTCCTAACTGACCCTAATACTTAACCATAACCTCCACCTGACCTTAACCCCCATCTAATCCTACCTCCTAACTATAACTTCCCATCTGACCCTAACATCATAGAATAATCATTCAATTGACCCTAACACTTAACTAGAGACCTACCTGACACTTAACCATTACACCACCTGACTCCCATGAGACTCTAATTATTACCATGGGCTCTCTTAGGACCATAACTCCCACCTGACCCTAACGCTTAACTTTAGTCTCTACCTGGCTCATACATAACCCCCCCACACACACCTGATCATAACACTGATTTAGCCATAACATCCCTCCAATCTGACCGTAACACTTAACCATAACCCCCCACGTGACCCTAACGCTTCACCATAATCCCCTGTCTGACTCTTATGGGCCATACACATGATAGGATTTTCCGACAACAAATGTTGGATGTGAGCTTGTTGTCGGAAAGTCCGACTGCGTGTATGCTCCATAGAACATTTGTTGTCGGAATTTCCGCCAACAAATGTTTGAGAGCAGGTTCTCAAATTTTCAAGCAGAAGAGCCGCACTGGCTATTGAACTACATTTTTCGCGGCTCGTCGTATGTGTTGTACTTCACGGCGTTCTTGATGTTTGGAATTTCCGACAACATTTGTGTGACCATGTGTATGCAAGATAAGTTTGAGCCAACATCCTTTGGAAAAAAATCCACGGTTTTGTTGTCGGAAAATCCTATTGTGTGTACATAGCTTAACATTTAGCCATAACTCCCACCTGACCTTATTGCTTAGCCTTAGTAATAACCCCCATCTGACCCTAATGCTTAGCTATACCCCCACCTGACCCTAACAGTTATCCACAACCCCAGTCTTATCTGTAAAAATCTTTACATCTTCTAATAATACTTGTTTCCTGGCTGTCTCTAAATTCAGTGCTTACTGGATCCCTGACCCACAGCTAATGTGAGCCTAAATTTAATTGTAACCTTAACCCCTAACTTTGTATATAGATTACCATGACTTTATCTCTTTACAGATTGAGGGATCGCTGCTGGACACTGAACGGTGGAACTCTGCGGAGTGTGACCTGCTCGGATAATCATAGATGGATCTGTGAGAGGAATATTGTTCTAACTTCATATAAAGGCTCCTCTTATAGCAATCTGGAATTCAGCCTGTGGAGGGCGAACTTCTCTTGTTACAGAAAATCAAGCTGAACAATGGAGGGAAACCTATATATAAAACCTGTGATAATTACTATCAGCTGCTTCCAGCATATAAATATTAACAAGGCTTTCATGGTTTTAGCTTTTATTTTAAAATGGGACTCTGTGTTCCCTCCAGCAGTTGGCCACATGACCAATTCCAAGATTTGGGGGGGACTGATGTCAAGGCAGGGCTGGCCATTCTGCAGCTGAAGAGTGCTTCTCTGCTTCAGCATAACTCATGTAGCCAGAAGTATAAGCTGCTGAAGAGTGCTCCTCCCCTTCAGTGGAACCCATGTGGCCAATAACATAAGCAGCTAAAGAGTACTCCTCCCTTTCAGTGGAACCCATGTGGCCAATAGCATAAGCAGCTGAAGAGTTCTCCTCCCCTGCAGTGGAACCCATGTGGCCAATAGCATAAGCAGCTGAAGAGTACTCCACCCCATCAGTGGAACTCATATAGCCTGTAGCATAACCAGCTGAACAGTACTCCTCCCCTTTAGTTGAACCAGTTGCAGCCAATAGTATAAGCAGCTGAAGAGGGCTCCTTCCCTTCAGTGGAACCCATGTGGCCAATAGCATAATCAATTAAAGAGTACTCCTTCCTGTCAGTGGAACCCATGTGGCCAGTGGCATAACCAGCTGAAGAGTACTCCTCCCCTTTAGTTGAACCCATGTGGCCAATAGTATAAGCAGCTAAAGAGTGCTCCTCCCCTTAGATGGAACTTATGTGGACAGTAGTATAACCAGCTGAAGAGTATTTCTACCCTTCAGTTGAATCCATGTGGCCAATAGTATAAGCAGATAAATAGTGTTCCTCCCCTTCAGTGGAACCCATGCAGCCAATAGCATAAGCAGCTCAAGAGTTCTTCACTTCAGTGGAACCCATGTGGCCAATAGAATAAACAGCTGAAGAGTGCTCCTCCCCTTCAGCGGAACCCATGTGGCCAATAGAATAAACAGTTGAAGAGTGCTCCTCCCCCTCAGCAGAACCCATGTGGCAAAAATAACAAGCAGCTGAAGAGTGCTCCTCCCCTTCAGCAGAACCCATGTGGCCAATAGCATAAACAGTTGAAGAGTGCTCCTCGCCTTTAGCAGAATCCATGTGGCCAATAGCATAAACAGTTGAAGAGTGCTCCTCACCTTTAGCAGAATCCATGTGGCCAATAGAATATGCAGCTGAAGAGTGCTCCCCCCCCTTCAGTGGAACACATATGGTCAATATCACGGTTGTTCCTTTCGGGGATGCGTGTGCTTCTCCTCCTCTGAGGTGCCTCAGGCCTCTTTGGAGATTTAAAGAAAAGGGAGCTCTGAGAAGGTAAATGGACAGTAAATAATGGGAACTCTGATCTAACTGGTAAACTTGATGTCATCCTCGGCCATGGGAAGCAACCAATTCAACCAATTTATAATTTGACTTTCTTTTCTTGCAATGGAATTTCACACAATGGGGACATACCAATTCCAATTTAGGCTTTTTATAGCCTATGATGGAGATCACATCAAACATGCATGGATTCCTGGAAAATAAATATGCGACCTTGTAAATAAAAGCTCCAACAATGTGACTGCATACTATTTCATCTACATTTCTCTAACTGTCAGCAAGGCATTATAAAATGGTAACAATGGTGATAGGGAACTTTCTTTATGCAGTCCAGTAATTATCAGCCAAGATCTTCACATAGCGATGGTTTTGGTTTAGTAGAGTCTCCAGCTGGGGAAGTGGCCTAGACTGTGGTGTAGAAGTGTCTTGGATGATACACACAGGTCTCTTATTGATGGTCAAGTGATGTGTCATGTTCAGTATTCTACAGGCTTTTTTTCTCAGAAAATGGGTGCAGGAACTCAAATACAATCCCCCAAAACCCCCCTCCCCACACACACACACCCTCAAAAGCGAATCAAATAGTGGGTGTGGTCAAATTTTGCTAACAGTGGGAGGGTCTTAAAGGGGAATTGAATACCACGAGTGCAGTACACACAGAGTGCAGAGTTGGGGGAGGGGGGGGGTACGCTACGTGCAGAGTTCGGGGGTGTGCTAGGTACAAAGTTCAGAGTTCAGGGGTGTGCTGCATATGCAGTGCAGAGTTAAGGGGTGCACTACACACAGAGTGCAGCATTCAGCCTTCCTAAACAGCCCTAGTTACAATGGACCTCCTGGCCTGCATTTTCCGATGCTTTGCTTCTATTTCCAGCTACTAGAGCCCTCTCAGGACTGCTCACTCTGGCAGACCGATCTATTGGAGAGGAGCTGTGGGTGTGTGTGGGCGGGCAGAGGAAGGAGCTGTAGGTGTGTGTGGGCGGGCAGAGGAAGGAGCTGTGGGTGTGCGTGGACGGGCAGAGGAAGGAGCTGTGGGTGTGTGTGGGCGGGCAGAGGAAGGAGCTGTGAGTGTGTGTGGGCGGGCAGAGGAAGGAGCTGTGGGTGTGTGTGGGCGGAGAGAGGAAGGAGCTGTGAGTGTGTGTGGGCAGTCAGAGGAAGGAGCTGAGGGTGTGTGTGGGTGGGCAGAGAAAGGAGCTGTGGGTGTGTGTGGGTGGGCAGAGGAAGGAGCTGCGAGTGTGTGTGGGCAGGCAGAGGAAGGAGCTGTGAGTGTGTGTGGGCAGGCAGAGGAAGGAGCTGTGAGTGTGTGTGGGTGGGCAGAGAAAGGAGCTGTGAGTGTGGGTGGGTGGGCAGAGGAAGGAGCTGTGAGTGTGTGTGGGTGGGCAGAGGAAGGAGCTGTGAGTGTGTGTGGACGGGCAGAGGAAGGAGCTGTGAGTGTGTGTGGGCAGGCAGAGGAAGGAGCTGTGGGTGTGTGTGGGCAGGCAGAGGAAGGAGCTGTGAGTGTGTGTGGGCAGGCAGAGGAAGGAGCTGTGAGTGTGTGTGGGCAGGCAGAGGAAGGAGCTGTGGGTGTGTGTGGACGGGCAGAGGAAGGAGCTGTGGGTGTGTGTGGGTGGGCAGAGGAAGGAGCTGTGGGTGTGTGTGGGTGGGCAGAGGAAGGAGCTGTGGGTGTGTGTGGGCGGGCAGAGGAAGGAGCTGTGGGTGTGTGGGCGGACAGAGGAGGGAGCTGTGGGTATGTGTGGGCGGGCAGAGGAAGGAGTTGTGGGTGTGTGTGGGCAGGCAGAGGAAGGAGCTGTGAGTGTGTGTGGGCAGGCAGAGGAAGGAGCCGTGAGTGTGTGTGGACGGGCAGAGGAAGGAGCTGTGAGTGTGTGTGGGCAGGCAGAGGAAGGAGTTGTGGGTGTGTGTGGACGGGCAGAGGAAGGAGCTGTGAGTGTGTGTGGGCAGGCAGAGGAAGGAGTTGTGGGTGTGTGTGGGCAGGCAGAGGAAGGAGCTGTGAGTGTGTGTGGGTGGGCAGAGGAAGGAGCTGTGAGTGTGTGTGGACGGGCAGAGGAAGGAGCTGTGAGTGTGTGTGGGCAGGCAGAGGAAGGAGCTGTGGGTGTGTGTGGGCAGGCAGAGGAAGGAGCTGTGAGTGTGTGTGGGCAGGCAGAGGAAGGAGCTGTGAGTGTGTGTGGGCAGGCAGAGGAAGGAGCTGTGGGTGTGTGTGGACGGGCAGAGGAAGGAGCTGTGGGTGTGTGTGGGTGGGCAGAGGAAGGAGCTGTGGGTGTGTGTGGGTGGGCAGAGGAAGGAGCTGTGGGTGTGTGTGGGCGGGCAGAGGAAGGAGCTGTGGGTGTGTGGGCGGACAGAGGAGGGAGCTGTGGGTATGTGTGGGCGGGCAGAGGAAGGAGTTGTGGGTGTGTGTGGGCAGGCAGAGGAAGGAGCTGTGAGTGTGTGTGGGCAGGCAGAGGAAGGAGCCGTGAGTGTGTGTGGACAGGCAGAGGAAGGAGCTGTGAGTGTGTGTGGGCAGGCAGAGGAAGGAGTTGTGGGTGTGTGTGGACAGGCAGAGGAAGGAGCTGTGAGTGTGTGTGGGCAGGCAGAGGAAGGAGTTGTGGGTGTGTGTGGGCAGGCAGAGGAAGGAGCTGTGGGTGTGTGTGGGCAGGCAGAGGAAGGAGCTGTGAGTGTGTGTGGGTGGGCAGAGAAAGGAGCTGTGGGTGTGTGTGGGTGGGCAGAGGAAGAAGCTGTGGGTGTGTGTGGGTGGGCAGAGAAAGGAGCTGTGGGTGTGTGTGGGTGGGCAGAGGAAGAAGCTGTGGGTGTGTGTGGGTGGGCAGAGAAAGGAGCTGTGGGTGTGTGTGGGTGGGCAGAGAAAGGAGCTGTGGGTGTGTGTGGGCAGGCAGAGGAAGGAGCTGTGAGTGTGTGTGGGTGGGCAGAGAAAGGAGCTGTGGGTGTGTGTGGGTGGGCAGAGGAAGAAGCTGTGGGTGTGTGTGGGTGGGCAGAGGAAGGAGCTGTGGGTGTGTGGGCGGACAGAGGAGGGAGCTGTGGGTATGTGTGGGCGGGCAGAGGAAGGAGTTGTGGGTGTGTGTGGGCAGGCAGAGGAAGGAGCTGTGAGTGTGTGTGGACGGGCAGAGGAAGGAGCTGTGAGTGTGTGTGGGCAGGCAGAGGAAGGAGTTGTGGGTGTGTGTGGACGGGCAGAGGAAGGAGCTGTGAGTGTGTGTGGGCAGGCAGAGGAAGGAGCTGTGAGTGTGTGTGGACGGGCAGAGGAAGGAGCTGTGAGTGTGTGTGGGCAGGCAGAGGAAGGAGTTGTGGGTGTGTGTGGACGGGCAGAGGAAGGAGCTGTGAGTGTGTGTGGGCAGGCAGAGGAAGGAGTTGTGGGTGTGTGTTGGCAGGCAGAGGAAGGAGCTGTGGGTGTGTGTGGGCAGGCAGAGGAAGGAGCTGTGGGAGTGTGTGGGCAGGCAGAGGAAGGAGCTGTGAGTGTGTGTGGGCAGGCAGAGGAAGGAGCTGTGGGTGTGTGTGGGCGGGCAGAGGAAGGAGTTGTGGGTGTGTGTTGGCAGGCAGAGGAAGGAGCTGTGGGTGTGTGTGGGCAGGCAGAGGAAGGAGCTGTGGGAGTGTGTGGGCAGGCAGAGGAAGGAGCTGTGAGTGTGTGTGGGCAGGCAGAGGAAGGAGCTGTGAGTGTGTGTGGGCAGGCAGAGGAAGGAGCTGTGAGTGTGTGTGGACGGGCAGAGGAAGGAGCTGTGAGTGTGTGTGGGCAGGCAGAGGAAGGAGTTGTGGGTGTGTGTGGACGGGCAGAGGAAGGAGCTGTGAGTGTGTGTGGGCAGGCAGAGGAAGGAGTTGTGGGTGTGTGTTGGCAGGCAGAGGAAGGAGCTGTGGGTGTGTGTGGGCAGGCAGAGGAAGGAGCTGTGGGAGTGTGTGGGCAGGCAGAGGAAGGAGCTGTGAGTGTGTGTGGGCAGGCAGAGGAAGGAGCTGTGGGTGTGTGTGGGCGGGCAGAGGAAGGAGTTGTGGGTGTGTGTTGGCAGGCAGAGGAAGGAGCTGTGGGTGTGTGTGGGCAGGCAGAGGAAGGAGCTGTGGGAGTGTGTGGGCAGGCAGAGGAAGGAGCTGTGAGTGTGTGTGGGCAGGCAGAGGAAGGAGCTGTGGGTGTGTGTGGGCGGGCAGAGGAAGGAGCTGTGAGTGTGTGTGGGCAGGCAGAGGAAGGAGCTGTGAGTGTGTGTGGGCAGGCAGAGGAAGGAGTTGTGGGCGTGTGTGGACGGGCAGAGGAAGGAGCTGTGAGTGTGTGTGGGCAGGCAGAGGAAGGAGTTGTGGGTGTGTGTGGGCAGGCAGAGGAAGGAGCTGTGGGTGTGTGTGGGCAGGCAGAGGAAGGAGTTGTGGGTGTGTGTGGGTGGGCAGAGAAAGGAGCTGTGGGTATGTGTGGGCGGGCAGAGGAAGGAGTTGTGGGTGTGTGTGGGAGGGCAGAGGAAGGAGCTGTGAGTGTGTGTGGGCAGGCAGAGGAAGGAGTTGTGGGTGTGTGTGGACGGGCAGAGGAAGGAGCTGTGGGTGTGTATGGGTGGGCAGAGGAAGGAGCTGTGGGTGTGTGTGGGTGGGCAGAGGAAGGAGCTGTGGGTGTGTGTGGGCGGGCAGAGGAAGGAGCTGTGAGTGTGTGTGGGCAGGCAGAGGAAGGAGCTGTGAGTGTGTGTGGGCAGGCAGAGGAAGGAGTTGTGGGCGTGTGTGGACGGGCAGAGGAAGGAGCTGTGAGTGTGTGTGGGCAGGCAGAGGAAGGAGTTGTGGGTGTGTGTGGGCAGGCAGAGGAAGGAGCTGTGGGTGTGTGTGGGCAGGCAGAGGAAGGAGTTGTGGGTGTGTGTGGGTGGGCAGAGAAAGGAGCTGTGGGTATGTGTGGGCGGGCAGAGGAAGGAGTTGTGGGTGTGTGTGGGAGGGCAGAGGAAGGAGCTGTGAGTGTGTGTGGGCAGGCAGAGGAAGGAGTTGTGGGTGTGTGTGGACGGGCAGAGGAAGGAGCTGTGGGTGTGTGTGGGTGGGCAGAGGAAGGAGCTGTGGGTGTGTGTGGGTGGGCAGAGAAAGGAGCTGTGGGTGTGTGTGGGTGGGCAGAGGAAGGAGCTCTGTATTTATGCATGTTTGTGTGTATCTGAGTGTATCTATATATCTCAGTGTGCAAATATATGTGTGTGTATGCATGTAGATAATTGAGCATATGTACAGTATATACCTGAGTGTGTGTATGCATGTATCTGAGTGTGTATATATATATATATATATATATATATATATATATATATATATATATATATATATATACCCTGTTTCCCCGAAAATAAGACCTAGCGTGATTGTCGGTTTGTCGGTGATGGCTGCAATATAAGCCCTACCCCCCAAATAAGCCCTACCCTGTTTCCCCGAAAATAAGCCCTACCCTGAAAATAAGACCTACAAGGACTTTAACTAGGGCTTATTTGGGGGGTGCATGTACTGTATGTAATTGAGCATATGTATATATCTGTGTGTGTATATGTACTGTATATATATCTCATTATCTGTATGCATTTGACGATGTGTGTATGCATGTGATTAACTGAACATTTTTATATATCTGAGTATGTAATTATTATCCTCCATTGATGTGAACATCTGATAATTCATACAATTACTAATCATTCCCCTACTGTATCTACATATACCTACAAAAATAAACATAATACTCTATATACTGTATACATACCCTACATTAGGTTAAACAAAAAAATATTTCATAAGTGTACATTCAATTAATTTATGTAAACACCGACTGTGCATTAACTTAAGTCCATTCATGTGAAAAAATATTAAAGTTGATAAATTCTTCTTCCATGCCTCACACCTAAAGACAGCGGCTCCCCCCATAATTTCGACCGACTAAATCAGAAGGTAAAACAGCGCTTCAGCATCTATCCATGGGCCAACTGCTCCACTCTAATGCCCTGTACACACGGTCGGATTTTCCGACAGAAAATGTTCGATGGGAGTTTTTTGTCGGAAATTCTGACCGTGTGTAGGCTCCATCTGACATTTTCCATCGGAATTTCCGTCACACAAAATTTGAGAGCTGGTTCTCAAATTTTCCAACAACAAAATACGTTGTCGGAAATTCTGATCGTGTGTACACAATTCCGACGCACAAAGTTCCACGCATGCTCGGAAACAAGCAGAAGAGCCGCACTGGCTATTGAACTTCATTTTTCTCGGCTGTTGTACGTCACCGCATTCTTGACGTTCGGAATTTCCGACCAACTTTGTGTGACTGTGTGTATGCAAGACAAGTTTGAGACAACATCCATCGGATAAAAAAAATGGATTTTGTTGTCGGAATGTGCGATCGCGTGTACGGAGCATAAGGATCACAGACAGTGTTCGGGTTTCGCTTGAAGAAAAGGTGGCAACCCTATGCATCCCCTATCCACATCTCACTTTCACCCCACTTCAGGTCTGCCCCCATCTTCTCCCCCCACCTTAAAAGCACCACCACCTTCCACATATCTTATGTTTGTTGCTGTATACTCAGCCGGTTCCAGTACCTCCCTGCACACTGTAGGTGGCTCTGCCTCTCTCACTTGTAGAGAGATCATCCAGTGGTGGTGTCGGCATCTGCACTGCGCCCCGGGCACCTGAATCACCTTTGTACTTGACTAGGGTAGCTAAGAGCTGACCATGCAATTTACATATTACCTTTATTTACGCCTCCATAACGCCTTTACCTTAACATAAATAACCACGCAACACCTGAGGTGAGGTAAATGGCCGAACACGGCCTTTTATTAACAAGCCATCTTTATTCACATTAAACAACATAATTAACCCACATAATCTTTACTAACCAAAACCAGATGTAATGATTTTGAGATCCTTGATGGTACCAATATATCCAATACCCCCTTTTTTTGTGTCAGAGGCACCAGTTAGCTGAGTTGCCACCCCAGCCGCAACTTATAGACTCAGGGCCTAAACCCAGCTGACCTCAGCCAACCAGGGTCCTTAACGCTACCCGGTCACTAGACAGTGAACCGTTCCCACTCGAGGATACCATACCTGAGATGGTTCCCCACCGCTTACCCAAATGAACCAAATTATACCACCGCCAAGGACCCCAAAATGCCACAGCATCGCAGGTATGACTCCTTATACCTGCGCGCCCCACCACACCCAAAAAGCCCTCTGCATTCCATCCTCCAATCCCAGAAACCACATGTCCGTGCCCACAGCATTGAGGTGGACTCTATCACCCCTAAGGAACTGCCACGTCTCGGACTCCAAGTCCAAGTGCCTGACCACCAATCCCCCATTCCTGACAAAAAACCTCCCCACCTCCTTATTGACCTTGACTTGGGCTTTGTTGATCTTCTCCACGGATCTGGCCTCCCTCCACACAGTACGTGCCACGATCTCCGACCAAACCAAAACGGTGCCTGGAAATTCATAACGAAGCCAGAGAAAATCAAAACGAATGTCTCGTATAAGTTCCCTAGAACATCTGATACCCAGATCGTTATTCCCATGCATGTAGCACAAGAATATCTGGGTCCTGTCCCAATGGGCAAATCGGTGAACCTCAGGGACCACCCTATTCCACATAATGCCCTGTACCCCAATCCAGCGTACACTGCCCAACTTCCTGGGTAAACCCAACTGCCTGGCTTTGGGCCTAACCTCCGCCCGCCTGGCTCCCCAGTACACGAAGGAATGCCCCAGGATCCACACTAGGCATCTCCGACCTGTAAGCAAACAAAGAAACATGGTGCCACCCACCAACCTACTCACATATACATATAACATAAACAACATCACAGGAAACAAACAAAGGGGTAGAAAATAAAAGGAAAGTATCATGCAAGAAAAGTGAACAACCCCATGTCCTAAAGCAAATGAGGCCTGGCGTAAAGCCGAAACCTATTGGACTCCCACCTGCCGATCTACTTGACCGCCGAGTCGTTAAGCCCCCACCGAGACGCCTCAGTGGCGGCGCCTATCCGGAAAGAATGAGACCCGTACTGTTTTGGATCCAAGCCAGCTGCGCCAAGACATTTATGGAAAATGGCTACGAATTGAAACCGTGATAAACATGAACCATCCTCATGCACCAATAACGGGCCCGCAACGTTTGGTCTCACCGCCGCCAGCTGTGATAAGGCAACAACCGGGCAAAGCCCAGCCACCTTTCCCCGGAACAATTCCAAGCTTACTCCCTTACCATCCCTATCCGTTTTTGACCCACGTATCCCAATCTGTACTGAAATCCCTGAGAACTCCACATCCTCCCACAAGACTCCCCCGGCAATCTGCTTGGAAGGACTGACCAATTCCCCTATGCTTAGGGCCCCGAAGAAGGCCAGTAAGAATGCAGCCTGAAATAAAATCCGTTTGTATACCACCGAACAGATCGTTTGCAGTCGTTCCAAAACCATCCTCAAAATGGCGACCGACACAGGGCGCCTGGAATCCCTAGATCTGTGGCCCCGTCGATAACCCTTCATCACCTGCTGCACCATAAAAGATTTTGTGGCATCCACACTACCCTGAGCTATGAGTAAGCACTGACGCCAGTGCGAAACGACAGCTCGTTTTTGTCTGCTGTGATCCTTTGTATTTTGATGTGTATCCTTCAATAAACTCGGCTATTATTTGAGTGCGGCTGTCCAGAACCTATTCATACCCATCCACACTACCCTGCAACTTGAACCAGAAAGCCAGTCCCTCCAACTTATGGTCCACCGCCGATGCCCCCGAACAAAATTTCTCAGAATGAAATAAAGAACCAAGAAAGACCCATCCGCCACAGACTCAAGCCCCCCTACCTCTGTCAGGAACGAATTCCATTCTCGCCACGCTCTGGCATATGCTTCCCTTGTCGCCACGCTCAAGGTATCCTGAATCGATCCAGCGGCGACTCCGATGCGATCGCCCATAACTGTGGTGGACAAGGCATTCCACATTGCTCCGCTTCTGGTGCCAACACACAAAACTACTTCCACTGTGAACGAGACAAGGCATCCACGATTTTGTTACAAACTCCTGGAATGTGGACAGCATAAATGAAAGCATTCAGACGAAGGCATAGCAGAACCAAATGGCGCAACAGGCGCAACAGGCGCACCAGCGGTGGAGAGGAGGCAGAGAGGTTGTTAATAGCCGTTACCACCCCCATGTTGTCACAGTGGAAATGCACCTTGTTGTTTCCAAACGCACTACCCCAAATTTCCACCGCCAACACAATTGGAAACAATTCCAAGAGTGCAAGGTTCTTCAACCAACCAGCCTCCCTCCATACCTCAGGCCAACTCCTAGCACTCCACTTACCCTGAAAGAACGCTCCATAGCCTCCCGACCCAGCCACATCCGTAAACAAAACCAGGTCCGCATTGCTCACCAGTCCTGACATCCACAGGGATCTCCCGTTGTAAGAAGCCAGAAAATCGTCCCAAATCCTAAGGTCAGACTTGTGATCCTTGGCCAAGCGAATGTAATGCCGTGGGGTGCTGACGCACCCCACGGCATTACATGCGCTAAAGCAAGTTGGCTGCAAAAAATCCTGCCCATTGGAATTATCCTGCAGGCAAAATTCAACTTGCCCAGCGGTGACTGCAACTTACTAACCCGTATCTTGCGCCTGCCCCCAATGTCCCTCATTTCCTGACACAAAGCCACCTGTTTCTCCACAGGCAAACGGCATTCTATGGCCATCAAATCAATCGTTATGCCCAGAAAAACCTGCTCTGTCTTTGGGCCTTCTGTTTTTTCTGGCACCAAAGGAATCCCGAAACATTCTGATATGTGCTGTAGGGTCCCCAGCAAGACCGCGCAAGCGTTAGAATCTGGTGTCCCAATACACAGGAAATCATCCAGGTAATGGATGATGGAATTCAAGTCGGATACATCACGCACTACCCACTCAACAAAGGAACTAAAGGACTCGAACAGAGCATAAGAAATGGAACACCCCATCGGCAAACAACGATCGACAAAATACGAACCTTGCCACCGACAGCCTAAATGGTGCACACCCTTTTTCCAAACGCAACCCCTGTAGTACTCTTTTTTGTCTTGAAACATCTGGCGAAGGCATGTCCGCCCCCACACACTGAGCACTCATGTTTGAAATGACAGGACCCACCGAATCGGCAAGAGCTGTCGTTAAATTGCCAGCAAACCTGCTTTTTTCTGGCGGCCAACGAACCTGAGGTGGTGGTACCGCCACCCCCCCTGGAAAAAACTGTCTCGCACTCCTGGCCGGGGTCATAAGTTTCATCCAGAGCCCGATGTCCTTGTGGTCCCAGTTTGTCATAGCGAAGCCACGCCATGCCACCATAAACCCTATTCGCCTCCCCAATAGCATCCAAATAGCAAGACATGGCCGAACAGCTCCCTGGCTCCTTCTCGCCAATCACACTTGCCAATATCGCAAATACTTGCAACCAATCGGGGAACGTGCGAGGAATAAGGCGATACCTACGCTTCTCCTCGTCTTCCTTCTTGCTTTCTTCCGGTTTGACACGATCCAGATTAAACTTTTCAAGAGGGAGTAGGGAAAATATTTCCACATACTCCCCTTTCCAAATCTTGTCCCGTACCTCAGGCTTGAGGTGCACACCCAGGGGCCCCTCAAAGCAAACATATACCTGACATTTCGCCGAATCCGCCAACCTCACCTTGTCTGTCTCCCTTTTCTCCTTTGACTTCTCCACCGTGTCCGCACCACTCGAACCTCCGACCCCGCCACTACTGCGGAAGAGGCAGAGGCTCCAGGCATATCCACGCCCCCCCTGTACCGCCCCCTTTTCCAATTTCTGCAAAAGCTCCTTCAGACCCACCAGTACCTCCTGGGTGAGCACATCCACCCCCTGGGCCCCAGACCGGTCCCGAGCCACCTGACCCCGGGCCCCCATCCCAGACAGTACAGAGGGAGAAATGAAAGGCAGTAAAACAGAGTCCCACTCACCAGGCTGCATGGGGCCAGGAACCCCCCCAACTGCCAGACCGACATCCCCTGCTGCATCCCCGACTTCCTCTTCCAGCTCCCCTTCCTCCGCGCTGCTGTCCACTGCCTCCAACCGGTCCACTGGCACCACGGGTTCCACCGACCGCCACTCAGCTGGCCTTCCTCTCCTCCTGTCTGCCGCAGGCGAGCTCCGATCAGCCAACAAGCTGTCCGGCCTCCGCCACCCCGGTCTCGTCCTCCCGCTGATGTTATCTAGGTGCGCCCGGCCTGACCCGGACACCCAGTCACCGCCCGTGACCTGGAGGTGCGCACCGCCAGCTCGGATCCTCCGTGGGCAGACGTGCCCATCCTCACTTGCCGCTCCCCCAGCTGTTGTGAAGGGCCACCGACCGCGCCACGAGACAGGCCGACGCCCGCAGCTCTCTCTCTCTCGCAGGGCTGGCGTGCCGACCGGAGCATCACCAGACACGCCAGCCGCTCGCTCCCGACTCCTGACGATGGAGGATGTGGCCGGTGCAACTTGCTGAGGAGACCCAATCCCCCGCGGGCTCCGCCTAAGCTGGGGAATCCTTCCAGGTGCACCCCTGGCTGAGGCAGGGGTGCGCTTAGCAGGGGGGCCTGAAGGGTCTGATGGCGGGTTTCCGATGCGGCGCTGAGCCCGAGGGGTCCTATCGGGGCTGAAGCGCTCCGGAGGTCTAGACCTCCCAACATGCGGAGGCGCAGGTCCCGGCCGGGTGTGATTCTGCTGGACCCCCTGCAGGGAAGCCACGACTTGACTCTGCACCCACCCTACTCCATGGACACCAGCTGCAGCTCTAAGCTGTGATAACAGGCGCTCTAAATCACTCATAATTACGGGCAGAGAGGGAAAACACCAAGCCCCAGGGATGTGATGTTCTTCCCACAGTTTCTCCTAACACTGTTACAGCCTCACCACACTTTCTGCCTTTATTACCTCTCAGGCTCCCCCCATGCACCATTTCCCAACCAATAAAATTGCCTCCCATGTACACCTTCCATACCACCACTCCCTTAACCACTTAGTTGCTGGCTTGCCTTAACACCCTGTCATGTCCCCCCTCCGCTGACTACGTTCCTCCTCAGCTACGGGCTTTTCTTAACCTGCACTTAGTAGGAGCCGCTCAGGAGATCGGATCTGTGGGAGCCGAGTGGGAGTTAAGCTGTCACTTGTAAACGCAGAAGCCAGACTCCTGTGTTTACAAGTGATAGTGATGAGCAGGGATCAGAGGGCTGAGCCAAAAGTGGTAGAGCTGAGTTCACCAAGTTTCTGCGGAAAAAAGCCCTGGTATTTTAGAATAAGAAAATACAGAATATCAGTCATCATTTATAATCCAAGAAATCTGAATTATTGGCAGTTCTTCTCCTGCTGCAGGTATGTATCAAAATGTCTCCCAATTGACTAATGGAGAAAGGCCCATACCTTTGTGTGCTAATGTCATAAAATGTGTTGTCATAAAGTCACCCTTCAATATAAGGAGCAGCGCTGTGAGTAATATATGCTTATAAAAACAAGCCAGTGTAAATGGGATAAATAAATAAACCCAATTAAAAATAAAGATATATCATGGTTCATAAATTGAAAACATAAAGTGTATGATGACAGTCCTAATAAATAATTAAAGTCCAAATGGATAAAGTGAAGAGACATAGGCACAAGCCCCAGTCTGAAGGCAGGAATGCAAGTAAAAAATGGATCCTTCACCGCACCACTGTGATAACCAAATAAAATGCGCGCTTACCAAACGGCAAGCATAGGAGGGCTTGCGACCTTAACCCGGTCGGGGCCTTTCATAGGATGGAGGCAACAGCATGCCACTTCATACACCTGGAGATAAGCCCGCTGTCCACCAGGTAACAAACAATCCCTCTAGTATGGGGATGGTATACTCCTAGCTGGGGGTTGTTCTCATAAGAGATGCCCTAATCAGGGACACGGAGCTTTCAAGATTTCTTCTTCTTATCTTTGGTGGTTCGCTGTAATGACACACACTGCAGGGAAAGCAGGCTCCTCTCAGCTATGTAGCAGGCTCCTCTCAGCTATGTAGCAGGCTCCTCTCAGCTATGTAGCAGGCTCCTCTCAGCTATGTAGCAGGCTCCTCTCAGCTATGTAGCAGGCTCCTCTCAGCTATGTAGCAGGCTCCTCTCAGCTATGTAGCAGGCTCCTCTCAGCTATGTAGCAGGCTCCTCTCAGCTATGTAGCAGATGTTCTGCTACATAGCTGAGAGGAGCCTGCTTTCCCTGCAGTGTGTGTCATTACAGCGAACCACCAAAGATAAGAAGAAGAAATCTTGAAAGCTCCGTGTCCCTGATTAGGGCATCTCTTATGAGAACAACCCCCAGCTAGGAGTATACCATCCCCATACTAGAGGGATTGTTTGTTACCTGGTGGACAGCGGGCTTATCTCCAGGTGTATGAAGTGGCATGCTGTTGCCTCCATCCTATGAAAGGCCCCGACCGGGTTAAGGTCGCAAGCCCTCCTATGCTTGCCGTTTGGTAAGCGCGCATTTTATTTGGTTATCACAGTGGTGCGGTGAAGGATCCATTTTTTACTTGCATTCCTGCCTTCAGACTGGGGCTTGTGCCTAAGTCTCTTCACTTTATCCATTTGGACTTTAATTATTTATTAGGACTGTCATCATACACTTTATGTTTTCAATTTATGAACCATGATGTATCTTTATCTTTAATTGGATTTATTTATTTATCCCATTTACACATTTACACTGGCTTGTTTTTATAAGCATATATTACTCACAGCGCTGCTCCTTATATTGATTGTCGTATAGTGTGTGTATCTCACTTTTAGTGGCTGCTTTACTATTTATATTATTTTTGTCACTTCACGTTTTTTTTGCAATTTAGTTTCATAATTTTGTTTAGGTACTTTTTGATTCAATATAGCGCGGTAGTCTTCCTCTTCCATAAAGTCACCCTTGACTGATCTCCCAACCCTCAGCATTGCACAGCCGTGGTTGTGGAGCAGTCACTTGGGATGTGATTGGATGAAGGGTTTTGCTCTGCAATCAACAACATGCTATATGTACAAATGTGGACACAAGTCCCCAAAAACGATCTATAAAAGTTTTGGGACTGACTCAAGCCAGCCCTACACATAGGACCTCGAGCAGCTCCCACTGTTGCCCCAAAAACAAGGATCGGAGTGTTTCTTCACCATATATTTCCTGAGGGCCTACTAGGGGCTGAATGGAGGACTTCACCTGAGTTCTGCCAATCATATTCATCAGTCATGATCAGTCTTTATTACTCTTGTCACTGGTGCCCGTCCCTTCCTGTTCTGCCAACAGCACAAAGGCATCAAAGTACAAAATTATCTTTATGGAAAGCCCATATTAGTACCGCATAGACATATTTTAAACAGTTCCTTTATCTGTAATATTAGTTATACTGTATAACAGCAAGGAAAAGTGATTTGCTTAGACCAAACCAAAGATAGAAAAAGAAAATATTAAGTCATTCATTGTCTTCGACAGCCTCGGCTACAGCTCAGGTAGATCCCCTGCCAAGCCTTAGACCAGCCTGCTTGCCTGCTGCCAGCCACTGCCTCCAACCAGCCTCTTTGTTTGTCAGTTATTGCCTCCAACTAGTTTGTTTCTGTGTCAACTCCAGCTTCCCATCATCCTGATTCTCTCCTGTCCTCAGACCAATCTGTCCTCGTGTCCACCTTAGTGCCTGTCTAAGTGCATTCCTTGGTGCCAGCCTGCCTTAGTGCCAGCTGAAGTTAAAGGGGTTGTAAACCCTTGTTTTTAAATAGCAAACATGTCATACTTAAATCCACTGTGCAGTTCGTTTTGCAGAGAGTGGCCCCCGGTCCTCCTCTTCTGGGGTCCCTCAACGATGCTGGTGGCTCCTCCCCGCACCGAGTGTCCACGTTGGAAAAGCGCTCTCCTTGGTGGACACCCATGCGGGTGTGCTCCTGAGTCCTGCATCTGTGTCCATTCACACAGAATGCAGGGCTCGGCCCCGCCCCCCCCCCCGACGCCATGTCATTGGATTTGATTGACAGCAGCGGGAGCCAATGGCTGTGCTGCTATCAATCTATCTAATCAGGACGTGACACCAGCTAGAGCTGGCGTGCTCATTCCCAGCTGGAGGATGACAGTGTTCAGGTAAGTAAAACAAGGAGGCTGGGGGGCTGCAGCACAACAAAACGTTTTTCACCTTACATAGTTACATAGTAGGTGAGGTTGAAAAAAGACACAAGTCCATCAAGTCCAACCTATGTGTGTGATTATGTGTCAGTATTACATTGTATATCCCTGTATGTTGCGGTCGTTCAGGTGCTTATCTAATAGTTTCTTGAAGCTATCAATGCTCCCCGCTGAGACCACCGCCTGTGGAAGGGAATTCCACATCCTTGCCGCTCTTACAGTAAAGAACCCTCTACGTAGTTTAAGGTTAAACCTCTTTTCTTCTAATTGTAATGAGTGGCCACGAGTCTTGTTAAACTCTCTTCTGCTAAAAAGTTTTATCCCTATTGTGGGGTCACCAGTATGGTATTTGTAAATTGAAATCATATCCCCTCTCAAGCGTCTCTTCTCCAGAGAGAATAAGTTCAGTGCTCGCAACCTTTCCTCATAACTAAGATCCTCCAGACCCTTTATTAGCTTTGTTGCCCTTCTTTGTACTCGCTCCATTTCCAGTACATCCTTCCTGAGGACTGGTGCCCAGAACTGGACAGCATACTCCAGGTGCAGCCAGACCAGAGTCTTGTAGAGCGGGAGAATTATCGTTTTATCTCTGGAGTTGATCCCCTTTTTAATGCCAATATTCTGTTTGATTTGTTAGCAGCAGCTTGGCATTGCTGAGCCTATCATCTACTAGGACCCCCAGGTCCCTTTCCATCCTAGATTCCCCCAGAGGTTCTCCCCCCAGCGTATAGATTGCATTCAGATTTTTGCCACCTAAATGCATTATTTTATATTTTTCTACATTGAACCTCATTTGCCATGTAGTCGCCCACCCCATTAATTTGTTCAGGTCTTTTTGCAAGGTTTACACATGCTGCGGAGAAGTTATTGCCCTGCTTACCTTAGTATCGTCTGCAAATACAGAGATTGAACTGTTTATCCCATCCTCCAGGTCGTTTATGAACAAATGAAATAGGATTGGTCCCAGCACAGAACCCTGGGGAACCCCACTACCCACCCCTGACCATTCTGAGTACTCCCCATTTATCACCACCCTCTGAACACGCCCTTGTAGCCAGTTTTCAATCCATGTACTCACCCTGTGGTCCATGCCAACAGGCCTTATTTTGTACAGTTTATGTGTTTATGGGGAACTGTCAAATGCTTTTGCAAAATCCAGATACACCACGTCTACGGGCCTTCCTTTATCTAGATGGCAACTCACCTCCTCATAGAAGGTTAATAGATTGGTTTGGCAAGAACGATTCTTCATGAATCCATGCTGATTACTGCTAATGATATCATTCTTATTACTAAAATCTTGTATATAGTCCCTTATCATCCCCTCCAAGAGTTTACATACTATTGATGTTAGGCTAACTGGTCTGTGATTCCCTGTATACCTTAATGCATAGAATGCAAACCATGAGGATTTACAACCCCTTTAAGCCTGTGCCAGCCTTCAGAAAATCTATTTCTGTGTCAACTGTTGCTCATGTCTAACTTGGATCTACTTTAGTCTCCATTCAACGCATGTCAACTTCTGTTCTCGCTGCAGACATGTACGGAGCTGAAATAAAATGTAAGCACAGGACATACATAACGGAGTGGAAGTAACTAACAGGTTAAAGCGGTTGTATACCCAAATTATGAACTTTTACCTACAGCTAAACCTATAATAAGGCCTACCTGTACCTGGAGGTAAAATGAATATCTCCCAAACCTGTACGGTTTAGGAGATATTCACTTTGCGTGCAGCCGCTGACGTCAACAGCGCATGTGCTGTGAATGCCTGGCTGAAGGTCCGGCAGATGCTGCCGGACCTTGCCGGAGGAGAAAACTCCCGCGTACATGTGCGGGAGTGACATCATCGCGGCTCCGGCCACTCACAGCACCGGAGCCGCGAACCCGGAAGACACGCCGAGGGCAAAATGTCAGCTCCCTTGGCGTGGACCGGGTGAGATACCGACGCCTTGTTCTAAGGTAAGTATTTCATAATGAAAGCATTACTATAATACTAGCTCATTATGCATTTGCCTTACTTTTTTTTTTTTGTAATTTTTTTTTGTCCTGTAGGTATACAACCACTTTAGATCTTTGTGGCTGGTTAGAGAAGCTAAACTGGCTCTTACCTGATTGGATGGCCTACAGGTGATGGGAGGAGCTGGATAGATAGTAGTTGAGGGGAGGAGCGAAGGGGGGCGTCACTTGTAGGTTGGAAATCGTTGAAGGAACGTCCCTCCCTCCCGCCCTGTTTCAAGAGGTCTGTTGCAGTTATGGCAGAAGATGGATGGAATTCCTGCTAAAAGATGCGTTCGGATCCACCAATAGAGCTGGTAAATGGTGGCATCTTTGTGGCTCCCAGACAACCAATCTCCAGATTAGAAGGGTTGTGGCGAGCTGTTTTGGGAATTACTTCCCTTTTCATAGGCATTTCTCTTTCCACACCAGGAATTCAGGCCACTGGTCTATGGCTCCCCACAGCCCCATTGCTGGCCACAGCATTTGCTCTCTTTAAATTGGACTCTGATATGAACATTCCTCTTCAGGCTTTGTAAGTACATTTTATTCTTGGACTTAAAGTGGAGTTCCACCCACTTTTAAAACTCTTCAGCATCCCTCACTAAACTGTGCACTGTAAACAAATTGGATGTTTTTCAATTTTTTTTTCTCAGCACCTCCTGTATATCTGCTGTATTCATTTTTCACTTCCTCCTCCCTGACCGCGGCCCATCGCATCATTTCCTGTTTGCAATGCCTTCTGGGAAGGGGCGGCAACTTCCTCTGAATCTGCTGTTGCTATGGAAACCTGACCTGAAACCTATTACACTGCTTGTGCTGCACTGAGCATGTGCGAGATCTGCAAGGATGAGATCCAGGAAGAAATACAGTCTGGCTTCAGATGCCCACACTTAAGATGGCCACGGCCTGCTGTAAGTTTATAAAATAACAAACTACTGCTATAAACTAACAAAACAGACCTTAGTTTACAGACTAACTTTACTAGAATACATTAAACTGGTGTATTATAGGGGTATTTTTATTTAAAAAGTATCATTTCGGCCGGAACACCACTTTAAGAATTGTTTTTAATATGGTAATACATGGGGTAGTTTCACCCTGCTGTCTCAGAGCACACTGGACAATCCATATAGGGTAACCAGTGTGTAAGCAAGTGCAGTTATCTAGTCTGCCATTAGGTGGCTCTGTTGCAGAATAGTGTGTAGTGAGTCGTGACAGAGAATAATGTAATCAGGTGCTAGGTCCCTTTTAACTAGATCCCTCCTGTAGTGATTAGACATGTGCAATTTGTTTCGTTCCGAGTTTTTTTTTAACGAACTTCGACAAATTTGTTAAATAGGAAATAAAAAACACTAAAGTTAGCCCAATTTTTTTTGTATAATGTGAAAGATGATGTTACACCGCGTAAATAGATACCTAACATGTCACGTTTTAAAATTGCGCGCGCTTGTGGATTGTCGCTAAAATTCAGTACCACTTGCCGACCGGCTCACGCCATTATACATCTGCACAGTGGCACGGGTGCGCAAAACCACGTACCCGTACGTCACTCCATCATCGCCGCCACCGGAGAGTGCCTGTGGGTCCCGCGGACTCTATGTCCGCCGGTGACCCATGATCGTGACACGGAGAGGCACAATGGGGAGATTCCTATGTAAACAAGGCATTTCCCTGTTCTGCCTAGGGACAGGACAGGGATCTACTTCTCCCAAAGATCGGGAACAGTGATCTCTGTCATTTTCTAGTGAGCTCACCCCCCCTACAGTTAGAAAACGCTGAGGGAACACACTTAACCCCTTGATCGCCCCCTAGTGTTTAACCCCTTCCCTGCCAGTGTCATTTACACAGTAATCACTGCATTTTTTAAGCAGTGGTCCCAAAATAGTGTCAAAAGTGTCCGATCCGTCCACCGCAATGTCGCAGTCACAATAAAAATCGCAGATCGCCGCCATTACTAATAATATGCCATAAATCTATCCCCTATTTTAAAAACGCGATAACTTTTGCGCAAACCATTCAATATGCGATTTTTTTTTTTAACCAAAAATATGCAGAAGAATACGTATTGGCCTAAACTGAGGAAGAAAATTGTTTTTTTATATATTTATTGGGTTGATTTCTTATAGCAAAAAGTAAAAAAATATTGCCGCTTTTTTCAAAATTGTCGCTCTTTTTTTGTTTATAGCGCAAAAAATAAAAACCGCAGACCGTGATCAATTACCACCAAAAGAAAGCTCTATTTGTGAGAAAAACAAGGACATCAATTTTGTTTGGGTACAACGTCGCACGATTCGCAATTGTCAGTTAGAGCGACGCAGTGCCGAATCACAAAAAAGAGCTTGGTCAGGAAGGGGGGTAAATCCTTCCGGGGCTGAAGTGGTTAAAAATCTCCATAGGTGACGCTGTAAATTTTTTTACAGATTACATGTTTAGAGTCACAGAGGAGGTCTAGTGGTAGAATTAATGCTCTCGCTCTAACGATCCCTCCACCTCCCGACGCTCTTATCGGGCCTCCCGTTCAATCGGGAGGCCCGGTGTCCAATCGGCTGCCTTCGGCAGCTGGGGGCGGGCTGGAACGATGCTGTGAGCGGGTTCGTTCCAGCCTTCTAATTGTAAACGCGGAAGCGACGTCATGACGTCACTTCCCGTTTACTCGGCTGCCAATGGCGCCGGTTTTAAAAAGATACACAGTATTCAGAATCGCTGTTTTTGGCGATCTGAATACTTTGAAGTGCAAAGGTGGGATCGGGGGTCTTTTAGACCCCAGATCTCTCCATAAAGAGGACCTGTCACCACCTATTACTGTCACATGGGATGTTTACATTCATTATAGACCCCAGATCTCTCCATAAAGAGGACCTGTCACCTCCTATTACTGTCACATGGGATGTTTACATTCATTATAGACCCCAGATCTCTCCATAAAGAGGACCCGTCACCATCTATTACTGTCACATGGGATGTTTACATTCATTATAGACCCCAGATCTCTCCATAAAGAGGACCTGTCACCCCCTATTACTGTCACATGGGATGTTTACATTCATTATAGACCCCAGATCTCTCCATAAAGAGGACCTGTCACCCCCTATTACTGTCACATGGGATGTTTACATTCATTATAGACCCCAGATCTCTCCATAAAGAGGACCTGTCACCTCCTATTACTGTCACATGGGATGTTTACATTCATTATAGACCCCAGATCTCTCCATAAAGAGGACCTGTCACCCCCTATTACTGTCACATGGGATGTTTACATTCATTATAGACCCCAGATCTCTCCATAAAGAGGACGTGTCACCTCCTATTACTGTCACATGGGATGTTTACATTCATTATAGACCCCAGATCTCTCCATAAAGAGTACCTGTCACCCCCTATTACTGTCACAAGGGATGTTTACATTCCTTGTGACAGCAATAAAAGTCATCACATTTTTTTTTTTTTTTTTAAACACAATTTATAAATGTAAAAATAAATAAAATAAATAAGAAAAAAAAAATATTTTAAAGCGCCCCCGTCCCCGCGAGCTCGCGCAGCAAAGAAAACGCATACGGAAGTCGCGCCCGCATATGTAAACAGTGTTCAAATCACACATGTGAGGTATTGCCGCGATCGTCAGAGCGAGAGCAATAATTCTAGCACTAGACCTCCTCTGTAACCTGGTAACCGTACAAAAAATTTAAAGTGTCGCATTTGGAAATTCTTAGGTATCGTAGTTTGTCGCCATTCCACGAGTGCGTGCAATTATAAAGCATGACATGTTTGGTATCTATTTACTTGGCGTAACATCATCTTTTACATTATACAAAAAAATTGGGGTAACTTTACTGTTTGGATTTTTTAAAATTTATGAAAGTGTCCCCAAAAAATTGTGTTTAAAACACCGCTGCACAAATACCGTGTGATATAAAATATTGCAACAATTGCCATTTTATTCTCTAGATTCTCTGCTAAAAGAATAGTATAATGTTTGGAGGTTCTAAGTAATTTTCTAGCAAAAAAATACAAATTTTAACTTGTAAACACCAAATTTCAAAAATAGGCTTAGTCATGAAAGGGTTATTATTCTCACCACACAGCGAGACCTGTGGTTAAGGCCGCTGTGGTCAGACTCTGACAGGAAATGAGTTGATCGTTTAGTACGTTTATCAGATGAGTAAGAAACAATGGAGGGACCAGACGATAAAGAGAAGACCTCCAGGCCTCAACACTCAGGTATAGAAATATCTTCTCGATTCCTCGTATCATTTGTGACTTATGGACTGATGGTGACGGGGAAAGTCTCACGGCGTAGGGAGGTTTGGGACAAGAATTCGGGACCAGTCTGTTAACAGAACTAGAGGAAATGTGAGTCAAAGTCTGCTCACTTCATTACAGAATAAAAACCTTTTTCAGCAGCTGGAGACCTTATGCCGCGTACACACGATCGGAATTTCGGCCCGCAAAAGACCGATGAGAGTTTTTTTTTTGTCGGAAAATGCGACCGTGTGTATGCTCCATCGGACTTTTGCTGGCCGAATTCCAGCCAGCAAAAGATTGAGAGCAGGTTCTCAATTTTTCGGGCAGAAAAAGTTCCTATACGAAAATGCGATCGTCTGTGGCAATTCCATTGTAGATACTTGCCGGCTCACCAAGGATCAGCACAGGGTGGCGTCCAAACGGTAAACGGTTTCGTTTATTGCATGATTGCAACACAAAGAGGTGCAACGTTTCGGAGTCACGCAGGACCCCTTCGTCAGGCATGAGGTCGTCACATGCCTGACGAAGGGGTCCTGCGTGACTCCGAAATGTTGCACCTCTTTGTGTTGCGATCATGCAATAAACTAAACCGTTTGGACGCCATCTTGTGCTGGCAGGTATCTACATTGTGACTTGAACCAGTATCCAGCTGGTTGTTGCTGCAGCACCCAACCTTTAGAGCTTATACCAGGAACGTGTGCGATGGGAAAATGAAACATTATGTCAATTCTGACAATTCGGCTGTCCGATTCGATGTCCGCCGGCCACCCGCGATCGCTCCACAGAGAGCCAGAACAGGGATCTGTCAATGTGAACAAACAGATCCCCCGTTCTGACAGGGGAGTAGAGAGGGATCTGCTGTTCTTAGTGATCAGGAACAGCGATCTCTCTCCTCCTCCAGTCAGTCCCCTCCCCCCCACAGTAAGAAACACACACTAGGGAACACATTTAAACCCTTGATCGCCCCCTAGTGTTAACCCCTTCCCTGCCAGTGACATTTACACAGTAAGCAGTGCATTTTTATAGCACTGATCGCTGTATAAATGTCAATGGTCCCAAAAAATGTGTCAAAAATATCCGATCTGTCTGCCGCAATGTCGCAGTCCCGCTAAAAAATTGCTGATCACCGCCATTACTAGTAAAAAAAATAATAATAATAAAAATGCCATACATATATCTCCTATTTTGTAGACGCGATAACTTTTGCGCAAACCAATCTATATATACGCTTATTGCAATTTTTTTTATATGTAGAAGATGTATGTATGTATATGTATGTATCGGCCTAAACTGATGAAGCAATTCATTTTTTTTTTTAAATTTGGGGATATTTATTATAGCAAAAATTAAAAAAAAATATAGGGGGTTATTTACGAAAGGCAAATCCACTTTGCACTACAAGTACAAGTGCAAACTACAAGTGCAAAGTGCACGTGAAATTGCATTGAAAGTTACAGTCGCTGTAAATCTGAGGGGAAGATCTGAAATGAGGGGAAGCTCTGCTGATTTTATCATCCAATCATGTACAAGCTAAAATGCTGTGTTTTATTTTCCTTGCATGTCCCCCTCAGATCTCCAGCGACTGAACTTCCAAGTGCACTTGCAGTGCAAAGTGGATTTGCCTTTAGTAAATTACCCCCATTGTTTTTTTGTTTTGTTTTTTCAAAATTGTCGCTCTTTTTTTTGTTCATAGCGCAAAAAATAAAAACCGCAGAGGTGATGAAATACCACCAAAAGAAATCTCTATTTGTGGGGAAAAAAGGACCTCAATTTTGTTTGGGTACAGCGTCGCACGACCGCGCAATTGTCAGTGAAAGCGACGCAGTGTCGAATCGCAAAAAAATGGCCTGGTCATTAAGGGGGACAATCTTCCGGTCCTTAAGTGGTTAAAATACTGTCCAGTGCAGCATGACGTGCGGGTTTTGTTGCCATATCATTGTATGAAACGTAGTTACATTTTATGATATATGATATTAACGTGAATGTATAGAGAAAAAATGGTTAGCTTTGGATAAAGTGGGTTAGAGAAAAACTGCAATCCTGTTTTCCCATTGGAAGATTTCCCTTCATTTCCTGTCCCAGAGACACAAGAGGTAGTGAGGAGATATAGGGCTCATTCACACAAGTTTTGGATCTGCATTTTAATCGCTCTTCAGAGATCATTTGATAGGCGGTGAGGAGGTGTTGTAGTGTTGTATCCTCCTTACTGCCTGCTTTACCTCTTGATTGCCAAAATAGCGCAACCACAACTACATGCATTGCGCCCATATGCAGGGCTCTTGTAGAGTGGACCCAGGTCTACTCACACCAGCTTGTTAAGGACGCCAGCAGGTCCCGCCTCTGCTTTTCACTGGTTGTTAAGGAACCAGGACCCCTGCCCCGGGTCCTTACCAGCCAGTAAATTGATAGTTGTTAAGGGCACAGTGGGCGTCGGCTCCTTAACAACCAGCTATTCACCGGTTGGTAAGGACATTGATG
This sequence comes from Aquarana catesbeiana, assembly GCA_037953035.1. NCBI lineage: Eukaryota > Metazoa > Chordata > Amphibia > Anura > Ranidae > Aquarana > Aquarana catesbeiana. The sequence continues at coordinate 568,169 of JBBHAA010001355.1, read as the reverse complement.
GGTGCCGGCTCCTTCACAACCGGTGAATAGTGAAGCTGGCACCTGCCGGAATCCTTAACAGCCAGCTAATCACTGCATATGCATTGAGAACAAAGAAGGATAACCCCCAAAATGGGACTTTAACAGACCACCAACTCAATGAAAAAATTAATCTTTTAATGATATAGGATAAAAAAACATGGATCATTTACACATGACAAGAATACATAATTTACATCACATGGAAAACAAAACAAGACTTGTACAAACATAAATCATCCTGTATACTCTCCCAGGGATGGTGTACCCTAATTCCCGACGCGTTTCCGGTATATATTGTTCAGATACCTTCATCAGGGGCTGAGAGTTGGATAAATTTACATAAATATTGATTCTAAAAATACAAAGAGACACATCAGAAAAAAACATCACATTTGGAGCGTGAATAGTGTTAAAGAACTTTGGCACAACAAAAGAAATATAAACAAATATGAATAAATACACAAACAAAAATAAAAATGAAAAAAGTAAATAGATTTGTATGCATGGCGTTAAGTTTTAATGCAAGACAGTCAAAAACGCACCATACTTTAGCACATTTTAAATCACAGCAGTATGAAACCGGCCTAAGTTGGCCCTTCTCCAACAATTACAGCTCTGCACCCATGAAAGTGGTGCTATATTCTGGACAGGGCACCGCACATGGTAACAGGCCACCTCCAGAACTAGACAGCCTTCGATGCTTGGATGGAACTTTTAGCTGTGCTACACAGGTCCTCGTCAGTATTATCATATCCTGGTAGACAGATGAGACAAGAGTGTAGAAGAGCCTCATGCATGTCATGTTCCTTTTCTCCAGGTCCATGGTCTAAAAAGATTGCCTTCACCATCTGGGTTCTGCTCACCACCATCCTCATCCTGCTGGTTCTGTTGCTGAGAGTCAGAATTCCCAGTGCAAAGCCAACTCCTGTGCCAAGTGAGGGTAAGTACAATGGAATTCTTTCCCTTTCCTGTGTTCGTATGGAGCTGCCCACTACAGGGTTAGTCTGAAAAGGTTAGTTCAAGGTATCACCACAGGGTGGCACTGTGGATACCAAAACGGTCTAAATATGTGCCACGTCCCTTAATTTGGAAATAATAGTAAAGACTTGGTACTTGGACTTTATAGGCACTGAGGTAAACAATATTTATATTAAAAATGTTTTTTTATTATAAATTGATAAAAGATTAAAAACAATCAAACAAACAATAATTAAAAAGCTTTGCAAAGAAGAGGTTGCCTAGATACTGATACCGCACACAACTCAAACACCAAGGAAATAATCCTGAATAGTTAAAACAGTATTATTGTTGCAATAACAGGTGGTCTCTATATCAGTCTTGGTGGGAGTTGGTCATGTGGTGCAGTAGCTTGGCTCTATATGTTACGCGTATCTATGTGCTTCTTCAGGAGCTTAGGCATACGTTAGTGCACTTGTCATCACATAAGGTTTGGCAATACGGTAGATATCAAGGTAAGTAAGTATCCAGAGATATGGCGGGTATGATAAGTACGTAACATCGAAATGGTGACTGGTCCATAGCATTTATTCCCAATTAAACAGTGATTAAAGATTAACACAGTATGATGGGGTGGGTATCGGCAAAGGGTAGATCACAAATGGTAATTAGAGCTGCAGAGGGTCTCTAGAAAGAGATGTGTTCCTCATAAAATGCAGCAGTTGATTGTCAGCATATCATAGGTGTTGGGTTGCTTGCTGGCCTCCACCGCTCCGTTATGACCTACTGTTGCTCTAATTACCATCTGGGAGTCGCAGGCTCATGATCTACCCTTTCCCCGCCCTATCATACTGTGGTAAACTATAAAGTCCAAGTACCAAGTCTTTACTATCACTACAGGGATAGGATTACATGGTCTCCATACACATGATACATAAGAAGACCTTTTCTGCTTCACCTTCCACCCACACCATGAGAGGCAGGAGAAGTCAGAGAGGACCCTGAAATATCACTTTAGGCCAGAATGATCTCTTAAAATAGAGAAGATATTTTCCTGAGAGCAGTAAGTTCCATTCCACCCACTTAATGTGATCTGCAGCCAGGTGAGAGGCCCTACACTGCCAGTACTGGCATAATAGCAGCAGTAGCTTGAAACTTCCACAGAAGACCCAGCCACTGCACAGAGTTTTTTCCAATTGCTACCAGAGTACTGAATTGGGATGGCCCTGGGACTCCTCCAGCTGCCCACCTGTGGTGCCATCCTTGGTATTCCTCAAGCTGCCCACTTGTGGTACCAGCCTTAGAATTCTCCCATCTGCCCGCCTGTGGTACCAGCCCTAGGAATCCTCCAGCTGCCTGCCTGTGATGCCAGTCCTGGGCTCTTCCTCCAGCTGCCCACATGTGCTACCAGTCCTGGGATTCCTCCAGCTGCCTGCTTGTGATACCAGCCCTGGGATTACTCCAGCTTTCCACCTGTGGCACCAGCTCTGGTATTCCTCCAGCTGCCCATCTGTGGTACCAGCCCTGGGATTCCTCCAGCTGCCCATGTGGTGCCTGCCCTGGGATTCTACCAGTTGCCCACCTGTGGTGCCAGCCCTGTGATTCCTCTAGCTGCCTTTCTGTAGTGCCAGTCCTGGGACTCTTCCAGATGCCCTCCTGTGGTACCAACCCTGGGATTCCTCCAGTTGTCTGCTTGTTGTACCAGCCCTGGGATTCCTCAAGCTTCCAGCCTGTGATAACAGCCCTGGAATTCCTCCAGCTGCCTTCCTATGATGCCTAACCTGGGAGTCCTCTAGCTGCTCAACTGTGGTGCCAGCCTAGAGATCCCCCCAACTGTCCATCTGTGTACACAGGCCTACCCTGGACTTTGAGAGATGCAGCAGAGGTAGCCATTTATATACTGTACTGTTTACTGGAATAGTGATGATTCTCTAGTGTTTGTGGCTATAGAGCTTGTGCTGTAATACTACCTAGCGTCCTTTTTGAGTGGCAGGGAAGTTGCTCCTACAAACTCCTGTTTGAACAACGTAATAATTGCTTTAACATTGTCCTGTACTGTATGCACACCATTTTACCATTTCGACCCTGTTTGCATTCCGAATTTTAATCTGCCCTTATTTAGAAAAGTTCAAGATAAAGTGACCCTTTATCTGACCCTTCCACCAAAACCAAACCAGCTACTGACAAGGCCTGTGGTTGCAATCACACTGGAAAAAAAAATACGACTAGGTTCACATCTGTGTGTGTGTGCAGTTGATGTGGTTTTAGCAAATTTTTGCAGTGCATTTGTCACGTGTTTTCAATTGCGTTTTTGAAGCGTTTTCATCCTACATGCTTTTTATTTATTTTTTTGGAGGAGGAGACTGGCGGTTTAAACAGTTTTTGATGCCCTTTCATTGAGGTCTATGGATCCAAAAACTCACTTCCCTGCATGTAAAAGCGTCCCTGCACCTTTCCAGAAAAATTCACTACAGGAAACTGCATAGGACCCATAGGAAACATTGTTAAATAGATTGGTCCTGCTTTTCTGTGGCTCAGCAAATGCAATACAAAATGCATAGACGTGAGCCATGGGACGTGAGGATTGGTACACTTCTAGTCTATTCACATTGTTGTCATACAAGCCCTGATGAAGGGGGGCACACTTGGACACCTGAAACACCATGGTTACTTTTTGGATTCAAAACACTTTTATTATTCTTATGGAGGGATCTGTGTTATTAGGCACTTCATTTACAGTACAAGTGCAGTGTTTTTATGTTTTTTTTTGTGTGGTAAATAGCACATACCTGCAGTATATAGTCTTCCATGCTAAGTAAGGGCACCCAAAGCCGGTGCCTCTAACTTCCTGGAATCTGTGCATCTGGCTATCCAGCATGCACATTTGATTCTCAGGCATGGTCATTAAGCACACAGTGCGGGAACCCAGTTGTTTACAATTTGCCATAGCAACTCTTCCCGAATACGTCATTTTCACGTATGGAATGATATTAGGCGCTTAGGATGCCCGAAGACTCCTGGGATTGATGGTGCCGATATCCCAGGAGTCAACTGAATATCATAATGATGTCACTCGCCTAGGCAACATCCCAAAACAGATAAACCACAAAAGATATCAATACCTGTGAGATAACCCTACAGGTCCAGTGCTATTTTTTTCCATTTTCCTCTCTATCATTACTGACTGTCTCTTTTATTCCATAAAACAGGACGGTGTTCTAGATGTCCGGATCTCTGGATCACCATCAATGATAAATGTTATTTTTTTTTAAAAGGGTACTTTCAAATAATAATAATAATAAAAAAAACGATAATATCCATTTAAGAAGTCACGATCACTCAGTGATAAAGACTGTGCAGAACAGGACACCAGACTGGCCCTGGTGAAGGAGGAGACCATACGGGTCAGTGTCGGGATCATCAGTTGTAGGGAGGGGGGGTGAAGAGCAGCTGGGGGGTCCATATATTGGGCTCCTTTATTGGAATCATCTCCCTCTTAGATTAGTATTGATCAGCCTATTCTGTGGTGGGGCCCCAGCTATCAATGTGACTGTTAGGTAATCAGTGTTCCTTGGACCACAGAAACGTGATGTGACTCCTGGGATTGATGATGCCGATATCCCAGGAGTCAACGGAATATCATACTCGCCTAGGCGCAGGGACGAGAAGTGCCGTGATTATTTTTATGTTTTTAAAAGGTACTTTCAAATAATAATAATAATAATAAAAAAAATGATAATATCCATTTATTAATGCACTATGGATGGGCAATGTGATGGGGATAACTTTTAAAAATGGGTGCTTCAATAATATAAACGTTAAATAAACATACAGCTGCACTTACCAACATTCAAATACAAAAAACATCCCAAAACAGATAAACCACAAAAGATATCAATACCTGTGAGATAACCCTACAGGTCCAGTGCTATTTTTTCCATTTTCCTCTCTATCATTACTGACTGTCTCTATTATTCCATATTACAGGACGGTGTTCTAGATGTCCGGATCTCTGGATCACCATCAATGATAAATGTTATTTCTTCTCTGAGGACAAGAAGTCACAATCACTCAGTGATAAAGACTGTGCAGAACGTGACTCCAGACTGGCCCTGGTGAAGGAGGAGACCCTACGGGTCAGTGTCGGGATCATCAGTTGTAGGGAGGGGGGGTGGAGAGCAGCTGGGGGGTCCATATATTGGGCTCCTTTATTGGAATCATCTCCCTCTTAGATTAGTATTGATCAGCTTATTCTGTGGTGGGGCCCCAGCTATCAATGTGACTGTTAGGTAATCATTGTTTCTTGGACCACAGAAACTCGACGTGATTGTAGCCGCATTGGTGCACTTGCAGCAGAAACAATTGAGTACTGTCCGTGATACTTTTTTTATTTGCACTGACATATAATTTTTCAATGCAAGCTTTCAGGGTATGTCCTCTTCTTCAAGGTCTCAGCAGTACGTAATTGTTTTGAACCACAGAAACAAATTTATTACCGAAAAACAGTAAACGTAAGGAATATCTCATGAGACTATAATGACCACTGATGGAATGAAGTTCATTGGAGAGAGTTTTTTATATATAAATGTAAATATGTATAGTTTATTAATATTTAGCTTGGGGCCTATGAAGTCGAAAACCAGAATGATCTCATCATATGACTGGACAACAGCAATATCATCACAGGCTATGGTGCAGGAAACAAGCAACTTCTGGCCACCCTCCTAATGGTGAAGGAAGTGGCAGAAAAAAATCCCCCAGTAACATAGCTATAAATTACCACAGAGTCAAGGGAGACAATGCTCTACTTGGATATTTTTGATTTTTTTTTCTCAGCACCTCCTGTATATCTGCTGTATTCATTTTTCACTTCCTCCTCTCTGGCCGTGGCCCATCGCATCATTTCCTGTTTGCAATGCCTTCTGGGAAGGGGCGGCAATTTCCTCTGACACTGCCGTTGCTATGGAAACCTGACCTGAAACCTATTACACTGCTTGTGCTGCACTGAGCATGTGCGAGATCTGCAAGGATGAGATCCAGGAAGAAATACAGTCTGGCTTCAGATGCCCACACTTAAGATGGCCACGGCCTGCTGTTAGTTTATAAAATAACAAACTACTGCTATAAACTAACAAAACAGACCTTAGTTTACAGACTAACTTTACTAGAATACATTAAGCTTGTGTATTATAGGGGTATTTTTATTTAAAAAGTATCATTTCGGCTGGAACACCACTTTAAATGATTCAGATCATAAAACAAATTTTTATATTACGCAAAGATAACCCGAGTAAATCCAATATGCAATTTTTAAACTATTATTTCATTTAATAAGGGGGAAAAAAGCTGTTCAAACCTGCCTGGCCCCATGTGAAAAAGTAATTGCCCCCTCCCATGCTCAATCATGAATGAATTGTGATTAACCACAATTTTTTGGAAAGCGGTGTTATATTTCACTAGCCAAACCCAGGCCTGATTACTGCCAGACCTGTTGAATCAAGAAATCACATAAATAGAAGCTGTCTGACAAAGTGAAGCATGCTAACAAATTACAAAAAGCCACACATCATGTCACAATCTAAAAAAATTCAAGAACAGATTAGAAACAAAGTAATGTACATGTATCGGTCTGGGAAGGGTTTCAAAGCCATTTATAAGGCTTTGGAACTCCAGTGAACTGCAGGGAGAGCCATTATCCACAAATGGAGATAACTTGGAACAGTGGGGAACCTTCCCAGGAGTGGCCGGCCTACAAAAATTACTCCAAGAGCATGACAACGACTCATGCAGGAGGTCATAAAAGAACCCAGAACAACATCTAAAGAACTGCAGACCTCATTTTCCTCAGGTAAGATCAGTGTTCATTATTCAACACTAAGAAAGCGACTGGGTAAAAATGGCATCCATGGGAGAGTTCCAAGGCCAAAGCCAATGCTGGACAAAAAGAACACAAAGGCTCACCTCACATTTACCAAAAAACATGTTTATCCCCAAGACTTTTAGGCAAATATTCTGTGGACTGATGAGACAAAAATGTAACTTTTTGGAAGGTGTGCGTCCAGTTACATCTGGCATAAAAATGAATACAGCATTTCATAACAAGAACGTCATACCAACAGTTAGACATGGTGGTGGTAGCGTGATGGTCTGGGGCTACTTTGCAGCTTCAGGACCAGGACAACTTACAATAATTGATGAATTCTGAACCATGAATTATGAGCTCTACCAGAAAATCCTAAAGGTGAATGTCCGGCCATCAGTTTGTGACCTCAAGCTCAAGTGCACTTGGGTTATGCAGCAGGACAATGATCTGAAACACAACAGCAAGTCCACCTTCAAATGGTTCAAACAAAGCAAAATTTAGGTTTTGGAGTGGTCTAGTCAAAGCCTTAGACTTAAATCCAATTGAGATGCTGTATCATGACCTTACACAGGCCTTTCGTGCTGGGAAAACCCTCCAATGTGGCTGAATTACAACAATTCTGCAAAGAATAGTAGGCCAAAATTGCTCTACAGCGATGTGAAAGACTCATTGCCAGTTATCGCAAACGCTTGATTGCAATTGTTGCCACCGAGGGTGGTACAACCAGTTATTAGGTTTAGGGGGCAATTACTTTATCCCATAAAGCCAGGCAGGTTTGGACAGCTTTTTCTGAGCAGCAGGAAGAAGAGAGTGCGGGGCAGGGTCGCTGACCCTTTTATAGTTCCTCCCAGAGGTCCCCCCCATGTTGCGCAGGGGTATCTGGGGTGTGTAGCCCTGGGGGTAATATCTCACCATTTGAATGGCCGATCCAAAGACTACTAGTCCCCTCGTTTGGCTCGCAGATATAATGACAGTTACTAGAGCCCAGAACTAGAGGGACATTGCAATAGATGTAGAATGACGGGAGGTAGTCCGCATAACTGGTAATTGTAGTCTGCTGTCGCTACATAGAACATACAAATAACGGATTATTAGGAATATTGAGAAAAAAATAGTAGCTGCAGAAGTCCTATATTGTATATATCACCAGGTATAACAATCTTGTCTGGAGCTAGTAGAGGGTGATAGGAATGTGATGAATAATATGTTGTGCATTATGTTATCCAGAGACTGGTGACCAACACAGGGAAGGAATTCTGGGTCGGGATAACCCTATATAACTTCCATGGTGGAGTGTGGAGAGGAAAATGGACAGATGACAGCATGGAGTAAGTATCACAGGACTTTTTTTCCTCTTAAGTAGAAACACACCCAAATCTTCAATAGCAGTATCTCTGTATAATGTCATGCTTCCTCCTCCTCCTTCCTCTTCCTCCACAAAGATTTGCACACACTCTGATTGGATGGACAGAACAGAATATTTCCCTTTACTGAACCCTGACAGTCAATGAGAATTCAATTCAGGCCTTTCTTTTAGGCTCAATAATCATTTTTTTTGTTTTGGTTCTGTTTATTGAGGGGGCAAACTTGGATAGGGAAAGGGAATGGGGTGTAGAGCTTAAATGAAAGCTCTGGTAAGGAAGGGGGTAAAACCTCCTGGGGCTGAAGTGGTTACACAGTAAACTAATTATCAACTAGTCACCTAGACAATCCTAGGTGTCAGTCCACCCAGACAGTTTGGCACCGGTTTTCAAGAAGGTTGTACAAATCTCATTAACCAGCTTTCTTTTTCGAGAACATCTTCTCACTGAGTTTCAAGTTGGCAGAGACCATCATGACTTCCTTGACTGTTGAATGTGGTAATAACATGCCATCTTGCATTATATAATAGGACATCCTCCTGAATTCTTGTAGCTCCCTCAAATGCCAGGGCCCAAAGTCAGTAGGCAAATGGGCTACCATGCAGTCCCCTCCAAAAGCCCCTTTCCTGATTGGGTCTGTCACTATGGCCAAGCCAAATATTGCACCTTGCTGTCCTCTCTATCTAGGCTTGGTATGTTGTACAAAGCAGAAGTTACTCGCTCAGTCCCCCTTTTGGTGAATCCTGAAGTTTAAGAGGCTGCTACAGGCTTTCTGCTTTCAGGCCAGGCCTTGACTGTCAGGAGGACTTAAGCTAAGCCTAGATCACGCTCGTAAAGGGGTAGGACTTCCAGCTGCTCTCTTCCACTCATTCTCTCTCTTTTGTCCTTCCTTCTGCCCAGGGTCAGAGCCCCCAGCACAGTTGTCCTTTCCAGGCAACTGGACTCTGGACTCTGTTTCCCCACTGGCAGGTGCCTGAACATTTATGGCATATTTCCCCTCCTTCTGGGCCTGACCTCCCCAGGGATTGGTGGAAAGCCCATAAATATTCAGGCTTTAGCCTCTGTTGCTTCACGCTCTAAGATCCAAAACTATCCAGCCAGTTCTAGAAGCCAATGGGAGGAAATAGAGACCCAGCCATTAGAGCTCTGCACAGCTAAACACAACAAATTAACCCCACCTCCTCTGCCTATAAAAGGGCCAAACTAAATTTGCCCACTCTGTATACTGAGGGTGCTACAAGTACAATAAGTGGTTCATTTTTTGTTAGCAGCCCAGGGCATGACAGAACTCCTATGGAGGAGCTCTTGTGGTAGCGCTCATATGGCATATCTCTTATAGAAGACCATCTATGGCATATCTCTTATGGCACCCCTCTTTTAGCAACCCTCTAATGGCAACACTCTCCTATGGCAGTTCTCTTATATCTACTTTCTTAGAGCAAATTTTCTATAGAAGTCTTCTTATGGTATCTCTCCTATTGCAGCTCTCTTGTCCCAGGTCTCTCATGTCAGCTCCCTTATTGCCGCTCTCCTATGGCAGATCCCCTATAGCAGTCCTCTTATGTCAGGGAGGTCTTATGGCAGTGCTCTCTGTCAGGGGGGTTGTTATGGACACTGGTCACACACCAGAAATTTTCCTGTGACCTTATCCACCTCTAATAGGACTGGACATGTTACATAGTTACATAGTAGGTGAGGTTGAAAAAAGACACAAGTCCATCAAGTCCAACCTATGTGTGTGATTATATGTCAGTATTACATTGTATATCCCTGTATGTTGTGGTCGTTCAGGTGCTTATCTAATAGTTTTTTGAAATTATCAATGCCCCCTACTGAGACCACCACCTGTGGAAGGGAATTCCACATCCTTGCCACTCTTACAGTAAAGAGCCCTCTACGTAGTTCTAATTTTTGTGAATGGCGGCATGTCTTTTTAAATTCCCTTTCACGGAAAAGTTTTCTCCCTATTGTGGGGTCACCAGTATGGTATTTGTGAATTGAAATCATATCCCCTCTCAAGCGTCTCTTCTCCAGAGAGAATAAGTTCAGTGCTCGCAACCTTTCCTCATAACTAAGATCCTCCAGACCCTTTATTAGCTTTGTTGCCCTTCTTTGTACTCGCTCCATTTCCAGTACATCCTTCCTGAGGACTGGTGCCCAGAACTGGACAGCATACTCCAGGTACGGCTGGACCAGAGTCTTGTAGTGCGGGAGAATTATCGTTTTATCTCTGGAGTTGATCCCCTTTTTAATGCCAATATTCTGTTTGCTTTGTTAGCAGCAGCTTGGTATTGCATGCCATTGCTGAGCCTATCATCTGCTAGGACCCCCCAGTTCCTTTTCCATCTTAGATTCCCCAGAGGTTCTCCCCCTCAGTGTATAGATTGCATTCAGATTTTTGCCACCCAAATGCATTATTTTTAAATTTTCTACATTGAACGTCATTTGCCATGTAGTCGCCCACCCCATTAATTTGTTCAGATCTTCTTGTAAGGTTTCCACATCCTGCGGAGAAGTTATTGCCCTGCTTAGCTCAGTATTGTCCGCAAATACAGAGATCTACCCCATCCTCCAGGTCATTTATGAACAAATTAAATAGGATTGGTCCCAGCACAGAACCCTGGGGAACCCCACTACCCACCCCTGACCATTCCGAGTACTCCCCATTTATCACCACCCTCTGAACACGCCCTTGTAGCCAGTTTTCAATCCATGTACTCACCCTATGGTCCATGCCAACGGACCTTATTTTGTACAGTAAACGTTTATGGGGAACTGTGTCAAATGCTTTTGCAAAATCCAGATACACCACGTCTACGGGCCTTCCTTTATCTAGATTGCAACTCACCTCCTCATAGAAGGTTAATAGATTGGTTTGGCAAGAACGATTCTTCATGAATCCATGCTGTATCTCTGCAATGTCCTCTATGAAATCTCATCATCAGACACTCGTGTGTGGCAGCCGATGTGTGCACCAACCCAACAAAATAAGTAGAGGCCATTGTGCATACTTGCTTCGTTGTCTCCCCCCCCTTCCCAATCCTTACTGCTCATCTACAATGAGTGTGCAAATTCTCTAACCCGTTTTCATTTGCTTTATAGAACTGTCACTGGAGAGACTGGAAGCTGTGCCAAGCTCGGATCTCGTCTGACACGGGAGAACTGCTATGAAGCACTGAACTATATCTGTGAGAGGGACACTGTGTTACCGCACTGATCTGAGAAACGCTGTGTGACCGCACTGATCTGAGGAACACCGTGTGACCGCACTGATCTGAGAAACGCTGTGTGACCGCACTGATCTGAGGAACACTGTGTGACCGCACTGATCTGAGGAACACTGTGTGACCGCACTGATCTGAGGAACGCTGTGTGATCGCACTGATCTGAGGAACACCGTGTGACCGCACTGATCTGAGAAACGCTGTGTGATCGCACTGATCTGGGAAACGCTGTATGATCGCACTGATCTGAGAAACGCTGTATGACCGCACTGATCTGAGAAACGCTGTGTGAATGTTCTGGTCTCTGGGCCATTATTCTGCACTGTATATAAGATACAAATGAAATCAGAGTTGTATTTTGCTTCTTTGTTTTTATTTCTGTAATGTCCAGTAATAAAATGATTTATACCGATATGTGTATACTGATTCTTGTAAGGATAAGGTCACCTTTCTCATACTGTTCAATTTTGCAACTTTGACCTGTGATAGTAAAACCGTACATATCATCACAACTACGTTGTGTATCCAGGTGGATTATACCGTGTTTTTTTCAAGACCAATTGGACTTTCATTTGGTGGTAATTGGTAATGGATATCTCCGGATTTTTTTTTACTATTATCTAAGGATAACTGGCCCTAAATAGTAAAAAAAAAAAATCGTTTTTTTTTTTTACATTTAACTGTATATTTCTTGCTACTACCATAACATACCACCAAAGAACCTTACGATTACAGCGATACCACATATGTGGTTGCTAGCTGTTTGTAACCGTAGTACAGCCCAGAAACAATAGTGCACATATTTTTCTTTTTTTCATCCTACCTAAAACACACCGACACTAATACTAATTTAAAAAATCCTGTCCAAAAAAATGCTCACACTGACCTTGACCTTAGACCTTGACCTTGACCCAAACACTAACCTTGAGGCTGACCTAGATCAAACTTTAATCTAGGTATTTTCTTTATTTTGTTATTATTTATTATTTTTTTTTTCTGCGCACACTTTTTTTTTATCTCTGCAAGGACAGAGAAAGATACAATGTATCTCTCGTCCATTCACAGAGACAGAAAACACAGAGGCGGGCTTCACAGTGACTGATCACTACGATCGCCAATCAGAGGCTACCACAGTGATCAGGTGACCCAGAATCGGATGTTCCGGGTCCCGATCATTAGAACAGGGCCCAGGGCTCTCAGTAAGACCCTGGTCTCTGTGCTGGGAGTGCACTGCACAAAAGAGAGATACGTAAATATGCGGCCCCACGGAAAAAAGCCCAGTCCAGTGGAGCCGCATATTTTCATACGATCAGCGCGAAGGGGTTAAGGAGGAATGGGCTGCCTCCAGTCATACCTGCCCTCAATTTATACATTGCTATACATGCTCCAACATGGAGACTCTCATAGTACAGAGTTAAGACTACACTATAAAAAGGGGCCTTGAGAATGGAAGTGCTGGGAAAAGGAAAGGAGAGGATAGAACAGTTAGAAAAGGAGAAGAGAGGAGGAGGGTAAAGGGAGAGGAGAAAGGAGGTTGGAAATAGGAGGATGGTGAAGGAGGAGTAGGGGAGTAAGATGGAGAAGAGCAAAAGGGCAATGAGAGGAGAGAAAGGAAGAAAGGGGAGGGTGGAATGGTGGAGATAAGAGAGGAATGGAGGGGATACAAGAGGAATGGTGGGGATAAGAGAGGAATGATGGGGATAAGAGAAGAATGGTGGAGATAAGAGAAGAATGGTGGAGATAAGAGAGGAATGGAGGGGATACAAGAGGAATGGTGGGGATAAGAGAGGAATGATGGGAATAAGAGGGGAATGGAGGGCATAAGAGAGGAATGGTGACGATAAGAGAGGAATGGTGGGGATAAGAGAGGAATGGTGGGGATAAGAGAGGAATTGAGGGGGATAAGAGAGGAATGGAGGGGATAAGAGAGGAATGGTGGGGATAAGAGAGGAATGGTGGGGATAAGAGAGGAATGGTGGGGATAAGAGAGGTATGGTGGGGATAAGAGAGGAATGGAGGGGATAAGAGAGGAATAGTGGGGATAAGAGAGGAATGGTGGAGATAAGAGAGGAATGGTGGGGATAAGAGAGGAATGGTGGGGATAAGAGAGGAATGGTGGGAATAAGAGAGGAATGGTGGGGATAAGAGAGGAATTATGGGAATAAGAGAGGAATGGTGGGGAAAAGAGAGGAATGGAGGGGATACAAGAGGAATGGTGGAGATAAGAGAGGAATAGTGGGGATAAGAGAGGAATGGTGGGGATAAGAGAGGAATGGTGGGGATAAGAGAGGAATGGTGGGGATAAGAGAGGAATTGAGGGGGATAAGAGAGGAATGGAGGGGATAAGAGAGGAATGGTGGGGATAAGAGAGGAATGGTGGGGATAAGAGAGGAATTGAGGGGGATAAGAGAGGAATGGTGGGGATAAGAGAGGAATGGAGGGGATAAGAGAGGAATGGTGGGGATAAGAGAGGAATGGTGGGGATAAGAGAGGAATGGTGGGGATAAGAGAGGTATGGTGGGGATAAGAGAGGAATGGAGGGGATAAGAGAGGAATAGTGGGGATAAGAGAGGAATGGTGGAGATAAGAGAGGAATGGTGGGGATAAGAGAGGAATTGTGGGGATAAGAGAGGAATTGTGGGAATAAGAGAGGAATGGTGGGGATAAGAGAGGAATTATGGGAATAAGAGAGGAATGGTGGGAATAAGAGAGGAATGGTGGGGAAAAGAGAGGAATGGAGGGGATACAAGAGGAATGGTGGAGATAAGAGAGGAATAGTGGGGATAAGAGAGGAATGGTGGGGATAAGAGAGGAATGGTGGGAATAAGAGAGGAATGGTGGGGATAAGAGGGGAATGGTGGGGATAAGAGAGGGATGGTGGGGATAAGAGGGGAATGGTGAGGATAAGAGAGGAATGGTAGAGATAAGAGAGGAATGGTAAGGACAAGAGAGAGATGGTGGGAATAAGAGAGGAATGGTGGGGATACAAGAGGAGTGGGGGTGTACAAGAAGAATGGTGGGGATAAGAAAAAGGAATAGTAGGAATAAGAAAGGAATTGAGGGCATAAGAGAGATATGGAGTAGATAGAAGAGGTGGGGCCTTGGAAACGCATTGTGGCCCGCCCCCTTGCTCGTTCTTTGCACCTGTCAGTGGCATGTTCATGTGTTTTCTGGTGACACGGGTGATATCTATCACCCACATCAGGTCCTGGCTCTGCTATCTGCAACTTCACCGGTCCATCCATACTTCTGTTGGTTTGCTTCCTGCTTTCACAGACTTGGACACTGGACCTTGGAATCTTTCTATGTAAGTGCTCTGCATTAGAAGTTTAATTACATTTACCCTTGCTAACCTGGTGCCCTTTCCTTCTTGGATAAGAGAGGAATAGCTGGGATAAAAGAAGTATGTTGGGGATAAGAGAGCAGTAGTAGTAGTGCAACTGTGGAATAGTCCAGTACCGTTAGGGGTTACTTGAGAAGCCTTATATTCCTCCTAAATAACAGTCCTTGCAGCAGTAAATAATGGGCTGAGCTACACTGGGACACCCTTAATAATGTCTTCTTTAAATAGCGCTGACTCTAATGCAAGAAGGATAGCAGCACCATGCAATCACAGGGATCTCACACAACGGCTTAATGTCCTTGGATAACTGGATACCTCCTTCCGATATCTTCCAGACACCTCTCATGTGGACTGGACCCCATCGGCAGGAAGCATGGAAGCGGAGTGGACCCCATCGGCAGGAAGCATTGTAGTGGACTGGACCCCATCAGCAGGAAGCGAACTGGACCCCATCAGCAGGAAGCAAGGAAGCGGACTGGACCCCATACGCAGGAAGCATTGTAGTGGACTGGACCCCATTAGCAGGAAGCAAGGAAGCGGACTGGACCCCATCGGCAGGAAGCATGGAAGCAGACTGGACCCCATCAATAGGCAGCATGGAAGTGGACTGGACCCCATCAGCAGAAGGCATGGAAGCAGACTGGAACCCATCAACAGACTGCATGGAAGTGGACTGGACCCCATCAGCAGAAAGCATGGAAGCGGACTGGACCCCATCAGCAGGAAGCATGGAAGTGGACTGGACCCCATTGGCAGGAAGCATGGAAGTGGACTCGACCCCATCAGCAGGAAGCATGGAAGTGGACTGGACCCCATCGGCAGGAAGCATGGAAGTGGACTGGACCCCATTGGCAGGAAGCATGGAAGTGGACTGGACCCCATTGGCAGGAAGCATGGAAGTGGACTGGACCCCATTGGCAGGAAGCATGGAAGTGGAATGGACCCCATTGGCAGGAAGCATGGAAGTGGACTGGACCCCATTGGCAGGAAGCATGGAAGCGGACTGGACCCCATTGGCAGGAAGCATGGAAGTGGACTGGACCCCATTGGCAGGAAGCATGGAAGTGGACTGGACCCCATCAGCAGGAAGCATGGAAGCGGACTGGACCCCATTGGCAGGAAGCATGGAAGTGGACTGGACCCCATCAGCAGGAAGCATGGAAGCAGACTGGACCCCATTGGCAGGAAGCATGGAAGTGGACTGGACCCCATCAGCAGAAAGCATGGAAGTGGACTGGACCCCATTGGCAGGAAGCATGGAAGCGGACTGGACCCCATTGGCAGGAAGCATGGAAGTGGACTGGACCCCATTGGCAGGAAGCATGGAAGTGCACTGGACCCCTTTGGCAGGAAGCATGGAAGTGGACTGGACCCCATCAGCAGGAAGCATGGAAGCGGACTGGACCCCATTGGCAGGAAGCATGGAAGTGGACTGGACCCCATTGGCAGGAAACATGGAAGTGGACTGGACCCCATCGGCAGGAAGCATGGAAGTGGAATGGACCCCATTGGCAGGAAGCATGGAAGTGGACTGAACCCCTTCAGCAGGAAGCATGGAAGTGGAGTGGACCACTGAACTGGTTGAATAATAGCTGAGGCAGCAGAGTTATATAAGCAGGAAAAACACTTTTGTTTTGTTTTTTTGCTTTAGATACTAGAGTCCTGCAAGTAATTGCAGGGTACTGAACAAATTGTACTGCGGGTGGAAAGGTAGTAAAAGTACCGGAAGACCATAGGGGGAAGAGTAGATGGGGGAAATGCAGAGGAAATGTGGTTAATGATAGCAGGGTACTGATTTGCATTAGATGAAGAACACTCAGTAGCAGCTGTGGTTGCTAAGGGTAACAAAAGAAGAGATTCTAAATATACAGGCAGACCTGACTTGGTGTAAATCAACTGCCTCTGAGGACCGTATCCCTGACCAGGCTTGGAGCCGAGGCTGAACAACGTTTACGTGACATATCCCTTTCCCGACTTGACAAAACGTATCAGTAATGCAAACTAACAGCACCTGATGAGAACAAGCCAAGTACAGCTCAAAGAAGGAACTTGTGACATTTTCCAGCAACCGGCCAAAGAGTCAACCTGAGACATAATACATGGAGAAGTGAAATCATCATGGCCGGTGGCGGGACAGTGGGGCCAGTAAAAAAAAAGTGTAAACCAATTAGTAATCGGCTGCGCTCGGCTGGGTCTCGGCTGGGCTCCACTTTGAGGAGGGGGGTAGGGGTGGCACACTGGTCAGGTACGTACAACGTGGTGCCTGGTGCCTTTCCATCAAATTTGAAAGTGACGGCAAGGAGGGGGAGGGGAGTTATGTGGGCAATTACAGGAGGTCAGTGTGTGACAGCTCCAAGCAACACAGAGTCACTCTATGGGGGGTGTCACTGATATAAAGGTCTCCCCTTACATCAGTGCCCTCACTCCCCTCTTATATCAGTGAACCCCTTTACCTCAATGTATTTACTCTGCAAGTTCCCCTGATCTAAAGGGGAACTCCGATGTAAGAGGTTCCCCCAGTCACCAGAACCCCCCCTTACATCAGTGTTCCCAGCATTCCCCCTTACATCAGAGTGAGCAGAGTTCACCCTTACAGGGCAAGAGGAAGCTTTGCAGACTCTGAGATAAAAGGGAGGCTCTGGTGACCAAGGAACCTCTTACACCAGAGTTCCCCTTTACACCGGATTCCGCAACATTCCCCCTTACATTATGGTCTGCAGAGTTCCTTTTACATCAGGGTCCGCAGAGTTCCCCTTTACATCAGAGTCCACAGAGTTCCCCTTTACATCAGAGTCCACAGAGTTCCCCTTTACATCAGGGTCCACAGAGTTCCCCTTTACATCAGAGTCCACAGAGTTCC
The DNA here is from genome assembly GCA_037953035.1 of Aquarana catesbeiana. Taxonomy (NCBI): domain Eukaryota; kingdom Metazoa; phylum Chordata; class Amphibia; order Anura; family Ranidae; genus Aquarana; species Aquarana catesbeiana. Next base: position 550,540 of record JBBHAA010001355.1, on the reverse strand, counting down.
CCTTTACATCAGAGTCCACAGAGTTCCCCTTTACATCAGGGTCTGCAGAGTTCCCCTTTACATCAGAACCACAGAGTTCCCCTTTACATCAGAGTTTGCAGAGTTCCCCTTTACATCAAAGTCCACAGAGTTCCACTTTACATCAGAGTCTATAGAGTTCCCCTTTACATCAGAGTCCACAGAGTTCCCCTTTACATCAAAGTCCACAGAGTTCCCCTTTACATCAGGGTCTGCAGAGTTCCCCTTTACATCAGAGTCTATAGAGTTCCCCTTTACATCAGGGTCCGCAGAGTTCCCCTTTACTTCAGAGTCCACAGAGTTCCCCTTTACATCAGAGTCCACAGAGTTCCCCTTTACATCAGGGTCTGCAGAGTTCCCCTTTACATCAGAGTCCGCAGAGTTCCCCTTTACATCAGAGTCCACAGAGTTCCCCTTTACATCAGAGTTGTAAACCGTGGAATGGCAGCAAACTACAGTGCTTATAATTCTCCATAGGTGACGCTTTAAATGCCTTTACCGGTCATCGTTTTATAGTTGCACAGAAGGTCTGGTGATAGAATTATTGCTCTCGCTCTGACGTTAGTAACAATACCTCACATGTGCGGTGCGATCACCGTTTACATATGGATGAGGGAGCAACGTATACATTAGCATTTGCACATAAGCACAGTGGGACGGGGGCACTTTAACTTTTTTTTTTTTTTATTATTTATGTTATACAATTTTATTTATTTATTTTTATTTTTTTACACTTTTTTAATTTATATTTCGTACTAACATTATTGCTATCACAAGGGATGAACAACCCCAGTGACAGCATGGAGCAGTGACAGGTCCTCTTTATGGAGAGATGTGGAGTCAAATCTCTCCTCAGGCCTCCCATGCAGCCGATCATACACAGATCGGTCTGATCGGCTGCTTCCCTGGCGGCCAGGTAAACAATGGGGCTCAACCGGCAGCAGTAGCGGCTGGTGTTTTTTTTTTGTGGGGGGCGGCAAACAACCACCTCCCCCGTTTTAAACCCCGCTCACTGTCTGCCGGTCAGTCCGGCACTTACCCCATCTACGTGGCAGGTGGTGGTCATCAGGCAGCGGGCATCAGCATTGGACATTGCCATCGGGCAGTGGGCATCAGGCAACGGGCATCGGGGCAGCGGCTCCTGTGTCCTTTCCTCCATCACAGCGGCTGTGCGTCTCCTCCCCTCCTGCTAGGCATCCAAAAGGATTGCCTGTCCTTTCAGCCAATCGGGTGACGGGTCTCAAGACCTGTTTCCTGATTGACCGGGAGGAGGATAAGTGTTACAATAGCGAATATTCATTTCTTATTGTAACATACCTGGGTGAGCTCGGTTTGCACTCTCTGAGCCCCATGCCCACCCTATTTTGAAGCCTATTAGAGCCTCTGGCTCTAATCAGGTGCTTCAAACCCACCCCCCCCATTGGAATCCATCCGGTGTCCTGACAGGGGCCGGACGCATTGGATGGGGGGCGGCGCCGGTGCGCCCTTAATGGTCGCTCCTGATTTCCAGGGGTTACAGAAAAAAGGGAACGGCATTGGTTCCTCTCTCTGGACAGGGAAGCCATCGCTGCCAGCTGCATCGCTCCCGGAGAGTCTGGGAGAGGTGGCGGCGGCTGCAGGGGGGGGGGGTGAGGCTCCATTTCCACCACCTGCAGAAGTGATTGAGTCACTCAGATAACTTCTGCTTTACTGGGAATCGCCAGCTAAAAAGATTGATACTGGGATGATGCCTGTAGGTGCAGACATCATCCTGGTATAACCACTGAAACCTGAGGACGTCCATGGACGTCCTACAAGCGGCAGGTGGTTAAAGGGGAACTCTGATGTAAAGGGTGTTCTGGGAACCCTGGGAACTCTGGTGCTGCATGACCATAATAAAGGGCCCCCAAGCTCAGAGGGAAGGGCCACAGGCTCAGGTCAGAGGGGCCCTTCATGTTTTTTTGCACCGGGGACCTTGAAGGTTCTAGTTACGCCTCTGATCGTGGATCATGAGATACAGCATGCAAAGCTAATTCAGAACAAAGCCTGAACCAGAGGCTGTATTTCCCTAAATGGAAATCTGATCAACTAAAGTATGTGCCACGTGAACGCATTCCATTTCCAACAGCTTTTCCATCACTGAAATCCCACCAAACCAAGCAACAAAGATCTTTATCTTCTAATGCCAATATCACACAAGTAATAGCCTCCCCTAGAGGCATTTTGGCATAAAGACAAAACAAATACTACAAACGGCCCATGTAACCGTATCAAAAACCTTGTTTCTGTGGCACCAGTTAGCTAGATTATTCCCCCAGCCACAAAACACCGCCTCAGGAACTGAGGTCTCATTTGACATCAGACACATAGTGGTCTGCAACTACCTGGTCACTATGAGTTGACTAGACCAACAAGAGGACACCGATACCGAAAATGGCTTCCCAACGTTTTTCCAAAAAACACCAATTTACTGAACCCCAAACTGCCACCTTCAACTTGGTACAGTCTGTGCATACACTTTTCGAATCTCGGGCCAGTTCCTGCTGAACGGGTTGAGATTTGAACCCTGTATGGACTGCCTTACTCCTCCCTGCAGACTATCCTCCCATGCTCCTCCCCATCAGCAAACTTCTTCTCACCAATCCAGAAGCTGCTACCTTATTTATTTATTTATTTATTTTTTTACCTTATTTATTTTTTAACCAATTCATTTCACACAGCCTGGTTCCCCTTCCACCCAGTCATGTAGGACCTGTGTTTAATTCAATTCCCTCATAGCTCCAGGCCTGTTTTTAGGAAATCAGCCCAATGGTCTCTAGTAGACATTGCACTCTTGTTCTTACCTTTCCTGTACATGGCTGACCACAGTCTACAGACACAGAGGAGCCCTCAGATCTCACTACCTCTTCCACTTCAGCTGGAGAGACCACAGAACAGAGTCTCTTCGGCTGCAGAGACACCATGGAGGAGGATGCAGAGTCTGCCTGGAGGAGTGCTCAGAAAGCAGGTAACTGGGGAAGGGACGAGGGAGAACATTGTGGGTACAGAACGCTCAGAACTGTATTTTATTGTGGGGCACAATGATGTGTCCAAACCCAGAGTGACCAATCACAGATCAACTACCGGGAGGTTTGGGTAGCTGATGGAGGTTATCACTGGACTCTGGTCCTGGTACTGCACCAGAATGCTACAGATGAGGAGGTTATGAGAAATTTTATATATAACTAATATTTAATATTTAATATTATATCTCAATATGAATTAGACCGTCCTTCTCATTGCTTCATGCTGAGTTCATTACCATGTCCTTCTCATTGCTCCATGCTGAATACATTACCATGTCCTTCTCATTGCTTGATGAAGAGTTCATTACTATATCCATCTCATTGCTCCATGCTGAGTACATTACTATATCCTCCTTATTGCTCCATGAAGCGTTCAATACCATATCCTTCTCATTGCTCCATGAAGAGTTCCTTACCATATCCTTCTCATTGCTCCATACTGAATACATTACCATATCCTTCTCATTGCTTCATGCTGAGTACATTACCATGTCCTTCTCATAGTCTCATGAAGAGTTCATTACTATATCCGTCTCATTGCTCCATGCTGAGTACATTACTATATCCTCCTTATTGCTCCATGAAGAGTTCAATACTATATCCTTCCCTTGCCATGTCCTTCTCATTGCTCCATGCTGAATACATTACCATGTCCTTCTCCATGTTTCATGAAGAGTTCATTACTATATCCGTCTCATTGCTCCATCCTGAGTACATTACTATATCCGTCTCATTGCTCCATGCTGAGTACATTACTATATCCTCCATATTGCTCCATGAAGAGTTCAATACCATATCCTTCTCATTGCTCCATGAAGAGTTCCTTACCATATCCTTCTCATTGCTCCATGAAGAGTTCATTATAATATCCTTCTCATTGCTGTATGAAGAGTTCCTTACCATATCCTTCTCATTGCTCCATGAAGAGTTCATTACAATATCCTTCTCATTGCTCTATGAAGAGTTCCTTACCATATCCTTCTCATTGCTCCATGAAGAGCTCCTTACCATATCCTTCTCATTGCTCCATGAAGAGTTCCTTACCATATCCTTCTCATTGCTCCATGAAGAGTTCCTTACCATATCTTTCTCATTGCTCCATGCTCAGTTCATTACTATATCCTTCTCTTTGCTCCATGCTGAGTAAGGATAAGCCGAACACTCCCGGTTCTGTTTGCACCAGAAAATCCGAACAGGCAAAAAATTTGGAAGAACACACAAACACCGTTAAAGTCTATGGGACATGAACACGAAAAATTGAAAGTGCTCATTTTAAAGGGTTATATGCAAGTCATTGTCATAAAAGGTGTTTGGGGATCCGGGTCCTGTCCCAGGGGACGTGTATCAATGCAACACTTTTTTTAAAAACGGCCAATTTTTTGGGAGCAGTTATTTTAATGATGCTTAAAGTGAAACAATAAAAATTAAATATTCCTTTAAATATCGTGCCTGGGGGGTGTCTATAGTATGCCTGTAACGTGGCGCATTTTCCCCGAGTTTAGAACAATACCACAGCAAAATGACATTTCTAACGGAAAAATTGTCATTTAAAACTGATCGCGGCTGCAATGTATTGTCGGGTCTCGGCAATCTAGATAAAACTCATTGAAAAAAAGGGCATGGGTTCCCCCCCCTGTCCATTACCAGGCCCCTTGGGTCTGATATGAATATTAAGGGGAACCCCGAACCAAAATTTAAAAACAAATTGCGTGGGGGTCCCCCCAAAATCAATACCAGGCCCTTCAGGTCTGATATGGAAATTAAGGGGAACCCTGCGCCAAATGTAAAAAAAAAATGGTGTAGGGGTCCTGCCCAAAATCCATACCAGACCCTTATCCGAGCACGCAACCTGGCAGGCCGCAGGAAAAAAGGGGGGACGAGAGAGCGCCCCCCTCCTGAACAGTACCAGGCCACATGACGTCAACATGGGAAGAGTGCTTTGGGGTCTGACCCCAAAGCACCTTGTCCCCATGTTGATGGGGACAAGGGCCTCATCCCTACAACCTTTGCCCGGTGGTTGTGGGGGTATGTGGGTGGGGGGCTTATCGGAATCTGGAAGCCCCGTTTAACAAGGGGACCCCCAGATCCTGCCCCTCTATGTGAATTGGTAACGGTGTACATTGTACCCTTACCATTTCACAAAAAAATGACAAAAATGGTAAAAAAGACAAGAGAAAGCTTGGGACAAGTCCTTTATTAAAAGATAAAAAATAAAAATGTCCTGTGATGTAAATTCACGCTGCCCGACAGACTGAAAAAAAAAATCCACAACAGTTCCGCCTCCATGGGAGGCTGCCGCCGAGTAACACTTCTTCTGGGTGACAGCTGTTATCTAGCTGAGGACAACCCCACCCCCTGAAGGCTCTGGTATGGATTTTGGGGGGGACCCCTATGCCATTTGTTTTTTAAATTTGGTGCAGGGTTCCACTTAATTTCCATATCAGACCTGAAGGGCCTGGCATGGATTTTGGGGGGACCCCCACGCTTTTTTTGTTTTAATTTTGGTTCGGGGTTCCCCTTAATATTCATACCAGACCCAAAGGGCCTGATAATGGACAGGGGGGAACCCATGCCCTTTTTTTCAATGAGTTGTATCTAGATTGCCGAGAAACGACAATTTATTGCAGCCGCAAGCAGTTTTAAATGACAATTTTTCCTTTAGAAATGTCATTTTGCTGTGGTATTGTTCTAAACACGGGAAAACGGTGCCACTTTACAGGCATACCATAGACACCCCCCAGGCACGATATTTAAAGGAATATTTCATTTTTATTGTTTCACTTTAAGTATTAAAAAAATCACTGCTCCCGAAAAAAAAAAAAAATTGCATTGATACATGTCCCCTGGGACAGGACCCGGGTCCCTAAACACTTTTTATGACAATAACTTGCATATAAGCCTTTAAAATTAGCACTTTTGATTTTTCATGTTAGTGCCCTATAGACTTTAACGGTGTTCCGCGGCTTTCGAATTTGCCGCGAACAACGCATAATGTTCGCTGTTCGGCGAATAGACGAACGCCCGATGTTCGAGTCGAACTTACGTTCGACTCGAACATTGGGCTCATCCCTATTGCTGAGTTTTTTACTATATCCTTTTCATTGCACCATGCTGAGTTCATTACTTTATTCTTCTCATTGCTCTATGAAGAGTTCATTACTTCATCCTTCTCATTGCTCCATGAAAAGTTAATTACTATATCCTTCTCATTGCTCCATGCTGAGTTCATTACTATATCCTTCCTATTGCTCCACCTATTTGAGACTTCATATATATGAGGATGTTGGTGGTGTTGAGTATTCCTAGAAATGACCAATACTGCCCATCTCAGTGAAATACTTCCACACAAGGCAGATCTCCATATGGTCTGTAAATGTTACCTGCTCCTAACTAATGTTTACAATACTGTAAGTGGAGGGGTTTGGGAAATCCATAAAATACCATATGTACTCATCTGAATGTATCACAGCCATCACAGTTCTATGTTCTCTGTATATTTTCAGGACCTTCTTCTGAGCATGTGGCCCCTGATTTATCCAGCTGTCCCCAGGAGGTTCCAGAGGGATCTTATTTTGCACATATGGCCCCTGCATCATCCAGTGATAAGAATGTGGCCCCTGGACTATGCTGCAGTAATTGCCTTGTCCCTGCACTGCTCATGGTATTGCTGTTGATGTGCGCTGCTCTGCAGTCAGTACTAATATTTCTCCAAATCTCAGGTAAAGGGCTCCTCAGGGGTGGGGCTCATACATATATTGACTAAATCTGAGAGATGCTTTCTGGTAAAACTCAGGATACAGACAACTTAGGCTGCTAATATAACTTAATCTGGGATAATTGATTGCTTCTAGCTCCCATGGTTCATTCTAGTGATTATCATAAATTTTCTCACAAACCCTTTGTTTTGATTGTTGTCTGAGGAGTCGGGGACCAATACTCACACAGCTAATAGTAATTCTAATTCTACAGCTATTGCTCATTCTTGTGCAACTGATGCTTATTCCCGTGCAGTTAATGCTCATGCACATGTACCAGCACACAGACAAGATTGGGCTAACATCCAGCATGCCATTGGTGCGCACGTCCATGTGCATAGGCACCAAGCTGCCTATTTAAAGGAAACCCTTGTGTGTTCTAATTGCTGGACGTTCTTCAGCTTCTCTGTGACCTTTGTTCCTGTGTTCTTGCTTTGCTGCCTGATCTTCCATTGCTGACCCGGCTAGTTCCTGATCTTGCGCTGTGGATTTTGGATACCAACCTCTGCTTGCCTTTGACTAGTCTCCGCCTGTTTCCCTGGTGCTGACCTCGGCCTGCTACAGGACCTCGCTCTGCTTGCTTCTCTGGTATTAACCTCAGCCTGCTACCTGGCCACGTTTCAGCCTCATTATGTATGACCCACGCTCATCCTGACAAAGTATTTGTCCCTGGCAGTCACCTGCTACCAAGCTATCGGGACCATTGCTTCTTTGAGCCTTGTACCTCTGTCATCACATTCAGGGGTGCTTGGACCAGAGCCACAAGGGAATCCTCCTCATCAACTCAGCCTCCAACCAATTGTATACTTCAAACTACACCTATTTTGGTGTCCAAGTTTTTTTTGACCTGATGGGGAGAGGTTTAACAAAGATGATTTTGTGCATATTTGGTTGGTGCCTAATGGTAATATTATGGTAATGGTAATATTATGGTAATGGTATTATTATGATAATATTATCCTGAGGCTCCTACAGTAGTAGCACTACACTAATAATAAGACCTGGCTCTAATTAGTACTACTGGTGTTGACAGAGGTAAACCATGTGTAAGGCAGGGACACCCAGGAACAGTTAGGTTAATCCTGCACAGCAAGCCAGCAAAAAAAAAAAAAACTGTTTCCTTGCAGGAGGGCTTTGAACAACAAGTCTAATGTATAAAACAAACAAAACATCTGTGTCTGAACTTCAAACTAAACTTACTAAGAGTAGTTTGGCCAGGTACTGTATTTCTAAAATCACGTTTTGATTTTTCTGCAAGAACTCTCTCTCTGCCTCTATCTGAGTAGCAGAAAGGGGTCCCTGACATGCTAAACTCTGGGATAGCTTTCTATGGTGATACCTTATGGTTACTCTGCCAAGAGAGCTTTATGGTCCTTCCGGGGCTGTGTTAGGTCAACATGGTATTTTTAGAGGGGCTTCCTCTGTCTGGATTGCTGTTCCTTCTGATCCCATGGAGACCCTGTGACATTAGCAGTGTCATAGTTACCAACTGTCCCGGATCTCCTGGGACATTCCCGGGATTTAGACTCCATTCCCGATTTTGTTGTTTCCCGGTAAATGTCCAGAGAAATCCGGTTCTTCACGGATTTTTGCCACCGCCTACCGCCGCTAGAGGTCCGCGGCCGGTGGAGACAATGGCCGCCATTTTTAAGAAGACCAGGAAGACGGCTGGGGGGGCTAGACGGAGCTCCTGCATCGCCGCCCACCCTCCGCCTTGCCCCACCTACCCCCCGCCCCGCTGCCAGTCTGCTATGGAAAGGGGCGGGAGTTCTAGCCATGCGGCCGGTGGAGGGAGACAGTATCCTCCTACTAGGACGCCTGAGGTAGGGGGGGCGCACCGCTGGGGGAATCTGATGTAAGGGGGGCTCCACTGGGGACACCTGATGTGAGGGGGGCTCCACTGGGGACAACTGATGTGAGGGGGGCTCCACTGGGGACACCTGATGTGAGGGGGGCTCCACTGGGGACACCTGATGTGAGGGGGGGCTCCACTGGGGACACCTGATGTGAGGGGGGCTCCACTGGGCACACATGATGTGAGGGGGGCTCCACTGGGGACTCCTGATGTGAGGGGGTCTCCACTGGGGACAACTGATGTGAGGGGGGCTCCACTGGGGACACCTGATGTGAGGGGGGCTCCACTGGGGACACCTGATGTGAGGGGGGGCTCCACTGGGGACACTTGATGTGAGGGGGGCTCCACTGGGCACACATGATGTGAGGGGGGCTCCACTGGGGACTCCTGATGTGAGGGGGGCTCCGCTGGGGACTCCTGATGTGAGGGGGGCTCCGCTGGGGACTCCTGATGTGAGGGGGGCTCCGCTGGAGACTCCTGATGTGAGGGGGCTCCGCTGGGGACACCTGATGTGAGGTGGGCTCCGCTGGGGACTCCTGTTGTGAGGGGGGGCTCCGCTGGGGACCCTTGATGTGAGGAGGGGCTCTGCTGGGGACTCCTGATGTGAGGGGGCTCCTATGGGGACCCCTGGTGTGAGTGGGGGCTATGCTGGGGACTCCTGATGTGAGGGGGCTCCGCTGGGGACTCCTGATGTGATGGGGCTCCAATGGGGACTCCTGGTGTGAGGGGGCTCCGCTGGGGACTCCTGATGTGAGGGGGGCTCCCCTGGGGACTCCTGGTGTGAGGGGGGCTCCGCTGGGGACTCCTGATGTATGGGGGGGCTCCGCTGGGGACTCCTGGTGTGAGAGAGGGCTCCGCTGGGGACATCTGATGTAAGAAGGGCTCCGCTGGGGGCACCTGATGCAAGGACGGACTCTGCTGGGGGCACCTGATGCAAGGACGGACTCTGCTGGGACATCTGACGCAAGGACGGACGGCTGGTGGCAGACGACGTAGCAGGTGACACGCTCAGGGATCCCACTGATTCAGCATTATGGTGAGTTGAATGATTTAATTTTATATTACATTGCCCCGCCCCCTAATTAAAACAAGACTCCGCCTACAGCCAAAAAAGTGTCCCTAAATTTTTTTTTCAATGTTGGCAACTATGCAGTGTCTCCTGGGTTAAAGGTTCTGATTTAGACAGTGGTTAAAAGCTGCTTTATTGAGACTAGTGTAGCACCCTCCTAGGTGCTAGGAATTAGATACGTTAGAATTACTTGTTTTTTGATGGGTACATTTTGTTGCCAAATTGTAGGCAGTGTGGCTGCATAGATTTGGTAGGTAAGAGCATATTCTGCTCACTGTATTCAGTGAAGCAACAATCAGCTAGCAAGGTCTGCTCAGTGTGTTCAGCTGCTGCCAGTCTGGTCTATAGTTTCCTCTGTATCCAGGAAACTCGAGAAGTTTCTGGATGATAGCTTTGAACCTAGGACCTGTTTGTCAAACATACACAACACCAACAACCACACTCCAGCATTTCGCTTGAAAATCTTTAATCTAAGAAAGGTTCTACTGTGGATTTGGCGGGGTTCGTCCTCTTCTTTGGGGGCCTTTGCGGAGTTTTCTCTAGGCCCAAATGGAAGCCGCCATGTCTACCCTCGGTCAATTGGCGGTCATATATCTATTCATTTAATCACATCATTCTTCTCTCTGCACACGAGAGTTCACTTTTCTTGCGTAGTCTTTGCACAATTTTTTCCAAAGGTTGGATACTGAATACACCCATATTTTCTCATCTCAATACGTCTCTGAAGAAGGGACACCGTCCTGAAACTTGGCAGGCTCATGGAGAAATATGTATTCACAATTGAAAGTGTAAAGAAATATATCAAAAAAAAGTTTGTTGCACTCTGCATAGGTACTTTGTATAGATCTATGTTTAGATTCTCATGTTTTTAGGCTTTTTTAAGCAATTTTCAATAAATAAATAGTTTTTATTATAATTCAACTGCTTTGTTCGCCTGTAAAGTCCCAATGTACCGGGGGGTACAAAGGTTTCCCTTTTAGGGTCTGCTTTACTGAAGGTTATATAATTTCCCTCTGTGGTTCACCATACTATATATTCCCCTAGGGATTGGCCGGGATTGTATAAATATTTAGCTGCTTATTTGACTCTTCCAGCCCATTATTTTCAGAATCCTCCTTAAGGCAGAGGGAAGCAGTCAGTGAGCCAGTGAGACACAGAAAAGCCTAAAATAATCACAAGCAATTCAAATGATTACAATGGAGCTAATGACTAAGTTTATCTAACCTAGTATCTATCTAGGAGGGTGCTACACATATACATTTTGCACAATCCTGCCAGCCAGTGCCTCACACTGGATACATAAACTCAGGCAATTGAACCCTTGGTGATGTAGTCTCCCAGGCTTGTATTAGCTTTATGGCTAGTCCATGTATTTAATGGAGATGCTGCCACACAGAGAAGTACTGGGATGGGCGGAATTTTCTCCTTAGGCCAGTACTATTAACATATGTTGGGCTGGTGACCCTTATTAGAGATAGTTCACGATTCAGACATCAATCACATTGGGACCCACAGTCAGGGACTTATGGGGAGGAAAGGCAAAGGAAAATCCTCAAACACTGACTTCCTTTGCAGCATTGGGATACCAGGTGATCAAATGGTGAGAGCCCCAAAGGAAGAAGATGCTGTAAGGTGTGTTGCAACAAACCATGACCTTTTGGAATGGCCGTCTTTCACCAAGCCCACCAGCCAATGCAGCAATAAGACACAATTTTACATGGTACACTGTTTTAGCCCATAGAAATTGGGGCACATTGTGAAGGGGCCACCTTGTTGAAGTCACCACTTTGCCAAAGGTTCTCAGTCCTCCCCTTGCTTCAATAGGAGGAAATGGGAGAGAAGGTTTTCCTTCACAGTCTAAATAATGTTGATTCTCCTTTCCATCATGCACTTTTTTCCTCCTTTCAGTGAAGTAAGCAGATATAATGAAGGTGATTGGCTGCTGCACGGAGCTTCTGCAAAGAATAGTTTAGGGAAGGGCAGATATAGGACAATTCTGAAAGAATAACCCAATTGATGGAAAAGATGATGAGATGAGCATGTCACGGATACCACATGCTGGCATCCAGCAGGGGTGATCAGATCAGTTGGCTGCACTTAAGGGAATCAGGACCAGACAAATTTCATTATTTATTAAAGATAATGACACGCTTGAAAACCAACACCAGTAAACTATAAACAGGTAAGTGAAAAGTAAATGAACACAGCAAACCTAATATAACACCTAACTAACTATCTAACTAACTATATACAAGTGAAGGGAACACACACAAGACAGGGACAAGTGATAAGGGGAATAGGAAGCCAGGTAATGGGAGTGTAAAGTTAGTAAAGGGAGCAGGAAGCAGGTTCAAAGGGACAGGTCTCTGGATCAGGCTCAGGCAGGGACATGGCTTGCAGGGAAAATACTGAAGCACTGGATCTCGGTGCAAGGTGGGTTTATATACCCCCAGCAGTCCTATCAGGTGCAGTCTAATTACCTGTATGGTCCACCTGCTGGGAGACACCCGCTGGTGGCCACCAGAACTACACCCTTTGGTTCTACACACAACAGTGCCACCAGCAGGTGACCCAAGCAATGACACCGGTCCTGACAGTTCCCCTCCCTTAAGGAGCGACCTCCGGATGCTCCATTCTGCCATTACCCTGACAGTCCATGTGGGTGCGGGAAAAGTCCAAAAAAGTTTCCCCTCCCTCTCTGTGGGCTTCCTTGCATTCTTCAGGGTTTTAACCTGCTGGGAGGCGTGCCACCTGAGTCAGGTAATGGATCATGTGCCCCACCACCAGGGTCTAGAAGTTTGGGTCTGGTACCAAAAACTAGTTGGGCAGCAGGCATGCAACCATCGGAGGCAGACAAAACAGGGGCATCAGAATCAGGCTGGGCATCAAGCAAGGGGAAATCAGCAGAAAGCTGAGCTGGGCATCATGCAGGAAAGCTTAATCGGCAAACTTGGCATCAGGAACCGAATCAGCAGGCACCGTGTCAGCAGGCTGGATAGCAGGCACCGGATCAGCAGACTGGGCAGCGGGTACCGGGTCATCAGGCTGGGCAGCAGGCACCGGGTCATCAGGCTGGGCAGGGGGCACTGGTTCATCCATCACCAAATCAGCAGGCACCGGGTCATCAGTCTGGGCAGTGAGTACCGGGTCATCCATCACCAGATCAGCAGGCACCGGGTCAATAGGCTGGGCATCAGGCACCGGGTCATCAGGCTGGGCAGCGGGCACCAGTAATCCGTCACCAGATCAGCAGGCACCGGGTCATCAGGTTGGGCGGCAGGCACCGGGTCATCAGGCTGAGCGGTAGGCTCTGGGTCATCAGCCTGGGCGGCAGGCACCGGGCATCAGGCCCTGAAGCAGGCACTAGGTCATCAGACACTGTATGAGCAGGCTAGGCATAGGGCAGAGGCACATCAGGCTGGGCAGCAGGCAGAGGCACATCAGGCTGGGCAGCGGGCAGAGGCACATCAGGCTGGGCAGCAGGCAGAGGCACATTATGCTGAGCAGCGAGCAGAGGCACATTATGCTGAGCAGCGAGCAGAGGCACATCAGGCTGAGCAGCGAGCAGAGGCACATCGGGGTGAGCAGCGAGCAGAGGCACATCAGGCTGAGCAGCGAGCAGAGGCACATCGGGGTGAGCAGCGAGCAGAGGCACATCAGGCTGGGCAGCGAGCAGAGGCACATCAGGCTGAGCAGTGAGCATAGGCACATCAGGCTGAGCAGCGAGCAGAGGCACATCGGGGTGAGCAGCGAGCAGAGGCACATCAGGCTGAGCAGTGGGCAGAGGCAGTGAGCAGAGGCAAATCTGGCTGAGCAGCGAGCAGAGGCACATCTGGCTGAGCAGCGAGCAGAGGCACATCTGGCTGAGCAGCGAGCAGAGGCACATCTGGCTGAGCAGCAAGCAGAGGCATATCAGGCTGAGCAGCGAGCAGAGGCACATCAGGCTGAGCAGTGGGCAGAGGCAGTGAGCAGAGGCAAATCTGGCTGAGCAGCGAGCAGAGGCACATCCGGCTGAGCAGCGAGCAGAGGCACATCTGGCTGAGCAGCAAGCAGAGGCACATCAGGCTGGACAGCGGGCAGAGGCACATCAGGCTGGGCAGTGGGTAGAGGCACATCAGGTGGGGCAGCGGGCAGAGGCACATCAAGCTGGGCAGCAAGCAGAGGCACAATAGGCTGGGCAGCGGGAATGGAATCACCAGACATGGCATCAGGAACAGGACCACCAGACAGGGCATCAGGAACGGAACCACTAGACAGGGCATCAGGAATGGGACCAGTGTCAGCTGAGATAGCCACAGGCAGGTCTGAAGCCGATGGTCCAATTATCATAGGCTGAACCAAAATGGCAGGTGTGGTGGCATGCCTGGTTGGAGCAATTGGAACCATGGTGGGCTGGACTGTAGTAGCTGGTGTAGAGGCAGACTGGAGCAGTTTGGCTGGTGTGGAGGCAGGATTGGATAGTGGCAGGATTGTGCTGGTTGGGAAAAACTTCTGTTTCTTTTTAGGTTTAGCCATTGAAGTTTTGTATGTGGATGCAGGGCTATAAGTAATAGGTGCAGCTGATGAAAGAGAAAAGCAGGAGGATGGTAAAACAAAGGGAGCAGTTGCTGAGGGGGATTTTTGTGGAATTGTTGCAGGCAGCGGAGAAGAGGTAGAAGGCAGTGGCGGCTCAAAATTTTTGGGGAGGGGCGCAAACAAACTTAAAAAAAAACATCAATTGCAGCCACTGTGCCATCAAAGGCAGCTACTGTGTCCATAAATTGCCGCCACTGTGCCATCAAACGCAGCCACTGTGCCCATCAGACGCAGCCACTGTGCCCATCAAACACAGCCACTGTGCCATCAAATGCTGCCACTGTGCCATCAAATGCAGCCACTGTGCCATCAAATGCTGCCACTGTGCCATCAAATGCAGCCACTGTGCCATCAAACGCAGCCACTGTGCCCATCAAGCGCAGCCACTGTGCCATCAAACGCAGCTGTACCCAACAGTTGCTGCCAGTGTGCCCATCAATTGCCACTACTGTGCCCCATCAAATACTGCCAGTGTGCCCATCAATTGCCGTTACTGTGCCCCATCAAATGCTGCCAGTGTGCATCGCCCGGCACCTACCTGCCTAGCAGTGGGTCAGTGGCGGTGTCCTGCATGCTCCTCGATGTCTTCTTCCGTCCTCTCTATTGGGGTCCAATCACAGCGCCTGACATTTCAGCCAATCAGGTGACAGGTAACAGACCCAAGCACCTGATTGGCGGTTCAGTGTTAGCAAAGTGAATTCCTTCGCTTTGCTAACACTCAGCTAAGAAGCGAAGGCACAGCATTGCACCCGCTGTTCACCTTTTTGGGCATCTATTAGAGCCTATGGCTCTAATCAGGTGCTTCCAAAAAACACCCCCGCCAGTATGTAATTCAGGTGCCCTGCACCCTAACAAGGGCCGGACACCTGAATAGAGGGTGTCAGCGGCGATCATAGATGGTGATAGAGCGGTGCCAGGAGAGAGTGGGCAGCGCTTCTGCACCCTTTATGGATGCACCACCACTGATAGAAGGGTTAAAGGCAGGGAAGGTGCAGCAGGTGGAAACAGGGTACTTGTACTTAGTTGGTAGCAGGGTATATTGGGCTGCAACTGTGGGAGTAGGAGAGAAAGACATCTTAGCGGGCAGGAATCTAGCCGCAGGAATGGGTGGTTGCAAGCTGACAGAGGCTGAGTGGAATAATTTGACCATGCCTGTAATAATGGTTGCACAAAATCAAATTTACATACTGCCTGTCTGACCAGAGATTGCACTGAATTAATACATTCTACGAGCACCTGTTGGGGAAATGCTAAGTAGTGTTCAAAGAAAAATTCTGAGTCATCCTCCCATAACCAAACCAAGGATTCCACCGGAGCCACACTAAAAGGAGGAGAATAATCATCACCACCACTAGGGACACTGGACAGAGCCAACTCTGCACAGATTTGAACGAGTGGCTGAATCTCTTCAAAATAAAAATCTGCCTTCATCAACAAAAGCGTGAGCCAGACGGAGGCATTCCAACAATTGTTCCCTAATCTGGGCTTTCAAAATTTGGTGGAAATATTCCATGTCTTCCGTTACGAGTAGTGTAAAATACAAAACCTCCTCAAAATGCATCTTGCAGGAATAAGCAAGTGCTCAGACCTAATTCCTAGGTGCAGCCGATCTGATTGCATGGCTTCAGTATTATGTCACAGATACCACATGCAGGCGTCCAGCAGGGGTGATCAGATCAGTTGGCTGCACTTAAAAGAATCAGGACCAGATGAATAAGTGAAAATATATGTTTATTAAAGACAATGACACGCTTGAAAACCAACACCAGTAAACCATAAAAAAGTGTAGCACCCTGATGGTTAGGCAGGGTTGCTATCAAATGTATGTGCTAGGCAATAGTTGCCTTGGTCAATTGTTAGGAGAGCAGTGTAGGGTTGGGACTGCTGGCTTGTACGCCAACCAGAAGTAGCGGTTCAGCCATATGGGGAACCAGTTGTGGTTGGAGGTAGAAAGGGAAGCTGTCGTCACTAAGGGGCCATCCACCTTATTACCGGAGATCACTGTTAGTAAGCGGAAGTCAGTATTAGAGCAGTTTTCTCACTAGCCGGGGACAGTGAAGAAGTGGGGAAACTTCAGCGAGTGCCAAGCCAGGGACCCAACGGGACAGCAGGGGTGACGCTTGCGGAGCATCAGTGGGTGCCAAGCCAGGGACCTAGCGGGTCAGCGGGGTTGACGCTTGAAGAGTATCTGTGAGTGCCAAGCCAGGGACCCAGCAGAGAAGCGGGGTTGACGCTTGTGGAAGATACTGGGTGCTAAAAGTGGAAGAACTCAGGGGATCCAGTGGCTATTGGATCCAAAGTCTAAGGTAAGACTGGGAGTTTCTTGAGTGAAGACCCACAGTGAGTGACTGTGGAATAAGCAGAGAACTGTTTGTGTTGCCAATAGTTGAATATAAATACCGTTAGTAACTGCTACAAGTTTGTTGCCATAGGAGACAGCGGTGGAGGCCTTCACTTGTATAGCTGTCTGCCTATAGAAGTCTTGGAGTCTGCCAATTCTCCTTGCATCTACTTAGGGTGTCCTGGCCCTAACCCTCTCTCCCTCAGTTTTGTTCAAGAGACAACAAATCTCTTTGCATTCAAAAAGAGTCTGGCGCCCACCATTTCATCTTGCAGTACACCCACCATGCGTTGTAACCCACTCTACGCAGAAGGATGTCAGCTGTCCCTAACTCTGGAGGTCACCATTAGGCCTCAAGGGACCTGGGACTTTGCTACACAAGTAAGTGAAAAGTAAATGAACACAGCAAACCTAATATAACACCTAACTAACTATATAACTAACTATATACACGTAAAGGGAACAAACATAAGTAAACAAGATAGGGACAAGTGATAACGGGAACAGGAAGCTAGGTAATGGGAGTGGAAGATCAGTAAAGGGAGCAGGAAGCAGGTTCCAAGGGACAGGTCTCTGGATCAGGATTCAGGACAAGAGACAGGAACAGATCAGGCTCAGGCAGGGACATGGCTTGCAGGGAAAATACTGAAGCACTGGATCTTAGTGCAAGGTGGGTTTATATACCCCCAGCAGTCCTATCAGGTGCAGCCTAATTACCTGTTTGGTCAACCTGCTGGGAGATATCCACTGGTGGCCACCAGAACTACACCCTTTGGTTCTACACACAACAGTGCCACCAGCAGGTGACCCAAGCAATGACACCAGTCCTGACAGAGCCATACATCTGGGCAATAAAGTATATTGAATTGTAAATTGTGTCAATGATTTCTAATAGTATTGTATGTTTAGTGATATATTTACCAAGTGCCCAGAGCTGCTCTTTAACATTATTATGTACTGTTTTGCAGGTACAAGGGAATTCCCCCTCGAGACCAATCAGACAAAACTAGGTAAAACGTAAAGATCTAACATATTTGACTGACATTTGTAGCATCTGCTGAGGACTCCTGCTGGACTCTGGTGAGAGCTGAGGATGGTTAGAGATCAGAAACAGACGATTGTTCTGCAATGTCCTCATCATCCTCCCTTCCCATCATCAACCAGAAACCATCCTCCCTTCCCATCACCAACCAGAAATCATCCTCCCTTCCCATCACCAACCAGAAATCATCCTCCTTTCCCATAATCAACCAGAAACTGTCCTCCCTTCCTATTAACAACCAGAAATCATCCTTCCTTCCCATCACCAACCAGAAATCATCCTTCCTTCCCATCACCAATCAGAAATAATCCTCCTTTCCCATCAGCAACCAAAAGCCAACCTCCCTATCCCAGCACCAAACAGAAATCGTGCTCCCATCCCATCAGCAACCAGAAACCGTCATCCTTTTTTATCACTATCAATAAATGATCCTTGCTTCCCATCAGCAAAAAATAAATTGTCCTTCCTTCCCAGCACCTACCAGAAATTGTCCTCCCTTCCCATTATTAATCAGAAATCATCCTTCCTTCCCATCACCGGCAAGAATTCATCCTCCCTTCCCATCACAAACCAGAAACCATCCTCCCTTCCCATCACCAACCAGAAATCATCCTCCCTTCTCATCACCAACCAGAAATCATCCTCCCTTCTCATCAGCAACCAGAAATCATCCTCCCTTCTCATCACCAACCAGAAATCATCCTCCCTTCTCATTATCAACCAGAAACTGTCCTCCCTTCCTATTAACAACCAGAAATCATCCTTCCTTACCATCACTAATCAGAAATTATCCTCCCTTCCCATCAGCAACCAAAAGCCAACCTCTCTTTCCCAGCACCAACCAGAAATCGTCCTCCCATCCCATCAACAACCAGAAACTGTCCTCCCTTTTTATCAATAAATGATTCTTGCTTCCCATTAGCAACAAATAAATTGTCCTCCCTTCCCATCACCTACCAGAAATTGTCCTCCCTTCCCATTATTAATCAGAAATCATCCTTCCTTCCCATCACCACCAACCAGATATCATCCTCCCTTCCCATCACCAACCAGAAATCATCCTCCCTTCCCATCATTAACCAGAAACCATCCTCCCTTCTGATCATCAACCATAAATCATCCTCCCTTTCCATAATCAACCAGAAATCATCCTCCCTTCCTATCACCATGCAAAAATTATCTTCCCTTCCCACCACCATCCAGAAATTGAATTGTCCTCCTTTCCCATCACCAACCAACAATTATCCTCCCATCCCATCAGCAAAAAAACAATTGTCCTCCCATCCCATCATTAACCAGAAATTGTTCTTCCTTCCATCACCAACCATAAATCACCCTCCCTTCCCACAAGCAGCGCTAGGATATTATTTTATTGAATGGTGAAAGTACAAAGGAAGAAGATACTTGAGGATCTGAAGGTTTGTTACAACAAATGTCCTTTAGGAATGTCCACTTTTCACCAAGCCCACCAATCACTGCTGCACTTTGGGACACTTTTAAATAGTACACATGGTTGTAGGTACACCTTGACAAAAGGTTCCCAGTCCTCCCCTGCTTCAGCTCTGAAATCACCCTCAGAAACATACTTGTTGCTTAGCTTTGGTTGGCCAAGTGTAAAAAAAACATATTTCCTACCACACACAACCTTATTTACACTGACCAACCACCCACCCATTCAGATACCAGGATCATCTACAATCTTTTTGAGCGGGCTCAGGATCTCCCCAAACCATCTCAACCAAACTGACAGATCCCCCGATGGGATGGATTCACTTCTAACCAAAATGGTGATGTTCTTTATCAGGAGCTAGCAAGAGACCAGTTTGGAGATGAGTCCATTCCAATCCGGCAGGCCCCTACACACACTCATACATCTTCCAAAACAGATCTAATGCCTCAAAAGACACAGCATATTCATAGGAGCCTGCCAGACTAATCAGGGCAAAAATGTCATCTGGCTTAAATCCTATAGCTAAATGTTTGACCTCCTGGGGATTTCTTAGATGACATTTTTTCCCCCAAGAAAAGGGACATGGAAGATGACGCAACCCCCAAGCCCACTCTAGACACACCATTGCCCACGCCTACACCCATCTTTCCACCAGTCACCACTTTAGCATAGGACGTACCAGGAACAGTAGAAACAGATGTAATTGCAATTTCCTTCTGCTGTGAACTGGCAGCAACAATTACCTTGGATGAACCTGCAGTGACATCAACTTCACCCTGCAATTCTTCCCTCACCACCACCGGAAACACACACCACCTCCAAATTTGCAGTTTCCTCATGCTCTATTTTACTGCTCCCAGTAATTTCCCTGCCCAAAACCTCACCACCAACACATCCAACACCATAAAAACTTCTTCACCCAATTCCCACACTACAGGCACCAAACCCCCCACCTCCCGCAATTCAGCTTGACTCTCACACCACCTTTTTTCTCCCGTACCTCCCACCAATTCTTGCTATTTGCAGTATTTACATCATCTACACTATGTTCATTAGAATGTCTAGACTTTTGTCTGTTATCCAAATTCTGCTGCTAACACCCTTCCAAATTGTTCAAAATATACTGTCCACGATGATCAGAAAAATACCCGATCAGCAAATACACCATCAGATGAAGTTTGCAAAATGATTTTCCCAGATTGTCCAGATTTGCCAAACTTGAATTTCTTTAAAGTTTTTGCTTTGACCGGTGGTGGAACATATTCCTCCTCTTCTTTATCCTGCTGAGAAGAGTCTGTGGAGAACCTGAATTTTCTTCCCGCTCAAGGGGTTCTCCAGCTCATCACTGAATTCCAGCATCCCCTTGTTACTACCCTCAACTTTCGAGGAATTTAAACCCAGCTATTTGGGAGATGGGGGGAAGACAAAGCAGACACAGCGGGTCCAAAGGTCTCTTTGTCATTGCTGACTGTCTCTATTATTCTTAATTACAGGACAATGTTCTAGATGTCTGGATCGCTGGATCCCCATCCATGATAAATGTTATTTCTTCTCTGAGAACAAGAAGAGACATTCACTTAGTGTTAAAGACTGTGCAGAACGTGACTCCAGACTGGCCAAGGTGAAGAAGGAGACCCTACAGGTCAGTGTCAGGATCACCAGTTGTAGGGGGGTGGAGAGCAGCTGGTGGTCCATTAAATTGGGCTTCTTTATTGGAATCATCTCCCTCTTAGATTAGTATTGATCAGCCTATTCTGTGGTGGGGCCCCAGCTATCAGTGTGACTGTTAGATAATCAGTGTTTCTTGGACAACAGAAACTGGATCCCCATCCATGATAAATGTAATTTCTTCTCTGAGAACAAGAAAATACATTTGCTTAGTGCTAAAGACTGTGCAGAACGTGACTCCAGACTGACCCTGGTGAAGGAGAAGACCCTACGGGTCAGTGTTGGAGACACAGGGTGTGGTGTAGGGTGGATATATGCTGGCTTGTTACATCCAGTAGGTCCTTGGGGGAATTCTTAAAAGGCCGAGAGAGCAACCTTGCAAATGAAGAGTATAAAAGTAGTATTCTTATACAGAAAGAGGAAATATAGGATGTTAGACCATCTGCTTGATTAACAATGTATTTTATTTATACAGTGCCTTGAAAAAGTATTCATACCCCTTGAAGTTTTCCACATGTTGTCATGTTACAACCAAAAAACATAAAAGTATTTTATTGGGATTTTATGTGATAAGCCAACACAAAGTGGCACATTGTGAAGTGGAAGGAAAATGATAAATGGTTTTCAAAATTTTTTACAACTAAATATGTGAAAAGTGTGACGTGCATTTGTATTCAGCCTCATGAGTCAATACGAAAGGGAACCACCTTTCGTTGCATTTACTGCAAATTTTTGCTCATTCTTTGCAAAATAGCTCAAGCTCTGTCAGATTGGATGGAGAGTGTCTGTGAACAGCAGATTCTCAATTGGATTTAGGTCTTGACTTTGACTGGGCCAATCTAACACATGAATACGCTTTGATCTAAACAATTCCATTGTAGCTCTGTCTGTATGTTTAGGGTCGTCGTCCTAATGGAAGGTGAACCTCCACCCCAGTCTCAAGTCTTTTGCAGACTCTAATGCCCCGTACACACGGTCGGACATTGATCGAACATTCCGACAAAAAAATCCATGGATTTTTTCCAACGGATGTTGGCTCAAACTTGTCTTGCATACACACGGTCACACAAAGTTGTCGGGAAATCCGATCGTTCTGAACGCGGTGACGTAAAACACATACGTCGGGACTATAAACGGTGCAGTAGCCAAAAGCTTTCCTTTCTTAATTTATTCTGAGCATGCATGGCACTTTGTGCGTCGGATTTGTGTACACACGACGCACAAATTTGGAATTCACAGAATTTGTTGTCGGAAAATTTTATAGCAAGCTCTCAAACTTTGTGTGTCAGAAATTCCTATGGAAAATGTGTGATGGAGCTTACACATGGTCGGAATTTCTGACAACAAGGTCCTATCACACATTTTCCATCGGAAAATCCTATCGTGTGTACAGGGCATAACAGGTTTTCTTCTAAGATTATCCGATATTTGGCTCCATCCATCTTCCCATCAACTCCGACCAGCTTCCCTGTCCCTGCTGAAGAAAAGCATTCCCATAACATGATGCTTCCACCACCATGTTTCACGGTGGGGATGGTGTGTTCAGGGTGATGTACGATGTTAGTGTTCTGCCACACATAGCATTTTGCTTTTAGGCCAAAAACTTTAATTTTGGTCTCACCTGACCAGAGCTTCTTCTTCCACATGTTTGCTGTGTCCCCCACAGGGCTTCTTACAAACCGCAAATGGGATTTCTTATGACTTTCTTTCACCAATGTCTTTCTTCTTGTCACTCTTCCATAAATGGCAGATTTGTGGAGAACACGACTAATAGTTGTCCTGTGGACAGATTCTCCCACCTGAGCTGTGGATCTCTGCAGCTCCTCCAGAGTTACCATGGACCTCTTGGCTCTTCTCTGATGAATGCTCTCCTTGCCCGGCCGTTCAGTTTAGGTGGACGGCCATGTCTTGGTAGGTTTGCAGTTGTGCCATACTCTTTCCATTTTCCGATGATGGATTGAACAGAGCTCCGTGAGATGTTCAAAGCTTGGGAGATTGTTTTATAACCTTCACAAAACAGCTGTATTTATACTGAGATTAAATTACACACAGGTTGACTCTACTTATCATCTTTCTTCCACTTCACAATTATGTGCCACTTTGTGTTGGTCTATCACATAAACTCCCAATAAAATACATTTACATTTTTAGTATTAACATGACAAAACGTCGACAGTTTCAAGGGGTATGAATACTTTTTTAAAGGCACTGTAACTAAAATGGCTGTCACATTTTCCTCTTCATTGTTATACTTTCAGTGCTTCTTGGATCATAAAAAGAAATGTATTACCAAAAAGGAATATCTAAGGATCTAAGGAAATCCAGTTTGGGGTCTGGACCAGTAGATTGTCCACTCCTCATCTAGATTACTGATAGAATAAAATTAATTTTAGTTTTTTATATATATATATATATGTAAATATTTATATAGTTTATATAGTATTACATTATTCTTTTTTTATAATAATTTAGCTTGGGGCCCATAAAGTCTAAAACCAGAATGAGCTCATCATATCACTGACTAGCATTATCTGTGATGAGTTCATCACTGGATACAACGCAAGGAACATCCAACCCCCTCCTAATAGTGAAAGAAGTGACTGTGTTGTACTTACAAGATGCCACAGAGCCCAAAGAGAATGGCCTATAAGGAAGATGGAGAATGATAATGCCAATTTTCTCAGCCATGGTTGTATTAGGTTATGACTCCCCTGTGATATGAAAATTATTTCAGAATCTAGCACTCTGATTACAGAGATTTAGAACTTATCAATGGCACATAATTGGGAATTACGGGAAAAATAGTCGCCTTAGGAGTCATATATATCATTTATATCTCCAGGTGGAATACTGTTGTCTGGAGCCAGATGGGAATACAGTTAATAATCTGTTGTGTATTGTGTTATCCAGAGACTGGTGACCATCACAGGAAAGGAATTCTGGGTCGGATTAACCCAATTTTTCAGACATGGTGGAGTGTGGGGAGGAAAATGGACAGATGGCGACATGGAGTAAGTATCACAGGAATTTTTTTTCTCTTAAGCACAAAACACCCTCAAATCTTTAGTAGAAGTATCTCTGTATGATATCATCTTTCCTCCCCCTTCCTCTTCCTCCACAAAAGATTTGCACACACTCTGATTGGATGACAAAACACTTTATTTCTCTTTACTGACAGCCTATGAGAAATCATTTAGTGAGTTGACATAAGTGATGTCATTACTTGTTAGCAGCCTATGGCATGACAGATCTTGACAAGTCTATGGAGGAGCTCTTATGGTAGCTCTCATACGACATCTCTCATGTAGAAGACCTTCTATGCCATCTCTCCTATGGGACTCCTCCTTTGGATACTTTCTTATGATATTTCTTCTATGGCAGCTCTCTGACATGGTGACTCTCTCATGGTAGCTTCCTATAGCAGTTCTCTGTTGGCCCCTCGCCTAAGGCAGTTCTCTCTATCAGTGGGGCTGTTATGGGCACTAGTAACTCATCTGTAAGACTCGTGTTACCCCATTCACCTGTAATAGAACTGGACATGTTATATCTGTGCAGTGTCCTCTATGGTTCCTCATCACCAGACACTCAAGTATAGCAGAAAACATGAAGAAACTGTGCTTTGTGAATAAACTCAAACTAAACAATGTAATTAGCCAACGTGAGATATTATCACATAAACAGGTAAGTTAAAAAAAAAGCGTTGTGCTAGATAAATCAGTCCGTAAATCTTCAGTATGGGACCAGTGCGATGCCTTCACAGCAATCTTAAATGTGCAAAACTTCTTGTGTGTCAATATCAAATTCAGTTCCTCCACCTTGTGAATAAACCACCACCAAAGGTTAAGATGTGCTCTTACCAGAGAGTATTGACCATCTATTATGGAGAGGTTACAACAGCAATAATGGGGATATAACAATATGGTTAAAAACTCAGTCAGCATTCACCCTGGCCAGCATCCCTCAACTGAAAGCCGAAGGGGGTGCATGGAGGAATACCGCTTATAGTCAATGATCTCATGAAGCTTGGCTGAAAAAATCCAAGAGATTCAGCCAAGCTTCATGAGATAATTGACTATAAGAGGTATTCCTCCTTGCACCCCCTTTGGCTTGCAGTTGAGGGATGCTGCCCAGGGTGAATGCTGACTGAGTTTTTAACCATATTGTTATATCTCCGTTATTGCTGTTGTAACACTATGGTCAGAGGTAAGAGGAGTATCGTTTCCACATGATGGATGGATGACCCTCCCCCCATCTACCTAACACTGAGGAGTGATCACGGATAGAGCAGATGAGATATATGAGCCTCTTTTGACCCCTCATAATAGGTGGTCAATATTCTCTGGTAAGAGCACATCTTAACCTTTGGTGGTGGTTTATTATTATTATTAAGGAACCAAATTTGATGTTGACACACAAGAAGTTTTGCACATTTAAAGGGGTTGTAAAGTTATTTTTTTTTTTTTTTTTAAATAACAAACATGTTATACTTACCTTCACTGTGCAGCTCGTTCTGCACAGAGTGGCCCCGAACCTGGTCTTCTGGGGTCCCTCGGCGGCTGTTTCAGCTCCTCCCCGCAAGCATTTACCACCTTCATGCGAGCTCCCTCGCATGGTGGTGAGTGCTTGCGGGCGCGCTCCCGTGATACAGCCGGCGGCTATAGCCGCTCGCTGTATCACTCGGCCCCGCCCCCCGGCGCGCCTCGTCATCGGATGTGATTGACAGCAGCGCGAGCCAATGGCTGCGCTGCTTTCAATCCATCCACTGCAGCCAATCAGCGACCAGGCTGAGCTGCAATGAAGCTGCCGAGGACGAGGAGCGAAGATTCGAGGCCTCAGGTAAGTAAAACGGGGGGGCCTGGGGGCGGCGGTACTGTCAAAAGTTTTTTCACCTTAATGCATAGAATGCATTAAGGTGAAAAAATTTTTACCTTTACAACCCCTTTAAGATTGCTGTGAAGGCATCACACTGGTGCCATACAGAAGATATACGGACTGATTTATCTAGCACAACACATTTTTTAAACTCAAGTATAGCAGCCTGTGTGTGCACCAACCCAGCTACATAAGTAGAGGTCCCTGCACATATTTCTTCCATGACCTCCTCTATTTTCCCGATTACTGCTCATCAACAATGACTGGTGGAATTCTCTCATATGATTCTATCTCTTATCTAGAACTGTCACTGAAGGGACTGGAAGCTGTGCCGCTCTTGGATCTCATCTGAAACTGGAAAACTGTTATGCAGAACTGAACTATATCTGCGAGAGAGACTCTGAGTGACTGCACTGATCTGAGGAACACTGTGTGGCCACACTGATCTGAGGAACATTTTGTGACCGCACTGATCTGAGGAACACTGTGTGACCGCACTGATCTGAGGAACATTTTGTGACCGCACTGATCTGAGGAACACTGTGTGACCGCACTGATCTGAGGAACATTTTGTGACCGCACTGATCTGAGGAACACTGTGTGGCCACACTGATCTGAGGAACATTTTGTGACTGCACTGATCCCTGGAACGCAGTGTGACCGCACTGATCTGAGGAACGCTGAGTGGCCGCACTGATCTGAGGAACACTGTGCGACCGCACTGATCTGAGGAACATTTTGTGACCGCACTGATCTGAGGAACACTGTGTGGCCGCACTGATCTGAGGAACATTTTGTGACCGCACTGATCCCTGGAACGCAGTGTGACCACACTGATCTGAGGAACACTGTGTGACCACACTGATCTGAGGAACACTGTGTGACCACACTGATCTGAGGAACGCTGAGTGGCCACACTAATCTGAGGAACGCTGAGTGACTGCACTGATCTGAAGAACACTGTGTGACCGCACTGATCTGAGGAACACTGTGTGACCACACTGATCTCTAGAACGCAGTGTGACCGCACTGATCTCTAGAACGCAGTGTGACCGCACTGATCCGAGGAACACCGTGTGGCCGCACTGATCCAAGGAACACCGTGTGACCGCACTGATCTCTAGAACGCAGTGTGACCGCACTGATCTCTAGAACGCAGTGTGACCGCACTAATCTCTGGAACGCAGTGTGACCGCACTGATTTGAGGAACACTGTGTACCGCACTGATCTGAGGAACGCAGTGTGACCGCACTGATCTGAGGAACACTGTGTGACTGCACTGATCTGAGGAACGCTGTGTGACCACACTGATCTGAGGAACGCTGTGTGACTGCACTGATCTGAGGAACGCTGTGTGACCGCACTGATCTGAGGAACGCAGTGTGACCGCACTGATCTCTGGAACGCTGTGTGACCGCACTGATCTGAGGAACACTGTGTGACCACACTGATCTGAGGAACACTGTGTGACTGCACTGATCTGAGGAACACTGAGTGGCCACACTAATCTGAGGAACGCTGAGTGACTGCACTGATCTGAGGAACACTGTGTGACTGCACTGATCTGAGGAACACTGTGTGACCGCACTGATCTGAGGAACACTGTGTGACCACACTGATCTCTAGAACGCAGTGTGACTGCACTGATCTCTAGAACGCAGTGTGACCGCACTGATCTCTAGAACGCTGTGTGACCGCACTGATCTGAGGAACACTGTGTGACCACACTGATCTCTAGAACGCAGTGTGACTGCACTGATCTCTAGAACGCAGTGTGACCGCACTGATTTCTAGAACGCTGTGTGACCGCACTGATCTGAGGAACACTGTGTGACCACACTGATCTCTAGAACGCAGTGTGACTGCACTGATCTCTAGAACGCAGTGTGACCGCACTGATCTCTAGAACGCAGTGTGACCGCACTGATCTGAGGAACACTGTGGGACTGCACTGATCTGAGGAACACTGTGTGACCACACTGATCTGAGGAACACTGAGTGGCCACACTTATCTGAGGAACGCTGAGTGACTGCACTGATCTGAGGAACACTGTGTGACCACACTGACCTCTAGAACGCAGTGTGACTGCACTGATCTCTAGAACGCAGTGTGACCGCACTGATCTCTAGAACGCTGTGTGACCGCACTGATCTGAGGAACACTCTGTGACCACACTGATCTCTAGAACGCAGTGTGACTGCACTGATCTCTAGAACGCAGTGTGACCGCACTGATCTCTAGAACGCAGTGTGACCGCACTGATCTCTAGAACGCAGTGTGACCACACTGATCTGAGGAACGCTGAGTGGCCACACTAATCTGAGGAACGCTGAGTGACTGCACTGATCTGAGGAACACTGTGTGACCGCACTGATCTGAGGAACACTGTGTGACCACACTGATCTGAGGAATGCAGTGTGACCGCACTGATCTGAGGAACACTGTGTGACCGCACTGATCTGAGGAACGCAGTGTGACCGCACTGATCTGAGGAACGCAGTGTGACCGCACTGATCTGAGGAACACTGTGTGACCGCACTGATCTGAGGAACGCTGTGTGACCGCACTGATCTGAGGAACGCAGTGTGACCGCACTGATCTGAGGAACGCAGTGTGACCGCACTGATCTGAGGAACACTGTGTGACCGCACTGATCTGAGGAACGCTGTGTGACCACACTGATCTAGGGAATGTTTTGCGAAAATGCTGTGTGAATGTTCTGGTCACTGTATAATTATTTTGAAGTGTAACTAAAATACAGATACAGTTATAATTGTATTTTGCAGGGTTTTTTTTATTTATGTATTTGTCGAGTATTAAATTAGTTGATATCAATAGATGAATCTGATTCTTGTAGGATTAAAGGATAAGGGCACTTTTTCACACCATCCTTAGCTGTAAAAAAGTTGATTATATATTGTGGTTTCCGTTTTTGTCCGACTCGCATGGGAAACATTGGACACCTTCATCTGCCATTGTGCTATGCTGAGCTTCCAATGTGTCCCTGCATCTTTAGGAAGGACGGGGCAACCTCCAGTCATACCTGTCCTTGTTTATCTATTGCTATACAGTAAAAACTCCAACATGAAGACCCTCATAGATTAGGACTAATGCCCTGTACATACAATAGGATTTTCTGACAACAAAATCCATGGGATTTTTTCAGACGGATGTTGGCTCACACTTGTCTTGCATACACACGGTCACACATGGTCACAGAAATTCTGAACGTCAAGAATGCG
This sequence comes from Aquarana catesbeiana, assembly GCA_037953035.1. Classification (NCBI taxonomy): domain Eukaryota; kingdom Metazoa; phylum Chordata; class Amphibia; order Anura; family Ranidae; genus Aquarana; species Aquarana catesbeiana. The sequence goes on along the minus strand of JBBHAA010001355.1, from coordinate 521,607 downwards.
GTGACGTACAACACATACGACGAGCCGAGACAAATGAAGTTCAATAGCCGGTGCTGCTCTTCTGCTTGATTCCGAGCATGCGTGGCACTTTGTGCATCGGAATTGTGTACACACGATCGAAATTTCCGACAACGGATTTTGTTGTTGGAAAATTTGAGAACCAGATCTCAAATTTTGTGTGACGGAAATTCCTATTCCTATGGAAAATGTGTGATGGAGCCCACACACGGTTGGAATTTCTGACAACAAGGTCCTATCACACATTTTCCATTGGAAAATCCTATCGTCTGTACAGGGCATTAATGCCCAGTACACACGATCGGACATTGATCGGACATTCCGACAACAAAATTCATGGATTTTTTCCGACGGATGTTGGCTCAAACTTGTTTTGCATACACACGGTTGTCGGAAAAATCTGATCGTTCTGAACGCGGTGATGTAAAACACGTAAGTCGGGACTATAAACAGGGCAGTAGCCAATAGCTTTCATCTCTTAATTTGTTCTGAGCATGCGTGGCACTTTGTGCGTCGGAATTGTCCACACAATTTACGCAAACAGATTTTGTTGTCGGAAAATTTTATAGCAAGCTCTCAAACTTTGTATGTCGGAAATTCCGATGGAAAAGTCTGATGGAGCCCACACACAGTCGGAATTTTCAACAACAAGCTCCGATCGCACATATTCCGTCGGAAAGTCCGACCGTGTGTTCAGGGCAAAGAGGAGCCTTGAGAAAAGTGGAAAGAAGAGAAGACAAGACAAGACAAGACAAGAATAAGTTAGATAGAGAAGAGAAGAGAAGAGAAGAGAAGAGAAGAGAAGAGAAGAGAAGAGAAGAGAAGAGAAGAGAAGCGAAGAGAAGAGAAGAGAAGAGAAGAGAAGAGAAGAGAAGAGAAGAATAAGTTAGATAGAGAAGAGAAGAGAAGAATAAGTTAGATAGAGAAGAGAAGAATAAGTTAGATAGAGAAGAGAAGAATAAGTTAGATAGAGAAGAGAAGAATAATTTAGATAGAGAAGAGAAGAGAAGAATAAGTTAGAAAGAGAAGAGAAGAGAAGAGAAGAGAAGAGAAGAGAAGAGAAGAGAAGAGAAGAATAAGTTAGATAGAGAAGAGAAGAGAAGAATAATTTAGATAGAGAAGAGAAGAGAAGAATAAGTTAGAAAGAGAAGAGAAGAATAATTTAGATAGAGAAGAGAAGAGAAGAATAATTTAGATAGAGAAGAGAAGAGAAGAGAAGAGAAGAGAAGAATAAGATAGATAGAGAAGAGAAGAGAAGAATAAGTTAGATAGAGAAGAGAAGAATAAGTTAGATAGAGAAGAGAAGAATAAGTTAGATAGAGAAGAGAAGAATAAGTTAGATAGAGAAGAGAAGAATAAGTTAAAAAAGAGAAGAGAAGAATAAGTTAGATAGAGAAGAGAAGAATAAGTTAGATAGAGAAGAGAAGAATAATTTAGATAGAGAAGAGAAGAGAAGAATAAGTTAGAAAGAGAAGAGAAGAGAAGAGAAGAGAAGAGAAGAGAAGAGAAGAGAAGAATAAGTTAGATAGAGAAGAGAAGAATAAGTTAGATAGAGAAGAGAAGAATAAGGAAGAGAAGAGAAGAGAAGAGAAGAGAAGAGAAGAGAAGAGAAGAGAAAAATAAGTTAGATAGAGAAGAGAAGAATAAGTTAGATAGAGAAGAGAAGAATAAGTTAGATAGAGAAGAGAAGAATAAGTTAGATAGAGAAGAGAAGAATAAGTTAAAAAAGAGAAGAGAAGAATAAGTTAGATAGAGAAGAGAAGAATAAGTTAGATAGAGAAGAGAAGAATAATTTAGATAGAGAAGAGAAGAGAAGAATAAGTTAGAAAGAGAAGAGAAGAGAAGAGAAGAGAAGAGAAGAGAAGAGAAGAGAAGAGAAGAGAAGAGAAGAGAAGAGAAGAATAAGTTAGATAGAGAAGAGAAGAATAAGTTAGATAGAGAAGAGAAGAATAAGGAAGAGAAGAGAAGAGAAGAGAAGAGAAGAGAAGAGAAGAGAAGAGAAGAGAAGAGAAGAGAAGAATAAGTTAGATAGAGAAGAGAAGAATAAGTTAGAAAGAGAAGAGAAGAGAAGAGAAGAGAAGAGAAGAGAAGAGAAGAATAAGTTAGATAGAGAAGAGAAGAGAAGAATAAGTTAGATAGAGAAGAGAAGAGAAGAGAAGAGAAGAGAAGAGAAGAGAAGAATAAGTTAGATAGAGAAGAGAAGAATAAGTTAGATAGAGAAGAGAAGAATAAGTTAAAAAAAGAGAAGAGAAGAGAAGAGAAGAGAAGAGAAGAGAAGAGAAGAGAAGAGAAGAATAAGTTAGATAGAGAAGAGAAGAGAAGAATAAGTTAGATAGAGAAGAGAAGAATAAGGAAGAGAAGAGAAGAGAAGAGAAGAGAAGAGAAGAGAAGAGAAGAGAAGAATAAGTTAGATAGAGAAGAGAAGAATAAGTTAGATAGAGAAGAGAAGAATAATTTAGATAGAGAAGAGAAGAATAAGTTAGAAAGAGAAGAGAAGAGAAGAGAAGAGAAGAGAAGAGAAGAGAAGAGAAGAATAAGTTAGATAGAGAAGAGAAGAGAAGAATAAGTTAGAAAGAGAAGAGAAGAGAAGAGAAGAGAAGAGAAGAGAAGAGAAGAGAAGAATAAGTTAGATAGAGAAGAGAAGAATAAGTTAGATAGAGAAGAGAAGAATAAGTTAGATAGAGAAGAGAAGAGAAGAATAATTTAGATAGAGAAGAGAAGAGAAGAGAAGAGAAGAGAAGAGAAGAGAAGAGAAGAGAAGAGAAGAGAAGAGAGGAGAAGAGAAGAGAAGAATAAGTTAGATAGAGAAGAGAAGAATAAGTTAGATAGAGAAAAGAAGAATAAGTTAGATAGAGAAGAGAAGAATAAGTTAAAAAAGTGAAGAGAAGAATAAGTTAGATAGAGAAGAGAAGAATAAGTTAAAAAAGAGAAGAGAAGAATAAGTTAGATAGAGAAGAGAAGAATAAGTTAGATAGAGAAGAGAAGAATAAGTTAAAAAAGAGAAGAGAAGAATAAGTTAGAAAAAAGAAGAGAAGAATAAGTCTTCTTTATTTCTTTGACCAGGCTAAATCCGAGGTCAACACCCATCTATCAATCATTCCAACTCCACCATTCTTTAGCCCACCAAATAAAACACACTGCCCTAAAGTGGCGTTAAAATGGCCACAGCAGCCATTTATTATAAATAACATACTGTATAAAATTTTTAAATAACAAAATTATGAATCTTATCAGGTTGCAAGTCCTTGCAGGCACCATAAAACCTTCTGCCTGTGGCACCATCTCAGCTACATCCATGTGTGAAAGGGTGCAGTAAAACCAAAAACAAAACTGTGGGAGCAGCAAAAAACAAATGCGTCAAAATGTGAAATAACAAAAAAGGGGGGAATGATTAATGCGTTACCCTAAAAAACATATATATAAAGCTGCTACAAACCATATGACAAAAATGTAAAGAAAGGATCGAAATCAATTGTAGCGCTAAAAAACACATATGCAAATGAATACTGTGCACATGAAGGAAATGCCCCAATAATGACGTGTTATGGTGAAAAAAGGAAACAGTCCACAGTGGATATAAGTGATCCGTATGGTGGTTGGTTCAACTTTTCAACGGTCAGTACAGGTGTCATCAAGATAAACGGAAAGATGGAATACGCTTACCGGACAAGTTGGATTCTACTGCCAGGAGCATAGAATCAGTAGGGCTTTATGCCACCAAGGGCAGAGGTGTGGAACGGTGGAGGCAAGGGTAGAGCCTCTGCTGGGCCTGGGTATCCCTCTTGCTGGGCCTGGATGTCCCTCTTGGTCCACTGGAACAGGCTCCAGATGGATCCCAAACGAACGAGTGCTATCTCAATTCCTCAGGACATGTGAAGAAAAGAGGGATGCTTCTACATGGTGTAATTCAGGGGTTTTTTATTATTAAAAAACCACAATAAATAGAACATAAAACGTGATCATGGGTACAAAGCAGTGTGTGGGGTAATAAAAACGCCCTACGCGTTTCGATCCAAAAGATCTTCAACAGGGGCATATATGCCCCTGTTGAAGATCTTTTAGATCGAAACGCGTAGGGCGTTTTTATTACCATATATGCCCCTGTTGAAGATCTTTTGGATCGAAACGCGTAGGGCATTTTTATTACCCCACACACTGCTTTGTACCCGTGATCACATTTTATGTTCTATTTATTGTGGTTTTTTAATAATAAAAAACCCCTGAATTACACCATGTGGAAGCATCCCTCTTTTCTTCACATGTCCTGAGGAATTGAGATAGCACTCGTTCGTTTGGGATCCATCCGGAGCCTGTTCCAGTGGACCAAGAGGGACATCCAGGCCCAGCAAGAGGGATACCCAGGCCCAGCAGAGGCTCTACCCTTGCCTCCACCGTTCCACACCTCTGCCCTTGGTGGCATAAAGCCCTACTGATTCTATGCTCCTGGCAGTAGAATCCAACTTGTCCGGTAAGCGTATTCCATCTTTCTGTTTATTTTGATGACACCTGTACTGACCGTTGAAAAATTGAACCAACCACCATACGGATCACTTATATCCACTGTGGACTGTTTCCTTTTTTCACCATAACACGTCATTATTGGGACATTTCCTTCATGTGCACAGTATTCATTTGCATATGTGTTTTTTAGCGCTACAATTGATTTCGATACCATCTCAGCTGACCTCAGACATGTACTGGTCTACAACTACTCGGTCACTATGGGTTGACCAGACCAACTAGAGGACAGGACAGCAAATATGGGTCCCCGCCATTTTCCAAAAGCACCAAATTTAAACCACCTTAAATAACCCTAAACTGCCACCTTCTGCTACAACCCAAATCCAGGCCATTCAAATATGGTGGGAGGTAGGGACACAAAGACATCGGATCTCAGCCCACTTCTTGTGAGCAATCCAGTAAGTTCCTTTACTTTTATTTTTTAACCACTTAAGGACCGGAAGGATATACCCCCTTCCTGACCAGGCCATTTTTTTTGCGATTCGGCACTGCATCGCTTTAACTGACAATTGCGCAGTTGTGCAATTTTGTACCCAAACGAAATTTATGTCCTTTTTTTCCCACAGACATTGAGGCTGCTGGCCACCCACGATCGGCTCCAGCATTGTGCAACACATCGCTCTTAAAGCCGTTCTTACCTGCCACCGGTGGCGGCCCGTGCAACAAACGCCGCCCCCCTATCCCTACTGCCGCCTCCCTATGCACCAATGCGCCAGATGCCGGATGCATGGACTCCTATGGCGGGGGTGGGAGGGGTGTATTTTTTTTTTGAAGCACCTGATTAGAGCCAGAGGCTCTAATAGGCTTCAGATAAGGGTGGGCCCGGGGCGCAGAGAGCACGCCCTGATCCCACCCAATTTTTTGACCATAGCAAATGAATATTCGCTATTTTTACACCGCATTGCCTCCCCATCAATCTGGAGGCAGGTCAGTGAGACCTGTCTCCTGATTGGCCAAAGCGCCAGGCATCCCTATATGCTCATCCCTTTGGTGGAAATGGGACAGAGCGGAGGAAGCTGACTGGAGAGGAGACGCAGGAGAAGAGGACACCTTACCAAGGTAAGGACCGGTCCTCCTGCACAGGGTGTCCCGCGATCCATCCGCAGGGGGCGGGTGTGAGTGGGATGGCACAGTGGCAGCGTTTGATGGGCACAGTGGCTGCAATCGATGTCACAGTGGCAGCATTTGAGGGCACAGTGGCAGTGTTTGATGGGCACAGTGGCTGCGTTTGATGGGCACAGTGGCAGTTTCATTGGCACAGTGGCAGCATTTGATGGCACAATGGCAGCGTTTTGGCACAGTGGCAGCATTTCATGGGCACAGTGGCTGCAATTGATGCCACAGTGGCAGCATTTGAGGGCACAGTGGCTGTGTTTGATGGGCACAGTGGCAGAGTTTGATGGCACAGTGGCAGCGTTTGATGGCACAGTGGCAACCTTTGATGGGCACAGTGGCAGTATATGATGGGCACACTGGCAACATTTGATGGGCACACTGGCAGCATATGATGGGCACACTGGCAGCATATGATGGGCACACTGGCAGCTTTTGATGGCATAGTGGCAGCATTTGATGGCACAGTGGCTGCAATTGATGGGCACAGTGGCAGCATTTGAGGGCACAGTGGCAGTGTTTGATGGGCACAGTGGCTGCGTTTTATGGGCACAGTGGCAGCGTTTGATGGCACAGTGGCAGTGTTTAATGGGCACAGTGGCAGCATTTGATGGCACAGTGGCAGTGTTTGATGGCACCATGGTTGTAATTGATGGGCACAGTGGCAGCATTTGATGGCACAGTGGCAGCGTTTGAGGGCACAGTGGCAATGTTTGATGGGCACAGTGACTGCATTTGATGGGCACAGTGGCAGAATTTGATGGCACAGTGGCAGTGTTTCATGGTCACAGTGGCAGCATTTGATGGCACAATGGTAGCGTTTGGGCACAGTGGCTGCGTTTGATGCGCACAGTGGCAGTGTTTGATGGCACAGTGGCAGCATTTGATGGGAACAGTGGCAGCATTTGATGGCACAGTGGCAGTGTTTGATGGTACCGTGGTTGTAATTGATGGGCACAGTGGCAGCATTTAATGGCACAGTGGCAGTGTTTCATGGCACAGTGGTTGTAATTGATGGGCACAGTGGCAGCATTTGATGGCACAGTGGCTGCATTTTATTGGGCACAGTGGCTGCGTTTGATGGCACAGTGGCTGCGTTTGATGGCACAGTGGCAGCATTTGAGGGCAAAGTGGCAGCAATTGATGATTTTGTTTCAAAAGTTTTTTGCGCCCCCCCCCCCCCAAAAATTTTGAGCTGGTCGGCAAGCGATTAAACAAGTTAACTCGATACTGCCTGGTTCCCCTTCTGTCCAGTCAAGTAGGCCCTGTGCTTGATCCACTTCCCTCATAGCTCTAATAAAATCAGCCCCATCATCTCTATTAGATGTCACACCCTTGTTCTTCCTGTCCCCGTACACAGCTGACCACAGTTTGCAGACACAGAGAAGCTCTCAGGTCTCACTACCTCTTCTCCTTCAGATGCAGAAACCACAGAACATCATATGAGAGCAGAGACACCATGGAGGAGGATGCTGAGTCTGTCCAGAGGAGCGCTCAGAAAGCAGGTAACCTGGGGAGGGATGGAGGTAACACACTGGGTACGGAGGGCCCACAGCTGTAGTATATCATAGGGGACAACGCTGTGCTGAACCCCAGAGTGGCCAATCACAGATCAGCTACTGGGAGGTGTGAGTAGTTGATGGAGGTTTTTGCTGAAGGTCACCTCTTCTCCTTGTACTGCGCTATAAACAGAATTGTACAGATGGGGAAGTTATTAGAACCTTTATGTATACGTAATATTTTCCCATCAAATGATATAATTCTTCTCTGTGAGTGCTGGCTGTGAGGATTTAATTGAATACATTGGTATTAGGTTAACCACTTCAGCTCTGGAAGGTCCCCCCCCCTTTCATGACCAGCCCATTTTTTGCGATACAGCACTGCATTACTTTAACTGACCATTGCACGGTCGTGCGACGCTGTACTCAAAATAAAATTGATGTTCTTTTTTTTCCACTAATAGAGCTTTCTTTTGGTGGTATTTGATCACCTCTGCGGTTTTTATTCTACAAACAAAAAAAGAGCGACAATTTTGAAAACAAAAACAATATTTTTTTATTATTTTCTGGTATAAAACATCCAATAAAAAAAAGGAATAGCTTCTTACTTATCGTCATCTTTCGATGGAACCAGGCAAGGATGCCCTTTATCCCCCCTCCTTTTCATTCTTGGTCTGGAACCCCTAGCTGCAGCCATTTGCATCCAACCTGATATACGGGGAGTTCTGCTGCGCCAAAAAGAATATAAGCTGTCCCTGTTTGCAGATAATGTCCTTGTTGACTCTGACTAGGCCTCATATCTCTCTCCCTAATCTTATAGCTTTGTTGAAGGACTTCAGCTCTATATCTGGATATAAAATCAATACAAGTAAAACAGAAGCTCTACCTCTACACGTCCCGCCTTCAGATCTCATCATTCTCAAACAAAACGACTCTTTTCATTGGTGTCCAGACTCCCTCAAATATCTAGGTGTAAACATAACCTCCTCGTACTCAACTTTATATCAAGCTAACTATCCTTCACTCTTTCGGGACATTGACCGGCTCTTGCGACAATGGAATATTTATCCTATTTCTCTCTTGGGCCGCATCAATGTCCTGAAGATGTCTATAATGCCAAGGCTCCTTTATCTATTTGACACCCTCCCGATTTCTATTCCCATGTCACAACTTAAAGCCATGCAGAGAGCATTTCCTAACTTCATCTGGCACTATAAAGCACATAGGATCGCGAGCTCAGTAATGTTTGCCCCCAAGTCACGGGGCGGATTGGGAGCCCCAGATATTATTAAATATTATTTTGCCACACATCTTAAAACAACTATCACTTGGTCCTCCAGAATGGCACCCAACATATGGGCAGAGATTGAAATGAGCATCACTAGACCGGTACATCCCTGTGCCATGACCTGGGCAGATCTAAACTCTTCCATAAGCCAACTTAGGAACATATGCCTAGGCCCAATGTTATTCTCTCTTGCCCTATGGAATAAATGCTCCCGTCAGTTCTCTCTTGCATCCCCGTGTCCTCCGCTGTTAAATGTGTTGTTCAATCCCGATATCCCTGACAGCCTATCATACAATAGAATGCTTCCATGGACACAGGCAGGCATTTTCCAGCTTCGAAACATTGTACATCCCCTCCCCCATACACTTCTACCCTTTGAAGAAAAGAAATACCAGATCCCTAAACAATTATTTTACTCCTACCTTCAGATTAGACACTACTTTGCCTCTAAATCCTCTACTTTGAGCCTTGATAGACCTACTCTGTTTGAACCCCTATGTGCTCAAGGACCGTATCAAACACATCTCATTACTCTTTCTGAGCTTGCACCCATAGCTGAAGGTGGGGATATTTACTTTGTTATTCTGTTGGGTCACATGAATGATCATACGTTCTTTTATTTGTTCTTGTTCCTATTATACTGATCTATATGTGAATATTGACCATGTGATGTCTGTTTATCTACGATGTATGTGACATATACTGACATATCCCATTCTTATATGCAAAAACAGTCCCAGTGAGTGAATCCCTCTATCCCTCTCCCTCAGTGGCAGAAGATTTGGGAGGCTATTTCCAAATCATCACAATGTGTGGAACAAAAAGAGACGGCTTATAAAATATTATTTTTCTGGTATAAAACTCCTGAATTTTTGCATAGGTACGATCCCAAGACTCCTCGGGTATGTTGGAGATGCCGGGGAGACATTGGCTCGCATTTTCACATTTTTTGGGACTGCCCCCTGGTACGCCCATTTTGGATAGCCATTCAGACCTTTATACGGGACTTGTTTGGTGTCTCTCTTTCACTGGATCCTGTCCACTTTCTGTTAGGTCTGCCGATCCCTGGCCTCTCTAAATATGCCCAAAAATTGGCCACCTTTATTTTACTTGCTGAAAAACGGGCTATACCCTGGCGATGGCTTTCCCCCTCCCAGCCTTCTCTCTCACAGGTCCTACAAAGGAGCAGATCTGTAGAATGGAACGCCTTACTGCAATAGTACATGATACCCTCAATTTTCCAAAATCTGGGATCTGTGGGATCATTCGGACCTTAATCCTAGTATTAGTTCCTTATCCCCCGCTGATGTACCACTCCCCTGAAATGCCTACCCATTGGGTACCCATTTATCTGCCTGATGTTCTTTTATCGTGTTGTTTTTTTTTTTTTATTTATTTCCCTTTATCTGACCCTCCTCATTTACTTTTATCTCCCCTGAACTATATAGCTTAAGTCTAGATTAGATTTTCATTATATTGGTAGCGATGTGACTGCTTTAAAAAAAAAAAAGAAAAATCTTTTTTCACTGAAGGGCCCACCCACCGCCGCTCGTTCTGCCACTGAGGGGCCCACCTGCCCCCGCCCGTTCTGCCACTGAGGGGTCCACCCACCGCTGCTTGTTCTGCCACTGAGGGGCTCATCCGCCACTGCCCGTTCTGCCACTGAGGGGCCCACCTGCCACCACCCGTTCTGCCACTGAGGGGCCCACCTGCCGCCGCTTGTTCTGCCACTGAGGGGCCCACCTGCCACCGCCTATTCTGCCACTGAGGGGCCTACCCTAAACCTCTCATTCTGCCACTGAGGGGCCCACCCGCCACCGCCCGTTATGTCACTGAGGGGCCCACCTGCCGCTGCCCATTCTGCCACTGAGGGGCCTACCCGTCGCCGCCTGTTCTGCCACTGAGGGGTCCACCCACCGCCGCTTGTTCTGCCACTGAGGGGCTCATCCGCCACTGCCTGTTCTGCCACTGACGGGCCCACCCGCCACTGCCCGTTCTGCCACTGAGGGGCCCACCTGCCACCGCCCGTTCTGCCACTGAGGGGCCCACCTGCCGCCGCCTGTTCTGCCACTGAGGGGCCCACCTGCCACCGCCTATTCTGCCACTGAGGGGCCTACCCTAAACCTCTCATTCTGCCACTGAGGGGCCCACCCGCCACCGCCCGTTCTGCCACTGAGGGGCCCACCTGCCGCTGCCTATTCTGCCACTGAGGGGCCTACCCGCCGCCGCCTGTTCTGCCACTGAGGGGTCCACCCACCGCCGCCCATTCTGCCACTGAGGGGCCCGCCAGCCGCCATTCATTCTGCCACTTTAAGGGGTCCACCTGCCCCTCTCACTACTGTAGGAGGGGGGGTGGCCGACCCCAGTCCACCTTTGATGGGAGACTAAGCACTGTCACTGCAGACCGCCCCGCAGCCATGTAGAGAAGAGACACTGAATGAGAAAGTCAGCTGACCAGCTTACGAACAATAGAGAGAAGAGGGGAGATCTCCTCTCTGTGAGGAGACCCCATGACAGCAGAGGCATCCCTGGAGGCACGTGGAGAGATATACTGAGTGAATCGACTGACAAAGTAAGTGAGAAGAAATTGCCAGTGCAACTGATCCTGTCCCCCCCCACTCCTCATTTACTTTTATCTCCCCTGAACTATATAGCTTAAGTCTAGATTTTCGTTATATTGGTGGCGATGTGACTGCTTTAAAAAAAAAAAAAAAAAAAAAAATTTTTTCAGATATGATATAAGTTGTATACAAAACTTCAGTGTTTCTACACATGTTTTTGTTTGTATGGAAAATTTTTTTCAATAAAAATCACAATTTAAAAAAAAAAAGAAAAAAGTAAAAAATCTAATTTCTTTATCAGTTTAGGCCAATATGTATTCTGCTACATATTATTGGTGAAAAAATCTCAATAAGCGTATATTGATTGGTAACAAAAGTTATCACGTCTACGATATATTTATTGATGTTGTTTTTTTTTTTCTAGTAATGGAGGCGATCAGCAACTTATAGACTGTGACATTGCGGCAGACAAATCAGACATTAGCTGACACTTTTGACACTTTTTTGGGGACCAGTAACACCAATATAGTGGTCAGTGCTAAAAAAAATATGCACTGTCACTGTACTAATGACACTGGCCTGGAAGGGGTTAACATCAGGGGCAATCAAAGGGTTAAATATGTGCCTAGGGAGTGCTTGCTAACTGTGTGGGGGGAGTTGCTTTATCTGTAAGAAGACAGAGATCCGTGTTCCTGCTTAGCAGAAACACAAGATCTCCATCTTCTTCTGTCACAGAACGGCGGTCTGCCTTGTTTACATCGGCAGACCGCCATTCTGTCTGCCTCGGGAATGATCGGCGGGTCTGCCGGAACCCGCTGATTGGCTCCTGCTGTGTCTAATCACAGTTTGTTTGCGCCCTAGGCCTTGGAAGAGTGAAATCACGTACAGGTCCATGATTTCACCCCGGAGGGCCACTGCCCCGCAGTATATGTGCGTAAGGTGGTCAGCAAGGGGTTAATTATGCATTTTGGGAGTTCGATTTTCTGTTATTTTTCAATCTGTGTAATTTATTCTATGTTGTAATTTAATATCATGGATGGTTTATTAGAGTGTAGTTTTACTTTAGTTTTATTTGGTAGTAATTGCTGTTATTGGTGATTAGATTGTGTCTTGTTCCATTCATTATTGTGATCTTGTGTTGTCTTTGTTAAATGTAACGGTATCTTAATAATTTTCCTTTGGGATTAATAAAGTATTCTTAATCTGAATTACAGGGGAACTAAAGGGAGGATACTCACTTACCCAAGGCTCCCTTTGCCGGCGCTGGCACTTTCCTCTGTATGCCGAGTTTTATCCATCTTCATTGGCCAGTGCGGAATGACGTCACACTTGCAATCGGACCCTGGCATTCTGCCAATGTGGGGGGGCTAGGAGTGCAGGATTGGTGGCCAGTCTGTGCTGTAAAAGCCGAGCACTTTTCTCCTGTCCGTATGTCCGTGACAGGAGAAGAGTGCTATGGCTGTGCTGTAGTGTAGGCTCGGAACTGCTGCTACTACTCAGCGGACAGGGGGCAGGTCTGGTGGTGTATCCTACAGCGTGCCCCCTTATTACTTTCAGAGTGCCCCTTAGTGCCTTCAGAGTGCCCCTTTACATCCCCTGCCAGAGTGCCCCCATAATACCTACAAAGTGCCCCCTTAAATTCTCTAGGCTGCCCCTTTACATCCTCCTCCAGAGTGCCCCCTTAGTACTACTTAGTACTACATTGAATCCAAAGTCAAATTAGTTCAGGGTCCCCAGGCATACACCTCACAAAGAGTAGTTTTCCCTTAAAATCCAGGGACCATAGTCAAAAGGCAAGAGGCTGGCATTCAGTCCTCTCCAAAAGCCTCTCTCCCAGCTAGGTCTGTGACACCCTTTATTAAAATAATAAAATACTCAACAAAAAGTCCCTTGTTGTAATGCTCACAGCCCAGCAACTCTCTGGAATTAAAATCCCAACAGACTTGGTGCACACAAATCTACTCTCTGTGCTGTAATCAGCTATATAAGGGAAGGGGTGGGTATAGTCATGACATCATTGGCCAAATATGGACATGGCCTTGTGTCACCACTATCCCTGTCCCTTTTATTACATGGCCGGGGATTCCCAGCCATGTAAGTCAATGGTGTCAGTGACATCAGCAGTTGCTAGGGACACAGCAAGTACCAGCACTTGCCGCTTCCTTAGCAACCATTGACAGTGTGAAGCTATCATATATGAATGCAGTAGAAATACCTTTACATGATGTTTGGCTCCCGCAGTATAGAAGGTGGAATGCCAGAAGTTCAAGTATTGTTCTGAATGCCCAAACAGCCAAAATTCAGTCTGATGGTACGTATACCTACTCACAACTCAAATCTTGCACCCAGCCCAAACTCCTTCATCCAAACCATAACCTTTACTCAAACTAAAGTCCTCAAACCCCCTTAACCAGTATACATTAGTCATCCAGTCTTAAATCACCACCCAACCCAAATCTTGTATTCAAGACTCCCTTATCTACAGGGGGGTGCAGTGAGGTGAGTGACTGGCGAGGCACCGGCTAGTGTCAGAGCCAGAAACACAGGTTAGATACGCCGCAAACGTTAGAGCGAGAGCAATAATTCTAGCACTAGACCTCCTCTGTAACTCTAAACATGTAACCTGTAATCATTTTTAAAGCGTTGCCTGTGGAGATTTTTAAGTACCAAAGTTTGGTGCCATTCCACCAGTGTGCGCAATTTTAAAGCGTGACATGTTAGGTATCTATTTACTCGGTGTATCATCTTTCACATTATACAAAAAAATTTGGGGCTAACTTTAGTGTTTTTTTTTTTTTTTTTTTTTATTCTCACGAAACAGTTTTTTTCCAAAAAAAAAGTATGAAAAATTGCTGCGCAAATACCTTGTTACTTAAAAAGTTGCAACGACTGCCATGTTATGTTTGGGTGTTCTGAGTAATTTTCTAGCAAAATTTTCTATCAAAAAAATGATGACTTTTACATGTAGGAGAGAAGTGTCAGAATTGGTCTGGGTGGGAAGGGGTTAATTACCATCAGTAATATACAAATAATTATTATATATTGTTTTTAAGGTAATTTACTATATTTTCAAAATCTGTACTCAAGCAGGTGACTTAACGGACAAAATACTGAAGTTTAAAGTTATAACTTCCAACCAGTAATTTCCCAGTAAATAGATAAATAATAAATTATTATCTTATAACATATACTGTCATGCCTTTGGAAGTGTTTCTTATGCTCTTTTGTTTAATTGTTGAATATGCTAATGGTATGTAAAGTAAATTGTAATATTGCCATCTAGTGGCTCTTTTACATACTTAGTATCTGTAAATAATTTACTGAAGGTAGATAGAGATTGTTGCTTAAAAGCCACAGTAGCTTCCCATAATTCCTGTGGACTATACCACAAGGTCTGAGAGACAGCCCCCAGTAGATATCTTCCATCTTCTCCAGAGGACTCCACACCTATTCTGCTGCAATTCTAATGTCAGCCTAACAGAAACATCGCCGGTATATTTATAACCCCTTTCCCTAATTAGAATAGTGTGTTAGGAATGTATATGTGTATGTTGTGTATACTGATTGTATGTTATTTCCTTTATTTTAGTTTTACTCTAACTTCCCTGCAATAAAAGTTGAAAAAACAACCTTGTGCCTGCCTCAATGAGTTGTTAAAGAGGGAGTCCACCCAAAAAAAAAATATTAAAAGCCAGCAGCTACAAATTCTGCAGCTGCTGACTTTTAATACATGGTCACTTACCTGTCCCAGGGTCCAGCGATGTCGGCAGCCGACGCCGATAAATCGCTTGACTCTCGGCAGCTGCCGCCACCATCCTAGGTGAGGGGATCAGGAAGTGAAGCGTTGCAGCTTTACTTCCCGGTTCCCTACTGCGCACGCGTCGTAACTGGTCCCCGCTATCTCCTGGGACCTGTGTGTTTCCCAGGAGACAGTGTGGAGGGACAGGAAGAGGCATAGACTCCCGTGGGAGTCTATGCCAGAAGTGGGTGCAAATACCTGTCTTAGACAGGTATCTGCACCCCCTTGAAAGGTGCCAAATGTGACACTGGAGGGGGGGAGGGTTCCGAAAAGCGGAAGTTCTATTTTTGTGTGGAACTCCGCTTTAAGGGAGTTGAGTTAACTGTCTGTCTAATTATACCTCAGCCATGTATAGTGAGGGCAGAACATATACAGCATAATGATATATGATTTAGCTTGTACCTTTTTAGCAGGCAGCAGATTCTCATTCTCCCTCTTAACAGTGAGAGAAAAACATGGGATTGTGGGTAAACCTTATACACATAAACACATGTTTTTTCCTTCTAGTTAAGAGGGCTGGGCTGGAAGGGAGAATTTGTCTTTTAGACACTCCCCCTTCTATGACACTGCAGTGAGAGGCGTGCCTCCACTGCAGCATTTTTATTGGATTATTACAGCTTGGACCAATGGTGCATTATCATTGGTCCAAGGCTCCAAGCTGTCCATTGAGCTCAGTGCTTCTGACAAGAAGTGAGGAGAGGCTCCGTGAGCTCATCCTCTCAGTCTGCTGCAAACAGAGTGTATTTAAACTGGCCGCTCTGTATGCAGCTTCTGACAGGCTGCACAAGAAGCCCTGTGTCTGCAGAACTATAGGTAGGTGACAGGAGCCCTGGTGGTGGGGTAGGACTTCAGTTACCTACCCCCCAAATTTGGGGTCTCTGTGACCCCAGTTCACCAAGCTGCGACCCTCAAAGCTCAATCTTTTTTTTGTTTTTGTTTTTTTATGTTCATGGCTAGGGATGAGCCGAACACCCCCCTGTTCGGTTCGCACCAGAACATGCAAACAGGAAAAAAGTTTGTTCGAACATGCAAACACCGTTAAAGTCTATGGGACACGAACATGAATAATCAAAAGTGCTAATTTTAAAGGCTTATATGCAAGTTATTGTCATAAAAAGTGTTTGGGGACCTGAGTCCTGCCCCAGGGGACATGGATCAATGCAAAAAAAAGTTTTAAAAATGGCTGTTTTTTCAGGAGCAGTGATTTTAATAATGCTTAAACAATAAAAGTGTAATATCCCTTTACATTTCGTAGCTGGGGGGTGTCTATAGTATGCCTGTAAAGGGGCGCATGTTTCCTGTGTTTAGAACAGTCTGACAGCAAAATGACATTTGGAAGGAAAAATTCCATTTAAAACTACCCGCGGCTATTGCATTGCCGACAATACACATAGAAGTTAATTGATAAAAACGGCATGGGAATTCCCCACAGGGAAACCCCGAGCCAAAATTTTTTTTAAAAAATGACGTGGGAGTCCCCCTTAATTCCATACCAGACGAGAGTACGGCCCCCCCTCCTGAACCGTACCAGGCCACATGCCCTCAACATTGGGAGGGTGCTTTGGGGTAGCCCCCCAAAACACCTTGTCCCCATGTAGATTGGGACAAGGGCCTCATCCCCACAACCCTGGCCGGTGGTTGTGGGGGTCTGCGGGCGGGGGGCTTATCGGAATCTGGAAGCCCCCTTTAACAAGGGGACCCCCAGATCCCGGCCCCCCTGTGTGAAATGGTAAGGGGGTACTTACCCCTACCATTTCACTAACAAACTGTCAAAAATGTTAAAAATGACAAGAGACAGTTTTTGACAATTCCTTTATTCTTCTTCTTTCTTCTATCTTCCTTCATCTTCTTCTTCTTCTGGTTCTTCTGGCTCTTCTGGTTCTTCCTCCGGCGTTCTCATCCAGCATCTCCTCCGCGGCATCTTCTATCTTGTTCTCCTCGGGCCGCTCCGCACCCATGGCATGGGGGGAGGGTCCCACTCTTCTCTTCATCTTCTTCTTCATCCTCTTCTCTTCTTCCTTCTTCTCTTCTTCATTTTCTTCTCCGGGCCGCTCCGCATCCATGCTGGCATGGAGGGAGGCTCCCGCTGTGTGACGGAGTCTCCTCGTCTGACGGTTCTTAAATAACGGGGGCGGGGCCACCCGGTGACCCCGCCCCCTTCTGACGCACGGTGACTTGACGCGACTTCCCTGTGACGTCACGGGAAATGCCACAGGGAAGTCCCGTCATGTCCCGTGCATCAGAGGGGGCGGGGTCACTGGGTGGCCCCGCCCCCCGCTATTTAAGAACCGTCAGCCGAGGAGACGCCATCACACAGCGGGAGCCTTCCTCCATGCCAGCATGGATGCGGAGCGGCCCGGAGAAGAAAATGAAGAAGAGAAGAAGAGAAGAAGGAAGAAGAGAAGAGGATGAAGAAGAGGATGAAGAAGAAGATGAAGAGAAGAGCGGGAGCCTCCCCCCATGCCATGGGTGCGGAGCGGCCCGAGGAGAAGAAGGTAGAAGACGCCAAGGAGGAGATGCTGGACGAGAACGCCGGAAGAAGAGCCAGAAGAACCAGAAGAAGATGAAGGAAGATAGAAGAAAGAAGAAGCATTTATTTAAAGGAATTGTCAAAAACTGTCTCTTGTCATTTTTTAAATTTTTGACAGTTTTTTAGTGAAATGGTAGGGGTAAGTACCCCCTTACCATTTCACACAGGGGGGGCGGGATCTGGGGGTTCCCTTGTTAAAGGGGGCTTCCAGATTCCCATAAGCCCCCCGCCCGCAGACCCCCACAACCACCGGCCAGGGTTGCGGGGATGAAGCTACCCCAAAGCACCCTCCCAATGTTGAGGGCATGTGGCCTGGCACGGTTCAGGAGGGGGGGGGGCCGCACTCTCGTCCCCCCCTCTTTTCCTGCGGCCTGCCAGGTTGCGTGCTCGGATAAGGGTCTGGTATGGATTTTTGGGGGGACCCCACGCCGTTTTTTTTTTTTTTTTGGCGCGGGGTTCCCCTTAAAATCAATACCAGACCTGAAGGGCCTGGTATGGAATTTTGGTTCGGGGTTCCCCTGTGTTGAATTCCCATGCCGTTTTTATCAATGAACTTCTATGTGTATTGTCGGCAATGCAATAGCCGCGGGTAGTTTTAAATGAAATTTTTTCTTCGAAATGTCATTTTGCTTTCAGTCTGTTCTAAACACGGGAAACATGCGCCCCTTTACAGGCATATTATAGACACCCCCCAGGTACGAAATTTAAAGGGATATTACACTTTTATTGTTTGACTTTAAGCATTATTAAAATCACTGCTCCTGAAAAAACGGCCGTTTTTAAAACTTTTTTTTGCATTGATCCATGTCCCCTGGGGCAGGACCCAGGTCCCCAAACACTTTTTATGACAATAACTTGCATATTAGCCTTTAAAATTAGCACTTTTGATTTCTCCCATAGACTTTTAAAGGGTGTTCTGCGGCATTCGAATTTGCCGCGAACACCCCAAATTGTTCTCTGTTCGGCGAACTTGCGAACAGCCAATGTTCGAGTCGAACATAAGTTCAACTCGAACTCGAAGCTCATCCCTATTCATGGCTCTTCCTCCCCTGACTGCACGTCCCTGCTTATCTAAGCCAAACCTCTTCTCCAAGACACCCTTACCCAAATATTATCCAAGTACTCTTAACTAACCCAGCCTCTTTCAGTCTAAACCTTTTTCTCATTTTCAAACACCGATATTTAGCATCAGACTCAAAGAAAGTCACAATTATTCAATCCAGATGGCGTTACACAACCAAATCTCCCCAACCAACTTAGCCGCCTCATCCAAACCACTGTGTAAGCAGGTGCTTCTAAAAAGGGGTTTCGGTGTAAAATTTTATTTTTCGTTATTTCTCTGGGTTCTGGCTATTTTGCTGTCCGCCTGCCTGTGCATTTTAACCACCTCAGTATTATTATTATTATTATTATTATTCAGGATTTATATAGCGCCAACAGTTTACGCAGCGCTTTACAATATAAAAGGGAGACAATACAGTTATAATATAATACAATACAATACAATAGGATTAAGAGGGCCCTGCTCAGAAGAGCTTACAATCTAATAGGGTGGGGCAGGTGGTACAAAAGGTTGTAACTGTGGGGAATGAGCTGGTGGAAGTGGTAGGAGATTAGTTGGAGACGTGATAGGCTTTCCTGAAGAGATGAGTTTTCAGGGATTGCCTGAAGGTAGCAAGAGTAGGGGATAGCCGGATAGATGGAGGTAGCGAGTTCCAGAGGATGGGAGAGGCTCTGGAGAAATCCTGGAGACGAGCATGGGAGGAGGAGATGAGAGAGCTTGAAAGCAGGAGGTCTTGAGAAGAGCGGAGAGGACGATTTGGGTGATATTTGGAGACAAGATTAGTGATGTAGCTTGGGGCAGAGTTGTGAATGGCTTTGTATGTTGTGGTTAGAATTTTGAATTTAATTCGCTGGGTGATTGGGAGCCAGTGTAGGGATTGAAGTAGAGGGTTGGCAGACACTGAGCGGTTGGTAAGGTGGATAAGTCTGGCAGCAGCATTCATGATAGACTGAAGAGGGGATAGCCTATGGAGCGGTAGGCCAATGAGAAGGGAGTTGCAATAGTCAAGGCGAGAGATAACAAGGGAGTGAATGAGGAGCTTGGTGGTTTCATTTGTTAAAAAAGGGCGAATTTTAGAGATGTTACGGAGGTGAATTCTACAAACTTTTGACAATGATTGGATTTGAGGCTGAAATGACAAGTCAGAGTCTAGGATTACACCTAGTACCCTGGCGTGAGGGGAGGGACTGATGGTTGCATTGTTGATTTTGATGGAAAAGTCATGGAGGGGGGCACGGGCGGGGGGGAATATTAATAGCTCAGTTTTAGAGAGATTTAGTTTAAGGAAGTGGTGCAACATCCATGCTGATATGTCAGTTAGTAAGTTAGTAATGCGAGAGGAGACTGAAGGAGTGAGGTGAGGAGTAGACAGATAGATTTGGGTGTCATCAGCGTATAAGTGGTATTGGAAGCCGTGGGCAGTTATTAGGTGACCAAGGGAGGTGGTGTAGATAGAGAAGAGAAGGGGTCCAAGAACCAAGCCTTGGGGGACCCCCACAGAAAGGGGCAATGGAGAGGAGGAGACAGAGTTGTAGGTGACACTGAAGGAGCGCTGTGATAAATAGCCAGAGAACCAGGATAGAGAAGAATCTCGGAGGCCAAGGGAATGTAGTTTATTGAGAAGGAGCGGGTGGTCAACAGTATCAAAGGCCGCAGAGAGGTCAAGTAGTAGGAGTATGGAGTACTGGCTGTTGGTTTTAGCAGTTAGTAAATCGTTAGTGAGTTTTAGTAAGGTAGTTTCCGTGGAGTGCTGCGAGCGAAAGCCAGACTGTAAGGGGTCAAGAAGGTTATTTTCATTGAGGTAGGAGCTAAGACGGTTGTAGACTAAGCGTTCTAGAAGTTTAGAGGTGAATGGGAGTAATGAGATGGGTCTTAAGTTGTTCAGGTCGGTAGGGTCCAGTGAGGGCTTTTTAAGAATGGGAGTGATCTGTGCATGTTTTAGAGGGGAGGGGAAAATGCCACTAGAAAGGGAGAGATTGAAGATGTGGGTGAGGGAGCATAGGATAGAAGAAGAGGGTGACCGTAGTAGTTGTGAGGGAACAGGATCCAAGGGACAATTGGTTAGGTGGGCATTCGAGAAAATTTTTGTAACCTCTTCCGTAGTAGCCAATTCAAAAGAGGAGAGGGTTGAATGTGCTGCTGGGCAAGGTATGATGGGTGGGGAAGATGTACGCACAGTGGAGATGTCCTCACGAATTGCATTGATCTTGTCTTTGAAGTGATTGGCAATCTCTTGGGCAGTGAGTGAGTTAGTGGGTAGAGGGGGTGGTGGACGAAGCAGAGAGTTAAAGGTTGAGAAGAGCCGACGGGGACTGGATGACAAGGAATTAATAAGAGAGACAAAGTAGGCTTGTTTGGCAGCATGGAGGCATGAATTGTATTTTAGAAGGGCAGATTTATATAGGGTGAAGTCTTGCAGGCATTTGGTTTTACGCCACAGTCGTTCAAGAGCACGGCAATGTCTCTTGAGATTTCTAGTGTTGTCAGTTTGCCAGGGTTGTAACGGTCGGGGCCTAATTCTGCGTGTGGTTAGGGGAGCAAGTGCATCTAGTGATGATGAGAGTGAACTGTTGTAGACAGAAGTGGCCAGGTCAGGACAGGACAGGGGAGAGATTATGTCATATAGGTTGTCAGTAGCAGAATAGAGAAGAGAAGGGTTAAAGTGGCGAAGGTTTCTACAAGTAATTGTTTGCTGCTTGGAGGGATGGGTGGTTGGAGGCAAGGATACAGTGAAAGTAATGAGGTTGTGATCAGATAGAGGAAAGGGGGTGTTGGTGAGGTTGCCAGGGTTGCAGAGATGGGAGAATACAAGGTCAAGGGTATTACCATTGGAGTGAGTGGAAGTATGTGTCCATTGGGTTAGGTCAAAAGATGAGGTTAAGTTGAGAAGTTTAGCTGTAGTTGGGCTGTTGACATTGACAGGAATGTTAAAGTCACCAAGAATAATGGTGGGTATTTCAGAGGAGAGAAAGTAGGGTAGCCAGGCAGCAAAGTCATCAATGAAGCGCGATACCGGTCCTGGAGGCCTATAAATTGCTGCAATCCTCAGAGAAATGGGAGAAAACAGACGAATACAGTGCATCTCGAAAGAAGAGAGGGATAGAGAGGGAGGGACAGTAAGGACTTGGAAGGTGCTTTGTGGGGACAGAAGGAAGCCAACTCCACCTCCTTTCTGTCTGTTGGGTCTGGAGGAGTGAGTCCAATGGAGACCACCATGGGAGAGGGCAGCAGGAGAAGCTGAGTCAAAATTTTGCAGCCAGGTTTCTGTTATGGCCAGTATGTTCAAGCCATGAGAGATGAAGAGGTCACGTACAGATGTTAGCTTGTTACAGATGGAGCGGGCGTTCCACAGGGCACATGAGATTGGTGGGGTGCTTTGAGGAAGCAGGGGGATAGAAATTAAACTGAGTGGATTGCGGTGGTTGCCAGAGGGGGAGGGGTATTGGATATGTGGTTTGCATTTGGAAAATGGCGGACCAGGATTAGGAGAAATATCACCTGAGACTAGGAGAAGGAGGAGGGTGAGGAAGGCAAGGTGGGAGTGGGATGTGCATGAGCGCACGTGTCTAGTGGCCCTGGAGTTTATGTCAGCATGTGGGTGCAGCAAATGCAGGAGATGATGGGTGCCATAGTAGGGAGAGGGTAGGCGTGAGGGTGATATGTGCATGCTGCAGGGAAGAGAGGAGGGGTAGAGTAAAGATAATTTGAGGATAGAAGACACCAATGTGAGAAGGAAGAGAATAAGGAGCATGTTAGTGGATAGAGAGTGGGAAACTAACCTAATATAAAATAAATGTCAAAGTTGGTTTGCTTGTCGTCTTGCAGAGTGGAGCAGAGTTCCTGTTGTTCATGCAGCTTTAGTTATCCTGCTTTCGTTAAACTGCGTCGGTGAAACTGCGCATCACTCGTGACAGAGCCACTCAGGAAAGAGCCATGATGTCTGCGCCATGCCCCTGTCTGCGCCACCCCATAAGCTGCCATAAATTTATAGACAGCCTAAGCTGGGATGCATTTCTCAGTTGGTCATTATTGGGTTCTTCCACGAAGCCAGTTCGAAACTGGGGAGTTCCCACATGTTCCAGTATGCTTCTACTAACGGATAGATTTTCTTGGTAAAGTTTATTTCTGTATTTATCCCTTTTTATTTTCATAGCAAATTGCCAATTGGTGTGTCTTTCTGCATTTTTTGTATCTTTTTTGGTAAATCTTTTTTCTTTGTATATCTTATATGCACTGCCCACTTTCGGGATATTAAATGATAAAATTAATAAGTGACTTCTGTGTACTAAGCTAGGACTCATATCTCTGGAGAGGTTGTTGTATTTTAGTGCCTAAGTACTCGGTTTAAGTTACGTACCAATCGGTATGCAATTGCACTGTGTGTTGGCAGATTGCATGCAGATTGTAAGCTAACAGATCTTCCAGACAGAGATCTGTGTGTGTGGTGGCTCAGCAGACCACTCTGCGGACAAACTGTTGGGTGGTGGCAGGCTATCGTTTATTGTGTGTCTGGTGTGTGGGTGTGGGGACAGTGGGAAGAGTGATTAACACCGGGGTTCAAGCTTGCAGGATAGCTGGAGGAACCCTAGAAGTGTATAGTAATTGCTAGACTGCTCCCCAACACTTAGAGTGCACCAGATTGTATGTAAGATTTGTATCTGCCTGTGTGTGGTCAGCTAGCTGGATTGGAGTGGAGTCTCCCTCTAGTGGTGGCCAAAGGTAGTGCAGGCTGTGAAAATACTACAGCCAGTCTTACATTCACAGTATAAGTTCCCCCTTATTCCCTTAGTTCCTCATATACCCCAGTCACGGAACGCACGTCGCGGTTAGTTAGTTGCCGTTGGGGTGCGAATTCGTGACAGATTGGTACCGGACACTTTCACCCCCTTCCTGCCCAGGCCAATTTTCAGTCACAGTTTGAACGCCAATTACTCAGTCATGCAGCACTGTACACAAATTAAAATTTTATATTTTTTTTTAGAAGATAGAGTTTTCATTTGGAAGTATTTAATAACCAATATTTTTTTGTTTTTTTGTTTTTGTTAAATAAATGAAAAAGACTAAACATTTTGAAAAGAAAATGTGTTTTTCTTTGTTTCTGTTATAAAATGTTGCAAATAAATACATTTAGGCCAAAATGTATTCTTCTCCATTTCTTTGGTGAAAATAACCCAAATCATTGTATATTATTTAGGAAAGTTGTAGGAAAGTTATAGAGTCCCCAAACTATGGGATAAATATGAAAAATTGATCAATCCTGATGTACTGATTTTTTTGTTGTTTACATACTGTGACCATAGCAATACAATGTTACCATAGTAACACTGTTCTACTCTAAGGAAGTGATCAGGATTTTTTTTGCACACTATGATTGCTTATAGTGATAATCAATGCTATAAGTAACCATTTTTTGTAAATGAAATCCAATCATTCAGTGTGTACTATTATGATTAGTTGTGATTGGCCACAGCTAATCACATGGCACAGATGTAATTGGCCCTGTCTGTACCATGTGATCACTGTGACCAAATGACTGAGATCAACACAATAGCACACAATAAATGGCATGAATGGAAGCCATCTATTGTGTACAATTGTCATGTGATCTGCTGTGATTGGTCACAGCGATCACATGGTACCGGCAGCAGCAAACGGATCTGTCATCCGCTGTCATCTGTGACAGATCGAGCGGCAGCATGGCCCATGGGGCGCATGTGAGGTACAATTCAGGGAGGGAATCATATGACGTCCACGCAGGATAAGAAAGCTCCCGCTGGGGCCATTATAATATGATGGCAGGGCGAGAGCTCTCATATTATCGTTAAGCAGTTAATGTAGGGTTATTGTGCTGTTATTTGTGGCAGACCTTGCTGAGGTAGTGGACACTGAGAAGCAAGGGTTTACACTGCTGATTAGGTTTTCCTTTGCTTTCAGGGGAATACCTCCCCCTGTTGGTCACACCATATAAATAGGGGCTCACTGAGTCCTGGGGCCAGGGGGGGGGGGTTCGGTTGGTGGTCCCTGCCACTCAGCACCCCTTGCAGAAGCTCAGTTGGAGTTCCTGAGGGGCCAGGACTTACATAGACGTATGCTGCCAGTTACGGATTTACTAACAGTTATAGTATATTGCTACCAAACTATGGATTTACTGCATACAATGGACTCTTGCCTTACAAAAGGCTTCTAATGGACTTTACTACCTAAATAAGGCATAACTACCTCATGTGGCACTGCAACAGGGGCACCTTGAGAACTTAGAAAATAGCTATGAGTAAGCACTTAGTGTAAGTGCGAAACGCGTCAACTATTCTTGTACCACCCCACAGTCCTGTTTTGTGTACCCCATGATCCTGTATTTTGAATAAAAAAACAGATTTATCCATTCCAGTGTGCGGCTGTCTAGGTCTTCTTGTTCTCTTCTACTTGCATCAGCATTTATCCAGCACCTGGGGCTCTTCTCTTCCTGGAGGTAATGAGACACAAGCACTCTGGTTTTAAGCCCCTCTTTGAGCGGAGGATCCCACATTACCTTGAGAACTTTGTCAGGAATGTGTGCGGAGATATCATGGAGAACTGTCCCTTTGTTACCTCCAACTACTTTAGTGAAAGAACTGTATTGTTCAATTGTCTGGTCTTAAAGGGGTTGTAAAGGTTCCTTTAAAAAACAAAAAACAAACATACCTCCTCTGTGCACAAGGGTTTTGCACAGAGTGGCCCCGATCCTCCACTTCTGGGGTCCCCAGCAGCGCTCCTGGCTTCTCCCCACATCGAGTGCCCCCCACAGAGAGCCGCATTCCATGGAGGGGCACTCGTGCGGGCGCGCTCCTGATTCCTGATGCGGCGTCCATTGACACAGACAGCAGGACTCGACCTCGCCCCCCCAACTCCTGTGTCACTGGATTTTATTGACAGCAGCGAGAGCTGCTAATCAATCTATTCAATGAGGACCTGAGGCAGCATCTGGAGCTGCAGTGCTTGTCCCTGTTGCTGGAACGATCGGGTTAAGGTAAGAAAAAGGGGGGCTCTGGGGGGGGCTGCTGAACTACAGAAGGGTTTTCACCTTAAATGCAGCCATGTCAGTGCAGACTTCCCCAGTGCAGCCTTGTCAGTGCAGCCTTGTCAGTGCAGCCTTCCCCAGTGCAGCCATGTCAGTGCAGCCATGTCAGTGCAGCCATGTCAGTGCAGCCTTCCCCAGTGCAGCCTTCCCCAGTGCAGCCTTGTCAGTGCAGCCTTCCCCAGTGCAGCCATGTCAGTGCAGCCTTGTCAGTGCAGCCTTCCCCAGTGCAGCCTTCCCCAGTGCAGCCATGTCAGTGCAGCCTTCCCCAGTGCAGCCTTGTCAGTGCAGCCTTCCCCAGTGCAGCCTTGTCAGTGCAGCCTTCCCCAGTGCAGCCTTGTCAGTGCAGCCTTCCCCAGTGCAGCCTTGTCAGTGCAGCCATATCAGTGCAGCCATGTCAGTGCAGCCTTGTCAGTGCAGCCTTCCCCAGTGCAGCCTTCCCCAGTGCAGCCATGTCAGTGCAGCCTTGTCAGTGCAGCCTTCCCCAGTGCAGCCTTCCCCAGTGCAGCCTTGTCAGTGCAGCCTTCCCCAGTACAGCCTTGTCAGTGCAGCCATGTCAGTGCAGCCTTCCCCAGTGCAGCCATGTCAGTGCAGCCATGTCAGTGCAGCCATGTCAGTGCAGCCATGTCAGTGCAGCCTTGTCAGTGCAGCCTTCCCCAGTGCAGCCTTCCCCAGTGCAGCCATGTCAGTGCAGCCATGTCAGTGCAGCCTTGTCAGTGCAGCCTTCCCCAGTGCAGCCTTGTCAGTGCAGCCTTTCCCAGTGCAGCCTTTCCCAGTGCAGCCTTGTCAGTGCAGCCTTCCCCAGTGCAGCCTTGCATCCTGTGATCCCTGCCATCCTGTCTTTCAAAATCGCCGACCGCGATTTGAAAATGGCGCCGCCGGCTCCGAAATACACAGTGCCGGTCCTCGGCTCTTCCCGGCGGCTCTCGTTTACTTTTGGCTCCACTCGTAGTCCCGAGCGGAGCTATCCGAACCTAGCCGAGTACACTCGGCTAGGTTCGGGCAGCGCTCGAGTGAAGACGAAAGTGACCGAGAAGAGCCGAGGACCGGCACTGTGTATTTCGGCGCCGGCGGCGCCATTTTCAAATCGCGGTCGGTGATTTTGAAAATCTGACAGCTCGGGATCGCAGGGGATCGGCGTATAACACGCACCCGCGATTTTCCCCTGATTTTAAGGGGAAAAAAGTGTGTGTTATACGCCGATAAATACGGTACCTCCACACCAGGCAGAGCTCCATATTGTCTGGCGTTGTTAACTGCTCCCAAATGATTTTACATGACTGGTGTAAGGCTGACATGTTAGCTGCCCTGACCACTACTCCCATTTACGAACCCCCCTAATTAATCTTAATTTACCAATGAAACACATAACACTGTCTGGTTTAAATGGCCAACAATGGCCCCTTTATTAATTCCAACAACAAAATTGTATAAAAATAACTTTCTTATTTTAATATATATATATCCCCCTTACCCCCCCTTACCCCCTTACATTTTTCACTCTTTGTTATATTGCAGCCATTTGCTAAAATCATTTAAGTTGATTTGTTTTACTCATTAATGTACACACAGCACCCCATATTGTACACACAGCACCCCATATTGTACACACAGCACCTCATATTGTACACACAGCACCCCATATTGTACACACAGCACTCCATATTGTACACACAGCACCCCATATTGTACACACAGCGCCCCATATTGTACACACAGCACCCCATATTGTACACACAGCCCCCCATATTGTACACACAGCACCCCATATTGTACACACAGCCCCCCATATTGTACACACAGCCCCCCATATTGTACACACAGCACCCCATATTGTACACACAGCCCCCCATATTGTACACACAGCCCCCCATATTGTACACACAGCCCCCCATATTGTACACACCGCACCCCATATTGTACACACAGCACCTCATATTGTACACACATCACCTCATATTGTACACACATCACCCCATATTGTACACACAGCACCCCATATTGTACACACAGCCCCCATATTGTACACTAGGGATGAGCCGAACACCCCCCTGTTCGGTTCGCACCAGAACATGCGAACAGGAAAAAAATTCGTTCGAACACGCGAACGCCGTTAAAGTCTATGGGACACGAACATGAATAATCAAAAGTGCTAATTTTAAAGGCTAATATGCAAGTTATTGTCAATAAAAGTGTTTGGGGACCTGGGTCCTGCCCCAGGGGACATGTATCAATGCAAAAAAAAGTTTTAAAAACGGACGTTTTTTCAGGAGCAGTGATTTTAATAATGCTTAAAGTCAAACAATAAAAGTGTAATATCCCTTTAAATTTCATGCCTGGGGGGTGTCTATAGTATGCCTGTAAAGGGGCGCATGTTTCCCGTGTTTAGGACAGTCTGACAGCAAAGTGACATTTTGAAGGAAAAAACACATTTAAAACTACCGCGGCTATTGCATTGCCGACAATACACATAGAAGTTCATTGATAAAAACGGCATGGGAATTCCCCACAGGGCAACCCCGAACCAAAATTAAAAAAAAAAAAATGATGTGGGAGTCCCCCTAAATTCCATACAAGGCCCTTCAGGTCTGGTATGGATATTAAGGGGAACCCCAGCCAAAATTAAAAAAAAAAATTGACGTGGGGTTCCCCCTAAATTCCATACCAGACCCTTCAGGTCTGGTATGGATTTTAAGGGGAACCCCGCGCCAAAAAAAAAAAAAAAAATGGCGTGGGGTCCCCCTAAAAATCCATACCAGACCCTTATCCGAGCACGCAACCTGGCAGGCCGCAGGAAAAGAGGGGGGGACGAGAGTGCGGCCCCCCCCCCCTCCTGAACCGTACCAGGCCACATGCCCTCAACATTGGGAGGGTGCTTTGGGGTAGCCCCCCAAAACACCTTGTCCCCATGTTGATGAAGACAAGGGCCTCATCCCCACAACCCTGGCCGGTGGTTGTGGGGGTCTGCGGGCGGGGGGCTTATCGGAATCTGGAAGCCCCCTTTAACAAGGGGACCCCCAGATCCCGGCCCCCCCCCCTGTGTGAAATGGTAAGGGGGTACTTACCCCTACCATTTCACAAAAAAACTGTCAAAAATGTTAAAAATGACAAGAGACAGTTTTTGACAATTCCTTTATTTAAATGCTTCTTCTTTCTTCCTTCATCTTCTTCTGGTTCTTCTGGCTCTTCTGGTTCTTCCTCCGGCGTTCTCGTCCAGCATCTTCTCCGCGGCGTCTTCTATCTTCTTCTCCTCGGGCCGCTCCGCACCCATGGCATGAGGGGGGAGGCTCCCGCTCTTCTCTTCATCTTCTTCTCTTCTTCATCTTCTTCTTCATCTTCTTCTTCTTCTTCTCTTCTTCCTTCTTCTCTTCTTCATGTCTTCTCCGGGCCGCTCTGCAGCCATGCTGTGGCATGGAGGGAGGCTCCCGCTGTGTGACGGCGTCTCTTCGTCTGACGGTTCTTAAATAACGGGGGGCGGGGCCACCCGGTGACCCCGCCCCCCTCTGACGCACGGTGACATGACGGGACTTCCCTGTGGCATTCCCCGTGACGTCACAGGGAAGTCCCTCAAGTCACCGTGCGTCAGAGGGGGCGGGGTCACCGGATGGCCCCGCCCCCCGTTATTTAAGAACCGTCAGACGAAGAGACGCCGTCACACAGCGGGACACAGGGGGGGGCCGGGATCTGGGGGTCCCCTTGTTAAAGGGGGCTTCCAGATTCCGATAAGCCCCCCGCCCGCAGACCCCCACAACCACCGGCCAGGGTTGTGGAGATGAGGCCCTTGTCTTCATCAACATGGGGACAAGGTGTTTTGGGGGGCTACCCCAAAGCACCCTCCCAATGTTGAGGGCATGTGGCCTGGTACGGTTCAGGAGGGGGGGGGGGCGCACTCTCGTCCCCCCCTCTTTTCCTGCGGCCTGCCAGGTTGCGTGCTCGGATAAGGGTCTGGTATGGATTTTTAGGGGGACCCCACGCCGGTTTTTTTTTTTTTTTTTTGGCGCGGGGTTCCCCTTAAAATCCATACCAGACCTGAAGGGCCTTGTATGGAATTTAGGGGGACCCCCACATCATTTTTTTTTTTTAATTTTGGTTCGGGGTTGCCCTGTGGGGAATTCCCATGCCGTTTTTATCAATGAACTTCTATGTGTATTGTCGGCAATGCAATAGCCGCGGATAGTTTTAAATGAGTTTTTTCCTTCCAAATGTCATTTTGCTGTCAGACTGTTCTAAACACAGGAAACATGCGCCCCTTTACAGGCATACTATAGACACCCCCCAGGTACGAAATTTAAAGGGATATTACACTTTTATTGTTTGACTTTAAGCATTAATAAAATCACTGTTCCTGAAAAAACGTCCGTTTTTAAAACTTTTTTTTGCATTGATCCATGTCCCCTGGGGCAGGACCCGGGTCCCCAAACACTTTTTATGACAATAACTTGCATATAAGCCTTTAAAATTAGCACTTTTGATTTCTCCCATAGACTTTTAAAGGGTGTTCCGCGGCATTCGAATTTGCCGCGAACACCCCAAATTGTTCGCTGTTCGGCGAACTTGCGAACAGCCAATGTTCGAGTAGAACATGAGTTCGACTCGAACTCGAAGCTCATCCCTATTGTACACACAGCCCCCCATATTGTACACACCGCACCCCATATTGTACACACAGCACCCCATATTGTACACACAGCACCCCATATTGTACACACAGCACCTCATATTGTACACACAGCACCCCATATTGTACACACAGCACCCCATATTGTACACACAGCTCCCCATATTGTACACACAGCCCCCATATTGTACACACAGCCCCCCATATTGTACACATAACGCCCCATATTGTACACACAACGCCCCATATTGTACACACAGCACCCCATATTGTACACACAACACCCCATATTGTACACACAGCACCCCATATTGTACACACAGCCCCCCATATTGTACACACAGCCCCCCATATTGTACACACAACACCCCATATTGTACACACAGCACCCCATATTGACAGAAAAACACAGAATTGTTGACATTTTTGAAGATTTATTAAAAAAAGAAAAACTGAAATATCACATGGTCCTAAGTATTCAGACCCTTTGCTCAGTATTTAGTAGAAGCCCCCTTTTGATCTAATACAGCCATGAGTCTTTTTGGGAAAGATACAACAAGTTTTTCACACCTGGATTTGGGGATCCTCTGCCATTCCTACTTGCAGATCCTCTCCAGTTCTGTCAGGTTGGATGGTAAATGTTGGTGGACGGCCATTTTTAGGTCTCTCCAGAGATGCTCAATTGGGTTTAAGTCAGGGCTCTGGCTGGGCCATTCAAGTCACAGAGTTGTTGTGAAGCCACTCCTTCATTATTTTAGCTGTGTGCTTAGGGTCATTGTCTTGTTGGAAGGTAAACCTTCGGCCCAGTCTGAGGTCCTGAGCACTCTGGAGAAGGTTTTCGTCCAGGATGTCCCTGTACTTGGCCGCATTCATCTTTACCTCTATTGCAACCAGTCATCCTGTCTGTGAAAAACACCCCCACAGCATGATGCTGCCACCACCATGCTTCACTATTGGGACCGTATTGGACAGGTGATGAGCAGTGCCGGGTTTTCTCCACACATACCGCTTAGAATTGGAGTCCTTCAGGTGTTTTTTTAGCAAACTCCATGCAGGCTTTCATGTGTCTTGCACTGGGAGAGGCTTCCGTCCGGCCACTCTGCCATAAAGCCCCGACTGGTGGAGGGCTGCAGTGATGGTTGACTTTCTACAACTTTCTCCCATCTCCCGACTGCATCTCTGGAGCTCAGCCACAGTGATCTTTGGGTTCTTCTTTACCTCTCTCACCAAGGCTCTTATCCCCCGATAGCTCAGTTTGGCCGGACGGCCAGCTCTAGGAAGGGTTCTGGTCGTCCCAAACATCTTCCATTTAACGATTATGGAGGCCACTGTGCTCTTAGGAACCTTAAGTGCAGCAGAAATTTTTTGTAACCTTGGCCAGATCTGTGCCTTGCCACAATTCTGTCTCTGAGCTCTTTAGGCAGTTCCTTTGACCTCATGATTCTCATTTGCTCTGACATGCACTGTGAGCTGTAAGGTCTTATATAGACAGGTGTGTGGCTTTCCTAATCAAGTCCAATCAGTATAATCAAACACAGCTCAGACTCAAATGAAGGTGTAGAAGCATCTCAAGGATGATCAGAAGAAATGGACAGCACCTGAGTTATATATATGAGTGTCACAGCAAAGGGTCTGAATACTTAGGATCATGTGATATTTCAGTTTTTCTTTTTTAATAAATCTGCAAAAATGTCAATAATTCTGTGTTTTTCTGTCAATATGGGGTGCTGTGTGTACAATATGGGGTGCTGTGTGTATAATATGGGGTGCTGTGTGTACAATATGGGGTGCTGTGTGTATAATATGGGGTGCTGTGTGTACAATATGGGGTGCTGTGTGTACAATATGGGGTGCTGTGTGTACAATATGAGGTGCTGTGTGTACAATATGGGGTGCTGTGTGTACAATATGGGGGGCTGTGTGTACAATATGAGGTGCTGTGTGTACAATATGAGGTGCTGTGTGTACAATATGGGGTGCTGTGTGTACAATATGGGGTGCTGTGTGTACATTAATGAGGAAAAAAATGAACTTAAATGATTTTAGCAAATGGCTGCAATATAACAAAGAGTGAAAAATTTAAGGGGGTCTGAATACTTTCCATCCCCACTGTATATTTATAACCAAAAACATTTTTCTGCTGTGTCTGAGGTTCCTGAAAGAAGGTACCACTATCTCATCGGCTGACCACCATCACCACCACCACACCACACCACAGCATCCTGGCCCCTAGCTGCAATCGATCCAGCTCAGTGACAAATGCTTACCACCTTTTTGTACCTTCAGCTCGATGACCGATAGTCCATATTACCAGATGGGGAAGGTACCCATACCAAGATAGGCCCCAACCCATGCCACACCATATATTATATATCTATATAGATCTATATAGATATATATACAATCACCATTCCTACCTTAAGGAACCAGAAACCCCTGCCACTAGTACCTGAAACAACAGAAAACACACAGAAAAACAGGGAGGGAGGGAAAACACTAAGTTTGTGTGTTAAATCTTACACGCTGTGCCCGAATGATAAGCCCCGCCCTATCCTCATGCTAAGAAAGACTACAGGCACGGCCCTGAGTCCCGCAGCTATACCTCCCCCTTCCTGCCCACTACTGGTGCATCTAAAACAGCGTCCCCCCAGTCATGTGGCCCCTCCATTAAAGTTCCTTCTGCTCCGGGGCTGATCTATACCATAAATAAAGGATTTGGAGAGACCCATAACCTAACTTACACACTGCTCAGAATGTATCATAACCATCATTCACAGTTCTATGTTCTCTGTGTATTTCCAGGACCTTCTTCTGGGCATGTGACCCCTGATTTATCCAGCTGCCACCAGGAGGCTCCAAAGAAATCTCATTTTGCACATGTGGGCCCTATATCATCCAGACATAAGAATGTGGCCCCTGGACTATCCTACAGTAATTGCCTTGTCCCTGCGCTGCTCATGGCATTGCTGTTGATGTGTGCCACTCTGCAGTCAGTATTGATAGTTCTCAGAGTCTCAGGTAAACAACTCCTCAGGGGTGGGGCTATTGTTTATACTGTCTATATTGAAAGAGGCCATTGGGTAAAAATACAGAGACCTTGGGCTGTAAATATAACCCAATCATGGATAGTAGATTGCTGCTGGCTCTCATAGCTCATTTCAGAAATTGAGCATCAGATAGAGTCTCTGACATCCTAACCTCTGGTATAACGTTCTCTGGTGATACTTTAAGGTCCATCTATGCTAAGAGAGCCTTGCACGCCTTCCAGGGTTGTGTTAGGTTAACATTGTATATTTTATAAACCAAAACAGTGCTGCACTACTAAGTAGATAATATAAAATATAAACTTGATGAATTCATAAGTGCAAACATAATTAATTAAGTCCACTGAATATGATAAGTGAATCAAAGTTCATAAAGATAAACAGATGGCTACAAACATATACCAATTCACCCAAAGTGCACTTTTTTCAGAACAATGCTAGTGCTCCACCAGTATCACAGACTGCTAGCCTCACATCTGAGTCAAATTAGCAGTGTTCCCCTCTGGGGATAATGAAGATTACTGGCGTGGTGTGGACACTCAACCTCCTTTATCCCAGGCACCTTCTGTGGGTTCTACAGAAGCCCGATCGTCTTACCAAATAGGATGTAATATGCAAAAAAGAAGGCAACATCTAGTGCTCTCTGTCTGAGATTTAATAGTATAAAAATGGTAGGTACACTCACAAGTGTGGCACAATAAGCCTGTGCTAGCTGTAACAGCATTCAGACAACCTAGTCTCGAGATGGCTGCGATGTGACATCAGTATGCAGGCTCCGCCCCCTAGACGCGTGTCATCAGGGCATTGACTTCTGCAGTAGGGAGACCCCTACAGCAGAAGTCAACCCCCCTTCGACACACACGTAGTTTGACCCCTACTGAAGAAGTCAACGCACTGACGACACGCATCTAGAGGCGGAGCCTGCATACTGATGTCACATCGCAGCCATCTCAAGACTAGGTTGTCTGAATGCTGTTATAGCTAGCACAGGCTTATTGTGCCAAACTTGTGAGTGTAGCTACCATTTTTATACTATTAAATTATCTCAGATGGACAGGACTAGATGTTGCCTTCTTTTTTTGCATATTACATCCTATTTGGTAAGACGATCGGGCTTCCGTAGAACCCAAAGAAGGTGCCTGGGATAAAGGAGGTTGAGTTTCCACATCACGCCAATAATCTTCATTATCCCCAGAGGGGAACACTGCTGATTTGACTCATATGTGAGGTGAGCAGTCTGTGATACTGGTGGATAGGGATGAGCCCAATGTTCGAGTCAATGGGTAAAGCCGGGTGTTGGCCTGATCGCCGAACAGCGAACAATATGCGTTGTTTGCAGCAAATTCGAAAGCCGCGGAACACCGTTAAAGTCTGTGGGACACTAACATGAAAAACCAAAAGTGCTCATTTTAAAGGCTTATATGCAAGTTATTGTCATAAAAAGTGTTTGGGGACCCGGGTCCTGCCCCAGGGGACATGGATCAATGCAAAAATAATTTTTTTAAATGGTTGTTTTTTCAGGAGCAGTGATTTTGATAATGCTTAAAGTGAAACAATAAAAGTGTAATATTCCTTTAAATATCGTGCCTGGGGGGTGTCTATAGTATGCCTGTAAAGTGGTGCAGTTTTTGGCGCGTGTTTAGAACAGTACCACAGCAAAATGACATTTCTAAAGGAAAAAATCTCATTTAAAACTGAACGCAGCTGTATTTAATTGTCGGGTTCCGGCAATATAGATAAAGATCATTGAAAAAAAAGGGCATGGGTTCCCCCCAGTCCATTACCAGGCCCTTTGTGTCTGGTATGAATATTAAGGGGAACCCCGCACCAAAATAAAAAAAATGCGTGGGGGTCCCCCCAAAATCCATACCAGGCCCTTTAGGTTTGGTATGAATATTAAGCAGAACCCTGCACAATTTTTTTTTTTTTTAAATGGTGTAGGGGTCCCCCCAAAATCCATACCAGGCTCTTCAGGTCTGGTAAGGATTTTAAGGGGAACCCTGCTCCAAAATAAAAAAAAATGCCCCCCCCCCAAAAAAAATCCATACCAGACCATTATTCAAGCATGCAAGCTGGCAGGCTGCAGGAAAAGGAGGGGACGAGAGAGCACCCCCCTCCTGAACCATACCAGGACACATGCCCTCCACATGGGGTCCCCCCAAAACACCTTGTCCCCATGTTGATGGGGACAAGGGCCTCATCATCACAACCCTTGCCTGGTGGTTGTGGGGTATGCGGGTGGGGGGCTTATATGAATCTGGAAGCCCCCTTTAACAAGGGGACCCCAGATCCCACCCCCCCTATGTGAATGGGTATCGGGTACATTGTACCCCTACTCTTTCACCCAAAAAAGTGTCAAAATGGTAAAAATGACAGTAGACAATCTGGGACAAGTCCTTTTAAAAAAAAACTGTCCCGTGATGTCCATTCATCTTCGATCACAGCGTCTGACGACTCAAAAAAACAAAAGCAAGAATTCCGCCTTCATGGGAGGCTCCCGCCAACTGAAGCCTCTTCTTAATGACAGCTGTTTTATAGCTGAGAGCGGGTCCACCCGGTGACGCAAACAGATGACCCCGCCTTCCTCTGACGTCACGTGGTGTGAAACTTGCACTTTGGGTGAAATGGTATATGTTTGGATCCACTTCAATCAGTCACCAGTTTATCTTTATGAACTTTGATTCACTTATCATATTCAGTGGACTTAATTAATTATGTCTGCACTTATGAATTCATCAAGTTTATATTTTATATTATCTACTTAGTAGCGCAGCACTGTTTTGGTTTATATCATTTTGTAAGTGGAGTGAAATCACTTTTAAGTGACAGCGGCTACTTTCTTATCAGAATTTATTTACTATCTATACACCTTTGTGATTGTTTGTGCTGATTGATATTTGCACATAACATTGTATATTTGGAGAGGATTTCCCTGACTGAACTGGTATTCTCCCATAGAGACCCTGCCACTTTGCCTAAAATGTACTCTCTACTCAGTGAGCACCAAAACCAAGACTCCGTCTCCTCGGTTAAAGGTTCTGATTCTAGCAGCGTGGTTATAAGCTACTTTGCTGAGGCTACTTAAGATTTGGCTACCAGAAATGACGTGGACCTAGAAATGGAGACTTTTCCCACTCAAAGCTCTATAAAGCCTCTGCACTCCAGGACTCAGAGGTGAACTTCTTGAGATCTGATTTTCTTCTCAAGTTCAGTGACAAATCCTGGATCCTGGTGAGAAACCTAGGTGACACATATTGTGCGCAGTCCTGCCAGCCAGTGCTTTACAATAGATACACAAACCCAGACAATTCAAACCTTGGCTTATATATGTTGTCATCGTCTATACACTTTCGATTTTTCCAGGTTTGTGTTAGCTGAATAGCTATTGCTGGAGATGCTGGAGAAGATGCCACACAGGGAAGGACAGGGTTGGGGGCATTTGCTATCTGGGCCAGTATTATGATTACGTGGGGCGAGTAGACCTTTAGTAGATATACTTCATTGTTCAGACATCAATCACAGTGGGACTCACAATCAGTGACATATGGGGGAGCTGTCCCCAAGCACTTCCTTTGTAGTACCTAATGTGATTGAATGAAGTGACCAGAGTTGCTTTTTAACATTATTATTTTTAACATTATTGTGTATTGTCTGCAGGTACAAGGGAAGATGGATTTGTCACCAGTAACTTCTCCGATCTGCAAAAAAGTTTGTTGAAGGAAGAATGGGAGAAATGTCTTGAATTCCTCCCCGTGACCAATCAGACAAAACTAGGTAAAAATGGCAAGATTTACCTTTAACGTTTCTGACTGAAGTCTGTAGTATCTGGTGATGATTCTTGCTGGGTGAGAACTGAGGAGCGTTAGAGATCAGTATCAAAAGATTGTTCCACAATGTCCTCATCACCCTCCCCTCCCATCACCAACCAGAAATTATCCTCCCTTCCCATCACCAACAAGAAATCATCTTCCCCTCCCATCACCAACAAGAAATCATCCTCCCCTCCCATCACCAACCAGAAATCATCCTCCCTTCCCATCACCAACCAGAAATCATCCTCTCCTCCCATCACCAACCAGAAATCATCTTCCTCTCCCATCACCAACCAGGAATCATCCTCCCTTCCCATCACCAACCAGGAATCATCCATCCCATCAGCAACCAATAATTGTCCTCCCTTCCCATCACTAACCAAAAAGCATGCTCCCTTTCATCACCAACCAGATATAATTCTCCCTTCCCATCATCAACCAGAAATCATCCTCCCCTCCCGTCACCAACCAGAAATCATTCTCCCATCCCACCAGCAACCAGAAATCAACCTCACTTTACGTCACCATTCAGGAATTGTCCTCCCTTCCCATCAGCAGGCAAAAATGTTCCTCCTTTCCCATAACCAACCATAAATTGTCCTCCCATCCCATCATCAACCAGAAATCATCTTCTCATCACCATCCAGAAATTGTCCTCCCTTCCCATCACCAATCAGAAATTCTTTTCCCTTCTCATCATCAACTAGAAATTGTCCCCCCATTCCATTACCAATGGCAAATAATCCTCCCTTCCTATCACCAAGCAGAAATTGTCCTCCCTTCCCATCATCAACCAGAAATCATTGTCCCATCCAATCACCATCCAGAAATCTTCCTCCCTTCTCATTACTATCCAGACTGAAAGAACAGATATTGAGTGTCCTTGTGACAGACAGAAGACAGATATGTTGGGTAAAAACAAAGCAAATAGAAATACCTGCAGAAATAAGAGGCAATATACTTACCATCCTGGCCACCTACACTTATTCAACCCCCGCCACATACAGTGACAGTGGGAGGAACCCCTGCTTGTGATAGGGGAAAAGGGTAATCACCTTGTCCACCCAGTCAAATACTTGTGGTGGATAGATTATCAGCATTGCAGCAGTATTTCAGGACATGGACTCCCACTATAAAAAGTTTATTGCCTCCACTTTTTGCCCGTAAGCTCTTTTGACTAAAGATTTTATTTGTCTGAGTTTGCTTACTCAGTGACGGCACACTCTCTATTCCATATCTCAGGAAAGTCACCTAGATGTCCGGATCTTTGGATCAGCATTTATGATAAGTGTTATTTCTTCTCTGAGAACCAGAAACACCATGAAGACAGCATTAAAGACTGCACAGAACGTGGCTCCAGACTGGCTCTAGTGAAGGAGAAGACCATACGGGTCAGTCTTGATGATTAGGGGTGTGGGGGGGAGAACAGTTGATGACATACTCATAAATATAATATATATATATATATATATATATATATATATATATATATATATATATATATATATGTATAGTAAGAACTTGCTTCAATTGGCAGAGATTTAAGGACTCTTCTTCTTTTTAAGGGCTTTTCTTGCCCAATTTTAATTGCTCCCACTGTGCCATCAAATGCTCTTACTGTCCTATCAAATGCCGCCACTGTGACCCCCCTGCCTGCTTGCCATCTGCCCAGCACTTACCCTGTCTCGGTGGGGTAGCGGGTGGCGGCGGCGAGCGGTGTCCTCCATACGTCTTCTCCCGTCCTCTCCTATAGGCGATTGGATGCCTGATAGGCATCCAATCAAAGCGCCTGTTGTTTCAGCAAATCAGGTGACGGGTAACAGACCCGAGCACCTGATTGGTGGAGAGGTGGTTTAGTGTTAAGACAGCGAATATTAATTAGCTGTTCTAACACACCTGGGTGAACTGCGAGCGCTAAGCATGGCGCTCGCAGGTCACGTTTTTTGACGCCTATTAGAGCCTATGGCTCTAATCAAGTGTTTCAAAAACACCCCCCGCTGCTGTAATTCAGGCGCCCTGCACCCGAAAGGGGTCTCGAACGCCTGAATAGTGGGTGGCAGCCGCGGCCATGGATAGATTCATGCAATGCATGAATCTATCCATTGATCATAGAGGGGGTTGCTGGAGAGAGGGAGCGGCGCCCGTGCGCCCTTATGGACACACCGCCACTGGTCCTATCCCTTCATCCATACTCTTAGCAGCCCCATACAGCTCTGGCTCCCACCTCTCTCCTAGGTGGAGCCCTCCTGACTGCTTGGCATAGACCTCCTCTGTTAGCCCAGAACCATAGTCACAATTCGCTTAAAAGCCCAGCACACACCCTCCCAAATATCTGTTAAATATCTGAACTCCAGGTCCCAAACCGAGTTTTACCAACCGATGAGGAAACTGAAAAGCCAATTTCCTCTAAATGGCACAAACACCCTGGAGATCCTCGGCCTGCCTGGATGAGAATTCCAGGTGATAGAAAACCCTTCTTACACCATGGCAGGGCACATCACTGTCACAATGTATAAACTTTTATTTGTTGTAATATTATTGATATCCCAAAATATTAGATGCCCCATGAGTCTGACTATGGTTCAGATAAAAGATTAGAAGCAGCAGCATCAGAACCATAGCAGGAATGATCCCCCAAAGCTGCAATGGGGCCACTTTTAAAGGGGCCCAGTCTATATCTGAAGAGTGATTGTGAAGATTGGGTTTGGGTTGGGAAGTGGAGAATTTTCCAGCCACTATATGTACATGAATCTACTGGTCTGATCTAGCTTAGATTTGGTGGAAGAGAAGCTCCTGTTGTTTTGGTGCATCGACTCACAGCGGCAATCCACGAGGAGGAAATTGAGTCTCTGATCAGGCCCATGGCCACTGTAATAATTCCGTCAGACTGACTACAGCTTGTTGCTTTAAGTTGATGTCACTTGAGCCTTGTTAGTTGTCACCAGTGGACGGGTCTCAAGTGTGATATGGGCATTAGACTTTGGTGGCCTCATATAAAATAAGGGTTTATTATAGGCCATCTGTCACTGGTGGGGGGCCCAATAAATATGTTTGCAGCATTAATCCTAGATACACTTCAGGTAGGAAAGTGTCATCCAGGTCACATGACACAGCCAGGTGTAAAGTTCTGCTACAATCTGAATAGCATAGGCTTCCTGTCTCTGAACTCCTGAGGAGTTGAAATGTAAATTCTAGTGTATTTCCCCATCCAGAAAACCCAAGCTCTGCATACATACAAACACAGATATAAATGGCGGTGTGTGGGTGTACTAGAGTAGGGGTAGGCAACCTTTCAGAGGTTGAGATCTACCTGGACAGCACAGAGGAAATCAAAGATCCCTGGGGGGAATAGTGTCCCGTGTTACCCACCTCCACAATAGTGTCATCTGCTCCCCTTCATATCATCCCCATATAGCTTCTTCCATTCTGGACCCAGGAACCGGGTATTATAGCTGAGCTCCCAAGACTAGGTGACACTAACTTAGATGCAAACTGGAACTCTTTATTTTAAATTCATACAGAATATATACCATGCAAGATCAGATAAGAGTTTGATCACATTATCCTAACAATACAAACTGCAACCAGTTATATAATTAAAATAGCTAAGGAACAGCCAACATAAACATGAACATTAACCACTTCAGCCCCGGAAGGATTTGCCCCCTTAACCACTTAAGGACCGAGCCTCTTTTTGAGATGTGTTGTTTACAAGTTTAAAACAGTTTTTTTTTGCTAGAAAATGACTTAGAACCCCAAACATTATACATTTTTTTTCTAACACCCTAGAGAATAAAATGGCGGTCGTTGCAATGCTTTCTGTCACAACGTATTTGCGCAGCGGTCTTACAAGCGCATTTTTTTTTGGGAAAAAATACACTTTTTTGAATTAAAAAATAAGACAACAGGAAAGTTAGCCCAATTTTTTTTATATATTGTGAAAGATAATGTTACGCTGAGTAAATTGATACCCAACATGTCACGCTTCAAAATTGCGCCCGCTCGTGGAATGGCGACAAACTTTTATCCTTAAAAATCTCCATAGGTGACGTTTACAAAAAATTTTACAGGTTGCATGTTTTAAGTTACAGAGGAGATCTAGGGCTAGAATTATTGCTCTCGCTCTACCGATCGCGGTGATACCTCACATGTGTGGTTTGAACACCGTTTTCATATACGGGCGCTACTCACGTATGCGTTCGCTTCTGCAAGCGAGCTGGGCGGGACGGGGTGCATTTAAAAAATTTGTTTTTCCTTATTTATGTTACTTTTTATTTTTTTATTTTTACACTGTTTTTTAAAAAAAATAAAATTGTGTCACTTGTATTCCTATTACAGGGAATGTAAACATTCCTTGTAATAGAAAAAAGCATGACAGGACCTCTTAAATATGAGATCTGGGGGTCAAAAAGACCTCACATCTCATATTTACACTAAAATACAATAAAAAAAAAAATTGTCATTTAAAAAAAAAAAAAAAAATGGCCCTTTAAGAGCTATGGGCGGAAGTGACATTTTGCATTGTTATGGAGACAGGTGGGGGCCATCTTCCCCTCACTCATTTTCATACCTAGGAAGGGTGAAGATTCGATCACCTCCACCACTGCTGACAGCTCCGGTAAGCGGCGGAGGGCACCGGAGCGTGGCGGGAGGGGGGACCCTCTCCTGCCACCAAAAAAAATAGTTATCTTGCTGCAAATCCACCACAGAGACCACTCTTATCGGAAAGCAGACCGCCGGCTGAAGAAGAGGATACCAGGGTTATGGAAGCTAGCTGCTGCATAACAACGATACTCCTCTTCAAAGTAAGGACGTATATCAGCCTGCGGTGGTCCGGAAGTGGTTAATGACCAAGACATTTTTTTGCGATACGGCACTGTGTTGCTTTAAGTGACAATTACACGATCGTGCGACGTTGTACCCAAACAAAATGTATGTCCTTTCCCCCCCCACAAATAGAGCTTTCTTTCGGTAGTATTTGATCACCTCTGCGTTTTTATTTGCGCTATAAACAAAAAAAGAGTGATCATTTTGAAAAAAAACAATATTTTTTACTTTTTGCTATAATAAATATCCTGAAAAACAATTTTAAAAAACAAATTTCTTCCTCAGTTTAGTCCGATATGTATGTTTCTATATATTTTTGGTAAACAAAATCGCAATAAGCGTATAGTGACTGGTTTGCGCAAAAGTTATCGCGTCTACAAAATAGGGGATAGATTTATAGCATTTTTATTATTTATTGATTTTTTACTAGTAATGGCGGCGATTTTTAGCGGAACTGCCACATTGCGGTGGACAGATCGGACACTTTTGACACTTTTTTGGGACCAGTGACATTTATACAGCGATCAGAACTAAAAATATCCACTGATTACTGTATAAATGTCACTGGCAGGGAAGGGGTTAACATTAGGGAGCGATCAAGAGGTTAAATGTTCCCTGAGGGGGTGTTTCTAACTGTGGGGGGAGTGTACTGACTGGAGGAGGAGAGAGATCGCTGTTCCTAATCACTGGGAACAGCAGATCTGTCTCTCCTCCTCTGACAGAACAGGGATCTGTTTGTTTACATGCACAGATCCCCATTCTGGCTCTCTGTGGAGCGATCGCGGGTGGCCGTCAGACATCGCAGCCGCATTGGCTATGGTGTTACGCCGTGGGTGCACACCCCCTATCGCTCTTAAATTGGCCGACGTACACCCGCGAATCGCGCAGCTGTGCCAACCTGTCGCAGTATAATGATGGTGGCTGGTCAGCAAGCGGTTAAGCTAATTAAACGACTAGCCACCTAGGTGACTCAGTGCCCACTCAGACCATTCGGCACCAAGCCCAAAGCCCACAGCCCCGGATACAAAGTACGATAACAAGGTAAAGTGGTCCCAATATTATTCACCTCTCCAAGAGATGATCAGACAGACAGTAAAAATAGGTGACTCAATTAACAATGGGTAGGCACACAATGGGAGAGAAATATTTAACAATAAAAAACATAACACCTTAATTAAAAGAAAATAGCAGGAGACCCTCAATATCAGGTTGTTTGAGCTGATTATATCAACATCTACTCTGAGTCTCAAAGTCTAAAGCAGTCATTGCTGGTTTGGGCACAAAGACCACAAATCTGTATCCCCGGCCTAGATTCACAAAGTCTGTGTGTTTTGGGGAGACATGGACCCTAACCCAAAGCAAGACCACTCCAAGGGTCCCCCAGGCACACACCTTCCAAGAATAGAGCCCCCTCAAAAGCCAGGGCCTATAGTCAGTAGGCAAGAGGCTTCCCTGCAGTCCACTCCAAAAGCATCTGTTCTGGTTGGGTCTGCCACAATTCCTTATTTCTGCTATTATCATTTTAGAGTATCCTGTGACCCCAAACCCCAAAAAGTTCTTCAGCAATAAATAGTAAAAAGACACCCCCTAGACTGAGCCTGAATTGTCAGTGTGTGTAGGACTGAGCGTGGCAGCCCTTGTACTATACTAGGATACCTGGGTACATTCTCTGCTACCCCTACAGGGATAAGTGCTGCATGCATTTTGAGGGTGTTCCCTCTTCCTTAGAGCTGAGTGTCTGCTGCTCAATGACACACAGCACGTGTTCACTATGAAAATGTCTTTTCACGAGCATCACAAATGTTTGCCATATTATTTGTAATATAATTATCTCCTATGGCAGTCGACCCCACCTATAGGCCATAATGTGGTATTTTTGGTCGATGGATGTAGTTCAGGAGAAATTCTGCAATTTGGCCACTAGATGGAACTGATGATCATAGGAGATAATTACATTACAAACCATACGGTCAACAGTTGTGGTGCTTGTGCAAATAGTTAAGATTTCAAAAAGTGCCTCCTAGAGGCACAAAAGAGGAAGAAGAGGTGATCACCATCTTAGTCTGGGAGGATTATCATATACAGGCATTGATGACATCAACCTGGAGGTGAGAGTTCTGTAAGCACAGAGGTGAAACGCAGTGTGTATGAAGTTTTAGGTACCCATTTTGAGAAATCGGATGTTGGTTGATTTACGGAACAACATTCATATCGCTGGTATTGTGCTTGTTTAGCACTTTTTGAACTTCATGGACTTACCACTTCAATTGGATTGGAATATTTTATATTATAGTTGTATGATATTTAAAAGTTATGTGGCAGAGCGCTGCCCTGCCAGGGTCTAGAAAGCGATTTTGACCCAGAATTCTTAACCAGGCAGGTTGAGGGGCTCCAGGGAGTTTGCGTAAGGGAGAGGAAACTGGCTTTGCTGTTTCCTCAGTGTTTGGTAAAGTCCGTTTTGGGACCTGGAGATTTCAAAGTGATCCAGGTGGGAGGAAATCTCCAATCCTGGGTCCAGGTATTCAGAACCACCAGCACACTACTTTTTCAGGTGTGTGCTGGGTTTTTAGTAATGACCTGACCATGGTTCTGGGCTCCACCTCAGCAGACAGAGGAGGCCTGGTCCAGGGGTCAGGAGAGCTCCACCTAGGAGAGAGGTGGGATCCAGAGCAGCAAGAGGCTGCTAGCTGTTTGAACAGAGTTGCTGAACAACCAGT
Source organism: Aquarana catesbeiana (assembly GCA_037953035.1). Taxonomy (NCBI): domain Eukaryota; kingdom Metazoa; phylum Chordata; class Amphibia; order Anura; family Ranidae; genus Aquarana; species Aquarana catesbeiana. The sequence continues at coordinate 477,143 of JBBHAA010001355.1, read as the reverse complement.
CTATGGGGACAGACCAAGGAATAAAGGTTAAGGTTAAGGCCAGAGCAGGAGTGCTGCATGTACAAGCCTGGAGGCTGAGTGACCGTTTGTTTTGCAGCAAGAGTGAAATGCTGAAAACTCCTGTGAGGGAAACCATTTTTTTTGTGTTTGCTGAACTTTCTTTTAATAAAAATGGGCAAGAAAAGCCTTTAAAATAAGAAAGCGAGTGTCAGTGTCCTTAAATGCTCTACATCTGATGATAGTTCTCACAGTTATCGTTTCGTTATAACGTTATAATGAATAATATACACTAAGAAACACGGACACATATCACCTTGGATTAGTAGCAGTGGTGGCCTGTGTTTTTTTGTTTGAGGGGTGGAAAACAACCACCCCCCCGTGGCACCTCAAAGCCCCCCCGCTCGCTCTGTCTGAGGGTCAGTCCACTTACCCCATCTAGGTGGCGGGCAGCGACAGGGATTGGGCAGCGGCGGACATCAGGCTGCGGCAGGCATCAGGTATCGGCTCCTGTGTCTTCTCCTCACCTCCGCCGTGCGTCTCCTCCCCTCCCCCTAGGCGTCCAATAGGATCACCTGTCCTTTCAGCCAATCGAGTGACAGGTATCAGACCCGCTTCCTGATTGGCCGGGAGGAGGATCAGTGTTGCGATAGCGAATGTTCATTCACTGTTGTAACACCTGGGTGGGCTCGTAGCGCAATGCTCTGTGCCACAAGTCCAGCCTATTTTGAAGCCTATTAGGTCCTCTGGCTCTAATCAGGTGCTTCAAAAAAACACTCTCGCCGCTGTAATTCAGACTCCCAGTGTCCCGAAAGGGGCCGGACGCATGAATAGGGGGTGGCGGTGACGATGGATAGAGCATCGCATTGTTGCATCGCTAGAAGGTGGAGGGGGTGGCGGCCATGGTTAGAGGGGTGGCGCTCGAGTGCCTCTAAAGGACAGGCTGCCACTGATTAGTAGATTATTGATCAGTGCATATCCTTTGTGGCTCTTAGTGAATATATTTAAATGAAAGATTTTGTGACCGAAATTCACTTTTAATCTTACTAAATGATGTAGCCATATATGCTCTACTTTGTTATCATAAAATAAACCCCCATAATTGGTATTTTTGAGATTTACAATATATTAGGATGTGACTTGCCTCCGCCATGAAGTTGAGGTCTGAGTATTGAATTCCATGTGGAAACAATGTAACCCATATAGAAGTCCAGTATAAGGACACAGGGGTGTAGAGGATATCAATGGCAGATAACTGGGATTATGGGAAAAAGTAAAAGTCTTCTATCAGTTATCATTTATATCTCCAGCTGGAATGCTGTTGGCTGAAGCCAGTAGAAGGTGCTGAGAGTACAGATGATCGGACGATGAATAATCTGTTGTATGTTGTCCTACCCAGAGACTGGTGGCCATCACAGGAAAGAATTTCTGGATCGGATTAACCCAATATAACACCCATGAAGCAGTGTGGGCAGGAAGGTGGGCAGACGGCACTACAGAGTAAGTAGCACTCATCATATCGTAAATATCCTCCAAATATTTTTTGGTTTTCAAAATAGAACAAAGAAATAAAACATCAGAACAAGTCCCCGCTGTTGATAATGAGAAGATCTTACTTGGTTTATGCACGCATTTAATTGACATCATCAAACCAGCTTAGGTGATCCAGGATTTGGCCTGCATCAGGGGGATCATCTTGATTCTGGTTTCTATGACCTGCTTCTGGTGTTCCTGGATAGCGTAGCCACCCTGTCATCAGAGGTGTGTAGTAAATTTAGTTCTCTTGGTTAGTAGTTTGCCTAGGGGAAATTTGTTGTCTTTTCACTTGGCTTCTCCCCTAGGTTAAGGTTGCTGCTTTTCCCTGTTCCTCCAACTGGGTGTCAATGGCACCCAGGACAGTAGTCATTGGGGCAGTGACAATCTTGGGCTCATGAACATTTATGTCCCCTCCTACAACCACTAGGCGGTTCATGGCTATGGTGCATGCTGGGGGAAGATATAAATGCTTGAGGAGTGGCGTAGTTACATTTCTCCCCCCAGGCTGCAGCCGAGGAAGGTGTTTGCAATGATTTGTGCTGAGTAGGCCACAAGCCTATTTGGTCATCAAGAAAAATAAGCAGTTGGCAACTCCATAACATCAAGCGTATTTTTTGTAAAGCCTTCACAGTGAGTACTGTCAGCAGCAGACTGGTTACGGCGATAAGCCTTGTTCACAGCACACATATATGTTGAAAAGCATGAACATTTATACATAAAAGACTATCACATGACTACTGCTCCTCTCCAACCAACAATGTGTTCAATTGAAATCAGGTGATTGGCTACAAATTGTCAACAGATGTGAAGATGACAAGTGAGAAGCAAAGAGTCTAGCTATAATACAACGCATGAGAGACAAAACATACAAAGACTATCTTGACATGTGAGAAAATACATATATAATAAAATATATAATATATAATTGCATTTTTTACTTCTCGAGGTGGTGCCTGTATTGATACAGTAGAAGACACATTTATTTCATCACCATCAGCACGGTGCTGGGATGTGACTTATTCACTTATGTTTATGGGCTTTCAGTTGTTAAACTCTTGAAAAAAAAAATGGTTTAAATATATGTATATGAAGATTTGTAGGCAATTTGAATGTTGACACTGTATGTACATTAACATAGTGGTGTGGCACCTTACTTTTTCAATCATTCACTTCAGTAATAATAATAATAAGAAGAATATTATTCTTATTATTATTATTATTATTATTATTATTATTATTATTATTATTATTATTATTATTATATTATTATCTTATAATAATAATATTAACAATAATATTGTATTCATATTATTATTATTATTATTATTATTATTATTAATAAAAGAAGAAGAATAACAAAAACCATCAACAAAAACGTTGTTATGATGATGGTGATGATAATGATTATGATGGAAATTATTATTACTATTTTTATTATTATTATTAGAGGATGATAATAATAATAATAATAATAATAATAATAATAATAATAATAATAATAATAATAATAATAATAATAATGTTATTATTATTGTTGGTGTTATTATTATTATTCATTTGATTTTATCTCCTATCTAGAAATGTTACGGAAGGAACTGGAAGCTGTGCCAAGCTTGGATCAAACTTCACCTGGGAGAACTGTTATATTGCACTAAGCTGGATCTGTGAGAGAGATGCTGTGTGACCGCACTGATATGCCAGAGGGACTTTGAGTGACCACAATCATCTGTGAGAGAAACTCTCAGTGTCTGACCACACTGATCTGGAGAATGCTGAGTGAATGTTCTGGTCATTATGTGATTATATTGAAGTGTAAATAAAATACAGATTCAGTCATAGTTGTATTTTGCAGTTTCATGTTTTATTTCTATATTTGTTGAGTAATAAAATGTTTGATACCAATATGTGTATACTAATTACTGTAAGATAAAAGGATGAGGTCACTTTTCTCTCAACTGTCACCCTAGAGTAAGAGTGCTTGTAAAAGGGTACACTGGAATGGAGCTCCTCAGAGGAGGGTGGAGATGAGATGAGAGGAGAAGAAAAGGGAAGAGAGGAGTTGGAAGAAAAGAGGGGTGGAAGGGGGTGTAGTATGTGATTCTCACCCTAAGGGAAATATCATACTCCTAGAACCTTGCCTTTGCCTTGAATGCATCGAGGGTTACAGTGATAATCCTAGCTCGTTGGTCTAGGGGTGCGTCTTGCTTTGGGTTCGAGAGGTCCCGGGTTCAGATCCTGGATGAGCCCTAGCTTTAGCCAATGGTCTTATTTCCCATTGTCTTATTGTCACAGTCAAGGTGCCTTTATGCTATGCTTGAACTTTTGCAGTGCTCTAGTGTTCAGCTTAGCTTGGGAAACCAGTCAAACTAGGCCAACAACTTTCGGCTTGTTGGGGTATCATTTTTTCTTATTTATTTTTTTAAGTCCAACAAGTGCCTTTTGATAGCCAGATCCAAGTACCTCCTATAATGCCATCTGCATATCTTGCTAAAAAAATATTTTTTTAGGGTCAAGGGTAGAGGTCGACCGATATGGGTTTTTCTCTGGCCGATGCCGATATTTAGAAATCGGGGCGGCCGATGGCCGATATATGATGCCGATTTTTGCTGCCGATTTTTTTTTTTTTCCTTCTTTTCATAAAATATAACAGTTTAGTCAAATAATAAAGAAGGGATACAGGAAATTGCTTAAATTAACCATTTATTAAACAACAGAAGTACACAACAATGTATCTTAAAAATACACAAAAACATGTGAGGTAATCAAAACTTTTGAAAGAAATCAACGTAGTCAACAGCAATAGATAATGGCCATTACTGAGGTAAGTTTGTAAACAGTACAAAAGTGAAAATGTCTTTAATTTTAGTCTTTTTGCTTCAGTTCCAGTCCTGGATTCTCTTCTTCACCCACATCCATCACTTAAAACTTCTCTTGGTACTCCCAGTTTAAGAGCTTCAGGTTGTAGTTCAGGAAACACAGTCTCTCTGCATTTTCTCCTGTGAGCCTGCTCCTCTTCTTGTCATAGATGATCCCAATCTCACTGAATACTCTTTCACTGGGAACAGAAGAGGCAGGTGGACAGAGAAATTTTCTTGCCAGTGGTGCAAAGT